>CM072519.1:56274619-56304619 GCA_036898135.1 Oncomelania hupensis
CAAAATTAATGGCACCTCAAGAGACCCGACTCTTATTAAACAGAACTTTAGAACAACTAAAATCTTTCTCCCACCCATTAGTTTTGCAGACAAATCACACAAGAACGTAACATTGTAAGTCGTACTGGACCTATAACCATAACCATAAAATTCTGAATTTATGTACGGGTGACTGCTCCAAACCAAAGAAGTGGGTACTTCAGTTCAGTTACTCATTCTAAATCAAGGGAAAGAACTCCTTTTGGGCGGAAGTACAGTGCTATAAATAGACTAAAAGGTTATGAACTAGGAAGGTCAAAGAGTATGCGGAGAGTCAACTCAGCTTACCGAGGGCCTGGCGTTTTCTGCCTTCGTTTTTTCATCTTCGCATTTGGTCAGTTTCATAGTCTAGGTAGGCATGACAAAGCTGACTGCTTGCATATATCCCAAATCAATGCACTTGTTATGCCTTGGCGATATGGCCCGGGTTAGCCCGATCGTTGCACAACTAATCAAGTAGAATCGGGCCACCTCCCGGGTGATGAACCGGGCTAGCCCGAACAGCCCGAGCTACACTGTTCGGCTAAAAGCGGACAAAGATGGCGTCGGGGAAGAAAAACCAATCAGCAGCTGTCTGAAGGTAACTTTTTAGCTTTTCGTAGAAAGAGGGCCCACTTCGCACTTGCTTTCAGATCACCTGGCGGCTTAGCCCGCAGAAATAGAAAACAAGAGCACCTATAGCATCACAACCTATGTAGGTCTAACACAGCTGACTGCTGCAATGTACGCTGAAGAAGAACTTCGTGCAACTTTGAAACGTGAGACTTTATTTGGGATTAAGATTTTAGGCTAATTTAAAAAGTCTAGTCTTTCAATCTGTTGCATAAACGAATTAACATTAAACAAAAAACCAAACAAAAAAAAAGAAGCCTTCAACATTAAGTTGAGAACTACCTACATAGACACACACGACGCACAGACACACAAACAAACATGCACACACACACACACATACACACCAATGCAAGCACGCAATCAATCAATTAATCATGCAACTAAATTTGTCTAAATATCTCTAGCATTTACTACTATAATATGGGACATAGTTTACACTGCATACTGCCATCACCTTCATCACCATCCACGAAATACTATTACAACACTCACCCACCAGCGTCAATATTGGCTGCGGCCAATCTAAAATTTCAAAACATTAACTTTCATTCCCTTTCCTTCTTCTAATATCAATCTCCCTGCCTTTACACCACAAGTTGGAGTGATAGATGTGCATTTGTTGTTTATGTCAGAGTGTGTGAAACATTTCAGCGTGTAGGTTGACCATGATTTGGGGAAAAGCGGTATATGACCTCCAGTATCATCATTATCATCATCATCATCATCATCATCATCATCATCATCATCATCATCATCATCATCATCATCACCATCATCATCATCATCATCATCATCATCATCGTCAATCATCATCATCATCATCATCATCACAGCCTATGGTGAGACGTGGCTTTGCGCATAAATCACGTCACCAGTCAAGTATATTATAAATGCAAGTGTTGGTAATAAATCATGAATTATGATACCCTCAACTAAGAGTTTAAGCACACAATCAGGAAGCAGTGTGATGATTCACACCAGAAGGAATAAAGTGTAGCACAATGGCAAAACAAAAGAAGTGTCGTATGTTAAGCGATAACATGCTAGAGCCTACAGGCAGCGGTTCGAAACCTGTTGACGGGCTCGAGCGCCCAAATAAACGTGACAATGACCCTGAGTAATAGCAAAGAGCTTATGATAGAAAGAGGGGGAACTTGGTACAGAACCGCGAGACGAAATGTACGAGTTATGCTCCCTTGTCGACATGCTGAAAATGGCTCGTGGCAGAAAGTCAAAAGGCGACCGAGTGAAACAGGGCGGTGACTTTTGCACAGCTATCAATTGCCATAATGCCAGATACAAGAAAAGTTGTGTTGGCAAGTCCTTTTTCAAATTTCTAAGAGACAAAGAAAGGTAAATTGCAATTGAAAAACTTCATTTTTTGTGTTTATGTAGGCCTAAACTAAGACCGCTGCAGTGTTGTTAGTGTTAAAACAATAGGAGAGCGGCTTGAATGATTCATGTTATACCTATGTGCTAAATCCAAAACAGTTTGCTTGCTGACAGTTTACGTTCAACAGGTCGCTCACTGTTTACGTTATTGCTAGGTTGTTTGACTATATTTGTGCTTATATTTCAAAAGTAGATGTCAGATTGGCAGTTTGGCTTCGTCAAACTGCTTATGTTAACAAGTTAAATTAGACTAAGTCTGTTTTCTCCTCGTGATCAAATGCTGTGCAAGATAACCCCTTACCTAGGCACAAAAATGGTCCTTGATCTGTTGTAATCCCTTTTCGTTTGAGTGTAAACGGGAAAAAAATGTAATGTAGAAACTCAGTTCTGATCTGTGAATTTCTGCGCATTAGATCTATATTGCGTGGAATGTTGTAGTCTAGCCAGTAGGTTCTGATTGTTCTGTCTGATTAATTAATTATTTTCCGTGAAGTGACTGATGTTATTAAGCCAGTGATGTGGGAGGTGAGAGGGTTGGGGGGTAGGGGGACACCTGATATAAATTAAATTCACGCTATTAGTGGAACATTTTGTTATTGTGCTTTATTGTGATTAATTGATTGAATGACAGAGCGCTCTCTCTCTCTCTCTCTCTCTCTCTCTCTCTCTCTCTCTCTCTCTCTCTCTCTCTCTCTAAATCTTAATCTTTTGATCTTAAAACTTACGTGATCAACTAATGTCATTTCATACACAATACCATTCTGAAAACTACCGACTTCCAAAACCACGAATTGACATTTTTTAAATCTAGCTTCTCTTTTAAAGGCCCCCTGTTATGGAACACTCTTTCTTTAGAACTAAAAAAATGCACATCGTTAAACAGCTTCAAGTACAAGATTTATAACATATTTCTTAATAATTTCAAAAATCATACATTCTAGCATGCATCAATTGATTTTCCTCTTTCATCCCTCCCTTCCCCCTCTTCCCACTCAGTCCGTCAAGCCTCTCTCTCTCTTTATTAAATTAAATGGTTCCAGTTAAATATGTCATATTTAGTATTGTTAGTTTCCTTGTTACGAAGTTAGCTTGTTTATTTCAAATCAATGTTTGTCTTTGCATGAATGCGGATGAATTATTAAAGTAAATGTGTGAGTGATTGAAAGAAGGACTGATTGTAAGATTAGCAAATTAATGCTAAAATCATTTTCTTCTTGTAATAAACTATTGAATCTGAATCTGAATCTCTCTCTCTCTCTCTCTCTCTCTCTCTCTCTCTCTCTCTCTCTCTCTCTCTCTCTCTCTCTCTCTCTCTCTCTCTCTCTCTCTCTCTCTCTCTCTCTCACACGATTACGGATTTACAGTTTCGGATAAATGAAACAGTCTGTCATGCATATTTTAATTTTAAAATATCTGTCGTTGATTAAAAAATAATAAATTCCAGGGCAGAAAACGAACCTATGACATACACACATAAGCAGCATAAAAGCACCTAATAAATGTCAATAAGTAAACATAAACAAACAAAAAAAAGAGACAGCGGTAGCGGAATGTTAATAATAATGATGGTTAAAAGTTTGGTTTTTGCAAACGTTGCCATAAAAATGTTTTTTTTGCAATGGCATAGGCTCAATAAGTTACCACGCACAGATCATTCATATAGCAGATGATGAAATATAGCCAGCCCGAGCAAAAGGAAATAATCCGTGAGAGCGTCTCGCATTTTTGTATAGGACATAATGGAAGTTCCCTCTCTTTCCGTAATAAGCTCTTTGGTAATAGTTGGTTCAGTGCAGTACTAAAAAAACCCGGCTAAAACAAAATAAATGAAATATAGAAATGTTGGGCGATAACATTACAGTCTGTACATGCATTGGTTTAAAGCCCGTTGACGGTCTAGGTAACAACAACAATTACAACAACAACAACTACTACAGCAACAACAAAATACCCTGATATACTGCGTCCCTGCTCCTTGGGATGAGGGTATAAACTAAGGTCTAGTCTGCGTACGCACGCATTGCATTGCACGGACTTTACCGATCCTGAAGCTCCTGCTGTCCTATACGGCTGAACGCTGGCTACATCAATTCACACAGCATACACTGGGTCCTGTCTACCCTACATACCCGGTCGACCAGGATTGGGCTCAGTTGTTTTGGGCGTCAGACGATGCGCCCAAATGCTGCAAGTGGGCCACTCGGGCTGCTTCAGTTAGATCAACACAATGGTTTACTATATAAATATAATTAATTAAGCACTTTCATTTATTTTTTTTAAATTTAAATCTTACCTTGACTGTCGACAATCTTTGTCCTTTGCAATTTCCCTCTGAGAGCTCGATACATGTCCATGACTGCTCACGCTTTGTCAAGCACAAGTTACAGCGAAATCCTCTTTTCATACGACGAACTATTTTCTCTTTTAGTTCTTCATGGTCCACTCAGCCAAAGGGTTTTCCCCAAATTTTATATTATTATACAATTAGCCTGTTGTTGAACTCAAATAAATCCTTCCTTGCATAAGCTTACGTAGCATTTTCGAGTAGATCGGTGTTGATCTGTCCACCCGGCGATTCAAAATAATTGCTTTTTTTACGAAGTAAAGATGGCTTGATTGAATAGTCCTACCTCAAGAACACGACAAAAAGGATTTTGTAGAACTATGAAGCAGTGTCTACGATTCCACAATAATGTAGAACACAAGTATATCAACTAACAAGTTAGTATCTCGTATTTCCCCTAGTCGACGTGCGGTGGTCCCGTTTAGCCACAAGCTGATATACTTGTGTGTAGAACTATTTCAACCTAAGCCACCAAACAAAACTAGTAAAGGCCTTTTTGGCGTTTGACACAATACCTCTTCTTCCCACTGTCCTTCCTTCTCCTCTTTCTTCTTCTTCTTCTTCTTCTTCTTCTTCTTCTTCTTTTTCTTCTTCTTCTTCTTCTTCTTCTTCTTCTTCTTCTTCTTCTTCTTCTTCTTCTTCTTCTTCTTCTTCCTCTTTCTTTCTTTCTTTCTTTCTTTCTTACTTTCTTTCTTTCTTTATTTTTATCTTGATTTTGCTCTTTTTTTTTCTTTTTTTTTCTTTTTTTTTTTTTTTCTTCTTGATGTTGATGGTCCCCGAGCAGTGTACCGATATACCTGGATTCTTTAGCAGTTGAGGGGGTTCGCAGCTAGTCACTAGTCAGTAAATGATGTCTTCTTTGTTTTTAAACTACTGCTTCTGTTTCCTATCCTAATTCTGCACGGTCATCCATTCCTTCCGAAGGGCAGCCAACAGTTGAAGCACACAACATCCACATCGACCCTAAATCCTAGAACAAATACTATACAGCACACAACATCCACATCGACCCTAAATCCTAGAACAAATACTACACATCAGGCATAGATCTTTTATATAGTCCACGAATCTACGGCGATCAATATTATTGTTCCTACTGTAACAGATTATCAGAGCTTAACAGTTAAACATGCAACAGAATCGAATCTACAATGACCGAAACAAGCATATTTTTATAGAGTAAATGAATCTGCTATTTCTATTTCGTACAAAGAATCTACTAGAACTATTTGTAGTTTGTATTCGACCGTTCTATACCTCAGCATGAATGCACATCAAATTCGCTCTAAGCATTATGACAAATATTTAAATCAAACCGAAGATAATTAATTCATTCGCTATTTCTACTTGCAGTCAACAACTGTTCAAATAACGCAACTTAAACACAGAACATCAACATTCCTTCTAGGACAGGGAAATTGGATATAGGACTATATCAACTGATGAATCTAGTACTACGCTTGCGCTCAACCGATCCCTTTAACAGATAACCCACCTGCAACGCAAACACACATCAAACCCACCCTACGTTGAATAAATCGGAAAACCTGTGGGTTTATGCTCAATTAATCTAGCCAGACTGATTCTAATCTATCAACCTTCCATACTAAACAGGTTACCACAATTTAAACATGCAACACGAATAAGCAAACCAAACAGACATATACAAGCAATGGTTCTACTACTGTTACTACTGTACAATCCACTGGACCCTATAAGCAATGACCAACCAACTGCTGCTATTACTTGTACTCACTCTACCGTTCATACTAAACAAACTCCCGTAACTTACACACGAATTGATCAAACTTAGTTTCCTCTTGGGATAGGCCAACCAGATACAGACCTATATAATCAATGAATCTACTACTACTACTACTACTACTACTACTACTACTACTACTACTACTACTACTACTACTACTACTACTACTACTACTACTACTACTTAACAGTTCATATTAACAGATTACCACAACTTAAACATGCATTGATCAACCTTTCCTCTGGGATTAGCCAGACAGACACTGACTTATGCAATCAATGTGAATCTACTACTACTACTACTACTACTACTACTACTACTACTACTACTACTACTACTACTACTACTACTACTACTACTACTACTACTAACTGCACCTAACCGTTCATATAAATAGACGACCACAACTTAAGTTCAAACAAGCATTACACTGATCCTAAATTGAGTCAGCCAGATTGGCTTACGCTGAACTAATCTATTCATTGCAGTCTGCTAGGCATCCGTTCTTACTTAACAGACCACTACAACTTAAAACAAGCATAAAAACACTGACTAAAATGACTAAAACCCGATACCCTATAGGCTTTACGCTGAACTAATCTATTGTTATTACCCTAGGCAACCGTTCTTACTTAATAGATCATCACGCAACTTACAAAACATATGAAATTCGACTCTAGGACGAGTATACCAAACACAGATCTCACAGAGAAAGGATCCACTGTTTTTGTTTTCTAATTCTACAACAAATCCTAAACAGCATTTACCACGTCGGGTCCTGTTACGTAAAACACGTTTTGTACAACAGCTCTACCATCAATGGTCTAACAACATGAACTATTCTCTCACCCACAAACGCACAACAAACATCACGCTCAGTGTTTACCTTACCGAACATGGATGATCTTGTAGAATAAAAACTTTTTTAAATTCTTCATTTGGAACACTTGCGTAAACCCTAACCTTAATTTGTAGTTTCTTTCCTACATCAGACCTCACAACTAGAATGAGTAAAGTAAAACAGACGACATAGAGTAGTGAACAAAATACATACATGAACTACTTGTATTCGTCATTGGACGGTCCCTGCTTTAGCAGACAACCACTAGTTTAAACACACGCCAATTTCGCCCCTAAGTCAAATACAAACATCAAATAATTATAGTTAATGATTTTGCTATTATGCCCGCACTGCTGCTTCCGACCAGCGGTTTCTATGCTTGGGCGACTCGGGCAACATTAGTTAGATCCTGTATAGGCCAACGAGCAGCTTTTGAACTGGAAACGCTAAATAAGAACGATTAAATATATATGATGGGCTGATATTGTGCACTCTCATGGTGGCCCACACACCTCCATGCCAGACTCGGTCAAACGCTTTCTTGAAGTCTACAAACACATGATATAGATGTTGTTGGTGCTGTAGGTATTTCTCGCAGACTATTCTGAGGTTGAAAATCTGTTCAGTGGTACTTCGCCCTGCGCTGGATCCTGCTTGTTCTTCAGCTACGATTTGTTCAGCTTGGGGTTTCAACCTGTTGAGTACTATTTTCAGGAGGATCTTGCTGGGATGGCTGATGAGGCTGCTGGTGCGGTAATTTTCACACTCCCGAAGGTTACCCTGTTGGGGAAGAGTGATGACAAGCGACTGGGTCCATGGTGTATGCCACTTCCCACTCTTCCAAATCTTGTTACAGATAATGTCAATGGCGTCAATCATCGCTTCTCCTCTTGCTTGAAGCAATTTCTCCGGTATGTTTTTTTCACTCCCGCTGACTTCCCCTCCTTCAGCGATTGCACTGCTGCCTCAGCTTCTTATTGGAGAATTGGGAGGTTTTCTTCTTCTTCTCTGTTCTCTGGACATTCCAGAACTGATGGGTCTCCGTTTGGTATGTGGTTGTAAAGGTCAGAGCAGTACTCTGTCCATCTATCCAAGACTTCTTGTTCTTCTGTAAGGCATATTCCAGACTTGCGTTGGATCGTGGAGATCCAAGGGGCTGAATCATCTATTGATAAAGTGTGTAACACTATCTATCTATTTATCTATCTATCTATGCTAAATATGCTATGCTATCTATCTAGCTTCTAATCTAATCTAACCTAATCTAATCTCTCAACCTGTCGGGTCGTTTTGGAGACATGAAGTATGCTAGTCGGAGAGAATGTTCGCCACTTCAGTCTGTCTGCAAGTTGCGGCTGTCAGGAGGCGTAGCGTCAAAAAAATCTGTGATGAGGTAAACCCGACTTCGAAGAATGTAGATGAGATAAAGCCTGGCCTTCAGAGAAAATCTTTTCAGTGGGGCTAAGACGTTGACCAGTCATTAAAACAGGTTTGCGTGCAGGCGAATTCAACAATATCGATCTACATGAGATTTGGCGTGCAATGAGCGACACACTTTACAAGGGAGATAATCAAACGTCCGATCCTTAATATAACTGTGGGATGCAAAACAAAGGCGAAGGTAAGGGACATAACTGCATGCAGCTAGCTAAGTCGACCAATATTGAGCGGCATTTGAACTGGAGATCCTATCCTATCCTATCCTATCCCGTAACTGGAAAGTGGTTGGGTCACAACAGCTGATCGTTTAACCCGCGTAACTCCACGTTTCTCTGGAGATAATGTTGTCAGTTCCACTCTTTTTTGCAGCCAGCCGCTAAAAGCGACCATTTCACGTGCCACATGGAAACTATCACTGAAAGCAAAGCTCAGAAGTTGCCACGTCGTTTACAAGGCCCCAATTCGAAAACTTTGTTTACTTCTGGCGAAAATGAGTTTATCCTAAAATTCGCATTGTTATGACATTAAAGAAAATGATAAAAGTGGGTCTCTCGTTGCTCAAATATGAAGCGCCATTTGTAAATTAAATGGTTATTGTCATTATATCTATAGAACATACATTTTACCTGTATAAAAGATATGGTATAATTATAAAATGAATTATATACCTATAAAATACATTATATAGAAATACAACACTTTTTATAGCTATAAAGCAACATTTTTATTGATACAGACTACATTTTACGATATACAAGAGATCATACACGAATCGTCACGCCGTTTGTAAATATTAAACACAAAAAAAACTATTTTATTTATAAACAAAACATTTTATAAGTAACCAATTCATTTTATCTATAAACAAAACATTTTATAAGTAACCAATTCATTTTACCTATAAACAAGTCATTGTATCTATAAACAAGTCATTTTATAGCAAAAACGATCTATAAAACTTCCTTTTATCTGTAAACACTTCATTTTATAGCAACAACGAGCACTTATATCTATAGAATACATTTTATAACACGTACAATGAATTATACCTGTAGAATGCATTCGCGACAATTATTTTCCAGTCGGCGCCTTACAATAATTTTATACTAACTTTCTCATTGTATAACTGCTTCTCTCCCTTCGATTATTTTTATTTTGTAACGTTCTAAGCGACCCAAAGTTGCTATGCAAAGATGGCTGACGTTTTTTTTTTTTTAAAATGAAAATTTACGTCCCCGGACTCATTAAGCGTATAGGGGACGATTGGTTAATAGGTACATTCAACCGATTCAACGAAAAAAGCCCCCCCCCCCCCCCCCCCCCCTCTACTGCACGTATGCGCTGGGCTCTCGCCTTTTCATGTGGAAGTGACGTTGCATAAGCTAAATTTAGATAACTACGGCGTGTGTAGGGAATTCCCGCTAGGCCTATATCGACTTACGCGATGTCAACAATCTCCAAGGTAACAGTTACGATGGAAGCTGGTTTGCCTTCGTGCTTATCAATAGTTTTTCAAGACGACCAAAAAATAATTGGAACAGTCGAGACTGACAATGATGTCGCTGATGTTTTATCAGCATTTCACTAGTATGGTCCTCGCCAATTTATATAGTACACTAGTATGGTCCTTGCCATTTTTTGTAGTAGACTTTAATGGTCTTTACCATGTTGAGTCGCTTAGAAGTTTACAAGTAGTCTACACGAGGATGGAGTTGCTTCCCTGGGATCAGCAATTCGAAAGTCAGTATAAAATTAATGTCATGCGCCGAATGTAAAATAATGCTCCGAATGCATTCTACAGGTAAAATGCATTGTATATATTATAACATTTATTTTATAGATAAAAAAGCTCTTTGTTGTTATAAAATGAATTGTTTACCTATAAAATGAATTGTTTATGTATAAAATGTAGTGTTTAGAGATAAAATGAAGTGTTTAGAGATAAAATAGTTTTTCGGAATAATATTTACAAACGGCGTGATGATCGCGTATGATTTCTCTTGTATATTGTAAAATGTAGTCTGTAGTTATAAAAATGTTGTTTTTAGCTATAAAAAGTTTTGTATTGCTATTGAATGTATTTTATAGACATAGAATTCATTTTATAAGTATACAATATCTTTTATACAGGTAAAATGTATGTTCTATAGATATAATGACAATAATGATTTAATTTACAAATGGCGCCTCATACTCAAACCATCAGCTACAGTTTGAATTTTCCGTTTCGGTTCTGACAAGGAGTGATTTTCTCCTTGTTTTAGCGGTACATCAATACCATGGCCGCGTGACCTTTGATCTGATTTCTGAGTAAAGCACGCGGCTTGAAGGGTGCTTCTTTTGATGTCTGGGGTAGAGTAGGGTGTATTTTATCAGCCTAAAACGAAAAACCTTCCCGAGCAAATTATTTGTATGGGTTCTGTCTCTTATCGGCTTCGGTAGATGCTATTTTTAGCTCAAGAATGTTGGCTAGTCGTTGCCATTAATAGGCACTAAAACTACCGAACTCATTCGTTAATAAAATAACTAGCCATTGGACAACACGATGACCTGCTCACAGTGGCGAAAAAACGTAAACTCCGATGGTAGGGCCACGTCCCCAGATCATCAGGTCTTGCAAAGACCATCCTGCAAGGCACAGCGCAAGGAGGTAGAAGAAGAGGGAGACTGAAAAAGAGGTGGGAGGACAACATTCGAGAATGGACTGGTTTGACACTGAGCGAAACAATCAGGGTTGCTGAGGACAGGGAAAGATGGAGTACACTAGTTAAACGATCATCTGTGATGCCCCTACGGCCTCCGAGTTATGGGATAGGATAGGATAGGATACTTTGGAAAGAGTTGGGGTTTTTTGTGGAAATTTTTTTTTAGTGGGTCAACACTCACTATGAAGGTTAACAGGATCTGTCGAGAGAAGGGGGTAGGGTGGGGGTTAGAGAGAGAGAGAGATGCGTGGTCACAGTGGGCCCCTTTTAACTGGCCTCAAGTGAGTGAGCCATGTCTATACTTTTCACCACTTTTCCACACAGGCACCCTTCCTCGTTGATAAACACCAACACCAAGTTAAGAATGGCCCAAACGCTGATTCCCGTTTTGTTCGGGACCTACTAACCACTACAGTTGCGCCTGTGATATTTTATTCTAAAGAGCAGGGTTTCCCTGATCGTGTGTTATCATCATTTGCGGTATTTATCGTCCATCCGTCCCATCACTTAATCGATAGTTCGTTGTGTCAGCTATTATTGCACGCCAGACCACATTTGTCGCCTAGCACTCTGTTTGCAGGCGGGATGTACTTGCACATAGAAATGGTGAACGTCTAGCAAATTAGCATGCGTCTGGCGCAAATTAAAAATGTTCAATTGATTAATGTACATTCCGTTTAACGAAAAAGAATTAGGGCGAGCGTTGTGATCGCGTGGTCTAAGGCGGGACTAATTTGCATTGTCCACAAGCTAGGAACCGATGGCGGCAGACTGGTGTGGCATCGATCCCGCCTCTGGGCGTTATGTTTTCCCGATTTTTATTTACTTTCGACATGGGCTAAGTCTCTGGGATTTTCTCCGGATACTCCGGTTTCTCCCCAACTAAGTTTTTTTTTTTTAAGACGCAGTAAGGTTAGGTAGGTTGGATTTTAGCGCGCCACAGGCTGCCACTACGCCTTCCCCATGGAAGGCGGCCCAGAATTTCCCGATAAAAAGGGACAATAAAGTGTCACAAAAATAAAATAAAATTCAAATTAAATCTGATTACAAGCCTTGGAATTGGATGCAGTCAATCTAAATTTTTAAAAACTCTAAACATTGGTTTCCTTTGCGCCTTCTGTAATAACGATATCTTCAGATCGCCGCACTTTTTATTTCGATTGAAAAAAAGTCATAGCACCAGTTGTTGTTGTTGTTGTTGTTGTTGTTGTTATTGTTGTTGTTGTTGTGGTGGTGGTGTTCTGGTGCCAAGCGGGACCACATTGTCGGCAGGCATTCTATGCAGGTCGGTGGCAGCGACCTTGCATTTAGAATGCGTGGCACTAGTTGCCGGCAGCCTGGTACTCCCAACCATGCTCCACAGCCTTGCAAGGCAAATATTTTTATGTCCTTCTTTTGAGGGACTACATGAAGATATGACAGCTCGGGTGGAGCAATGTTCCCAACGGTTGGTGGCCGAGAGACAGGAGTTAAAGTCTCCGCTCGGCTACATTATTATTATTATTTTTATTATTATTATTATTATTATTATTATTATTATTATTATTATTATTATTATTATTATTATTCAGACCTGATAGTTCTCCGCGAAATCGCGGAAATCCGCGAAAACGAAAACGAAAAAAAAAATGAAAAAAAAATGAAATGCGAAACAATCCGCGGACACTTAAATTTTGTTTTTCGTTTTTTGTTGTTGTTTTGTATCGGAAGACGAAAGTTGCTTTATTCGCTTCCGGTTTTGCGGCGCCATACTTTGTTTTGGAATAGTGGTGCAGCGTTGACTGTTTCTGTGTAAATATTTTCGCCGTTCAAGTTGTGGATTTGTGGACGTCATCAGACTCATTGGACTTCAAAATGTCTGTCACAAGACGTGACATAGTCGCACGTTCCGCGGAAACCTCTCTTAGATCACTATCAGGTCTGTTATTATTATTATTATTATTATTATTATTATTATTATTATTATTATTATTATTATTATTATTATTATTATTATTATTATTATTATTAAGTACCTTCTTAAACAAGAAACAAAATAGACAAACAAACAAGCTTACAGAACAAAATAGAATGCAAACATCATTATAAAATATCAACAAAACACATACATATAAAATGCCTACATTGCTCAATAATATCATATAAAGCCCTAGTGGCCATGCATTTGGCACAAAAGCGTCCAATATTCCCAAGCTGATACAACACACAAATGAGGAGTTTTGTTCCGAAAAGAGACGTAAAGAAAAAAGGTAGGTGACTGGTCTAGCGAAGAAGAAGATAGTGTAGTAGATTCCTAGAACAGAGCGGGAATGAGAACGAGCAAAGGAGAAAGACAGCGACAGTGGGAATTTAAAGCACTACATTTCCAGAAAGTGGGGATACTTTTTATACATAAACCCCCGGCACCTCCACGGGGGAGTGGGGAAGGAGGTGTCACATTTTGGTCTACGTACCAGGTTAAGTACTGTACATGTATGATAGAGGTCATAATATTATGTTTTAGCAGATTTCAGCAGACGCATGAGTATAGTAGACGTTCACAATTTCCACGTAGGCCCACTGCAAACGTCAACAACTATTTGCCTTCCTTCAATCATTCCCTGAAGGCAGAAAGTTTGCATTGGCTGCAAGAGAGGGGTTGAGAATCGGAAGTGGGGTGGGAGGAAGACAAAGACAGCTCTACAGTTGTCAGAGCGTCCTGCTTTTCAGTCATATACCGAGATAGCAGCAGAGTGGGTTTTCTTTTTGTTAACCCCAGGCCTAACCCTAACCCAAACTCTAAGGCCAGCCATGGATGTAACCCCAAGTCCTCCCAGAAGGGAATGGTTGGGCACCTGCTTCAGTGGAGAACCGGAGAAGGGAATGCAACATAAAGAGTAAGAGGAGATTTGCCACTGACCTCATGAAGCTCTACATGAGAAAAGAGACGCCTAAGCATTTCGCCCCATCTCTCTGAAAGTTAAAGATGACGCAAAAATGTTTACATTAAGCTTACATACATACATGTAAAAGAAAGAACGATGGATCCTGCATGTCCTAGTTCAAACAGTACCTTCATCTTTATCATCTTCTTCTTTTTCTTGGGTTGAGCAGCCACAATCAATACGTTGATGTGTGTACTGCTGTAGGTTGTTACCTTATTCCCCACTTATCTCTGGTTTAGACATATCTACTGACGTAGATTCCGCTGAAATAAAATGTTGGAATTAGAACGGTCAGTTATAAATATCCTATATATAATGATCCGAAAGAAGTACTGGCCCAGGAACTAGATACACAATATTCATAATCACAAAATTTAAGGAACTAACTTTCAAACATTCAGTGTTACTTTTTTTTTTTTTAAACTTCCAATGAGTGTTGGAAGAAATACGAATAAAACATTAACCCAAAACATAACCTCTTAAAAGCTGCAATAAGCTGTCTACAACTGCCCAGCATGCCTGGTTCGTCTACCTTCCTGCGTTTGTACAACAAAGATTTGTTTACATACCATGAAAAAGAACTCGCAAAGTACCTACTTGACCGATTTTAGAAACTAGTGTCCACTCTATTTTGTGTGTGTAATGTAACGACAATTCCAAATCTCAGGTATTACTCCTCGTTGGGAAAATTCCACAAAACCTTTTGACAGTAAGTAACTTAACGTTCGGATTAGGAATAATCTACGCACTTTAAACTTACTTTAGGATGTACCAAACGCGCAAATTATTCCACAATTTTATATCTCTATAGTTTGAAGATCCATGCCCAGAACTTGGTTTCTAGACGAGGCGCCTATGGCAGCGAATGGGCGCCCCGGGCGGTTTCTGTTAGATCCTGTATCGGCCAGCGCCTTGAGCAGCTCTTGGGCTGGCAAAGCGCTATATAAGTACAGGCAATAATGAATACATATGAAGAAGAAGCCTCATTAAATCTTCTGTAAAATAAATAAAATTGTTGTTAACCATGCACAATAATAACGGATTTTTATATAGCGGGTACTCCAGCCTATGACCAGACTCACCACGCTTTACATAGTCATAACATATAAATACGTGCACTCGATGAAACATTACTTTTGCTACAATACACCAAAAGACGGGACAGTAAAGGTACAGACTATTTACAATTATGTACATAAATTAAAAAAAGACAAAGATATACTATTTACAACTATGTACACAAATGACAAAAAAGACAGAAAATAGAATAGCAAAAACCTATTTACAGCTATTTATATGCCCGGTTAGGCCCAGGAAGGAAAACAGTTAAATATTTACAGCCGTGTATACACTTACGGAACAGACATACTCACATAGACAAGAGATGAGAGAATGGCAGCGGGATACAAATCAATCTGAATAATGCAGTTTGAAGAGGTGGGTTTTGAGGGCCTTTTTGAATGCTTGTGTTGATTGTATGTTGCGGATATGGGAGGGAAGGGAATTCCACTGCTTAGGTGCGGAGTAGGCGAATGCACGTTGGCCGTATGTCTTAGTGCGGGTGACAGGAACCTTGAGTGTGCGAGTGTCAGCAGAAGATCTTAAAGTGCGTGAAGGGGAGTAGACAGACAATAGATCAGCAAGGTAGGAAGGACAAGAATCTGTGAAGAAGTTGTGACAGAGAACAGAGAGTTTGTACTCTATGCGTGCTTGCACAGGAAGCCAGTGAAGGGAATGTAGTAGAGGTGTGATGTGATCACGTTTCTTAGCTCGGAATACTAGTCTAGCTGCTGAGTTCTGAACCTTTTGTAGTTTGTCAATGATGTGTTTTGGGAAGCCAACAAGGAGAGAGTTGCAATAGTCAAGACGAGAAAGGACGAGAGCGCAGACTAGGGTTTTGGTGGCCGGGACTGTAAGATAGTGGCGAAAGGAGCTGATTTGGCGTATGGCCGTGTATGCAGAGCGACAGACGTTGGAGATGTGGTTGTTGAGGGACAGGTCATCGGAGAGAATGTAGCCGAGATTTCTTGCTGAGGATGAGAACTGAGTGTTTGTTGTCCCTACTGTAAGCGATGTTGGGAGAGGCGAGAGTGAGGAGGAGGTGTTGTGCTTGTGAATGAGGAGGGCTTCGGTTTTATCGTCATTAAGCTTAAGCTTGTTGAGTGTCATCCATGACTTAATGTCTGTGATGCAGTTCTCCAAGGTCTGAACAGTGGAATTAATGAGAGAGTGGGCGGTGGATTTATACAGTTGTGTGTCGTCTGCAAATGACTGACTCTCAACAGCATGCTTTCTAAAGGCTAGGTCTGACGACGAACGTTTTGATTGCAATCACAATCACAGTCATTGTTTGCGAGTCATGATTTGAATGGGGGGATTGACTGCGAGTCGTCAGTAGTCACACTAAAAACGTTTGATTTTGGAAAACATGCGCTCAGTCAATGCGCATAAACAAAAACAAAAGAGTTGTTTCTCTTGCTGCGCCGAACGTCAAAATGTGTGAAAGTAGCGACGAAGAAGTTTTTGCATTAGCGGTAGCATGTAATTTGCGAAGGTCAAAGAAAAAGACGAAGAAACGTTGGTGGATAAGACCTTGGCTGGACAGACGCCTGTATCATGGAGCGTACCATGCTTTGATGAATGAGCTGGAAAATGAAGACCAAGAATCTCTGAGAAATTTTCTCAGAATGGGGAGCGAGCGTTTTGATCAGCTGCATCAGCTCATCGGCCCTCAGATCAACAAACAAGACACGATCATGCGCCAAAGCATTTCATCGAGAGAAAGATTGGCAGTTACGCTACGTTTTTTGGCTTCTGGTAATTCAATTTTATCTCATTTATATAGCTATATCCTACATTTTTCTTACGTTGTCCAGCATACTCTAACTGTAGGCCTCTTTTGTAGAGGAAAGTGGCCAGTAAAAAATTCTTTGTTTGGTTTTATGATTGCTACATAATATTACTGCGTGCTTTTAATAAATGTAAAACTGAACACTGAAAATTAAATGTGTTTAGATCATAAGGTGGATTTTAATCAGTCACATGCGCGAGTCATGCCTAATTGTTGAATTATAATTTGTACTGATCTTTTTCATTATTTTAAATAATGTATACCTTTTTTAAGTTCACAATATGTATGTGTTTATCAATCAGTACAGTATGGATAAAGAACACTATAAATACATGCTGTTGAAGTCTACATCACTTTTAGTGATATAGTCAGAAAGTAAAACCAACAGTTATGGGGCTGTATGTTTGCGTTTTTATGTTAATATAACTAAAATTTCAAATTATCAATGATAGTAGTTCCTATGTGCCTGTTAAATATATTCATACACATTGGTTTCTACTGAGTGTATTAAAATATTGCATGGCTGTTTACAGGAGACAGTTACCACTCACTAAGCTTTCTGTACCGAATTGGACGATCAACTCTTAGCACCCTTATTCCTGAAGCCTGCAGAGCCATCGTTCAAGCACTTAATAACTACCTGAAGGTATGTCACTGTAGTGTTTAGTGCAAATGCAGCGTTTTTCAATTTATTAAGCTAATAAAACACACACACGCGCGCACACACACACACACACCCAGGCACACGCACACACACACATGCACTCAGATAAAGAGGGAGAGATACCAAACCATTGAAATGCAAATTCAAAACCAAATGTTGAGCACAACAAACTATATTGTTAAAAAGAAAACTATTTGACAAACAATTAAAAGTACAAATAGTGAACAGGCAAAGCACAAATGTTTATAAAGTAAATGCCATTCTTTTAAAATACAGTGGAAAATAAGATAGGAAAAAAGTCGTTTTCTACACTTCAAATTTGATTTTAGAAGATTGTGAAATAAGTTCCCAGTCATTTTACAATATTTGTGGATACAAAAAACAACAACAACAACAATAATAATAATAATAATAATAATAATAATAATAATAATAATAATAATAATAATAATAATAATAATAATAATAATAATAATAATAGCAACAACAACTAGGTGTCAAATACACTATTGTAGCAATGTCAGTTGTCAACACTATTTGTTGCCGCAATTAAACCACTAGCACACACATATTCTGACACATCAGACTCTATCTCCTCTCTCGCCATTTTGCACACTAGCTCCTCGATCTGCAATTTCAGCAGCTTTCTTCTCCGGTTATTTTTAAACCCATTAATTCGCATAACCAAGTTTTTCGCCCAGATAATGTCAGGGTCCTCTTTTGGGCGAACGCTGCATTGCATCAGAAACTGAGCTATGGAAGCTTGCAACGTTTGGCTTTCTTCTCTCTGTGCGCCATCACCTTTTCTTCTTGGATAACGCCCATAAGGCCGAGACGTGGTTGGAGTAAGCATCTCTTCACTGGCCTCGGTAATCTCAGAGTCAGGGCTGGTTGTGGCTCCTTGGGAAGCTGCAGAGGGCTCGGTATCTTGCCCCTGCTGAATGGGCTCTTGTTCTTCTCCATCGATGGCTTGGTTGGCAGGTGCCGCATCATTCTGTGACATAAGGCATATAAAACAATAATTTGCATTTTCATTATTTTAACTTGAGAAATCTTTTGTTTCAGGTACCTTCAACTGTGGACGAATGGCTCAAAATTGCATCAGACTTCAATACCATATGGCAGTTTCCACACTGCATTGGGGCCATCGATGGCAAGCACGTGGCAATAAAGGCACCTCCAAACAGTGGGTCAGTCTACTGTTCTACAAAGACTTTCACAGTATCATCCTCGCAGTAGTTGACGCACAGTGCCGATTCACATGGTATGATCTTGGAGCGAATGGTCGCCAAAATGATGCTGGTATCTTTGCGAACTCAAACTTTGCCAGAGCACTGCAACAAAACACCCTGAACTTTCCGGATCCGAGCCCACTGAGCAGCAGCTGTCGTGTAAATGTACCATTTGTGCTTGTAGGAGATGACGCCGTACCCTCAAAGAGGTCTTGCCGACGATTACATTACATTACATAATTGTTGCTTTAGGTTCAGCGGACTCTTCCGAGCCAAGTCAGGACCGGACAACCCCCAATCCGCATAAAAGATCTGCCGAAACAACCCTAGTGGGAAAACTGAATGCCTTCACCCAGACAGTCACTTTACAATAAAGACATCTCACGCTGGGGACGCTGCAAATAAAATAAATTAGAGTATAGTATAGCCTCAGTGTCCCTGCGTGCAATGCCTTTATTGTGAAGTGACCGGCTGGTGGGTTGTTTCATCGGATCTGTTCTGTAGATCAGGGGTGAGTCATCTTTCAACCAAGTTGTGGTCTTGATTTTGTGGACCTGCTTCGCTCTTTACTGTCCCCTGGACCCTTTAAGCAATGAATAACTAACAACTTGTAATGTTTGAATGAACTGTACCATAATATAACAAAACAATATGTGTGAATGTATACGTGGTCAATAAAATCTCGCTTTGCATTGCATGCCTTTTGTGTGGATATTTTTTCCAATTGTTTGTTACATGTTGCAACAGTATCTTGTCACATTTAATCCCAAAACAATACACAAATCAGCATAAACAGCTTACCATGCTACAGGCTCTCTCGGTGGTTATGGCAACCACCCCCAGCAGAAAGTTCAAGGGCCTGAAGAAAGGCCACGTTGGCTGCCGAACCGTCTCCCTGCCAGCCCCACTTTTTTTCGTTTGCTGTATAAGGCGCAGCTCGCGGCAGTAGTTGCTGCGCAGAGCAGCAAATTTTTTTTGTATGTTATCGTCTGAAAAGAAAAGATAAAGCCAAACCGACATTATTACGAAGTGTTTGAGTTTCTGGCCTGCAATGATGAAGTGGGATACTAGCTTTACACGCACCTACGTGCACCCATACACACACTAATAGCAATACTAGTATTCTACTTATACTACTACTAGTATTTGCAATAGTAAAAGTTAAGTACTACTGCTAGTACTACTTCTAGTTCTACTAATATGATTATGATGATATGGATGCAGGAAACGATACAAATTCATTGTCTGCAACTGCAAAATACTGCTTTTATCTCTTCTCTACTTATAGCACTCATACAAATTACAAAGCGTAAAAGTTGTTTTATTGTAGCCGGCATGGAACAGCACATGTCCTATCATACATATTATACTCGTAAGCATAATCGAACAACAAATATTCATGGAATCAAACATCATGAAAGACGCATATATTGTGATCTAGATTATTACAATGTGGATTGCAATCTACTTCAACTTCCACCAATGTTATAGATCTATTAGATCTATTCATCGTTTCAACAATTTTTTTTTCGAACCCAGACTTGTGGAATGAGCGGTTAAGTGGGAATATAGGTATTCTTCTGTTCTATTCCTTATTAATCTGCATTTCTTGTTGGGAGAGGTTGGGAAAAGAGGTGAGAAAACTCGTGCATGCAGCAACGTCATGTTTTAGATCCATAAATATCATAGCCTGCTTAGGTTCGTGAAGTTATACATAATAATGTATAACTTCACGAACCTAAGCAGGCTAGGTTGATCGACCATTAGAAGGACCTATTCAATAACCCTGTGTATTTGGGTTTGGTAATGTTTCTGTACAGGGCTCGTCTAGCATGTGATGTATACAAAATATAAAACACGATCCACCGAACAAACACATGTCCTACCTGTACACTCCACCCCTGTCATCAACGTGAAATTCACTCTAACGCTGGTCCACGCAGCTTTCTTCATCTGTTGGTTTCTGTATTCTGCGCTTCTAATGTCCCATAAACATTCATGGGAGTGTATGATCTCTATTAGATCACACGTATTTTGAACTGTCAGGTTACCAAGCGGTCCGGTTTTGGTAGTCATTTTCCAATAATCACGTGCTTAAAGTAGCACGTTTCATTGGTTTATATGCTGAATGATTCGCAATGATTCAGTCATGATTTTTCCTATGATTGCAATCAAAACGTTCGTCGTCAGACCTAGCCTTAAGCAGGAGAAGCAGTGGCTTGGTGTACAGAGTGAATAACACCGGCCCTAAAACGGAACCCTGAGGCACGCCGCACACCAAGTCTGCTGTGCTGGAGAAACAGCCATCGACAGTGACTGCTTGTGATCTGTCAGAAAGATATGAGTGGAACCAAGCCAGGACCGAGCCAGAGAATCCAAAATAGTGTTGAAGAGTGTTAAGGAGAATGTGATGGTCAACTGTGTCAAAGGCGGCTGAGAGGTCTAATAAGGTGAGAACGGAGACGTTGCCATTATCTAAGGCAAGCAACAGATCATTGGTTACCTTTAGGAGGGCTGTCTCAGTGCTGTGGAATGGTCGGTAGGCAGACTGGTTGGGGCAAAGTAAAGCGTTATCATATAGGTAGGCAAACAGTTGTTTGAGAACAATTTTTTCTATGACTTTGGACAGGAAGGAGAGGTTTGAAACAGGTCTATAGTTCTTTAGATTATTTTTGTCTAAACTTGGCTTTTTAAGGAGGGGTTTGATGACAGCCGCTTTGAGCACAGACGGAACAACACCAGAGGACAGACTCTCGTTGATAATGTGGGTAATGGTCGGGAGTAGAGGGTCAAGATTCTCTATCAACATGGGGGTAGGAATGGGGTCGAGAGAGCAAGATGTTGGTTTTGAGCTTAAGATGACTTTTTTGACCTCTTGCTCTGTTATTGTTTGAAAAACTTCCATCTTTGCGGTGGTGAGGGAAGGTGAGAATGGGTTAGTGATTGTGATCTCATGGCTATCAAGAGCGGCCCTTATGTCAGCTACTTTCTGTGTGAAATAATTACAAAATATATCTGGGAGCTGACATGCTGGATGTGTGGATGGGAGTGATGTTGCATTGCTCTTACCCCTTAGCTGATTGCAAATGTCAAACAACTGTTTACAAGTTTCACTGCTGCTAATTCTGTCGCTGAAGTACCGGGTTTTGGCAGTCTGGACTATTTTAGTGACCCGTTTTTTTGCAGCGGTGAAAATCTGCTTGCTGACTTCTAAACCCGATTTGAGCCACTTTTTCTCAGCTTTGCGTCGGTGTTTCTTCGCCTCAGAGAGCTCGTCCGTAATAGACTCGTACCAGGGTGCTGAGCGAGTTGCCTTGACCTTTTTCTGGGCCACGGGAGCGTGCCGATCAAGCACCGCCTGAAGTGTACTATTCAGCTGATCCACAGTGGGGCACAGTTCTGGGGTCACTTTAGCGGTAAGGTCTTGCATGAAAGCATCCCTATCCATGGTGCGCAGGCTGCGAGCCTTCCTGAACATGGGGGGAGGAGGGGGGGCTGCGACGCTTAGTTCGCACATGACACAGAAATGGTCAGATGTTAATTCCTGGGTGACTGATGTTGATCTAACGACCTTATCCTGAGGCCTATGAATAACCCAATCTATGATGTGACCACGGCTGTGGGTGGGTTCTGTGACTGACTGAGAAAGACTAAACTGATCTAAAAGTTCAATCATCTTTGCGGTGGAAGATTGCTGGGGTTGGTCAAAGTGAAAGTTAATGTCTCCTAAAACTATGTATGTTCCTGACAGTGTGTTGCAGTAATCAAGCAGGACTGGAAATTCTTGGTGGAAAATTGCATCAGTTAATTTATTTTTCTTGCTTGGAAAGGTGCGATATATGCATATGAAGTGAATGTTCTGCTGTGGAACGGACAGGCTAAGTTGAACAACTTCAAAGGACGAGTGGGTGAAAGCGAAGTCTGTAATGAAGCCAAGGTGACGGGACAGACTGTTTCTGTAAATGATAGCAAGGCCACCTCCGCGATTTGAGCGAGGCAGCGAGCATATAGAGTAGTCAGAAGGGGTTAAATCAGAGCATTTACCCTCGTCGCCAGTCTGCCGAAACCAGGTTTCTTGGATGAACATTATGTCAGTCTGCTTGTGTGAGACGAATTCTTGCAAAGCGGTGCGTTTTTCAATGGGACCTAATGATTGAGCATTGAATGATGCAATACGTAGGCCTAGAGGGCTATGGCTATCGAGGTGTGAAGATAGGGGTTGAGGGGAGAGGTTGATGTGAATGAGATTGTCTGTATTACAGCGATGAGTCTCAGGCCTAGTGGTACACTGTTGGAGTGATGCAACATGAAGCGTGGGGTCAGCGTTGGAAAGCGTAGGCGATGATCTGTGTGTAAGGACAACAGGGATAGACGAGATGTTTTGTTTGCGTTTGCCTCCACGACTAGTCCGTTTTCTGGGCAAATGACGGCCGATCGAGAACTCTTTTAATCGGAACACAAGGTCGGGAGCAAGCTTCGTGCGTGTAGACTTCAATGACAGTAGCTTATAGCGTGTGTAGCTTGTAGATGGGATGCCGGAGCAAGATGGCGGACTACGTGAGTGCAAGAAAGCACTGTGAACGAGGCGAAAAAAAGATAGAGTAACCAAACGAACATAAAAAGAGAAGCAAAGCAACGCTACACTTACTTGAGGATCCATGAGACAACAATTACACAATACAAAACTCACAACAAAACACTGTAAACACCACAAAATCACAAAATTCAACAGAGCTCGGATTGGTACAACCTGTCGGCGTCAACCGGAAACTCGTCACAATATTGATTACAAGTTCAATACAAGCAACTAAATCGTAAGTGGCACCAAGAGAAAATAGTTACATATTTTGCAATCCAATTATAATTTGGATTACAAAGAGCGCTCAATCTTTCAATAAACCGCCACAAAAAAAATAAAAAATAAAAAAATCCAAACTTGGCGCACAGATAATTACACACACAATAGGCCTATAATTTCAGTTTCCTTATCTCAAACAGACCGCAGAAAATAAATAATGAAGAAAGAATCGAAGTCACGATATCACATACTGAAATTTTGTATAAAACATGTCACACTGAATCACTTCCGCATTATTTTCACGCAGGTAAGTTAGGCCTACTCTATAACTTTTTTTTCCATCCGAAATTATGACAGATTCAGGGACAAAAATTAATGAAACCACTGCTGACTGTAAGAGAATATGATCAGGACATACTACTCGTCCGTGTTGAAAACACGCTGATAAAAAGCCAGACATTTTTGTTTCGCGCAAGCTCATGAACTTGTGTGTTTCTCTGCCGAAAAAATGTGTATGCACTTCCTTTCACTAGAACTGATATGTTTATTCTCTACAGAATTCCAACAGTAATAGGATTCATTGATTGATTCCTATGTGTAGAATAATTCAAACTCAAATTACTTTTTAAAACAAATTCATGTAAACCATTTATAATGTTAATGATACATTTAAAGAAGCGAGATATATATAACAATTTTGTATATTGTAACAATTGTATTTAACAAAGATAAAAGAATAAGCCCAGGGTGTGCTTTTTTCATCTTGCCCTTGGGGCTTGTAACAATAACAATTAGTATAACAAAATAACTTCATAACAATAACATCATAATGTAACAATATCAAATTAATTATGCGTGCATGCACACACACACACACACACACAACTTATGTAAAACAATCTAATTAAAGTTGTGAATGTAGAACTCTTCCTAAGTAGCTAATTAACTAATTTTAATTTGCGGTAAAATATGGTTTCTAAAGGATGTGTATTTAGTGACTGCACTGCGAGAACTTCTGGAAAGTTATTCCATAAAGGGGAACCTGAATAATTATGACAGACTGGTTTTAAACAGATCTATTCTTGGAAATGAATTATTTAGTTTGGTAGAAAATCTAGCAGTTTTCCTAGAAAAAAGAGAAGAAAGATGGGAGGGTGTATTACCAGAAAGGACCTTGTGCATGAAAATTCCTTTATTACATTTTAATCTGTTGGCAAGAGGTAGTATTTTGATCTGTTTGTAATCATTGAGAGAGATTTTGTTTTTAATAATAACCCTTTTAATTGCACATTTTTGAATCCTAAATAAAGGCTTCATGGCATTGCTACTAGCGGAATCCCAAATATTTGAAGAATAATCAATAAATGTTTGAATACGTTCCAAAAAGAATAGTTTACGAGACTACAGATGTAAGTAATGTTTAATCCTTGATAAGTCCTTCTTGAAATAGTTCTACTAACATTTAAAATATGTTGCAACCAAAACAAATTATTGTGTAATGTCAAGCCAAGAAGTTTATGGCATGGCATTGTACTTCTTCAAATGTTTTGTTTCAAAGCTTCAATGGAGGGAGTTTCATAGAAGAACATTTTCTTTTTTGTCTAGTTGTAATTAGCATGGATTTAGTTTTGTCTGTATTAAGCGTCATGTGATTAAATTCAGCCCATTCCTGTAGTTCATTGGCTCCTATTTGTAATGAGAAGGCTAAATTAGGTATTTCTGTATCCTTGGAGTGTAATGTGGCGTCATCAGCAAATGGTTTACAAGAAGTAAAAATATGAAGGGGAATATCATTTATTTAGAAAGAATATAATTAAAATATAAGTGAGAGAGAGAGAGAGGGAGAGAGAGAGGGAGAGAGAGAGAATCTTTCAACTGAAAGGTTGACCTGCATGTACTTACACGATGCCTTTGCCGCGATCAATGATGATTAGCCGTTAGAAAGTTATGCGCAGCTCAGCTCAGACGAATTAATCTATCACACGAACTGGAAGGGGTGTACACATTTATGCGTAAATGTCCCGATTCTCTCTTTAGCAGTAAAGTTTAGAAAGGTGCAATTTTTGCCCGTTGCCATGACAACCCTTTGTTTACGACGCAAATTTTAGACTTTTGAATCGCTGACCGGACAAGAAATAAAAAAGTTATTGGTATTTAAATAAATAAATTAATAAATAATTTTTTTTTAATCGATCTGGCGTTTTCCTTTGTTGATTAGCGAAATTTATTTATTTATTTATTTATTTATCTAGATCAATCCATACTACCTCCTCCCCCCCCCTCACCTATCACTCCCAATTAAAGGCCTAGGTTTCAAGCTCGACCCTATTTTGGTCTATTTTTTGTTTACCTGCGAATTTGTATTGCCGTCGCATTAACAGATGATATTAGAAGGTAATTGTTGTTCAAGCGAACGATAATCTTTGAATTACAATGTCGGCTTCTTCTTATCCTATCATATCCTATCCTGTAACTCGAAAGTCGTTGGGGCACCACATGTGATCGTTTAACCAGCGTACTCCATCTTTCTCTGTCTTCAGTAGTCCTCATGGCTTCACTCAGTCTCAAACCATCTTCTGCCTCCTTGCACCGTTCTTCTCTTCCATGGTATGTAAACAAACCACTGTGCGTTGGAGTGCTAGTATATACTCGCTTCTCTGGGGTGTTTTTATTAGGTTTAAAAAAAAACGTCTCATTTAATAGTTTGATGCTATTAATAGGTACATGAACCAAAATGAATGCCTCGTTTTAATATTAAAACTGTATTGTGGAAATGTGTATGCTTTAGTTTTATTCTGTCATAATGTTATTTCTATTTTTTATAAAACTGTATTTTTGAAAGAGGACAGTGGTCTTAACACTGCGCTACTGAGACTAGGCCGAGGCTGACCTCCGAGGACTTCTCAGCGACGAAATATGCATAGAGAATCTTTTCCTGAGGTGTGCATTATGTATTTGACCCCCTATACCTCGCTCATCTGATAACAGTTTACCGGGAGAGAGGGGGGGGTGAGGGAGGACGGGGGCGAGTGGTAGGAGGTTGGGAAGGGGAGACAACAGCAGTAACCCGCTTTAAATGTTGGTTTTTTGTGTGTGTCTTTCTTCTACCCACAGTTCGATGACCTACCTTGGTAGGGATGAGGTGCGTTGGTGTGAATCAATCAAGTAGTAGCCTACGATATAATTAGAGTCCTTCGGATGAGAGTATAGTTCGTGCACGCACGCATTTCGCGGCATGGACTTTTAAAGATCCTGACGCTCACGTTGTACTCGACGGATGATTGCCAGCACTGATAGGTCCCTCTCGAAACTCTCCTCCCCCCCCCCCCCCCCCTCGCCGTTCGCGCGAGATTGAGCTCAGTTGTCTGGGACGTCTGACGATGCGCCCGAATTGTAGCAAGTGGGGGCCTCTGCGCTGCATGAGTTCCGATCCTGTATCGGCCAGCGCCTTGAGCAGCTCTTGAGCTGGAAAAGCGCTACATAATAACGATTGAATAGGTTAAAAAGAACAGAGATTTCTTTTATAGAGCGCACTTACAAGCTCAGAGAGCTTCTCAAGGTTACACAAAATATCGCTTGAGTTTTTATTAATTCATTCCTTTCTACATTCACTCTATTTTTTTCCCCCTGCCGTTATAATATTATTTTGCAATGAACATTTCAAACGTCGATGTTCTGGCTTTTTAAAAAATAATATGTATTTATTTAGTTAGTTGATGTTGATCAGTTGAGACTTGAACTTTGGACACACACGCGCACTGCACTCTATTTCACAATACACATTGCCTAATTAATCGTGGATTTTGGGGGTTTTTTTGCCTTTCAAGTTTAGATTTAAGATTGTGTACTAACCATGCAAGCCACTTATTGCAGATGAAAATTTCGACCGCTTTCTGACTGACAGAACGGTATGCGCTACGCAAGACGAGGTGGAAATTAGGTCCTATATCAAATCCAAACCTTATTCTCTACACAGTCTTATAAAGCTCACTGACGCCTATTAAGACCCCTGTGCTGTACTAGAAACCAAACCTCTGCACTATAGTGGAAACCAAAAATTTTTCATAATACAGTGAACTTCGGATATAGTAAAGTGCCCTGGGACCAAATAAATCTTTAGTATAACCGAATATTTAATATAACCGAAAATCCGTTTACAGTAAAGTTTTTAAAGTTTACTTTACTATAACCGAAACTTCGTTTATAATACAGTTTTAGAGGTTTACTTGACTATAACCGACTTTGTTTATAATAACGATTTTAGAGGGTTAATTTAGCATAACCGAAACTTTGTTTTTGTTTTAATTAAACGTTTATTAATCCGACACTCTCATTATAAAGAGACAGAAAACGCTGGTCTAAAGTGTATGTGGGTGCACAGGGCCGGATCAATCCATTTTCGAGGGAGGGGGTGGGGTGGGGTGCTAGTCTAGTTCTTTTTAAAATGTATGGTACAGAGTGGTGAAACACCACAAGTAAAACTCGGGGCGCAGTGGATAAGTCGCCGGTTTCCTATGCCGAAGGTCGCGGGGTCGATTGCCGCAAGGGGCGAACGTATGTGACTTAGGTACGAGACTATTGAGGTCATCGAGGGTTTTCTCCGGGCACTCCGGTTTCCTCCCTCCCTTCAATAATGGTACAGATGCAGTCAATATAAAAATTTCAAAAATAAAAATTCGATTTTCTTCCGTCTTCTAATAGCGATCTTCATGCCTGTACACCACCTGTTTGAGTGATGTAATAATAATAATAATAATAATACAGGATGCTATGTACGCGCCTTTCCCCAAGGCTCAAAGCGCGGCGATCTATACCAACATACACGCTCACCTGTCTCATTTACCCTCACACACACCAAATACACATACATCACTCAAACAGGTGGTGTAAAGGCAGGGAGATCGCTATTAGAAGACGGAAGAAAATGTATGTGTATTTGGTGTGTGTGAGGGTAAAATGAGACAGGTGAGCGTGTATGTTGGTATAGATCGCCGCGCTTTGAGCCTTGGGGAAAGGCGCGTACATAGCATAGCATCCTGTCATGTCCTGTCCTGTAACTAACTGCCTTACATAACGTATTTCCAGTTGAATAAAAACTTCCATCTTCTACTTTCTTTATTTTATTTATTTATTTATTTTTTTGTTGTTGCCAAGGGGTGGGGGTGGGGGATGCTGCAGCACTCCTAGCACCCCCCCCCTACCCCCTGGATCCGGCCCTGGTGCAAGTAAAGAAGAAGAAAAAAAAAAACAAATCAGTGAACAAAATAATGACTTCTCGAATTTCCATCTTTTACCAGGATTTCTGCAGACTGTAATCGTCCGTGTGTCTATTTGTCTGTGTGTTCACGTAACTCAACATCGTTCTAAATTGAGCTGACATTTGGCGCGTTATATACATGTACATTGGAATTGGATCCCATTAATTGATTAGATTCACATTTTTGAACAGTTAAAATAAGACAGTGCAAATCGAACGAATCGCTTTCGTTATTACATATTTTAATTTAGATTAATATTTCTGTGTTGGTTTGTTGTCCCTTGCTGAATTCCACACGAAAACTATGTTTTCCCATTTTAAAAAACACCCCCACCCTCCCCAGCTCCAGCCCCACACCCCCGGACAGCCGTCTATAAGTCGTCGTGGAGACGTTTGTCTTACCAGAGTTGCCAAGAACAAAATTCAAAGTATTTATTTGAGTGGTTGGACAAGCAAGCTCTCTCTCTCTCTCTCTCTCTCTCTCTCTCTCTCTGTCTCTCTCTCTCTGTCTCTCTCTCTCTGTCTCTCTCTCTCTCTCTCTCTCTCTCTCTCTCTCTCTCTCTCTCTTTGTCGAACATGGCCTTTTCAAAATTTAGATTTTCTTCTTCTTTGTGTTTCCCTTCCCCCCCCCCCCCCAATGGGTATTACCTGTTGCTATCGTAATTACAGGTAAATAGCAATTACATTACTTGAGTGAACATTATGAATATGCACTCATCGTCAAGATCTATTGTTTCTGGACACAGCCACATGATAACAAGTGATATTTCACGAAAGTGAAAAGGTCCTTTTAGCCTTTCGTATGAAGCCACCAGAAATCCACGGGAAATAGCTGAAAAAGATACTTTTTTTTAATGAACACTTGCAGTAGGTCCAGTGTCCCTTATTGGATTCCATTACGCTCACATATGTTGATTGATTATTTTTGATTATTAACTCGGGTATTATAAACTCTTCAAGAATACCTCTCTTATAACCCAGTTTGTGTATATTGATTGAAATGTTACAGTATTATTTGTTTATGTACGTGTGTGTGAGTGTGTGTGTGAGAGAGAGATAGAGAGAGAGAGGGTAAGAGAGAGAGAGAGAGAGAGAGAGAGAGAGAGAGAGAGAGAGAGTCCATTACCGATAAG
>CM072519.1:56309619-56317119 GCA_036898135.1 Oncomelania hupensis
TTTAAAACAACGCCGACTCTACCCGCCATCGCAATGAGACAAACTAACGAATCTCGTAAAAACAAAGAAAACAGTCAATTAGTCAAACCAAGAAACAAACAAACCAACCAATCAATTAATCCATCAAATCAAACTAACTCACTTTTATACAGGTGCCCATCCAGAGAATCCTTCAGACGAACTGTCCTCACGTTAGAAGCCATGATAAGTAAAAAGGTCACGAGCGCGAGGTCATGGTAAGTCAAGAGGTCACGAGGTGAGGTGGAACGGTTACGGGTCACATCTGAAGGTCAAGTGTAGATTTTACTTTTTCGCAGTCACGGTCGTCTTTATACGCTCTCGCTTGCAATCCTGCAGACGTTAAATTAACACAAGTGGGCCCATTTTCTTGGTTTGTTGTTTGTGACAATAATAATATTCTGATTTTCATTCTACTATGGAATTTAGGCTCCAAAAGGAGCCACTAACGTTACTAGTCTACACTGCATTCAAAGTAATACATTTACTACAGAATACAGAATCCAGACTTTATTCAGCCGAATGACAACATACATTGCATAATGCAAAATTGCCATTGATGTTAGTAAACAGCCACACACATCAATGCCCCCAACCAATACCTTTTAAGACTTCAAATGTTATTTCTTTTTAAATCTTGCAGACACCGCTGCAACGATCATTTAATTTCTTCCATTTTTACGTTATAGGGTTGTAATGGTTAACGAATTAGTTATCGCTTTTGTAAATGTACTGATATCATCCACATACTTATTTTTGTGGAATAAAGAATTGTGGATTTGACTTGACGTGACTTGACTTGTGCCTCCAAAATATGAAATTGTTAATCACTAGCTTCTCCAAACGCGTAAACAAGCACTCGTCGTACTAATAATATTCAGCCAAAAGCTCAGACATGATTCCATTCAGTGCTAAAATGACAGCATATATATATTTTGATTAAGAGGCTTCTCGTCATGCAACAGGCAAAGAAGCTTTACTGTCGCACCTCGTCCATCAGATGATAGACAGAAAGCATGGGGACTGGGTCAGTAGACAAGAGAGGGGGTGGGGGTGGGGGTAAAGGAGGGGTGGAGGAGAGTAGTATGGGGCACAAGAATATTAGGCAGGCTATATGGCTTAGCTCACATGCAATAGTTTTTCTTTACTGTCAAATTATACTAATGTCAGGTTTACTCATTTGCGCTACACAAGTTAGATTTTTTTAAATATTATTATTTAGTAGCAGTAGTAGTACATTGCATTACATGATTATTGCTTTACGTCAGTAGTAGTAGTAGTAGTAGTAGTAGTAGTAGTAGTAGTAGTAGTAGTAGTAGTAGTAGTAGTAGTAGTAGTAGTCAGGTTTACAAATGCGCGCTATACAAGTTAGATTATTAGTAGTAGTAGTAGTAGTAGTAGTAGTAGTAGTAGTAGTAGTAGTAGTAGTAGTAGTAGCAGCAGTAGCAGTAATAGTAGTCGTAGTAGTCGTAGTAATATTAGTAGTAATAGTAGTAGTAGTAGTAGTAGTAGTAGTAGTACCAGTAGTAAGCAGTAGTAGTAGTAGTAGTAGTAGTAGCAGTAGTCGTAGTAGTAGTAGTAGTAGTCGAGTTAGTAGTAGTAGTCGTCGTCGTCGTCGTAGTAGTAGTAGTAGTAGTAGTAGTAGTAGTAGTAGTAGTAGTAGTAGTAGTAGTAGTCGAGTTAGAAGTAGTAGTAGTAGCAGCAGCAGCAGTAGCAGTAGTAGTAGTCGTAGTAGTGGCTTGTGTGATAGTCTGTCGGACTTCGTCGTTGGTGATGTGTTGGGTATAGGAAATGCCCAGAAGTCTTCTGTAGCACCTCATCTCCATGCTTTGTATTCTTCGTTGGAGATCTGCTGTGAGGGTCCATGCTTCGCAAGCATATAGGAAGATGGAGATGACAAGGGTGCGCAGCAGTCTTACTTTGGAATGTAGACTGATGGTCCCGTCTTTCCAAATGGGCTTCAACCTTGTCAGGGCAGCGGTTGTTTGTGCGATTCTGGAGAGGACTTCCTGTCGGGACCCATTGTCTGATACAATGGCTCCTAAATATTTGAAGCTATGCACTGTGTTGAGGGATTGGCCTTGGACTTTGATGTCTGTGTTGATGCCATTGGTGTTGTTGGTCAACATTTTGGTCTTCTCTGCACTTATTTCCATTCCATAAGCTCTGGAGGTGGTGTCAAGCCTCTGTACCAACTGTTCAAGTTCTTGTTCCTCTCCAGCCAATCCATCAATGTCAACCGCAAAACGAAGATTGGAGATTACTCTATCCCCTATGCTGACTGTGCCTTCCTGATCTGCAAGAGCATCTGACATGATGCGCTCTAGGAAGATGTTGAAGAGTGTTGGAGAGAGTAGGCATCCTTGACGCACACCGATTGTTGTTCTGAACCAGTTTCCGATGGCGCTGTTATGGAGGACTGCACTGGTAGCCTTGTCATACAGGCTTTTGATGACTTCAATTATTTTAGGGCACATACATATAAAATGCATATATTGCCAAATAATAACATCATAGGAAGCCCCAGTGACCACCTGGCAGAAAGCATCCAATATTCCGAAGCTGATCCAACAGACCCCACACACAAATGTGGGGTTTTGTTCCCGAAGAATTTTCAAGAAAAAAGGTAAGTGACTGGTCTGGCGAAGGAGAAGATAGTATAGTAGATTGATAGAACAGAGTAGGAATGAGAAAGAACAAAGGAGAAAGACAGCGACAGCTAGTGGGAATTTAAAGCACTAAATTTCCAGAAAGTGGGGATACTATTTATACTGAAACCCCCGGCACTCCCACGGGGGGTGGGAGAGAGAGTTCCAGAGAATGCTTTCTGAACAAATTAGACTAGACTTAAACAAATCAATCGAAGGAAGATGAGTGTTCAATCTCATGACTTGGCATGAAGTTCTCAAAGTGAAATTTGAGCATATAGTTTCTGGTACAAATCCAGTGATAATTTTGTGCATAAATGAACCCTCATTATAAGCCAACCTTGCTGCTCTTAGAGGGAGAATCCCTAGGTTTATGTAGTCTAACTCAGAAAGGGTTGTTTTCTTGGATATGATTACTTTAAGAGCACGTTTGTGTAATCTAATAAGTGGTTTAATTGTATTATCTCTGGCTGAATCCCATAATGTAAATGCGTAATCCATGGTTGACTGAATGTGTGCATTGAAGAATAACTTCTTTGCTTCACAACTTAAGAAGTGCTTGATTCTAGTTAGAAGATACACTTTCTTGGACACTGCACTGTTTTGGAAAGTTGTTCAAAGTGATTTGACCAAGACAGGTTGTTATCAATGTCGACTCCCAACACTTTATGATGGCTGACTTTTTAAATAATTTTATTACTAACCGTTAAATCTCGAAATGTGGAGGTTATATTCTGGCGTTTTTAGCTAGTTGTTATTATAATGCTGTGGTTGTTTTTTTTTAATTTTTTTTTTTTGGGGGGGGTGGGAAGAGGGAGAAGGAGGGGGGTGGGGGCCGGGGGGGATTAATTGACATATGATTTAGCTCAGACCATTTAAACTTTCCTGCAGTGATTGTGATAATTGACTTATATATGCCGTACAAGCTGCATGCTCGATGTTGAGGTTTTTGCGTGCACAGTTTGATGCCTGTCGCTGTGAAAAGAACTTATAAGTTGAACTGAATCAATCCTAAGCCCAAAGAGTGGGGGTATTTTAGAAGCAGCGTGTGGTCAATGACGTCAAAAGCTTTGGTAAAATCAAACGGCACCGCAAAATTCATTATTATTAATCTTGTCCAACCACTGGTCAAGAAGGCTGATTAATGCAGTGACGTGAGTGATGAGCTCTGAATCCAGATTGGTTACGGTGAGGTAACTGATTTTGGTTGAAATGCGCTCTGAGGTGGTGTAGGTTATTTGTTTATCAAATGATTTTAATATAACAGACAATGTTGAGATCGGTCTGTAATTTGAGGGGTCTTTTAAATCACCCGATTTGAACAAAAGAATAACTTTAGCTTGTTTTAAAGCAATTGGAAAATAATTGTTCTGTAAGCAGATATCGTAAATGTAAGTGAGGGTATCAGAAATTATGGGTGCAGACAACTTAAGGATTCTGTCACCCAGCCAATATAATATGCCCCGGGTTCCTGTTTGCTTTAAATGTGGGAGTGCGTGAAAGACTTCAGGTACCGTAAGCGGAGGAATACTTGATTGAGATGAAGTTTGTTTTGACCTAGAGAATACTTATACAATTTTCATATCGTTTAATCTTGATTTATCATTTTAAATAACCTTTCCAGCTATTTTAGAAAAATGTTGGTTTAAACCATTTGCGGATATGTCAATACAACTTGAAGTATTTGTTCCTATCCTATCCTATCCTATCCTGTCCCGTAACCCGGAGGTCGTAGGGGCACCACAGATGATCGTTTAACCAGCATACTCCATCTTTCTCTGTCTTCAGCAGCCCTGATGGCTTCGCTCAGTGTCAAACCAGTCCATTCTCGAATGTTGTCCTCCCACCTCTTTTTCGGTCTCCCACTTCTTCTACCTCCTTGCACTGTGCCTTGCAGGATGGTCTTTGCAAGGCCTGATGATCTGGTGACGTGGCCATACCATCGGAGTTTCCGTTTCTTCACCACTGTGAGCAGGTCATCGTGTTGTCCAATGGCTTGTGTGATGGTCTGTCGGACTTCGTCGTTGGTGATGTGTTGGGTAAAGGAAATGCCCAGAAGTCTTCTGTAGCACCTCATCTCCATGCTTTGTATTCTTCGTTGGAGATCTGCTGTGAGGGTCCATGCTTCGCAAGCATATAGGAAGATGGAGATGACAAGGGAGCGCAGCAGTCTTACTTTGGAATGTAGACTGATGGTCCTGTCTTTCCAAATGGGGCTTTAACCTTGTCAGGGCTGCAGTTGTTTGTGCGATCCTTTAGAGGACTTCCTGTCGGGACCCATTGTCTGACACAATAGCTCCCAAATATTTGAAGCTATGCACTGTGTTGAGGGATTGGCTTTGGACTTTGATGACCGTGTTGATGCCATTGGTGTTGTTGGTCATCATTTTGGTCTTCTCTGCACTTATTTCCATTCCATAAGCTCTAGAGGTGGTGTCAAACTTCTGTACCAGCTGTTCAAGTTCTTGTTCCTCTCCAGCCAATCCATCAATGTCAACCGCAAAACGAAGATTGGAGATTGCTCTACCCTATATGCTGATTGTGCCTTCCTGATCTGCATCTGACATGATGCGCTCTAGGAAGATGTTGAAGAGTGTTGGAGAGAGTAGGCATCCTTGACGCACAACGATTGTTGTTCCGAACCAGTTCCCGATGACGCTGTTATGGAGGACTGCACTGGTAGCCTTGTCATACAGGCTTTTGATGACTTCAATAATTTTAGGGCTGATGATATACACTTTTATTGTTGCCCATAGAGCTGCATGCCAGACTCGGTCAAACGCCTTCTTGAAGTCTATGAACACATGATATAGATGTTGTTGGTGCTGTAGGTATTTCTCACAGATTATTCTGAGGTTGAAAATATGTTCAGTGGTACTTCGCCAGGCCCTGAATCCTGCTTATTCTTCAGCTATGATTTGTTCAGCTTGGGGTTTCAACCTGTTGAGTATTATTTTCAGGAGGACCTTGCTGGGATGGCTGATGAGGCTGATGGTGCGGTAATTTTCACACTCCTGAAGGTTACCTTTTTGGGGAAGAGTGATGACAAGCGACTGGGTCCATGGTGCAGGCCACTCCCCACTCTGCCAGATCTTGTTACAGATAATGGTGAGGGCATCAATCATCGCTTCTCCTCCTGCTTGTAGCAGTTCCGCAGGTATGTTGTCCACTCCCGCTGACTTCCCTTTCTTCAGCGATTGCACTGCTTCCCGGAGAATTGGGAGGATTTCTTCTTCTACTCTGTTCTCGGGAACATGCTAGAACTGATGGGTCTCCATTTGGTGTATAGTTGTAAATGTCAGAGCAGTACTCTGTCCATCTGTCCAAGACTTCTTGTTCTTCTGTAAGGCATATGCCAGACTTGCTTTGGATCGTGGAGACTATTAAGTATTTGTTATGCTTGTTATTTGTTAATTCATTTATAGCTTTCCATATGTGCTTTGGATTTTGTTTTGATGAAGCAAGGTTCTGGAAATACTTTCTCTCTTTACTCATATCGTTGAATTTACTTTATTTCTTTGTTTTTTATGCTACTTTTCTTTGCCAGTCCATTTTAAATAATTTCGATTATTGATGGCTTCTTGTAACTCATTATCAAGCCATTTAGGTTTTACGATGTGTCTGACTCTCTTAAGTCTCCAAGAAGCATGCTTATCATATATGTTTAAAAAGATATTAAGCCAATGAGAGTGAGAAAGCGACAGAAAGGAGTCAGAGAGGTGTAGACAGAGATAGAGAGGAGATAGAGACAGCCAGAGAGAGGGCGAGAGATAGACAGATGGACAGAGAGGGTAAGGGATAAGGGGCGAGAAAGAGCGCGCGGAGACAGAGAAAGACAGAAGGAAGGCGAGAGATAATGAGAGAGAGAGGAGGGGAGGGGGTGAGAGAGATATAGAGTCGAGAGAGAGACAGAGAGATAGAGAGAGAGATGAGACAGAGACAGACAGAGAGAGGGCGAGAGAGGAACAGACAGACATACAGACAGACATTGAAACAAACAAAACAGACCATTACCTGTTGCGCCTAGAGACTGAAGTCACTGCACATCTTAGCACTACTTCTCGCTCGCTTCTAAAATAATATCATAGCAAATCTGTCAACTCTCAATAGAGTTTGCCAGCCTAACTGCCAACTCACAGATAATGACTGCACACTTACTGCCTACATAGTTTATAACTCTCAGATAACAATAACTATAAAAACTACTACTAATATGCAGAGCAACGTCAAAATACGACACAATAATGCATTGGTCACAGGCACCCGTATTTGAATGTGAATCACAATAGCGTTTCTCCACTAGTATATATTTATAGGCTTCAGTATCTCCTACATTCAAATACGGGTGCCTGCTATATCGACCTACCTACCACAGTCAACCTGTTGAATCTTGCAACTGATAACATGATACAGAGATGAAGAAAAAACAATAAAACATAACATATTAACCTTCGTGTAGCTCATCTGTTGAATCTTGTGATGGAATCTACAGCACAATGTTATCCCGTTTGAATGAGGGTGTAATATAATAAACCGAGATCGAGTTTGTATACGCACGCATTCTAACACACGGACTTTAAAAGATCCTAATGCTCATGTCCTAGACAGCTACACAAATACAGAAGTACACCCAGCAAAGCCTACTAAAATCCCTTCTACCCCATCTCCAGTCGCCCAAGATGATGCTCAGTTGTATGGGAGTCAGCAGCGAGTGGGCATTTCGGGTCGTTTGGGTTAGAGCCTGTATCAGTCTGCAGCGATCTTGAGCAGCTCCTGAGTTGGAAAAGCGGCTGTATAAGGATGATTAAGTCAATTTTTAAAAAAAATAGTTAAG
>CM072519.1:56319619-56364619 GCA_036898135.1 Oncomelania hupensis
TTTGATCAACCGCAAAGGTCAAGGTCACCGGAGTCCTTTTGTTGCTAAACACGTTTGGCTCACTATGTTGAAAAACGGCAGAAAATTTTGTTATTGAGTGTTGGTATACAGGTATTACAAATCATGGACCATCTTTCAGTAGTGGTATACAGGTCTTACAAATCATGGGACATCTTTCAGTAGTGGTACACAGGTCTTACAAATCATGGGCCATCTTTCAGTAGTGGTATACAGGTCTTACAAATCATGGACCATCTTTCAGTAGTGGTATACAGGTCTTACAAATCACGGGCCATCTTTCAGTAGTGGTATACAGGTCTTACAAATCATGGGCCATCTTTCAGTAGTGGTACACAGGTCTTACAAATCATGGGCCATCTTTCAGTAGTGGTATACAGGTGTTACAAATCATGGACCATCTTTCAGTAGTGGTATACAGGTCTTACAAATCATGGACCATCTTTCAGGAGTGGTATACAGGTCTTATAAATCATGGACCATCTTTCAGTAGTGGTATACAGGTCTTACAAATCATGGACCATCTTTCAGTAGTGGTATATAGGTCTTACAAATCACGGACCATCTTTCAGTAGTGGTATATAGGTCTTACAAATCACGGACCATCTTTCAGTAGTGGTATACAGGTCTTACAAATCACGGGCCATCTTTCAGTAGTGGTATACAGGTCTTACAAATCATGGGCCATCTTTCAGTAGTGGTATACAGGTCTTACAAATCATGGGACATCTTTCAGTAGTGGGATACAGGTCTTACAAATCATGGGACATCTTTCAGTAGTGGTATACAGGTCTTACAAATCATGGGACATCTTTCAGTAGTGGTATACAGGTCTTACAAATCATGGACCATCTTTCAGTAGTGGTATACAGGTCTTACAAATCATGGACCATCTTTCAGTAGTGGTATACAGGTCTTACAAATCATGGACCATCTTTCAGTAGTGGTATACAGGTCTTACAAATCATGGACCATCTTTCAGTAGTGGTATACAGGTCTTACAAATCATGGACCATCTTTCAGTAGCGGTATACAGGTCTTACAAATCATGGACCATCTTTCAGTAGTGGTATACAGGTCTTACAAATCATGGACCATCTTTCAGTAGTGGTATACAGGTCTTATAAATCAAAAACCATCTTTCAGTAGTCGTCCGGTTATCCAAATTTCACATTTTTGTTCAAAACACACTTTTTTTGTGTCATAGCTTAAAATTACCTAACAAAAATTCATTTTTTAAAATACTTTGCGGATTCTGTAACTACTACTAGGCAAATTAGATAACTCGTATAATTAGTACTTTCTATGCAGTCAAGGTAATTTTGCTGCAGCATTTAAAAAAATTAAATTAAATAAAAACACGTTTATGGTGTATCTAAAATTTGGCTGAACCGTTTTCCTTTTTGTTTTGTTAAGATGAATCCGAGCCACAAGAATTATTTTACCACTTTTGAAAATGCTGAAGTCCTCTCCAGGATCGCACATTCCAAGGTAAGGCTGCTGCTCTCCCTTGTCATCGCCATCTTCCTATAGGCTTGCGAAACGTGGACCCTCACAGCAGATCTCCAATGAAGGATACAAAGCATGGAGATTGTTAGTCGAGACGCGCGCGATGGTGCGTGTGAGACGCGCGCTATAGATCTGATCGTTTTAGTTTGCAAAGCATGCAATAATATAGTGTATTTACCTTTGATTTGATTTTGCTTTGTTGTTAGAAAAAGCTTTGTATAACGTTGATAACTTTAGTTGATCGATATTATTTAAGAATTTTCTAGAGTTGGTTGTTTACTATCGATCTAAGTTTCGCGATGGGTGTAGTAACAGCTGAGAGATTCTTTTAGCCTAAATATGGTTATATGACGTGAGACAGTGATGACGAAGTTTGATTTGATTGGGTGTTGTGCGTCACGCTGGAGTGTTCTAAATTTTTCTGGAGTATAGAGAGACTATATTTGTTCCGCACTGTTTGAAAAGAGGGTTGAAAAGTTGAAAGCTGTAAAAGGTGGGAAAAAGCTGAATAAAGTTGGAAAACTTCATACGACGACTCCTGTCTTGTTGCTGAGTGAACAGGTTGCGTGTATAAACGAATCTGAGTTACACCTGTCAGGCTTCAAGCATCGGGGCTGAATCAACTACTAATAACAAAACCAACATCGAGTGTAACAGAGATGAGGTGCTACAGAAGACGTCTGTGCATTTCCTATACCCAGCACATCACCAACGACGAAGTCCGACAGACCATCACACAAGCCATTGGACAACACGATGACCTGCTCACAGTTGTAAAAAACGTAAACTCCAATGGTATGGCCACGTCACCAGATCATCAGGTCTTGCAAAGACCATCCTGCAAGGTACAGTGCAAGCGGTAGAAGAAGAGGGAGACCGAAAAAGAGGTGGGAGGACAACATTCGAGAATGGACTGGTTTGACACTGAGCGAAACAATCAGGGTTGCTGAGGACAGGAAAAGATGGAGTACACTGGTTAAACGATCATCTGTGGTGCCCCTACGACCTTCGAGTTATGGGATAGGATAGGATAGGATAAATAACGTCACACTACAAGCAAGCTATATAGTGTCTGCATAGTGAGAACAACTATTCGCGCCAGTCATCTTTGAGATACTGCAAAACATGTGTTTTGAACAGAACTGTGAAATATCAAAAGACTTGGCTGACTGATCAACAGACTGCAAAGAAATGATTGAGCATGATTGAGTTAAAGTACCTGTAGGCTTTACCAAAAATATCGGTACCACCATTTTTTTTTACTAGATATGGAGCAAATCGTGATTAAAAAATAATAAACCCCAGCGTCCTTGAACTTTTTGAGATACAGAAAATCTGATGGCGCTGGAGGCTGGACACTACTGACCCATGTAATGTTCTTATGACATGTGGTCGAAAGCTGTTCTATGGGTCTTGAGATACAGCGTGCAACGGAAAGGCCGACCGACTGACTGCAGACAGACCCACATTTTGCTCGTGCTGATTGCCCTCGACTATTGCAAAGTATTCCACACACAAAATAATAATAATAAAAGAATAAAAGAAGGTTGTACAATATTAAAATCAATAAGTATACCTGCTGTAATGGCTTTAGACATAGGCATTTAAATAACGCTTTTGATTTATACAATAACTAAGTCTATAGATTACAGACACACACACACACACACACACACACACACACACACACACACACACACACACAAGCACAAGCAAAACGGCAAGCCATTCAAATGTATTTCCAGACCAGACACTGAAAATCAGCTTCTTCAAAATGTATTAAGAATTCCTGGAGGAATATATACAGTATATATATGGCTATATGCAACATAGATAGACCTGAATGAACATAAGCGTTGAGAACCATAGGCCTGGGAGGGTGGGAGGGGTATAGAACTTGGGACTGTACAGCTGAAGGGAATATATCGGGGGACTGTAGCATAGACCTGCTTTCCATTTCCTTTAACCACCTAGGATTTTTTTGGTTTTGTTTCGTTCGAAAACATTTAAGTGAGGTTTCTAATTACGATAGTAGACTTTTTAAAAAAAGAGGTTCATTCCATTTAAATTTAACTGAGCTTTTGGTTTATTACTAGCTCTCTCGGCTGTACTAATTTGAACTACGAGAAAATTCACTCCCAGTGACTTCTCCTTTTTGACCATCCTCATCACTACGAACCCCCTGAGGACGCTTCATTCATTTTAAGGGCTAACTTTCAAAACAAAACAAAAATTCTATATCTCATGAAGATGCATTTACCTGGGATCTTGGCATGTCGTTGTCGTCGTCGCCACAATATTCAAAGATGATATAGTGGACACTCGTATCTCAAATCCACCAAGAAGCTTTCAATCTGGTGGGCTCGGATCCCTAGCCAATACAATTACTTCATTTTCTGTTTTTAAATACATATAGAAGAATATGTATATTGGATATTGTACAGTCCATAACCCCAACCTTGAACTGTGATATTTGAAAATAATGTGTACAAAAGTTTTGTTGTTGGTGTTAACAGTCTGCTCTCTTCTAGAGTTTCAAATGTTAAATACGTGAGATCTAGTAGAGCATAATGTTCCCAGAGTCTGAAGTGGTCATATTGTGTAGATATTATCTTGGCTGAGATTCTATGATTTACCTTGCTATATTTCCACAGCATCACCCTGCCTTCTTTAGCCTGCTGAGTCAAGTTGAAGTTGAAACATGTTGATGATTGAAAGAAGAAGAAATTTCCATTCAACTCCGTGTCTTCATCTCAAATGTTCTTTTTCTTGTAATCATCAATATTTTTCAACTACAATTTTAGTACGATGAAGAAGGCGGCGTGATGCTGTCCAAATATACCAAGGGATATCATCGCCATGATAATAGTCATTCAACATTTTGTAAGGCTCTGGAAGTATAATTATGGAAATAAATCATCAATGGCCAAATCATAGAACCTGAGTCAAGATAATCCCTACTCAGAACTGAATATATGTCTCCTAAAAATAATATTAACTGACATTTTCTGTGAAATATTCAATAACTTCATTTGAACGTGATACGGTGCATTACATGCTTGCAGCAAGCAATATGCTTCTTTGGTAGTAAGGGCTTAGGGATCTTTCGGAAGCGGGTGAAAGTGAATGTGAATCGGGACTACTTATTGTTGTGACGTCAGCAATTTATGTGACGCTTTTACTTCCCGTGGTGAAAGGTCACGAAGTCTGCCTACCACAACGAATAAAACTTCGTGGAAATCAGGTTTTCCACGAACTAATGTTCGCGAGTACATTTTGGTTATTAAATCGTTTGTAAAATGTCCAAAAATGATTTGAATTTGTATATGGTACATTACTCAACCATTTTAGAAGTAATAATGGGGATCTAAACTCGGTCTCAGACTTAAAACGTATTTTCAAACGAGCTACTGAAAAAGTGCCCAAACCCTCATGCCGTCATGGCTGTCTAGAATCTATCTATTCTGTATCACCAATCAGCAGTCCAAAAACTGTTTTATGTGACAAAAATGAAACTCGAAGCTAGAATGTAAAATATCTTCAATGTTAGAGCACTAATCCATCTTTAAAGTTCAACCTAATCGTTACATTTGTGTCAAATCATGATTTGTTAGAAGAAGCCTTACGTAGGCATAATAGTAATAGTGCCGAAGAAAGTGGAAGGGGAAGTCACTCGCGCAAAATCACAACGAAACTAGGTGCTGGAATCGAAAGCGCACAGAAACACGTTCGTTTCGTTTCGTAACGCGGCGTAAGAATCTCCCGGCGTGCCTCTCGTTGGACGAAACGAACACACAATCACTTTCACTTTTACCCGTTCCGAAAGACCCCTATTCTGATCCGTGATTTCTGTCATTGCCTTGAGCAGTTCTTTGGTTAGAAAAGTGCAGTTTGTTGTATGAACAAGCCGTGCTCGTTGTAATTAATTGTATTGTAATTGTATTCCGTGTTAATGTTTTTTTTTTATTTAAGAAGCCACTAAGGCGTAAGAGATAAGAAATGTTATTCGTTTAAAACAATTACATTGAAAAAGTACCTTTTATACTTATAGAATGTTATCTAGATGTCCAGTAAGAATGTAATGTGCCAGCAGTGTACAGCAAATGCGTTACGTGTTTTATTGATTGATGTTTTGGTTTAACTGCCTGCGAAGCATGTCTTCATTTCTCAATGTGAGATAATAAAGGTTTCTTGTTTCTTCTATCTTGTACATCCGGCCATGCAAAACAGAAAGAATAACAATAAAATTAACAAAAAGCGATGATAATAATTACGTTGTCTAACAACATAGATGAGAATAGAGGTTAAATTAAATTAAATAAAAGAAAGAAAGTAAGTAAGAAAAATCGATACGGCTATTCATTCTTTACCATTTGGCCGACTATTATTATCTGTATGACATTACAAAGACACATTACGAGAATGTCGAAGTAGTTCATCAGGGTCTTGCTGTTTCACTGGAACCTCCCAAGAATCAATAGAAACACTACAATGGCGGCTATTCTAGGCCTACATAGATCTAGACTTTGAATAGTTATTATTTCCACAACGGCATACAGTTTCTCCTGGAACAATTGTAATAGTTAGAAACCTGCCTAGAACGAATTTATTACTTCTCAGGCTTTTGCTCGAGCATCATTCAAATGTATTTTCAGATATATCCAAACACGATTGCCGAAAAAAACAAATATTGAACATAAATTCGTGTGGTGTTCTGTTCTGAGTTGCTCTCACACACACACACACACACACACACGCAAAATGACAGCAATACTCGGAAACAGTTTTATTGTAATTATGTGTTTGTTGTTGTTGTTGTTGTTGTTGTACCTATGAAACGGTGCTTCTCGGTTTTAGCCATTTTTCAGACATAGAAGAAAACTTGTTTAGCAAAGAATTTAAGTCAGTGACTTTGACCTTTTAGATAGAACAAATACAATGGCGCGTGAGGCTCGCAGCCTCTAATCTTAGTAAGTTTCTGAAGAAGTTTGAACGAATGTTATGTTGTGGTTCTTGAGATATTGCATTGCAAACGTATCCACCTTCCAATCGTTCGACCAACCGACATTTGGCGCGTTCCGGTTCTCGACTATGAAATCAACGTATTTTCAGATTTAGTCTGAACATTTATATAAAAAGAGTTTGGATGATGGTGGTGGTGGTGGTGGTTTATACTGTTGATAATAATGACGAAAATGACGACTATGACCACATTGATGAAGTTAGATGTACGATGCTGCATTACATTACATTATTATTGCTTTAGGTCCAGCGGACTCTTCCGAGCCAAATCAGGACCGGACAACCCCCGATCCGCATAAAAGATCTGCTGAAACAACCCTAGTGGTAAAACCGAAAGCTCTCCACCAGCCAGTCACTTTACAATAAAGACATCCCACGCAGGGGACGGCTTAGGCTTCACCCCAACTTATCGAACCCCCGTTTACAAAAACAAAATAGAATATAAACATCATTATAAATTATCAACAAAACACATACATATAAAATGCCTACATTGCTAAATAATAACATCATAGGAAGCCCTAGTGACCACCTGACAGAAAGCGTCCAATATTCCCAAGCTGATCCAACAGACCTCATACACAAATAAGGAGTCTTATCCCGGAAGAGTTTTCAAGAAAAAAGGTAGGAGACTGGGCTAGCGAAGAAGACGATAGTATAGCAGATTGATAGAACAGAGCAGGAATGAGAAAGAACAAATGAGAAAGACAGCGACAGTGGGAATTTAAAGCACTAAATTTCCAGAAAGTGGGGATACTATTTATACTGAAACCCCCGGCACCCCAACGGGGGTTCGTAGCCACTAATCTCAGTAAGTTTCTGAAGAAGTTTGAACGAATGTTATTTTGTGGTTCTTGAGATATTGCATTGCAAACGTATCCACCTTCCAATCGTTCGACCAACCGACATTTGGCGCGTTCCGGTTCTCGACTATGCAATCAACGTATTTTCAGATTTAGTCTGAACATTTATACAAAAAGAGTTTGGATGATGGTGGTGGTGGTGGTGGTTTATACTGTTGATAATAATAACGAAAATGACGACTATGACCACATTGATGAAGATAGATGTACGATGCTGCATCAGAAGTAAATACAAAACAGAATTATACTATACATGTAGGAAACACAGCCACAACAAACGAGTATGTCGTATGTATTCGTTATTATTTATTACCATCAATTCATGTCAGTTGGTCAAAGTATGAATACTTGCATACATGTATTTCAGTACATCAGTCAATGTTTGAAAATGTTTTGCGTTGTCTCGCTGTCTCTTCTCTGTGACACATAAGCTTACTCGGGCAAAATCACACACACACACACACGCAAGTACACAGAACACCAAGACTGGGTTTTACTAAGAATGTAAGAATCGAAAAGTGATTTTTTGACGGAAAGAACGCAAACTTCTTCTAGAAATGTAAGAATCTAAAGCAAAATTGGCTCTTTCCGTCTCAAAAGTTGACCTACTTCGTCTCCTAAAGGCGACGAAATAGGTCGAACTTTCTTGCAAAATTTTCCGAAAATTGACTGGATTTTCTCCGTCCCGGATAGTGCACTCCCTTGCACTTAAAACACTCTCATGCACTACAACTGCACTCCCATGCACTAAAAGAGCACTCCTGCGTACTTAGAAAAAAGTGGGTGGCTGGAAAACTCTGGGTGACTGATACACTCACCCATTTCCTGCATAAAAAGCAAGGTTAATCACCCATTTTAAGGCTTATGTCTCCGCACACCCACACACACACACACACACACACACACACACACACACACACACACACATTTTTGTAGAAACGACGTTGTGATGACTGTTGTGAAACTCTACCTACATTATTTTGACACACTTTCCATTTCTTTGACATTATTTTGACATTTTCAATTTTTTGAAGCTATCGCTACATGCCCACACCCACATACACACACATTGCGAGATTGTATTCTCTTTAAACAGCATGAACATAATTATACACTCAAAGAATTTCACAAGTATAAATATAAATGCAGTTTTAAAAACAACTATATAAATAAACTACCAAATAAATAAATAAAAACAAAGATGCTGATATCAGCTTACGTTCTGCACAGATTTTATATTTCCACAGAGCAAATTTTGGAATCCATGCACATGAAATAAAGTGTGTCAAAATTAATGTTGGAATCCACATACTAAAGACCGTGTCAACAATAATGTTGGAGTTTACATATAAAATAAAGACAGTGTCAAAATTAATGTTGGAATCCACATATGAAATAAAGACTGTGTAAAATACAGAAGATGTATATGAAATAAAAGACAATGTCAAAATTAACGTAGACATCAACATAAAATTAATAAGACACTGTCAAAATTAACGTATACATGAACATGCAATGAATAAGACAATGTCAAAATTAACGTAGACATCTACAAAATGAATAAGATAATATCAAAATTAATGTTGAACTCTACTGTTTACAGACTCTAAATGAATCAATGGCAATACAGACAATGTCAAAATTAATATTAAACATTCATGGAGACATCAAAAAATAAGGACAATTTCAAAATGAATGTTACAATCAACGTGAAATAAATACAATTGTCGAAATGATTACTGGCATGATGTTGATATGATTATATTTCCAATGATTAATGTAGCAAACATAGAAAAGCAGAGTTATTTGGTGATAACAACAACAATAACAACAACAACAACAACAACATTACCGTAAAAACTGACTAGTGTTCGAATGAAAGTTTCCCATCAAACTTGACTTTATTACATTTGTCTTTTCCGTGGTGTAAGTGATTGATTGTCTCCAAAACAACATCAACAACAACAACCCTGAACAAATATAAGTGTACACAATGTGTCATGTTCAGTAAAGTCATGAAGTCATAGGGTATAATATATCTGATGGAAAAAAAAGTTGTAAAAGGGTGACTGACAAGTTTATTGATATTTACCTGTACACGCTCTTTTTTTTTCTGGACGTGGACGTGGTCTGTCTGTCCATGTGTTTGTCTGTCTGTCTCTTTGTCTCTCTTCTCTCTGTCTATCTTCTCTCTCACTCCCTCCCTCTCTCTTTCTCACTCCCTCCCTCTCTCTCTCTCTTTCTTTCTCTCTCTCTCCCTCTCTCTCCCTCTCTCATATATATCTTCAAAATTTGAGTCTTTTACTTTTGTCTTCCTCTTGCATAGAGACATGTCTGCCCTCCAACAAACTGTCTCTAAAATAATTAAAAATAATAATGGATACTATATATATATATACGCGCCTTTCCCCAAATCAATCAGGCTCAAAGCGCGGCGATCTGTACCAACATACACGCTCACCTGTCTCATCCACCCTCACATACACACACACACACACACACACACACAACAAATACGCATACATCACTCAAACAGGTGGTGTAAAGGCAGGGAGATCGTAATTGAAAGACAAAGAAATCGAATTTTAATTTTTGAATGTTTTATATTGAAGGGAGGGAGGAAACCGGAGTGCCCGGAGAAAGACCTCAATAGTCTCGTACCTAAGTCACATACGTTCGCCCCTTGCGGGAATCGAACCCGCGACCTTCGGCATAGGAAACCGGCGACTAATCCACTGCCCCACGAGGCCACCTCTAATTCACATCGCCACCAACTTGCTGCCTCACCAGCAACTGACAAACCAACTGACTCAAATGCAACTGACAAAACAACTGACAAACCAACTGACTCACTGGCAACTGACAAACCAACTGACTCACCGGCAGACAATCAACCCACACATAAGTGAACTAACACAGGACACAGGAGGGAGGGGTGGCATTAACAGCGGCGGATAGACGTGAGTTGATTCCTCCATAACAAAGGGATAGAAGCTCTTTGTCCAACTATGATGCATGGAGCTGCTATTGTTGTACTATCGACGATCCACTACCGCTTCGCTATCGAGGATCGATTTTACTTGATTAATACCCCCCTGAGTAGAAGGCGCTAAACATTACAACTAACCAATAGACTGGCCTGCTGAAAAAAAAAAAACCAGAAAATCAGGAAACGAGCACACACAGTGTATACGATAACGGATAATATTACTCATAAGGCACCAGATCATCAGTTTGCATTGCTTTTTGCTCTATTTTGCTAAAGAGTCCACAGTTGGTAAATGAACATACACGTACACGACCATTCAAAATACAAATATATGTAATGTAATCAATCAAATAAAGAAATATATATATATATATATATATATTTATATATTTATATACAATATAAAAACAAATCAATATAACAAAATAAAAAATACATCAATAAAATAAAGAAATAAAATAAAATAAAGAAATGTAAAATCTTGTAAGTAGGCAAATACCACAGGGCAAATTGATGTAAACAAAAAAACGATTACAAGCGGACTAAGGAATGAACTGCGGTCTCGCATCGATTCTCTGCCCTTAGAAAACTTGTTTTTCGGCTAAAAGCTATTCTGCAGGCGAGTCACAGTCGCTTCATGTATGACTGAAAACGCAGTATTTCCCTGAACACAAAATGTTTTTTTTTTTGGTAAACTGTGTCACTGCATTGATATTTGATATTTGTAACACTAAATCAGAATTCGCAATACATCAAACGTTTCCTCGTAGTTTGCTACAGGCACTTTCTTTTTCTTCTTCTTGTGGATACTGTGAATACCCCGACCTTGAACCTTGACTGGTCGAAGAACAACTCCACAGCCCCCCTCTTCTTTTTAGTTGTCGTCGTCGTCGCCATCGTCGTCGTCGTCAATGGCTTCTTTAAATCGTTCCTCTCACAAAATGAGCAGTCCTGAGCGAATTGCTCTCTAAGATTGCACAGTGGTGTTAAGTTTCTCTCTCAGGTCTATTTCCCAGATCCGATCACGAGCCTTTCATTGTCAAAATGCGCATTGTTCAACACACAAGTCTTAGGCTAAGTGCACGTAGTTTCATAATAAACACACACACGCGCGCGCGCCCACACACACACACAAAAGTATGTAGAACACCAAAACTGGGTTTTATTAAGAATGTAGGAATCGGAAAGTGATTTTTTTTGGACGGAAAAAGAGCATTTTTGTAGAGAAAAGGGTTAGGGCAAGGGCTAGGGATAGATCTACATACAACTAACCCCTTACACGAACCCTTGTCTAAAACGTTGACCTAGTTCGTCCCCTATAGGCGACGAAATAGGTCGAATTTTCTTCAAAATTTCTCCGAAAATTGACTGTATTTTCTCCGTCCCGGATAGAGCACTCCTGTGTACTTAAAACACTCTCATGCACTACAACTGCACTCCCATGCACTAAAAGAGCACTCCTGTGTACTTAGGAAAAAGTGGGTGGCTGGAAAAAAGTGGGTGGCTAATACAGACACCCATTTTCTGCATAAAAAGCAAGGTCAGTCACCCATTTCAAGGCTTATGTGTACACACACACACACTCTTTGTTTTGAGAAAACCATACTTCCTATGCACCCAAAGTTCCATTCCACTCAAAAGCACATTTTCGGACATCCCTATAAGTAAACGTACATATCCACCATTCCATTCCATTCAGACGCACATTTCGGGCATCATTATGTACACAATCCAACATTCCGTTAAAACACCACCTTCGCGGACTTCTTTAACACACTTGAGTATTGGTTTTGGTCAATAGAGAGCAAAGGTTAAAAAGGTCAAGGCCGTCAGAGCGACGGAGACACAGGACGTCACGAGGAGGGCAGAACGCCTGGGGAGTCTCAGGTGTCTTGGTGAAAAATGGCCGCCGTCCATCTGCAACATATACCGCATTCCACGCTTGGTTAGTATAATGGAAAAGCGTGTGAACAACTACCTAGCAAAAGCAGTTTAACGTAAAGATTAACCTTGGCTATTGCTTACAGAGATGCCAACCGTCACGGTTTCGCCGTATTATTTTCCGGTGGCAAATAGTTTTTTTCCGGATTTACGCTGAAGTCATTTTTCTTACGGCGAGAATAATTTTTACAAGAATATATATTTGCAGCTGATGATTATGGCAAAAGGACTGTTGCACGTTTCAGACTGATTACACATAGGCACTGTCACAGTATAAAATAATGCAGCATATTATATAACGACCTTATGAGGTAATAAATCTATTTGACAGCTTCAATTATTGAAGCTTGCTTTAGTTTAACTTATTGCATATCGTAATTCACAACCTTGTTAGCTGCGCTGAAGCAGCAGCAGCAGCAGCAGACAAAACAATGCAAAGAAATCAATGAGATTTACCTCTTTTTTTAATTTTATGCCGATACACAACCTCAAAACGATTTATTTTAATTAACTCTAACACTGTGCTGTACATGATAATGATTCGTAGCAGGTTGATGTTAAAAATTTTGCGAACTGACATCGATTATCCTTCTGACTTCGGTCGGGGTCAAGTTTTACCACAGATTATTATAGAATTCTTTTGCGGAGCTCAGTCATCTTTGATTTTTCCTATATGATTTTTAATAGGAAATCTCAATCCTGGACCTTTGCTCCCTCTTGTCTACTGACAAAATTTGAAAATCTACTGACAATTTATAAATTTCTCAAAGACCTATTTTTCTGCAGGTTGGCATCTCTGTGCTTAAATAGCATCGTAACTGGTAGGCTGGTAACTATTTAATAGTCTAGTTTATGGGTTAATTTTGTCAGGGCAGTGTTTCTTAGGATTGCCCTTAAAAAGCAGTAACAGGAGTTGTATATAATTATGCTTAGGATATCGTGGTCTACATAGTGCCAGCATCCATTTCTTTAGGCAGGGTTACAGGGCAGGGGATATGGGAAGGCGTAGGGAGGTGACATTCATGACATGGTGCATCTGGGTCAACCCGACTCTGACCAAAATTCGGAGGTCAGTTCGCCATTTTTGTGTGTGCATCAAATTGAGTCTGAGTTAGTTTCTTTTCACACACTGAAGAAAAGTTTCACATTCTGGTTTGCTGGAGTATCAAAATGATTAACTTTTTCTCGAGTGCACAATTCGTTGTTGTTGTTTTTTTATATTTGGATATTATTCGTCACTCGTGGGGGCGAAATTTGGGTCGCCTTCTCTACAAAAGCATGGGAGCCGCGAAAACAGCGGCACTCAAGATTTTGACGTAAACCTACTAGTGCTTGGAGGCTATGTTTTTGTATCAGGCAATTACCTGCCTAGGACTTGAGCGTCAGAATCTTTAAATCCAGTGCGATGGACTGCATATGTGCACAGACTAGAACCCGGTTAATACTCTCATCCAAAAGTAAGATAATATAGTTAAGATCAGATACTTTCAAGCGCCCTGGATCTTTCCATCAACTGCGCTTGAATATATAGCCGATACTTGACTTTAAAATAAAAAGCCAAAGGTCAAATAGAAACAGGCAATGCTGAGGTACAAGATATTCAAATGTAAACAGACTGGAACTAGTTATGTGTTTTTCACTATAAAATATACAGAATGTAAAATATATAATCCAAGTGAGACTGAAATTACCTGAACAACAAATGAAGACCTGGACGCTAGAGAACTCCACATTACTCTGCTCGACGAACTCCTCTGTGAGGTCACCAGCAGTAAGTCCTCCTCAACAACGTCATTTTCATCGTCGAATGCTGGTCCCATCAATCTTTCGTGCGTCATCAGCCGTTCTTGCGACATCACCATTGATTCTTGCGTCACAAAACTTTCGTTCGTTGTCAGTTCATCTTCTTCTTGCGTCATCAATTCCTCGTGCGTCATCAGACGTTCGTGTCCGCTCGAAACAGCTGCAGAGGAGAAAGAGCTCGATCGCGACGTATCGTCGAGCCGCGAGAGCGGACGAATGGAAGCTTCGTCTTCCAGCGATATATCCGCGAACTGAAGGCATCTTCCTGTCTTCCATGCTGGCGGATCAAACACGTCACTGTTATAATCCAGCAATTCTGAATCCAGCAAGAGCAGAGAACTAGAAGATTCTGAGTTTAGTTGGCTTTCCATGACGACACACACTTACACACACGACGCTTTCGGTTGAATTAAGATGCTGGTGAATTTTAATGGTAGCCGACGGTATTGTGGTAATAGCTGAGGTCGAAGTGTATGATGCTGCTAATGATGTTCTTCCCCCAGTTGTTGCTGCTGTTGTGAAAGCGCCTGCTGCTGCTGTTGTTTACTGCTATGCAGTTACTCTTTGCTTCCACGAACGTCGACGACGGTTAAGACGTTAGGCAGCAGCGATGGAGGTTTGTCGTGTAAGGAGCTCGCTTATGGCGATGTAGGAAGCTGCGGTCTATGTTAATACTGTTGTCGTTGTCGTCGTTTCAAAGTCTCACTGCACACACAGGGAGAAAATTTGACAAAATTATTACAATGCCATGCAATGCAATAGAATGCAATGCAGTACAACACAAAACAATACAATAAGATAGCCGGGCAGACAGACAGAAAAATGGTCCGAAAAACAAAGACAGAGGAAAACATGAGAAACAGGAAAGAGACAGACCGACAGACAACAAAAGAAACAGCAAGAGCGCGACGTTTAATATTACCACAACACACAGTGTTTAACGAACCCAAAACCACTACCGCTTCCGACCGAAGTTCCGAGAGAGGTTAGATGTGAGAGAGGGATTATTGTTCTTATTGACGTCACGGCAAGATTCTGTTATGAGCGAGACAAAGGTTTGTGCTAAGTCCGGTTTCCCCTTAAGACGTAAGCAGCATTTGATACTAGGTATCAGAAACTGCTGGGATCTACGCCTAATATAATGTCAATTACTTAATAAGTCCTGGGATTTCTGTTCACACTCCGCTTACTCCAAAGCAAGTCTGGCATATGCCTTACAGAAGAACAAGAAGTCTTGGACAGATGGACAGAGTACTGCTCTGACCTTTACAACCATACACCAAATGGAGACCCATCAGTTCTAGCATGTCCCGAGAACAGAGAAGAAGAAGAAATCCTCCCAATTCTCCGGGAAGAAGTTGAGGCAGCAGTGCAAGCGCTAAAGAAAGGGAAGTCAGCGGGAGTGGACAACATACCCGCGGAACTGCTACAAGCAGGAGGAGAAGCGATGATTGATGCCCTCACCATTATCTGTAACAAGATCTGGCAGAGTGGGGAGTGGCCTATACCATGGACCCAGTCGCTTGTCATCACTCTTCCCAAAAAAGGTAACCTTCAGGAGTGTGAAAATTACCGGACCATCAGCCTCATCAGCCATCCCAGCAAGGTCCTCCTGAAAATAATACTCAACAGGTTGAAACCCCAAGCTGAACAAATCATAGCTGAAGAACAAGCAGGATTCAGGGCAGGGCGAAGTACCACTGAGCAGATTTTCAACCTCAGAATAATCTGTGAGAAATACCTACAGCACCAACAACATCTATATCATGTGTTCATAGACTTCAAGAAGGCGTTTGACCGAGTCTGGCATGCAGCTCTATGGGCAACAATGAAAGTGTACAACATCAGCCCTAAAATTATTGAAGTCATCAAAAGCCTGTATGACAAGGCTACCAGTGCAGTCCTCCACAACAGAGCCATCGGGAATTGGTTCAGAACAACAATTGGTGTGCGTCAAGGATGCCTACTCTCTCCAACACTCTTCAACATCTTCCTAGAGCGCATCATGTCGGATGCTCTTGCAGACCATGAAGGCACAGTCAGCATAGGGGGTAGAGCAATCTCCAATCTTCGTTTTGCAGATGACATTGATGGATTGGCTGGAGAGGAACAAGAACTTGAACAGCTGGTACAGAGGCTTGACACCACCTCCAAAGCCTATGGAATGGAAATAAGTGCAGAGAAGACCAAAATGATGACCAACAACACCAATGGCATCAATACGGACATCAAAGTCCAAGGCCAATCCCTCGACACAGTGCATAGCTTCAAATATTTAGGAGCCATTGTATCAGACAATGGGTCCCGACAGGAAGTCCTCTCCAGGATCGCACAAACAACTGCTGCCCTGACAAGGTTGAAGCCCATTTGGAAAGACAGGACCATCAGTCTACATTCCAAAGTAAGACTGCTGCGCTCCCTTGTCATCTCCATCTTCCTATATGCTTGCGAAGCATGGACCCTCACAGCAGATCTCCAACGAAGAATACAAAGCATGGAGATGAGGTGCTACAGAAGACTTCTGGGCATTTCATATACCCAACACATCACCAACGACGAAGTCCGACAGACCATCACACAAGCCATTGGACAACACGATGACCTGCTAACAGTGGTGAAGAAACGGAAACTTCGGTGGTATGGCCACGTCACCAGATCATCAGGCCTTGCAAAGACTATTCTGCAAGGCACAGTGCAAGGAGGTAGAAGAAGAGGGAGACCGAAAAAGAGGTGGGAGGACAACATTCGAGAATGGACTGGTTTGACACTGAGCGAAGCCATCAGGGCTGCTGAGGACAGAGAAAGATGGAGTATGCTGGTTAAACGATCATCTGTGGTGCCCCTACGACCTTCGGGTTACGGGACAGGATAGGATAGGACTCCGCTTACCCTTTAATTGTGTGTATATTCTGGTCAAAATAAAATTGTCCAATTTTCTATAGCTATAGTCCGATACTGGAGATATTTCTTACTACCTTTATTAACTTCTTTCATTGACACTATATTTAACTTAATTAAATCTAAATTTGTAGCCTGTTGTACTGTGCAGATTACCCCAAACTTGGAACGGTGACCTTCGTTAAAAAAAAAAAAAGAAAAAAAAGAACCACAAACATTAATATAGCGCTTTTCCTGCTCAAGAGATGCTCAATTCGCAGGGCGCTGGCCCATCTCACGCAAGCAGATGGCCGATCTATCTGCTGTCTGACTGACTCTCGTAGAATTAAGTCTCCTACCTATGAGAGAGTCTATGTTAGAATCTATCTGCCTGTGTACGTATTTATATAAGAAGTAGCAGCTTCACACACAGCAATGTAAGTGTAACTGTCCCACGACACCGAAGCGTATAGGCTGGTCACATTAGTCTGACAACAGCGAACCAGTTGATGGTAAGGGGAAAATAATATGGGATTCGAAGCAGGGACCTTTCGGTTACTAGTAAGCCGCTCTACCAACTGGGCTACCTGGCCCCAGCGCACACAGCGTAGGGGAAACCCGCCGTATATCTCCTGCTGCTAATCTCACTATAGGGCGTGAAAGGCAAACGTAAGCTACTCGGCGACGCTGTATGGCTGTCTCAGTGACCGCAAAGAACTTTGACCCTTTAGACCACCAGTAGTTACGCCCTGCTAATGTTTCTCTTCAGAGCGCTTGCGTCATCGCAGCTACGCTATCAGTTCCGTTCCTTCAGAATGCGAAACATCCTAACAATGCGGTAAAGGCGGCGACACAGAAAGTAAGGGGAGAGGAAGAAAGAGAGGGAGAGACATAGCGACAGACAGACAGACAGACTTACAAAATTATAAACTGTAGTCGGATAAACGTTGTAGTCAAAACATGTGCCCAAAATGACAGTTACTGAAACTTTATAAATCTATAAACCTGGGATTAATAAGATTAATACTGCACATAACCTATAACATAATATAATTATGAAGACAGAGAGAGAGAGAGAGAGAGAGAGAGAGAGAGAGAGAGAGAGAGAGAGAGAGAGAGACAGAGAGAGAGAGAGAGACAGAGAGACGGACTGATAGAGACAGAGATGAACTATAGACAATCCCTTTATTCTCTCATGCACACCCATACTCAACCTCTCAAACATTCCATCATCTCTCTCTCTCTGTGTCTGTCTCTCTTTCTCTTACCTGTTTAAACAATCAAATTCATCATCACTATGCACCTGAACACTAAATTAAAACCACAGCACACACACCAACGAGCGGCAGGTACTCACCTCCCAAACACAAAGAATCCCTGTATATATACCATTACCACCACTAGACTGTATAAACCGAGGTCTAGTCTGTGCACCACGAACGCATTTGTGACGGTGGGTCTATTGTTGCTAAGCTCTGCACAATGGAATGCTATTACCCACTCGTCTATCGTCTGCGGGGACCGGCTAGTGTAATCACCCTATGACTAATCTTAATACATTTATAAGTTTAGCTCGGTCTGTGTGGGGATAGGGTTATAGAGATAGGGAGAAAATGGTAAAAGATTTACTGTCACACTAGCTCTCACACGGCTATGAAACATAGGTAGTCCAGCCACTTGTTAACAGTAAATATCACACATTTATTTTCTCTACTCTATACATAATTCTCTAAACACTCTATTAACTTAAATGTCCAAATTCACTTCGACTAGTTCGCTCCTTGACGGGTCTATGCTGATACTGTTCTTGATATTTGCTACCGTCTCATCATTGGGCTATTTGTTCTGGTTTGCCTAATGTTTGTTTTCAGGAGAGTGGACTACCGCACAGTCCTTCTAGATCAGTGTTAATGCAATTCTTCTTGCACTTAGCTGATGTGTTGAGGTGTGGTGATGGTGTCTCCTCCTTGGTTTTTGACTATTGGGCTATCGTAGCTCAGTGCTAGATGATCCACTGCAGGCCGAATGTCAGGGTTGACTCTTAGTGGTCTATCCCTGCCTCGGACCAACTGGCCTGCTCGTCTGCAAAACATAAGACGAGTTTCTGCAATGCCTTGTATACAAAGGTTGTGTAGAGCGTCTCACTGATGGCAGAAACAGCCCTCAGTTGAGATCGCATCCACTTATACAAACAAGGGACGAACAATCTTCTATGTCCGTGGTCCACTGGGATCTCTAACATAATTCCTATACATATCATGGCTAAGCTAAACACATGGAGAAGTAATTAACAATATACACATTCTCCGGTACAGCCACTGGTCTGCAATAATGCAAATATGATAAACAACAGTTGGACAGTAGAGGCTACCTCGTGGTGCCGAAACCGGTCGCGTGTCCGCCACGTGGTCATGCTAGGTTTTACAAACATTCACAATGATTAAACATGGCAAGACTTCACAAACATAATCCAACCATAATATCAATAATTCGCGAACAAAAGCTTGATCATTTACCTTCTTGACAATGTCAGGCTGTGGCTATACTGCGATGAATGATTTTCACCCGTCACCTGCTTTAGTCTTTCTGAGAGAGATTTTTCCACGTGTCCGTCTTGGGTGAGCGTTAGACAAAGAATGACTACTTAGCCTTGTGGTCAGCCAAAGCCCGCGAAAATCTCGTGAGATCTGAGCGCCGTCTATTAGGGGGTGGTGGCTATACGTCAGCGGGATGAGGTCACTGCCTACCTGAGCGAGCGTTAGCTAACACATGCTTAGCACACAACTAACTTGTGTCGTCTTCTAGGCAGCCCCTTACGTTACCCAGGCCAAAGCAGGCTGAACTAGTTAAGGCGAGAAGCCTTAGTGCAGGGTCTAAATAGCCTCTTGTGGCAGCATTCCATCGCATGGACTTTAAAGATCCAGACGCTCATGTTCTAGACAAGAGAGTGCCGTCTACACAAATACACCCAACACGCACTAGGTCCCTTCCCCCCATCCTCGGTCGCCCAGGTTTGTGCTCAGTCGTCTGGGCGTAAGACTATGCTCCTAAAGACTGCAAGTGGGCGTATCGGGCGGGTTGAGTTAGATCCCGTATAGGCCAGCGCCTTGAGCGGCTCTCGTGCTGGAAAAGCGCTATACATAAGTGATTAAATAATAATAATAATAATAATAATAATAATAATAATAATAATAATAATAATAATAATAATAATAATAATATACTACTACTACTACTACTACTACTATAACTACTACTACTACTACTATAACTACTACTACTACTATTAATAATACTAATACTAATACTACTACTACTACTACTACTACTACTAATAATAATAATAATAATAATAATAATAATATAATAATAATAATAATAATAATAATAATAATAATAATAATAATAATAATAATAATAATAATAATAATAATAAAACTTACTTGTAAAGTTTAAGTACTGAATCCCCGATCGTTGCTAGACAATGTAAGTTTATACCCAAAGATAAAACAATGTACTCTATGCTATACCTAGTTCTCAAGGTTACACACACGGCTACGTGCTACACAGTGTTCTCCGTGCTACAACAATGTGCCCAATGCCAGACAGCTAGCCCTGGATTTCAGCCAGGTGTGATTGTGGTCGACCTACCTGCATTGCTCACAGGTGAAACCTAAATTCCTCCCGACTCGTGTTTACAGGTAACCAGTTTTAAATCTTCGGTTGAGACCGCTCCTTCCCACACAGGCCTATGACGCACGAAATAAACCAAGCAGAACTACACTATCAGTCAAACCAGTACACTAGTCAGTATGTACAATTATTATACATACATAGCCTTGGACTTAAATACTTTACTATCATCTATGTACAGATCTGTAACTGTAAGTTAACAGTAACTGCATGGAACGGCAAACATCTCCCCCCACCCCCACCCCTCACCCCACTCCACCCCGACTACAACCCTCACTCCCTCCAAAAACAATATTTCATAGTAAGAAATAACTTTATTTATGCTGCCTCGTTCTTACTGCAAATCGAATGATAATCAAAGTAATTTATCTCTGTCACCATACTTTAAAAGGGAAAAATTTCTCAAACAATATTTCTCAAAGTAAAAAAGTATACTTTTTCTATTACTTACAATCAAAGTAACATCTCTGTCACAACACTTTCCATGAAAACATACACACACACACACACACACGCACTCACACCCACACACCCACAAACACACATTTCAAGATGTTATTCTCCATAACATCGCATGAACATAATTATGCACTTAGAGAATTACATGGATGACAAGAAGCAAGCACCATCATGATTGGACAGAAGCAAATTATGCACACACACACATGAAATAACACGTCAATGGCAAATGATCTCTCTCTCTCTTTCTCTCTCTCTCTCTCTCTCTCTCTCTCTCTCTCTCTCTCTCTCTCTCTCCCTCCCTCTCTCTGCCTGATATAATAATGGAACGCATGAATAATAATATTAAACATGATTACGTCGATCTTAGCCAAGGTGATTTTAAAGTCACTGACGATCCTCTCCACCTGTTCGTCTTCAGCCGTAAGGTTGATGTTGTAGTATAGGTACGTGTAGGGTTGCTCTCTGTCTAACATGGAGATGGGGGATCCCTGCACCACAAGCTGGGTAGAGGCTGTATTGTCACTTTTACTCCAGTTGTTACCGCTGCGTTGCCCATGCAGGACTGCACACTTTCGATGCTTTACCCCCATGCCTGAGTAGGTCATGAAGAGATCGGTCTTTTTAGCCGCTGCCCTGATATCCTCTTCGTTGGTAGCCGTCATGTCCACATCATCAACATAGCATTGGACTGGATTTGGAGAGCTGGTCCCTGGTGATCCCTGCTCAATCCATCTCAGCCACTTGTCGATGCCTTGCTCGAAGATGAGCACGGACCACGGGCAGTCCTGGATGATACCCTTACTCTTTTGATAGGTTTAGTAAGGCCGCTGGATGTTTTCACCTGAAAAGAGGATCCCGTGTAAATGTCTCTCGTGATGCTGATCACCTGCTCAGGGTAGCCCATCTCACTGAGCTCGTTCAGCATCTCCTGGTGGTCGATGCTGCCAAAGGCATCTTTGATGTCAATGAAAGTGACATACAGTTTGGAGGATGTGTGGAGGAAGTCGGTGATGTCAGCCTTCAGTGTAAAGACATGCTCCTGCAGACCATTGCATGGCATGGACCCCTTTTGTCGACTGGACAGCCAGCCTGTCTCCACGATCCAAGGCACCATGAATTCTCTGTTGGATTAACTTCATGTGGATCTTGTAGCTTGTGCAGAGGGGAGAGATCGGTCGCCAGCCTTCAATGTTTTGGGGGTCGCCATTCTTCTTAGGCACCAGTGTGATGATGGAGTGCTTCCAGTCAGAGGGTACACGCTTGTTGATGGCGCAAATATTCATGATCGCCGTAAACACACACACACACACACACACACACACACACACACACACACACACACACACACACACACCCATACACACACACGTCTGTATTCATGGCAAATTGGGGTTTTGGACGAAATGTAGTCACCGAAAAGCGTTTGGGTTTTTTTAACGGAAAGAGCGCAAAATTCGTCTACAAATGTAAGAATTAGATTTTTAAAATGGCTCTTTTCGTCAACAAGTTTACTTATTTCGTCTCCTAACGCTAACCCTTACCCTAACCCTTTTATTTCAAATTTGTCCCAAAAACAGCCCGTTCCAGATAGAGCACTCCCATGTACTTAAAATAGTTCCATGCACTACAAAACACCCCGTGTACTAAACAAGCACTACCAAGTACTTAGAAAAATGTGGGGCGCGAGCTAAATCAGGCATGAGCATTGCCAAAAAGGCTTGGGGAGTACACTCAAGTGCGGGCCTGCGAAGCAGGCACGCCAAGCTAGGGGGGTCCGGGGGCATGCCCCCCCCCCCCCGGAAAATTTTCAAAAACTGGTGCAAATCTATGCATTTTGGTGCATTCTGGCAGTGATTTTGCTGATGTACAAAGGCATGAGTCTTGAGATGAAAATATATGTGAAACAGACTTTTGGGAAGAGGACTGCTTTACTTTAGATACTTACTGAACATAATGTGGCTTTCTCAGTAGTTTTACGAAAATTGTGCATGATTTGGGTTTCAGTCAACTGCTTGTTCATCCAATGCTACATTCACTTAAAAGTCACAACTATTTAGATTTTATAGCAGAAAAATCAACCCCACATTGGTGTTTAAAAATCACCCAATTAATAACTATTTAGATTTTGTTACAGTTAATCACTTGGGCTTCGGCTAGAGTATATTATTACTGTCAAGTATATTTCATACACTGAAAACTGAAATGCAAGAAAAAATTCTTGTTAGGTTTCTGTCCAATAAAATTCACTCCAGCTACTTTTTAAAGAAAGATTTGATGCTGCATTGCTACTTGGTTTTTTTAATGGGAGGCTCCTCTACTTCCAAAGGAATATCATCAACCAAGGTGTCACTCTCTGCTACTGCTACTGTGGCTGCTTCCATCATCACCTCCCTAGCTGTTAGAACTCTTTGGCGATGCCTTTTTGTTGTTTGCACCCAGCTCAGTTTTTCTTTGCTCATTTTGAGTTACTGTGGCTGCTTCCACAAGGCTCTGGCTGTGGTCTTCTTTAGCCTTTTTGGCTTCATTCATCATCACCTCCTTAGCTGTTCTCTTTGGCGTTGCCTTTTTGTTGGTGGCACCCAGCTCAGTTTTTCTTTTCTCATTTTGAGTTCTGGTAGTTGACTTCCTGACGTCATTTTTTTCCCAAGCTGTTTGCATGTTTTGCACAAGAAGTTTGTCAACTGGCTGATGAATGGGCTTGGATTTCTTAAAATAGTCAATAGCACTGACTTCTTTTGCAGCAAGGGTGCTTCTAACTGTCTGTTACGTTGAAACGCGAATGATAATATGGCTGAAGCGTGTACGATAGATCTAATCGTTTCGATTTGCAAAGTATTCAATAATGGAGTTTATTTACCTTTGATTTGAGTTTGCATTGTTGTTAGGAGAGGCTTTGTATAACGTTGATAATTTGCGTTAGTCGATATTATTTGAGAATCTTCTGGATATGCTTGTTTACTCTTGATAGAAATTTCCGGATGGATATCGAAGGTCGTGAATGTTCCCGGAAGTAGAGAAAATGTGAATGACGTAAGTCAGTGATGACGATCTTTAGTTCGATTGGTGGCAGTGCGTCATTTCTACCACGTACCAAATCGTTCCAGAAAAGAGAGAGGTTATTTAATCGTGAGCCGAGTCGCTGTTGAGAGATAGTAAAGTTGTTGATAGTGATTTGGAGAGTTGCTGTGAAAGTTGTTGAGTTGAATTGAGAATTGTATGCAGTTGTTGATGTGTGCTGAATAAAAGTGGAAAACTTCATACGTCGACTTTGTGAATTGTATGCTGTTTGGACGGGCTGTGTGAATAAACGAATCTGAGTTACACAACTATCAGGAATTCAAGCATCGGGGCTGAATCAGATACTGATAGAAAACACCATCATCAAACTGAGTGTAACATTTTGGGGGTCAAGCCGCGATTCACGCCATAGCCAAGGGTTCAACTGCTACAACAAGCGAGTCAACGTTACGAGAGGCAGTCATCGAGGGTAGCCGCCAACGAGTTGCGTCGAGAGGGGCCAACATACTGGGACTACATCACCGATAGGTTCGGGTTGACTGCAAGGGCGTGTAGTCGCTGAAGAGTTGCTTCGTGAGCGAACAACAGATCGGGACTACGTGGCTACCGTAAGACTACGTCGAGGGACAGTCTCGGAGCTACATCGCCAGTATTACAGCGAGCGTCGAGCGGACGTCGCGTCTACTTCAGCACAGGAGCGTATACATCAACACCAGCGTGGTGCAGCGTCGCATACGACGAGGACAGCGGGGCCTGCGTCAGCGAAGGCGACTAGTGACAAGCATCAGCGCTACTGCAGAAAACGTGCTGTTCTAGAACAGTCTAGGAAGGTACAGCACAGTCAAGAACTTTCCAGAAAAAGAACTCTACAGTCAAGAACTTTCTAGAAAAAGAACTTTCCAGAAAAGAACCTTCTAGAAAAGAACTTTCCAGAAGCATCAAGATGGCTGACTTCTGGCAGAAAGGGGTTGAACTAAATCTAAAAGGCAAACAGCTGACGGAGTACGTCAAATGCCAGGAGAGAATATTGCGTGAAGAAAGAGAAGAACAGCGAAGGCGCGAAGAAAGAGAATTGGAAGAGAAGCGTCTAGAAAAAGAAATAGAACTAGAACAGAAGCGTCTAGAATCAGAAGAGCAGCGTCGCCGTGAAGACAGAGAATTCGAGCTGAAGCGTCTTGAGTTCCAGCTAGAAATGGCGCGTATCCAAAACAATCAGCATGCGCCACAAGTCACCAACGACCATACGGCTCCTAAATTGCCAGCTTTCGTCGACGGGAAGGACCAGATCGACAGCTATCTGGCGAGATTCGAAAGGTTCGCCGAAAGCTCCAATTGGCAACCTCGAGACTGGGCGATTCGACTAAGTGCACTTCTGACAGGGCAAGCGCTCGAAGTTTACACCAGACTGTCGAACGATGACGCCAAAAACTACGACGTCTTGAAAGAGGCCCTATTGCAGTGCTACAACTTTACAGAGAAGGGCTACCGTAAACGCTTCCGTGAATGCCGGCCTAAGTCAGACGAGACGCCAAAGCAGTTTGTGGAGCGCCTGTCGTCATATCTACACAAGTGGGTGGAGTTATCAGGCGAAACGAAGTCTTACGACAGTCTCCATGACCTGATCGTGAAGGAACAATTTCTCAATGCCTGTCACAAGGACCTAGCGACCTACTTAGAAGAACAAAAGCTGCAGACGCTTAAAGATGTGACTGAGGCTGCCGAAAGATACCTCATCGCTCATGGGAAAACCCTGGGGCTACCCAGCGCGACGAAACATTTTCAGAAGACTGCAAACCATGGGAACCAGATCCAAGGGAGCCAGACGAGCCAGAGACAGACGGACTCCACGCCTCCTCCCAGGGAAGGGCACTCAAGAGGCTGTTTTATCTGCAACGCTACAGACCACAGAGCTGCCAGCTGCCCTCAAAGCAGAAATAGCGGACAGCGGAGCAGTACGGACAATGCAGCGGCGGGCAACCGGCAGAGGCGGTTCTCCAATCAACGGCAAAACAGTAGATCTGACCATCAAGTGTGCGGCGGGAGCGTCATTCTTCCGAGTGAGACCAAGCGCACAGCTACCCCTGCGGACGTGCAAGAGTGCATGACCGATGGCCAACTTCTCCTTGCCAACGGAAAATCCATCCCCGTCGTCGCCAGCGCAGCGGTGACCGTACAGAACATGCCTGTTTCCAAGGGACGCGTCGGAAATCATGAAGTGACTGTTTTAAGAGACTCTGGCTGCAGTGGGGTCATCGTCAGAGAAGACCTAATCGCTAAAGAACAGTTCACTGGCGATTCAAAATGGACACTTATGGCCGACAGCAAATGTGTGAGAGCGCCAGTTGCGAAGATTCATGTCAACACCCCATTCTACATAGGCGAAGTCGAAGCGGTTTGCCTGAAGAAGCCGCTGTATGATTTGATGATCGGGAATATCGACGGCGCGAGACGACCCGACGACCCCGATCCAGAGTGGAGTCCTGCCTCAACCCAACACGTCGAAGTTGTGGAGGAGGATCCATTGCCGTTTCCCGATGGAGACCTTACAGAGCTGCTACGGGACAATGTGGTTACTCCGGCTCAGCCCTGCCGACCAGAGATCGTCGGTGCTGTTACTACCAGGGCCCAGGCCAAGAGAGACAAGATGTCTACGCCACTGAAGGTCGCCGACAACTCCAAAGCTGCCATCGTGGACAGAGATAAGCTGATTCAGCTCCAGGAAGCTGATAGCACTTTAAACAAGTACAGGAACCGCCAAGATCACGTGACCAAACGCAGTGGCACGGTCTATTTTGAGGTGAAGGCCAAGATCCTGTACCGAATCTTCCAGCACCCGAGGGTCAACGGAGGTAAACCACTACGTCAAGTACTGGTACCATTACCCTTAAGGCGCCAGGTGATGGAAGTAGCGCATGACTCAATTATGGGAGGTCACCTAGGCATCAAGAAGACGTCGGACAGAATCCAGGCGGTGTTCTACTGGCCAGGACTTCATGCGGACGTCAGCCGTTTCTGCCGATCATGTGATATTTGCCAGAAGACCATACCTCGAGGAAGGGTCCCGAAAGTGCCTATGCAGAGGATGCCTCTGATCGACCGACCTTTCAAGAGGGTGGCCTTAGACTTAATCGGCGAAATAAGACCTCCGAGTGAAGAAGGTCATCGGTGGGTACTGACTTTAGTGGACTATGCGACTCGGTACCCAGAAGCAGTGCCACTGAAGAAGATTGACACTGAAACTGTCGCAGAGGCGCTAGTGGACATGTTCAGTAGACTTGGAGTGCCTGAAGAGATCCTGACAGACCTCGGGACGCAGTTCGTCTCCGACTGCATGAAGGAGGTGAACAGACTGCTGAGCATCCGGCATTTGACTACGACACCCTACCATCCGATGTGCAACGGGCTTGTCGAAAAGTTCAATGCTACGTTGAAGTCCACCCTGAAGAAACTGTGCAGCGAGCAGCCCAGACAATGGCATCGTTACATCAACGCCTTACTTTTCGCCTACAGAGAAGTACCGCAGGAGTCCACCGGCTTTTCTCCGTTCGAGCTGCTGTACGGAAGAACCATCCGAGGGCCGATGCACATCCTAAAAGAACTGTGGACGAAAGAAGTAGACACCCCAGAGGTGAAGAACAGCTACCAGTACGTGTTTGAGCTACGGGAGAAGCTTGAGCAGACTCTCGATATAGCCAGAGAAAACCTGAAGAAGTCCCAGGACTGTGGAAAGCACTACTATGACCGTAGGGCTGTGAACAGGAAGTTTAAACCTGGCAACAAAGTGCTGGTGCTGCTACCTACTGATCACAATAAGTTGCTGATGCAGTGGAAAGGCCCGTACGAAGTGGAGACCGTGGTGGGGATCAACGACTACAAGGTGAAGGTCGGCCAGCATTCCAAGATATACCACGCCAACCTCCTTAAGCTGTACGTGGAAAGGCCATCAGAGACTGTGCATGTGGCAACAGCAGCTGAGATCGACAACAGCTTTGACAGCGAGGAACTGTTGGAACTGGGAGACTTCCATAGCAAAGAAGGCATCAATGATGTTACGCTAGGACCAAGCTTGACGGAAGGTCAAAAGATGGAGCTCAAGGACCTTATGGGCGAGTTTCCCCACAACTTCAGCGATGTCCCTGGCTCTACAACTTTGGTCGAACACGAAGTCCGCCTCACTTCGAATATCCCTGTTCGATCCAAGCCCTTCCCGATCCCTTTCAAGGCCCGTGAATCCTTGAAGAAAGACATCGATGAGATGCTGAAGATGGGCATCATCAGGGAGTCCAGTTCCCCCTACGCGTCCCCTGTCGTGGTTGTGAAGAAGAAGGACGGGAGCAACCGAGTATGCATCGACTACAGGAAGGTTAATAAGATCACCGTCTTCGACCCTGAGCCGATGCCTACCGCAGCAGACCTCTTCCGCCAATTATCGGGGAGTAGAATCTTCTCAAAGATTGACCTCAGCAAAGGTTATTGGCAAGTCCCCGTGCGTCAACAGGACATACCAAAGACTGCTTTTATAACCCCTGATGGGACGTACGAGTGCCTAAGGATGCCCTTTGGCATGGTCAATAGCGGAGCTACCCTGAAGAGAGGAATGAGGAAGATGCTCAAAGGTATGAACAACGTCGTGTGTTACTGGGACGACTTGCTAGTCCATACCCGCACCTGGGAAGAGCATCTGCAGACCTTGAGGGAGCTGTTTCACCGTCTAACAGAAGCTAACCTGACCGTGAGGCCCAGTAAGTGCATTCTGGGGACTGACAACGTCGACTTTATCGGCCATTCGCTGAAAGAAGGACAGAAGGGGCTTCTGCTAGAAAACGTCACCAAAATTCTGAACGCTCCACGTCCCCAAACAAAGAAGCAAGTACGATCTTTCCTGGGATTGGCTGGGTATTATAGGGAGTTCGTACCGAACTACTCAGCCATCACAGCACCTTTGTCGGACCTGGTGCGGAAAGGCTGTCCAAACCAAGTGCAGTGGGGACCGTCTCAGGAGAGGGCATACCAGACTGTGCGCGACCTCCTTTCGAAGGATCCGGTGCTACGACTGCCCGATACTTCCAAGGAATTCGTCTTAAGGACAGATGCAGCGGACGAAGGCATCGGCGCCATACTGATGCAAGAGCACGAAGGGAAACTATTTCCGGTCAGTTACGCCAGCAAGAAGCTGTCCAGGGCTGAGAAAAATTACTCGACCATGGAGAAAGAGTGCCTTGCCATCATATGGGGAATCCGGAAGTTCGAACTGTACCTTCAAGGAGTGAAGTTCGTGCTACAGACTGATCACAAGCCGCTAACTTACTTGAACTCTGCCAAGTTTGTGAACAGTCGCATCATGAGATGGGCTATGTACTTGCAGAACTTTAACATGCGAGTAGAATCTATCAAAGGATCAGACAATGTTGGTGCGGACTTCCTCAGCAGAGTGTGTGAGTAAAAAAAAAAACATTGACCGTGTAGATAAACTGTGAACATTGACAATATCCAGACAGATTTGAAGATGAAAACCATTGACTCTGTGTGAATGAGCTGAGAACATTGACAGTGTTCAGACAGTCTGAAATAAGTTTTAATTCTGAACTTTGTTTGTGCATTACGTTTCAACGTTGTTGAAAGAAATTAGGTAAATTTCTTCTTGAGTGGGGGGTTATGTTACGTTGAAACGCGAATGATAATATGGCTGAAGCGTGTACGATAGATCTAATCGTTTCGATTTGCAAAGTATTCAATAATGGAGTTTATTTACCTTTGATTTGAGTTTGCATTGTTGTTAGGAGAGGCTTTGTATAACGTTGATAATTTGCGTTAGTCGATATTATTTGAGAATCTTCTGGATATGCTTGTTTACTCTTGATAGAAATTTCCGGATGGATATCGAAGGTCGTGAATGTTCCCGGAAGTAGAGAAAATGTGAATGACGTAAGTCAGTGATGACGATCTTTAGTTCGATTGGTGGCAGTGCGTCATTTCTACCACGTACCAAATCGTTCCAGAAAAGAGAGAGGTTATTTAATCGTGAGCCGAGTCGCTGTTGAGAGATAGTAAAGTTGTTGATAGTGATTTGGAGAGTTGCTGTGAAAGTTGTTGAGTTGAATTGAGAATTGTATGCAGTTGTTGATGTGTGCTGAATAAAAGTGGAAAACTTCATACGTCGACTTTGTGAATTGTATGCTGTTTGGACGGGCTGTGTGAATAAACGAATCTGAGTTACACAACTATCAGGAATTCAAGCATCGGGGCTGAATCAGATACTGATAGAAAACACCATCATCAAACTGAGTGTAACACTGTCTGAAGGGCTGCGTACGTTTCCACATCAAGCCTCCCACTTTTTTCATCAATCAGTTCACCCATTTCACTGAATGATCCCTCCACAAGAGTCCCATGAAATGCACTAAGTAAGGCTTTAGCCACCTTTGTCAAGATTGGGTAAGACTGGCTGTCAATCTTAGCCCAATATCCATCAACCTGTTCAGATGGGTCCAACTTGCTCACTGAAGGATCTGAGTTGTACTTCTTCACCTCCCTCAAATATCTGCTCTCAAGATCATCCTCATCCTCTTCTGAATCACTTGTGCTCTTGCATTCTCTGATGATGTGGGTCAGATTTTTTTGTGGCATACTCCAAGTAGGTTTTGACTTTGAGTCAACACTTGGCGGCTGCCACTCCTCGTCTAACCATGCCCATTTCCAATGATATCGGCAGCAGTCATCACTGAAACTTTCTCCTCTTTTGATCATATCACTATCACGCCTAGTCGCCATTTTGGTCAAGTTGTACACGTGTGCGCATGTCAGAATCGCTATTTTCCGAAAGAGCCGAAAGTGACTAAATGCCCAAAACGACAGAAAGTAGACTAGCAGACGCTTTTTTTCATATCTTGGAAGCGGGCGTACTGACTAAGGTCGGGGCGTTTTTAAAATGTTCTTGGGGCGTATACGATCAGAGGCGTACAATGCTCATGCCTGTAAATACCCCATTTTGTGCATAAATCGGCAAGTTTAGCACCCCATATGTCCATGAGTACATGACCACACCCACACACACACAAGTGTCGCTGAATGCAGAAATAACAGTAAAAAAAAAAGAAAAAAGAAAAAAAAAAGACAAATGTTTCCGCGATCTCATTTTTACATCCGCAATCATAAAATCACTTGCAAGCGTGAAAAATAAAGACGCTAATTTAAATGAAAGGAACAAAAACAATAGAAAATAACGGAAAGAAAGAGAGAAGAAAGAAAATAAAGAACGAAAATAAAAGAAAGAATGGAAGAAAGGAAGAACAGAAAGACAAAGACAGACACATAAAGAAAGGAAAGGAACAAAGACAGACAGAGAGACAGAGAGAAAGAAAGAAAGAAAGAAAGAAAGAAAGAAAGAAAGAAAGAAAGAAAGAAAGAAAGAAAGAAAGAAAGAAAGAAAATAAATAAATAAAAGAAAGAAAGGAGAGAAACCCAACAAAGCAATCTTCTTCAATATTCGTCTGTAAAGATTGTGTTTTTATTACCTGTCAACACGTTAGCCACCTGAGGAGTTTTCTCGTAGGCCAGGTTTTTATCTCCTTTCATCAAGCCGTTTGACCACTTCACAAACTTTTCAAAGTACCCTTTTACTTACTCAATCTTCCTCCCCTAGTATAATACAACCACAGGTAATGTCTACGTCACTCTGTAGTTACACGAATGTGAAGAATACTTCCGTCCCGAGTTCCTAAGCAAAACCCAAGACTGTGACCGTGGTCGCACTTCCTATTGACCCTATAGACAGCCACCGCTTGTTAATATCACCTCAGTAAGTAAACACTAACGGTCTCTGGTATAGTACAGTACTTCCTAGATCTTATTTTCCGGTACTACTATCGGCTTCGGTATAAATCAAAAGCAACGAAGCGTCCCAATTAAACGCTACATCGCTGAGACTTCTACTATAGTTTCAGCCACAGCATCCCACCTAGACGTAATAAAACGCAATCAGCAAAACAAGGGCTGCACAAGACTGCAATAGTAACTATAGTAGTCGTGAGAGTAACAAGACGTTAAAGATAAGCTGGATGAAGATTGGAGGAAACCCTCGTTGGCCGAGTCAGAGTCATTAAGCGTAGTCGAGACTACACGAGACCTTCTCTCTCAAGTTACTGAGGGAGGGAGAAGGCATCGACGTCTAGTCTCTGCTTCGCTGTGTGTGAAGGTGTCTGAGTCACCACTCTTCCATACCTAGTTTTCCTCAGCCGGCGACTATCATACCACAGGTTAGAGTGTGTAGGGTCTAGGGGTAGAATGTGTGCAATAGGCCTACGAGGTAGTTGAAGCTAGCTACAGTGCAGCATACAAGCATAGTACAGTAAGCTTTATGAGACAAGTTATACTAAAATCCCTGTCGACTTTAACATCACGAGCTTATATTTATAAACTAAACTACGGACTTTATAGCAACAGTAGCAGCAACAGCAGCAACAGCAGCAGCACTACTACTACTATTACTACTACATGTACTACTATATTCATTACTATAACTACTATTATTACTATTAAAAACTTACTACTATTATTTATTATTATTATTATTATTATTATTATTATTATTATTATTATTATTATTATTATTATTATTATTATTATTAATTTCTACCACTACCACTACTATATTAATTTCTACCACTACTACTAATTACTACTATTAGGCCCACTGCTGCTGCTGCTGCCACATTCCAAAGACTAGACCGTGTCTGTGCGTGGGTGAATGGGCGTATGTGGTTTTGTATGTGTGTGCGCGTGCGTTTGTGTGTATGTGTAAATGTGTGTGTGTGTCTGTCTGTCATACATGTCTGTAATACCTGCCTGTTATTCCTGTCTGTGAAATGACATAGTGGAAAATATTACAAAAATTGAGAAGTGGTCGCTTATTTGAAAAGTTAAATTTAACCAGACAAAAACCGAACTTCTCACAATCCGACCCGACAAAATGCAATAATATTCTTCGATGACACGTTATTATCAGAATCAGCGCATCACAAACATTTAGGTGTAATGTTACAAAACAACTGTAAACGGGACAAACATATTGCAAACCTAGGAAGTAAAGTAAAACTACTACTGAATTATCTAAAATCATTTAAATATTCCCTAAATAGAAAATCACTTGAAAGTATGTATAAATCATTTATTCTGCCCAATTGTGTGTATGCCGACATCTTATATGACAATTGTACACAAGCCCAAGCAAACGTTTTAGAAAATCTCCACCTGGAAGGGTTACGAACAATAACTGGTTTAGTGAGGGGCATTAGCCACGAAACTCTCTATATGGAATCTGGGTTTTGTTCTTTAAAAACTCGTCGAGAAAGACATAAACTAATAATGTACCACAAAATAGTAAATAATTATGTACCTCAATAATTGCATAATCTTCTTCCACCTCTTGTTGCCAGTATTAATCCGTACCACGGACGTAGACGGCTTGAAAGTTATAGGCCCTATCCCTCGTCACAAAACTGAAATTTTCCACACCTCCTTCTTTCCATCAACCACTGTGCTGTGGAATTCTCTACCAGACAGCATACAGCAAACCACATCAATATAGGAGCATTTAAACGTTATCTTCACAAAGACGACCCTTGCAATCCTCCGCATGTTTACATTGGAAACAGCTAGGCTTGAACAAATAATTCACTGTCGACTCAGAAGAATGAGTGATCTCAATCACGATCTGTTCACTCGGCACCTAACAACCCCTCGTGCTCATGTGGCTTTCAAACTGAAACCACTGTCGAACACTTTCTCTTTCACTGTCCTCTCTAAACTAACTTCAGAATAACTACTATCGCTACCCTCAAGCAAGAACAAGTAACGTTGAATAACTTACTGTACGGAAACCAAACCTTGTCTAGAACTGATAATCACTTTCTTTTCAGCGCCACTCAAGAGTTTATCAAACAGTGAAAGCGTTTTCGTTAAGTGAAATTCTCCGCTTCATCGCACAGCCGTCCCGGTGTTCAGCTCAAACCATCTCTCTCTCTCTTTCTTTCTATCTCTCTTTCTTTTTCTCTCCCTCTCTCTCTTTCTCTCTCTCACGCACACACACACAAACACATACACACATCTCCTTCCTCAATTATTGGTTTTAAAATGTCCATTTCGTATTTATCTACGCATTTAATTTCTATCTAAAATATTTGATTCATCGATTTCATTTCTTTATTGTCATTTATTTATTTATATATGTGTATGTGTGTATGTATAGATATATGTATGTATATGTAGGTATACATGTGTATGTATATTTGTTTTTCTGGAGTCATTTGTAATTAATTCTTACCTGTAATTCTGCATATTCCGTGTAATTATATACTAAACCTTATGTTTAATTACTTTATTATATTTTTTTTTAATTGTATTCTTCTTTATTTACATGCACACACACACAAACACATACACACATTTATTTATGTGCAGCTATCAGTTGCCTGTCACTTGATTATTATGTAGAATTTGTTATACAGCTCGCTTGTTGGCTATCCTGTAAATCATTGTTTGTAATGATGTGTATTTCCTTGAATAAAACATTTGTTTAAACCATATATACCTATCATGCGGGTCTACCTGTGCACATGTAGGCCTATGCGCCAGTATACATTATGTCTATAGGCTTTAGAAACACATACCTATACTTACTGACCCTATAAACATCACTATCTATAGCCAATATTTCACAAGGACACACATAACACGCAACGCGCCTAGTGAATGACATTCCATCCCGCTGCTAATACATTTTATGAGGCCTGTCGGCCCTATAGGTCTCTAGGTTCAGAAAACATCCCTGAGACACGCCGAGTTCATCTCACAATTCTACAAGTCTAGTGAGAAGCCACTGTCTCAGCTACGCTGTGTGCTCCTATAAACGTTGATGAGTTCACGTCAGTCCAATATAGTCTAAGTAATGTATATCTTAGACGTAACACAAGTGTGACTGGCGCTCAGCCAAACAATCAACTGCCTATAGTCTCTCTCTCTCTCTCTCTCTCTCTCTCTCTCTCTCTCTCTCTCTCTCTCTCTCTCTCTCTCTCTCTCTCTCTCTCTCTCTTCTCATCTCCTTCTTAATTATCACAGGAAGATCTCAAGCTCTGTAAGAACTATCTCCTTTCTTTCTTTCTTTTTAATTTCGTTCATTTTTTCTTTCTTTCCTTTTTCGTTCTTTCTCTATCTGTCTTGGGTTCTGTCTGTCTGTCTGTCTGTCTCTCTCTCTCTCTTTCTCTTTTAAACTCGAATAATTAAACGTTCCAAAGTCTCTCTCTCCCCCTCCTTTTCTCACTCCTTCACAGTCATATTAATGTGACATATACACCATCACAGTCATATTTATGTGACATGTACAACATCACAGTCATATTAATGTGACATATACACCATCACAGTCATATTTATGTGACATATACACCATCAACGTTATATTTATGTGACATATACATCACAGTCCTATTTATGTGACATATACAACATCACATTCATTTGTATGTGACATATACAACATCACAGTCATATAATTTATGTGACATATACACCATCACAGTTCCTCGTGACTGTGTGTGTGTCTATCAAAGTTCCATTAGAAATCAACACTAAATCTTACGCACATCAGGAAACATTGATGATTTAAGTTTTGTTTACCTTGCAAAACCCACTTGCATTATACTTTGCCCAGAGTGACTCACAGTTGCATAGCCTACACGTGATTATGATCAATTAAAGAGAACTTTAAAAGTTGATTATATAACGCAGTTACCAGTTCAGAGCATCAAGAGCAAATTGAAACAAGACAGGCTAATTTCTCATAACCTTTTCTCTTTGGTAAGTTTAAATTGAATGGATGACATTAAATTAATCTTGTTTGTTTGTTTGTTTTATTGTCTTCTTCATCGAAATGATAAGACACAACCCCCCAAAAAAATTAATCTTAAAGTAATGATAAAGCACAACTTCACCATATAGACAAAAACGCGCTATTTAATTTCTGTTTTGTGTTTGGATTTATACTATTTGGTCACCGATGCTGGTGAAATTCGGGACGATTTTCTCAATGAAAGACCGGCAGTGGTAGGGCAAGGCCAACCTGGATAAAAGGTTCCTATAATACGACGTAGCAATACTGTCCCCCAATACGCTTCATATGTCCGGGGACGTTAATCTACAAAAAGAAGAAGAAGAAGACGTAGCAATAATGTTCACAACTGCTGTTATCTGTGAATGATGTAATACATCATCTAAAGAGAATGTTCATATTCAGTCAAATGATGTCCTTGGTTTTCATACAATTCATGTAAAACTGATAGCACAGCAAGTTCAAATTCGAATCCCATGATATAAGTGTCCATTTTCCCTGTGCATCTTATGGGCAGTATGATAGATCTAACGGTTCAGAGTTCATTGATTGAGGTGCCTCCCCACCCCTCTTGTCCCGTGGGGTGGTTATCTTTTGCCTTGTCTGCCGTATCGCCAATGGTGACAGACATTAAATTTCAATGTTATTTGTCGCGCAGTTTAGTGCACTATGTGATTTTAACACACACAAACCCACACGCCCTAACAATGGCTCACACTCACACAGGCATCTTTTTAAAATTTAAAAAAAGCTAAATTATTAAACAATTTAATTTAAACTCCTCGGTTCTCTTCTGGGTCCATTTCCAAACCTCCAACCTTTAAATCAGAAATTCGTATAAGCGCTAACCAGCTGAGCTATTGTGAGACTATAATCAGACCCCAACGATACTTCTGTTTCAAAGCCTGTTCTTGCATGACTGTGGGAGACAAACAAGTTTGTGTACAGTAAAATGTGGTGAAGGAGTCTCGCCTATAGAAATAGGATTGGAGTAAACATATAACACTGTTCTGTGTGCATGGATACTGTTCAACTTAAAGAAAATATTAGGCAGAAACATGCACAGGTAGTGCATTTGCGTCATACTAAATTGTTATTTAAACTTGTCCTGCATGCCAAAGGCGGGAGTCGTAAAACATGATTTTGAACACACAGCATAGCTGAGACCTTTCGTCTGTCTTTCCACTAATAAAAGTTACTCGGCCAGTCTCAGCTACGCTGTGGATGACATGCCTTACGTTATTTTAATGCGAGGCGTGGTAGGCCTCGTAGGCTAATCTATTTATAGATGGAGCAGACACTTGCTAAATTAAATCCAATATTTGTTTTAAAAGTTGCTTTTGCAATGCAATGATTTAGAGTATGAACGAATAGATAGATAGATAGATAGATAGATAGATAGATAGATAGATAGATAGATAGATAGATAGATAGATAGATAGATAGATAGATAGATAGATAGATAGATAGATAGATAGATAGATAGATAGATAGATAGATAGATAGATACGTGCATGTATGTATGTATCTTTCTACATACATACATACATACATACATACATACATACACATACATACATACATACATACATACATACATACATACATACATATATACATACATACATACATACATACATACATACATACATACATACATATACTGGCGACCATTTCTAAGCCAATCGTACTCGAAGACAAAGGTCTATAAAGATTTACAAAAGTATTCTAACAAGATTTACAAAAATATTAAGTGGAGATTTTTTTTTTATATAAACCAAAAAAATTAATAATAATAATAATAATAATAATAATAATAATAATAATAATAATAATAATAATAATAATAATAATAATAATAATAATAAACACACAAAAAAAAAAAATTATAAAGCTCAGTGCGTAAACTTACACTGTTCACATTAGCGACAGATACCAATGCCAGCAGATACATTAAACTTTATCGCGCTAAGACTAGGTTCAATGGTAGCCTACATTTAGCGTTATAGGCAAAAATTCTCGATGATAATAAACTTGAATACAGATAATGTTAGTATAAACTTGACTAAAGGGTACGTTATAACGCTTACCGTTGGAGCAGAACGGGTTAACTGCAGCTTCCCAAAGCGAGGTTCAAAAACGGACTAACACACATGATCAGACTACCCGGCCTAGTAGTCAATAAGCAATTTTTCAGAAAGTCCAAGCAACGACTTTGAGAGCGTTTTGACCGAAACTTGATTTCTCCGGCCTAAACTGAAACCTGTGTCCGTCCCACTCTTGTGATTTTCTCCTCCACCCCCACCCCCACCCACCCTCCTCCTCTCTCCCCTCTCTCTCTCTCGCTCTATCTGTCTTAACTCTCTTGGGCCTGAAGTGGGTACTGTCTTTGATTTCCTCTGTTTCTTTCCATCTCTCTCTCTCTCTGTCTGTCTGTCTCTCTCTGTTTGTCTCTCTCTCCCTCTCTCTCTGTCTGTCTATCTCTCTCTCCCTCTCTCTCTGTCAGTCTCTCTCTGTCTGTCTCTGTCTGTCTGTCTCTCTCTCCCTATCTCTGTCTGTCTCTCTGTCTGTCTGTCTGCCTCTCTGTCTGTCTGTCTCTCTCACTGTCTGTCTGTCTCGCTCTCTCTCTCTCTGTCTCTCTCTCTTTTCCTCCCACTCTAACTACTCTTGCCATTGTCTCATTCTTCCCCGATTCACACACCGTTTCTCTCTCTGTCCAGCAATGAGTCATACCTGCCAGTCTCTCTGTCTCCACAATGAGATAGCTTTCATGCTCGTTTCACCTGGCGCCTCTCCTGAGAAAAGTTCAAAGTTCAAAGTTCGCGCTGATTCCTCCAGTATAGCCTGAAATACAATTCAAAGTTTACACAGTGCAAAGGGAAAACCCGTTCAACACTGTGTGTCACAGACTATATCAACCCCACCGCCGTAGCTCAAGTGGTAGAGCGTTCGTTTGGCACACCGATGACCCAGGTTCGAATCCCGTAGTGGGTGCGATATAAAAAGTGGCCACTTTTTAACTGTCAATTTTAGCAGTCTGGTGGTTTAGGGTTGATTTAGGGCCATATCCATTGTTCTCTGGGGTGGTTATCCCCGTCTGCTATATCGCCAATGGTGGGTGTAGACGTTAAACCGCAATGTTCATACAAGATCCACCGAAGACAGGGATCTTGTTATTCAGGACAGAGACCCAAAGTTTTGACGAAACACTTCTTTAGATCAGAGATCAAATTGGTTTCGTTTTTTGTTTATAATTTTAAGTGTGAAAGGTGAACAGCTGATCTTGAAACGCCACCCGAGAGCTCCCAACCATTGATAATGTTTAGGACAGAACAACTGTAGTGTAAAGATGAAGGTTTTCTGCAGCAGTACACCAGCATTCAAAACCACAACTTCCACACGTCCACTCTCTTACTGTGATAAGATTGATTGAGACAACTCCTGCAGATCTCTTAGATAGACGCGGACAAATCTCCTCCTTTCCCCCCCCACATCCCCTTTCCACCCCACCCTTCCCTCCCCCATTTAAAAAAAACTCATTCGGATAGAGATCTAGTCGGTGCAGGCACGCTTGCAATCCATTAAAAGATCCTGAATCTCATGTTCTAGTCGGACCACCAAAACAAAGCACACCCTGCAAGTATTACTTTCACATAACCTTCCTTCGTCTTGGGTGGTATACCACTGCGGCTGCTGCGCTTTCGCTGAGAAAGCCACCCGAATGTCCATTGACCGATAGTGAAGGAACGTCCCCTCGCTCCCAGGGCTGATAAATCGTAACATGTGGCGTTGTCACCCTTTAAGATTATAGATTATGACACGAGATGAGGGTCGACTTCAACTGTTGAGGTTGTTTATCTCTCTCTCTCTCTCTCTCTCTCTCTCTCTCTCTCTCTCTCTCTCTCTCTCTCTCTCTCTCTCTCTCTCTCTCTCTCTCTCTCAAGTTACAAGATGGTTTACCGTCTCCAAGTTTACACAAGGAAATATGACACGTGGGCATCCCTAACCTAAACACGAAACATGACAAGGACAGTGTCGATCATATTCAGTGAATAAAACATCACACAAAATGACATCACCATTCATTCACACACACACACACACACACACACACACACACACACACACACACACACACACACACACACACACACACACAAAACATTCTTAGACGCACCAGCAATCAATCACTAGTAAGAAAACAAAATGATTAAGACAATAAAATATGTGCATGGCCAGTGGTACAAATAGCAGGCGACCACAATAAGGTATGATTAATATATCAGTGAAGAAAGGAGCATCATGTATTACGTTAAATAATGAAAACTGTCATAGTCTCTCTCTCTCTCTCTCTCTCTCTCTCTCTCTCTCTCTCTCTCTCTCTCTCTCTCTCTCTCTCTCTCTCTTTCTTTATTTATCTCTCTATATCTTTCTCTATCTATCTACTGTATCTATATGTCTATCTATCTGTCTATCTATCTATCTATCTATCTATCTATCTATCTATCTATCTATCTATCTATCTATCTATCTATCTATCTCCTATTTCTCCCTCTCACACGTACGGCTTCATTCGATGTACATATTTTAACTGCATGTAATGCCTTTTATTATTCATATTTATGGCATTTTATATTATAAAATATATGTTAGATGTTATTTTTACCTGTATTTATCTTTTTAACATTTCTAAACTGTCATCTTACTTGTACGAGTTTTGCAAGATAATGTTTTTTTACCCGTCATTTTTCCTTAGCTTCTTACCGTGAAATGTTTTCAAGTGTCCCTAAAAGGCCCGGCTCGGAGACGTAAATTTCTTTTGTCCATCAATCCAAACGGTGCGTGATCCCCTATCCACCCACACACCTGGCAAAGACAAGTCAGCTGTTTATATAGATAGATGCACTCGGCGTAGGTGTAGAAATGTGTTCACAAGCTAAGGCGTTTGCTATTAGTAGACAGTTTTGATAATACAACAATCGAAACTGTATGACGCGACGCCATTCTCCAACTACGTTCTACAAAATATGGCATCATACTGGGTTGACAGAGACACACTCTGAGTCTCCAGCAATCTTAACGTTACAGGAAGAAAAGACTGAATTTCTTCACAATCAAAAAGATGGTCAAAACTAAATAAGTCATTACATATACACTTATGTGGGATAAACTTCGGTTTCAACGCTTTTGTACGGAGACTGTAAAACATAGGCAGCAAATGTACCGGAAAGTTTGAGAAAGTGCCGTTAACTACATCGTAGCAGTCAACCCAGTCTTTTTCACAAGCCAGACTGACAAAAAGTTCTGGGGCCCATTTTTACGAAGGGCTGTGTGAGTTTATTAGCACACTTCATAACTAAGACTTACCGAGGCAAGTCCCAGCTTCGCTGTGTAGCTATTTCGTTGAGTGATAGAAAAAACAACAACAGTTTTTGTCAGTAGTAATCATTCATGTTCAGATTAGCAGTTTACTCATAGTAACGGGTTTTCATCGTGAGTCATTTATAGACCACTGATAAGTTTTACGTAATCTTAGGAGCCTAATAGTGCAGTCGTGTTTCCTTGGAAAATCCTGAAATCCCGTACCGTTGAGTAGACAGGGGTGAAAACCAGTTTGGACTCTATAGTAAGCTTACATGTAGCCTACTTTAGCTTTATCAGTCTACAAATACTTACAATACTTATCTGGCATTCCGAAGCACCAGGGGGTGGGGGTGGGGGGAAGAGGAGAAGTAGAGGGACGGGGTAGGGGGAGAGAGGTGCTTATCCTCACGAGGAAAACGACATTGAAAACAAACACACACACATTTTATTGATGAAGTTTAAACGGTAGAGAGGCCAATTAACGATCATGCCATTTGTGTGTGTGTGTGTGTGTGTGTGTGTGTGTGTGTGTGTGTGTGTGTGTGTGTTATTAATTGCTTACAGGGTCCAGCGGACTGCAAAGAGCCCAATCAGGACCACAACACCAAGACCACAACTTCGCTGAAAGAGGACTCGCCTCTGATCCGCATAAAAGATCTGCTGAAAACAACCCCAGTGGTAACACTAAAGGCACTCAACCAGCCTGTCACTGTACAATAAAGGCATCCCAAGCAGGGGACGCTGAGGCTATACTCTAATGTATTGAACCCCGTTTGTAAAAACAAAATAGAGTACAAACATCTTTATAAAATATCAACAAAAGCAATACATATAAAATGCCTATATTGCTAAATAATAATATCATAGGAAGCCCTATAGTGACCATTTGGCAGAAAACGTCCAATATTTCCAAGCTGATATAACAGGCCTCACACACAAATGAGTGTTGTCCCTGGAAATATTGGACGTTTTCTGCCAAATGGTCACTATAGGGCTTCCTATTCCCGATCCTAACAAACTAGGTAAAAAAATGTTTTAATACGTTCTCTCTCTCTCTCTCTCTCTCTCTCTCTCTCTCTCTCTCTCTCTCTCTCTCTCTCTCTCTCTCTCTCTCGCTCTCTCGATCTCGATGCGCAAGGACTTTATATCATTATCTACTACCACTCCCTAGCATTGATTTAATTTTAAAAAATCATCCTATCCTATCCCGTAACCCGAAAGTCATTGGGGCACCACAGATGATCGTTTAACAAGCGTATTCCATCTTTCTTTGTCCTCAGCAAACCTCATGGCTTCGCCCTGTGTCAAGCAAATTCATTCTCGAATGTTGTCCTCCCACCTCTTTTCTGTCTCCCTCTTCTTCTGCCTCCTTGCACCGTGCTTTGCAGGATGGACTTTGCAAGGCCTGATGCTCTGGTGACGTTGCCATATCATCGGAGATTCCCTTTCTTCACTCTGTCAGGGCTGTAGATGTTTGTGCGATCCTGGAGAGGACTTCCTGTCGGGACCCATTGTCTTATACAATGGCTCCTAAATATTTGAAGCTATGCACCGTGTTGAGGGTTTGGCCTTGGACCTTGATATCCGCGTTGATGCCATTGCATGTTGTTGGTCATCATTTTGGTCTTCTCTGCACTTATTTCCATTCCAAAAGGCTCTGGAGGTGGTGTTAAGCCTCTGTACCAGCTGTTCAAGTTCTTGTTCCTCTCCAGCCAATCCACCAATGTTTAAAGATGATGACGAAGATGATGGTTTGCGTGTGTGTGTGTTTGAGTAAGTTATTTGATTTCCAAATTAATTTTAAAGTTTTTTAAATTATTATTTTAATTTGTTAAGATTAGAACAATAGAAGTTTAGACTTTATATTTAGTCTAAAATAAAATCTGTATTCCTAATTTTACAAAGTTTCAAGTCTCTCTCTCTCTCTCTCTCTCTCTCTCTCTCTCTCTCTCTCTCTCTCTCTCTCTCTCTCTCTTTCTCTCTCCCTCCCTCTTCCACTCTTAGTTAGTAACCACAGACTAAAACGAGTAGATCGATGGAAACGTAAACCTACCTTTACAAGGTTTTGATGATTTCTTGGCTGAATGTAGATACATAATTATTCTACAGCGTTCATTGCCTTGGCTAGGAAAATGTCCAATGAACACAAATGATATACACAACAAAATCTCTCGATAAACCAGACGTTTTTCTTATACAGTTAATTTCACTACTTCCAACTTGCTTCTGTCACTTTCAAGCCTTGACACAATACCTAGAAAGCCCACCAAGACGTCAAACGCACTCCCACGTACGTATTATCTCGCTGTCACATTCTCACCACGCAGTGACTAGGCCTAGTCGTAGAAAAAAAAAAAAAACCACATTACGTTATTAGCATTATGACACGGCTGAAATGGGAACAGGGAAACACCTCTGAGCTAAATTTAGTTCCCTTGTCTGTTTCCTGCCTTTCCATTGGTCAACAAGACTTGACGTCACCCCATACGCCAGGACCTACATAATTATGTTGGGCCTTTTACATCGGACACAGTGAAAGGGAAGGCAGTAGACAAGGGTTATTTCTAAAGTATACTTTCTTCCCTGGTCTCAATACTAACTCCTCTCTTCATGTATAATTATCGCATAAATTACCTTACGCTTACACATGGGTACAGTGGTAAGCAAACTTGCTTATGTATTTTATTTATTTATCTTATTCATTTAAATCGTTCTTATATAGCGCTTTTCCAGCTCAAGAGCTGCTTAAGGCGCTGTCCGATTTTTATTTTTTTTACACCGGTAGAAAAGTCATAAACCGATTATATAAATAAATAAAATGGTGACGCAATTTTCTTCGATTTCGTTTTTTACTTTCTATAAGTTTAATAATCATGATCAAAACGAAAGTAAACAGCTTTATCACGATTGAGGATTACATTGGGGGAAATTCGTTAGTTATTCTAATTATTTATCACAGTCAGAGTCAGATGGCCTTTGCGTGGTACAGGCGTTCGTGAACGGCCTAATAGTCAGATAACACTCGTTCCCAATTTTAAAAAAGGGACACACGTTGACCGTGCCCCATTCGACCGATCCTTCTAACATTCACAGTGAGTGTTAGCCCACTGAAAAAAGTTTTTAACAAAAAATAACTCTTTCAAAAGTATAGTTGGTTTTTTAAAAATCAATAAATTCCGAAGTTTGTGTGACTATTGAGAACAACCGTTTGCCGCCACTCTTTAAAGGTAGACACTTTTTTGTGTGTGCTCAGTTGTTTTGTGCCGTCGGAGGATGCGCCTAAAGGCAGCGAGTGGGAGCCTCTCGCGGTTTGAGGTAAGTTAGATCCTGTCGAAAGCCAGCGCCTTGAGCAGCACTTGAGCTGGAAAAGCGCTATATCAGAAAGAACGATACACGAAATAATTATGACCTAGGCTTTGAGAAGTCCGTCTTTCAGACAGTAGTATCTTAGTCACACCAACACTAGCGCACAACCCCAGTGCAGATTATTTTATTCTGAATCCACCAACTAAGATGTAATCTATATATATAAATTGCTTAGCCGGAAGTCCTTCTTC
>CM072519.1:56369619-56379619 GCA_036898135.1 Oncomelania hupensis
AACACCGAACAATCAGTAAAGTCTCTTTGAATGCTTATTAGGTAGCGCAACTCATCTTTCTTGTTGTCTAGGGATCTTACATTTGACAAACAGATGGCAGGGAGGGGAGGGCGTGAGGCGCGTTGGCGAAAACGAACGAGCACTCCGGCTCGTTTACCTCTCTTGCGTGTGCGGCGACCGGGCGAAGCTGCCATGTGGTTTTGATACGCGCCGGCTTGTGTATGAAGAATGTCGAATGGAAAAGTAAAAAGTTCTGGTCTGTACTCACAGTCCGCAAAATCACGGATGAAAAGTAGATGTTCTCTTGAATATTTTAGCACACATACAGTCCTTTCGAAGCAGATACACAACACTATCAGTCCAAAACACACAACCAACATCTTGTCGCCCTGTATCGGCGCCATCTTACCTTAAATAAAAAGGGAGAGATTTCCAAACTGTGGGGGCTGAAAAGCAGAATGAGCGTTCGCCAAAAGTTTTTGTTTTTATATTTATCCAAATTCCTGAGAAATAATGTTTACGAAGCTCTAGTCTAAAGAAAGCAAACAAGGCTCGTAACTTACAAACTTTGTCACAACGCCAATAAACAAGCCACAATTATGCAGTCAATATTAAACAAAATACTTTAATTATTTTAATTTTTATAATTTTATTTTTTATTTTTTGTAGATAATACATATAACCAAATGCAAGCAAAATTCGGGTTCCTTTCGTAAAGCGCAGCAGCCACAGGGCTGCGCCACTTAGAACGCAAGGGGAATAGGATGCAATGACAATGCCACACAATGCACAGAGCACAGACTGGACCTCGTTTAATGCTCTCATCACAAATCTCCAGGGCCGGACCTGGGGAAAGTCGAAGGGGGGGTTACAGGTTCAGCGAAGCGCCGAGCCTTCTAGGGGGGTCCGGGGGCATGCCCCCCCGGAAATTTTTTTTTTCAAGGATGCAAAATGGTGCAATCTGGTGCTATCTGAACCTTTAAAAAGCCATTTGTGATGGTCTGGGACTTTGAGCTTTTTTAACAGTTGAACTGACAAACTCTGAGGTACAAAAATTATCCTCTGCACCTCCCTTAAAAAAACAACAACAACAACACACACACACACAAATATTTATTTATCAGCAGAGATGTTTTGTATGCTATTATTATTCACTACTTTTTGTCGATCGCTAAAGGTATAAAGCTTTACCTTGTAGTTTATGAACATCACCGCCCTGCTTTCACTTTCAGTCTTGCTGCAATAGGTTCTCCGGCATTAGTACCATTTGTGAATTGTATCCTCTGGCAAAACAGTTCACTGCCTCTTTGAAGTCAATATCAACATCCCTGTGTACTTTCAGTAAAGCAAGTCCATTGAGCCTCTGTTGCCCCATTGTAGAGCGCAGGTAGTTTTTCAGGTTGCGCAACTGACTGTTTGAACGCTCACACTCGGCAGTAGTGACAGGCAGGGTGCAAAGGTTCTTTAGCATGATGAACAGGTTGGGATAAAAATCCCCGTCACAATGTTTCAGTGCTTCTGATGCTGTGGATGGGATGATAGCTGTCGCATTCTCAGCAGCACTTCGCCATTTGCAAACCCACCGTTGGTATTCTGCATCAAGGGTAGCGTTGTCTGGTAGGTCAGACTCCCACAACATTGCCAGTGTCTTCACCCCTTCTGGAACCTGCATGAAACCATCCTGGTTGTCTATTAAAGTGCTTGGCACCAGACAGAGACCATCAACTTGCTAGGTCAGCATTTTTGAACCTCGAGTCCAATTCGGTTGACAGGTGTTCCAAGAAAGGAATGGCAATGCTAATCTTGAAATATTCTTCTGGAGTGGCCGCAGGTTGGTTGTCACGGAGAGTCTGTCTTGATGCTTGACGAGGAACAATAACATCAGTTGTCAAAGCATTTGCCATTTTGCTGACTTCACCAAACCAGGCAACGAATTATAGTTCATAATTATCAACTTAGCATCTTAATTAATATTTCTAAAAAGTCGTTTTTGGGGGATTAGGGCAGTATCAAGGTGAAGGTGCTAGGCTTGCGGACAGAACAGGAAAATATGGCTGCATTTACTAATTTAGGCTTAGAGGTTGGGTTACTTGGTCGTTTCAACGGGAAAACGCTTTGGACGTTTCAACGGATCCCTTGAAATGGATTTCCGTTGAATTGTCTATAAATAACTATTTGTACCTTGGACCAAAAGTGAATAAAAACTGCAATGTTTTAAAAACAATTTTTAAAAAATTAAACCTCTTTGCATAAAACAAAATTATTTTTTTTTTTTTTTAGTTTGGAGGGGGGATTCCGGAACCCAGGTAACCCCCCCCCCCCCCCCCCCCCTGGATCCGGCCCTGATCTCAGTTCTTAGGTTCAAGCTAACAAGCACATTCATTGACAAGTTGACTGATACGTTCTGTGGGCCAAGTGATAACCATTAACCCACTTTATATCTATGTGGGTCAGCCACCTCTTATGTTAGGCTAAATTTGTTTTTACAACAAAACTAAATTGCATACATTATAGTGTTTACTGATTTATTGTCGGTCAAGAGACCAGCTTTTAATCCCTTTTGGTTCACCGTTTAGAGACAAGACGAGGCTTTGTACATTGTGTAGCAGATCTAAACTTGGAACTATGTGTTCCATTTGTATTCCGTGTGCGTCACGGTGTTTTGTTTTACGTCATTGTATGAGAGGTGAGGAGGAAGAAAAAAACAACGAATCAGCTAGCAAGCTACTGTCTTCACGGACTTTTACAGTTTGAATGCATAACTTCCACGCGTCAAGAGATTACGTTTGCCCACAGGCACCCGTTACTGTTATACAGACAAAGTTAATTAAGTTAATACGAGTTTCAGTATTGGCCCTGTTTCTTCGGGTTACTTGGTAGGTGGGTGGACTGTTTAGTTTCATGCGTTAATATAGAATGATTCTTCCTCTTCCTGTTCTTCTTCTCCTCCTCCAACTCCTCCTTTCATCATCATCATCGTCATCATCATCATCATCATCATCATCATCATCATCATCATCATCATCATCATCATCATCATCATGTTTCAACGCTCTCTCTCTCTCTCTCTCTCTCTCTCTCTACCCCTTGGGGTCATGAGCAATCTTGCCACTGTAGATTGTTCAAACCTATAAAGGGAAAAGTGAAAGCCACAGTTGAAAACCTGTCTTTCCTTTATAGGCAAGACAGATTCACTGCGGCAACAGTACCCCCGTTGGAGTTCCGGGGGTTTTCAGTATAAATAGTATCCCCACTTTATGGAAATTTAGTGCTTTAAATTCCCACTGTCGCTGTCTTCCTCATTTACTCTTTCCCATTCCTGCTCTGTCCTTCACTCTGCTATACTATCTTCTTCTTCGCTAGATCAATGACCTACCTTTTTTCTTGAAAACTCTTCCTGGACAAGACTCCTTGTTTGTGTATGAGGTCTGTTGGATCAGCTTGGGAGTGTTGGACGCTTTCTGCCGGGTGGTCACTAGGGCTTCCTATGATTGTACTATTTAGCACTATAGGCATTTTATATGTATGTGTTTTGTTGATGATTTATAATGATGTTTGTATTCTATTTTGTTTTTGTAACCGGGGGTTCGCGTAGTTGAGGTCAACCCTCAGCCGTCCCCCGCGTGGGATGTCTTTATTGTAAAGTGACTGGCCGGTGGGGTTGTTTCAGCAGATCTTTTATGCGGATCGGGGGTTGTCCGGTCCTGATTTGGCTCGGAAGAGTCCGCTGGACCTAAAGCAACAATAAATCAATCAATCAATCTCTCTCTCTCTCTCTCTCTCTCTCTCTCTCTCTCTCTCTCAACAATATCTATATAGAGCTATTAGGTTATTACTATAAGGCTTCAGGATCTCTAACATTCAGTTACATCATACGTCCGTTGTCAAGTAACTTCAACAATTATTATCGTTTATTACAAGTATAACGATGCACTAACATTATAAATTATCAAGATGAACAATATTTTGTTTTCTATGTCATACACAGCAAACATTTTTATAATCATCATCGCTCGGCTCATGTTTGTACGTAGTCATGTTCTTTTTTTTTTTTTTTCTTTTTTTGATCCTATTTATTTATTTAATAAATCACAAAACGTACATATGCAACATCAAAACAGCAAAAGTAGTATGTATTTGCTGGTTTGCGTAATCATGTTCTTACACCTGCGGATGAGAGTATAAACTGAGGCCTGGTCTGTGCACGTACGATCGCATTCCATCGTAAGGACTTTTAAAGATCCTGACGCTCTCGTCCCAAACGGGCAAGTGCCGGCGGCACAAATGCATCCAACATGCACTAGTCCCCCTCTCCCCTATATCCAGTCGCCTACGATCGTGCTCAGTTGTCTTGGCGTCAGACAGTGCGCCCAAAGTGGCAAGTAGGCGCCTCGGGCAGCTTGAGTTATATTTTATATTGACCTGCGCCTTGAGCAGTTCTTGAGCTCTCTCCACTGGTTTTCTGTATCTCAGAGGATTACCTGCAAAATCTGTATTTTCTGTTACAAGTGCGTCCATGGATTAGCCTCTTCCTACCTCACCCAGAACATTAACTTCTACAAGACATCTAGAAATCTTCCTTCTTCCTTTGACACCTTCATGCTACGATTACCCCACTACAAACTCACCTCTGCAGGCTGTCGATCCTTCTCGGTGCTTGGTCCTTCAACTTGGAACTCTCTTCCCCCCCCCCCCCCCCCCTCTCTCTCTCTCTCTCTCTCTCTCTCTCCGCAGCTCTCCGAACATAGCCACTTTAAGTCCAACTTAAAGACTCATCTCTTCCTTAAAAAATGTCTGGTCTGGTCTCTCATCACCACCATCATTCCTTCTTTTTTGATTCAGACCACCGCCGTCATACCGAAAGTACGCCCCCAATCCCCCCCCCTCTCTCTCTCCTCACTCCTTTGCTGCTCTCCTCCTCCCTCCCTCGTCTTTTATATTTTACTTGTGAATTTTCTTTTGTCATGTTTGTATTATAGCTTTGCATAGTTTATTAATGTATCGTTTTTGTTTTACTTCTTTTTGTATGTATAAGCTTACTTTGATGTTAATGTTGAGTATAAATGTGTGAGAATTGCGCGTAGAACTGATGTCATTAGGAAAAAGCTCTATCAAAATACCCTTATTATCATTATTATTATTATTATTATTATTATTATTATTATTATTATTATTATTATTATTATTATTATTATTATTATTATTATTATTGTTATTATTATTATTATTATTATTATTATTATTATTATTATTATTATTATTATTATTATTATTATTATTATTATTATTGTTATTATTATTATTATTATTATTATTATTATTATTATTATTATTATTATTATTATTATTATTATTGTTATTATTATTATTATTATTATTATTATTATTATTATTATTATTATTATTTATTATTATTATTATTGTTTATTATTATTATTATTATTATTATTATTATTATTATTATTATTATTATCATTATTATTATTAATGTTATTATTATTATTATTATTATTATTATTATTATTATTATTATTATTATTATTATTATTATTATTACGAGGATCATTCAATAAATAAGGTGATTTTTTTCGGTATAAAGACTTCTAATTCAGATAGAAGCTTACTTTTAAAAATTTGTTTGTATGTTTTACTTCTTTTTCACATGGATGTAATTTCTTTTGCAGATTCAAACAAATTTTTTGAGAGTTTTAGCGATTAACAAAGATGACCGACCAAGAAGCATGCTCCATGATTGAACAACGGTCAGTGATCAAGTTTTTGGTTGCTGAAGAATGCAACCCAGTTGAAATTCATAGGAAAATGTCAACTGTGTATGGTGCCACATGTTTCAGCCGAAAAAATGTCTACAAGTGAGCTAAATTGTTTAAAGAAGGACGGAGCAGTGTTGAGGATGAAGACAGGCCTGGGAGGCCTACAGAAGTGAGGTCTCCTGAGGTGATCGAATCAGTAAATGACCTCATTCAGTCGGACAGAAGGGTGACAGTGGATGACATTGCAAGGACTTTGAGCTTACCTGTTGGGACAAAAAAAAGGTAAGCTTCTATCTGTATTAGATGTCCTTATACCGAAACATTCGCCTTATTTATTGAATGACCCTCGTATTATTATTATTATTATTATTATTATTATTATTATTATTATTATTATTATTATTATTATTATTATTATTATTAAAAGCGTTACATCAGAACGATTAAACAAAATAAAATAAATTGTAAATGCTGGTTCCAAGATGTCGACATTTATAAACATAATTGATACAAAAATATTGACATGTTAATAATCTCAATCAATAAGTTTTGTAGGCCGCAGCAGTAAACTAACAGTGTTGACCCATCGGCCATGCATTCATTGAAAGTTCACCTGATATCGCATTTGTGTAAGGTTGTATTCCACCGCAGGTGGCATGTTAGAGCCTGACGCTCATGTCCTAGACGGGTGATTGCAGGAACACCAATACACCCACCATGCACTACAGGTCCTGTTCTCCCTTCCTCCCTGTCCTGGGTGGCGCCGAAGCGCTTTCGCTGAGAAAGGCAGTCGACATTTTTTCCTCCATATTGGTGGACTAACAAACAAACAGACACATCATTGAGAGATCAACTTTGTTTGATTATAGCATGATTGGCCGAAGGTCTTTTGGAGGTTGTGTGATTATTTATGCTACAGTCTAGTCAAATGATTTGCTCCGGTTGCTAAAAAGGTAAACTGAAGAGCTAGAACAAGAACAAGAAGTAAGCACTATCAACGCAAGGATTTTCGTTTTGTTTTTTGTGTTCCTTTAAACAAGGGAAACAACTCTTCCAAAACGTGGAGAACCCGAATCGACACACCAGGTAGCGCCTTATCTCCCCTCATCACAGAGCACGGGGTTGTGTTTTAAGCACAACAAAAGGTCTTACTGTTGATTTCTCGCTCTGAAATGATAACCCAGCTTCCGCCGTGGAGTTTCCATCCCCTGCAATGTGCTCTGGAGCTTAGCAAACAACAAATAATGGCAATACGGACTGTCCGTTTGTGCTTATTTGGCTTGAATGTGCTGAAACAAATTCGTCGAAGTTCTTTTTACGTTGTTTTATGTGGGAGAACGTTTAGTTGTCAGTCGTGTTAGCTTATAAAGGTCTGCTATTGTTTCCTCGTGTTTTCTGTGTGTTTGTACGTATTTGTGTCTGTCTGTCTGTTCGTTCACCTGTCTTTCTCCTCTTCTTGTTCTTGGTGTTGATTACATTGTACACACTTATCCTCCTACCCGTTCCACCCGTTGGAGTGCGGGGGATTCTGTATAAATAGTATGATCACTTTATGGAAATGTAGTGCATTAAATTATATTTGTTTCTATCATTCTCATTTGTTCTTTCTCGTTCCTAATCTGTGCTATCAATCTACTATGCTAGACCAGTCACCTACCCTTTTTCTTGAAAACTTTCCTCAAACTCCTCATTTGTGTATGGGGGATATTGGACGCTTTCTGCCAAATGGTCACTAGTGCTTTATGTGGTATTATTATTATTTAGCAACGTAGGCATTTTATAATTATGTATTTGTTTTGTTAATATTTTATGGTGATGTTTATATTCTATTTTATTTTTGTAATCGGGGATTCCGTAAATTAGAGTAGGACTACAGTCTCGGCGTCCCCGGCATAGGATGCCTTTGTTGTAAGATGGCCGGCTGGTGGAGTGCCTTCAGTGTTACTTATAGCTTAGGGTTGTTTCAGCAGATCTTTTATACGGACCAGGGGTGAGCCCTCTTTCAACCAAATGGTGGTCCTGATTCGGCTCTTTGCAGTCCGCTGGACCCTATAAACAATGACTAACTCACTAACTCCTCCTCATCTTCTCCTTCTTTGCGTTGCTGACTGTCTCTATAGGGTCTTTCAGTCCGCTCGTCTCTACTTGTTTTAGTCTGTCTGTTCTCTGTCTGTTTCTGTCTCTCTTTGTCTGTGTCTGTCTGTCTGTCAGACAGGTCCATTTTTTTATATTTTTTTATGTCCAGTGTGATTGCATTTAGTGTCTGCAAGATCTTTTCATTGACGTCTTAAAAGGTGTGTTAGGTGTGGATGCGTGTGTGTGTGTGTGTATGTGTGTGTGTGTGTGTGTGTGTGTATGTGTGTGTGACTGTTCACCAGCATCGGGGAAATTTCCATATGCAATGTATTTTGTCATTGAGGCTGAATAAATTCTGTATTCAGTCTGTGTGTCTGTGTGTCTGTGTGTGCCTCTGCCTCTTTCTCTCTCTCCCTCTCTCTCTAACTCACTCTCTCTCACTCTCTCTCTTACTCTTTCATTCTCTCTCACTCACTCACTCTCTCTCTCACTCTCTCTCTCTCACACTCTATCTCTCACTCTCTCTCTCTCTCTTTCCCTCTCGCTGAATCCGAAATTCGGTTACATTCGTTCATTTGTGTAGGTTAAAACGTTATACATAAGAGGTTTTGGTAAAGACACTCCAGTACACAGTTCCCTTGTGCTAGGGGGATCTCCCAGGTGTTGAAGGATACGGGGAGAGTGGAGGAGGATGGAGGTAAGGGGACGAGAGGGGGATGGGGGATGAATGGTAAGTGCACGAAGCGAAGGGACAAAGCCTAACGTCTGAAGACAGTTTGTGAGGTTCCTAAAAATAGATCAAAAGCTTGATAACCGAAAAATAGAAAAACTGCTTCGCAATTTCTTTTAATTTTTTTTTAAAGGGGGACAACTAATTCATTTCTGAGCACTCGTTGCCTTCCAAAGCATAACTTCACATCATTCACACCCCGACCAACGAAGCACTCTCTTTCTTCTTCTTCTTCTCCTCCTTCTTCTTCTTTTTCTTCTTCTTCTTTTTCTACTTCTTCTGGTCTTCTGGTCTTATCATTCAGTATACCCGAGCCTCGACGAAGTTTCATCATCATCATGATCATCATCATGATCATAATCATCATCATCATCATCATCATCATCATCATCATCATCATCATCATCATGCCGTCGTCATTATTATTATTATTATTATTATTATTATTATTATTATTATTATTATTATCATCATCATCATCATCATCATCATCATCATCATCATCATCATCATCATCATCATCATCATGTCGTCGTCGTCATTATTATCATCATCATCCAAAAGGCATAGGTGCTTCCACCACCATCCACCCTCTTTTCTGTTCTAGTTATGAGGTTGTCGGTTCCTCTAAGGTCAAGGTCAAGGTCGGTTAAGAGGTCAAGGCCATGTTTCAAAAAAGGTCCCAGCAAACCAGCCCGATCTGGGCCCCACTCGCGCCGCGTAGGGCATCCCGACTTTTGTCTGGTCAAGCCCTACAAAAACCCGATGCGTAGCGGAGTCCAGAATTGTGGATGCGTAACGATTCGCCTCCCGTGTGCCGCCCGATTCTGCCCCACCACAAAGCCACGCTGCGCACACGCTAACATAGGCCTACTCTCGCTTCTCATTGGCTAAACTGTCTGTGGAATGTTTCGTCTGCTTCACATTTGCTGCGGCATACTTATGTGAAAAATATTTATACAAAATCAATTCAGCAAGATATCATTATTTAATTGTGCTTGTAATTCATAATTTTTATCATACAATATGTAAAATATTGGTAAAGTGTTTCTTTTAACTATTGTATTTATTTATACATTATTAGCCAAGGGTAAATTTCCGTGCACATTATTGCTGGTCTTTTCTGGTTGTCCTTAGGCGCCAATTTTCTACAGTCATTTTCTTCTACAGTTGCATGTGCTCGGATATTGTGTTTGCCTGCGAAAACCTATTCCGCTGTGGTGTTTTTTTGGGCTTTGCCTTTCGTTTATGTATTTACACACGATTTCGATAGCGATGAAGATCACGTTAATATATACTGTTATCGAAATGGTGTGTAAATACTTCAGTGGGGACACACCTAGGACTTCCGAAAACAAAAACGCCTGTGCCGACAGTCCCTATTAACACCAGACACCTCAATTCTTTCTTCATGCAATCGCAT
>CM072519.1:56384619-56429619 GCA_036898135.1 Oncomelania hupensis
AGAACATGGGAGTGTTATTTTAGTACATGGGATTGCTCTTGGAGTGCATAGAACTGTTTTAAGTACATGTAAGTGCTCTATCCGGGAGGTAATGTTTCCTAGGCAAATTTAAAGTAAAAGGGTTAGGGTACGTGTTAGCGTTAGGAGACGAAATAGGTCAATATTATGACGAAAAGAGCAATTTTTTAAAATCTAATTCTTTCATTTTAGATAAATTTTGCACTCTTTCCGTTAAAAAAAAAACCCGCTTTCTGATGACTACATTTCGTACCAAATCCCAATTAGCCATGAATACAGACGCGTGTGTGTGTGTGTGGGTGTGCGGAGCCATAAGCCTTGAAATGGGTGACTAACCTTGCTTTTTATGCAGGAAATGCGTGAATGTATTAGCCACCCAGTGTTTTCCAGCCACCCACTTTTTTCTAAGTACACAGGAGTGCTCTTTTAGTGCATTGGAGTGCAGTTGTAGTGCATGAGAGTGTTTTAAGTACACAGGAGTGCTCTGTCCCGGACGGAGAAAATACAGTCAATTTTCGGAGAAATTTTGACAAAAATTTGACCTATTTCGTCGCCTATAGGAGACGAACTAGGTCAACTTTTTAGACAAGGGTTCGGGTAAGGGTTAACTGTAGATCTATCCCTAGCCCTTGCCCTAACCCTTTTCAGTCAAAAAAATCACTTTCCGACTCCTACATTCTTAATAAAACCCAGTCTTGGTGTTCTACATACTTGTGTGTGTGTGTGGGGTGTGTGTGTGTGTGTGTGTGTATGCGTGCGTGTGTGTGCATGTTTGAGTTCGTGCATGCATTTTTGTGAATGTTTGTACTGATCAATACCATCACCAACAACCAAACAACATCAATATTTTTTCCTACAAGATCTGGTTTTACTTCAACAGCAGCAACATTACCATCATCATCATCATCATCATCATCATCATCATCATCATCATCATCATCATCATCATCATCATCATCATCATCATCATCAACATCATCACTGTTATGTCAATTGATTAATATGCCATGCAGTGATATTTAGGAAATGGATGTGTGTTATGTACCTTGCATAGCATGTTGCATTGTAGACTATATATCATTGCGTGAGTGAATCAGTCAATAGTATTTTAAACATATAGTTTTTATTTGCTTGTAACTTTTTAACTGACGGCAAATTCATGAATGAATTTCTCTTGTTGAGATAATAAAGTTTTCAGGTTCTGATTCTGATTCTGATCATCATCAGCATCAGCATCAACAAGAACAACAACAACAATAACAACATTTTATGGCAACATCGCCAACTTGACAATTCTGATTTTCATAGTGTTTTTTTCATTTGTGCAAATTAACGTTGTTGTTGTTGTTGTTGTTTTGTTCTTGTTTTTCTTGTTCTTGTTCTTGATCTTCTTCTCCTCCTTTCTCTCTCTCTCTCTCTCTCTCTCTCTCTCTCTCTCTCTCTCTCTCTCCCCTCCTCTCCCGTCCAATCCACCCATCTTTCTCGTCGTCTCCTCCCGTCAGCCCATTCATTAAAGCTCCAACCATCAGGATAGTACAGACACTACAGCGATGTTTCATCCGAGAAACCGAAGCAGCCGGAGATGATGAGATTCTGTGAGAAGACACACACGTGTTTGTTGTCCGGGACTCGAACCCTAAGACGCCTGTCTTTCATCGAGGTTCGGCAGAGGTAGGCTCGGCAATACCCGAGACCCTTTATCTTCTCGCCTCGGTCTAAAGGCCCAAGCAATCCAACACCCGTCTTATACAGACAGTTCCGATAACTCGGGCGACCGCGCGCGGGTTCTGTCTCACACGAATAACCTCCCCTTCCCCTCTCTCCCCCACCCATTCATCTATCCCCCCTCCCCCCTTGGTCACACCGTTGACTTTCGTACGCTTTCTGTTTGTAATTTATTTCTGTTTGAACTATTAAAAAATTAAATTAAATTAATTACATTAAATTTGTGTAAAAAAAAAAAAAGTTTCATCATAAGGCCAATAACAAAACGTATAATATGATGGAGGAGGAGAGGTAGGAGGAGGAGGAGAAGAAGAAGAAGGAGGAGGAGAAAAGGGTGAAGAGCTGCAGGATGAACAAAAAGTAAAGGAGAGGAGAGAGGAAGACAGAGGACAAGGGAACACTGGAAGAAGAAGAAGAAGAAGAAGAAGAAGAAGAAGAAGAAGAAGAAGAAGAAGAAGAAGAAGAAGAAGAAGAAGACAGCAATGAAAGAAAGAAAAGAAAGAAAGAAAGAAAGAAAGAGGAGGAGCAAAAAGAAAGAAAACTAGACGTGACCATGATGACGTCACCTTATATTCATAAATGTTCGTCATCTTTATGTTTAAACTACATACCAAGTTTCAAATGAAATCCGCCCATTAGTTTAAGATAAAAGTGTGCACTGTTGGACGGACGGAGAGAGCCAAAAACAATAGATCCCCAGCCATTAATAGCTCGGCAACTAATTAACTGAAAAAGAAGAGCGTTTCACACCGCTTGTGCTAAGGTAACCTGTCTGCGAGAGTATCACCTTGAGTTTTCGAGGCCTGTGGAGGCAGCCGTTCAACTTTTTATAATGCAGGAAGGCAGAGACTAGCCCGTGTGAACAATTCAGCCTCTCAAGCGCGCTTCCAATACAATGTACAAATGTACTGTAAGGGTGTAGGCCTCTGCGGGCCCGGACACTGTATACCTCGGCTTCCCCAGGCCCGTCTCTTATGCTCAGTATACGAGCTGCTGCTGCTGAGCGAGTAAGTAAACTAGACCCGAATTATGCGAGTGTAGGTAATGGTCAGAGAGATAGAGACAGGTAGACACAGAACAGAGAAAGAGGTAGACAGAGAGAGGAGGGGAACAGAGACAGAGAAACAGAGAGACAGGGAGAGACCAAGGAATGATGTTTGTGAGGTTGGCGGGGCGGTGGGGGAGGGGCGGGGGAGGGGGTTACAGACAGCGTAAAATCAAACGGATGAAAGGGGGAAATAAGTATTAAAAAAAAAAAACTTTAAAAAGAACCGAAGGTAATAAAAGATGACCGCATCAAGATTACCAAACTTGAACCAAATCCCTCAAGTAGTTTGGGATAAAATAGGATTAGAAGAAAAAAAAGAATTAAGACGTCACCATGATGATTTCACACGATGATGTCACTTTATATACCATAGTTTCGTTTAATGCTCAAGGCATCTGTACAATTCTAATTGCATACAAAGTTGTTCTTTTTTTTTTCTTTTTTTTTTTAGTTTTAATTTTTTTTTCTTTTCAAAATGATGTTACGATGATTACGTCACTCGATTTGTTGCAAGTTTGGTTTTACCGTGGAGGTACAGATACAGTCTAAGTACGGACCAAATTTGAACCAAATCCCCCCCAGTAGTCTGGGAGAAAATGGGTTTAGAAAAAACAAAGGCTACAATTTATGGCGTCAAAGGATGACGTCATCCGATATGACTAGTTTTGGGTCATCTGGTAGGGTTCACAATTTCATAACTAAATACCAAGCTTCAAAGAAAATAGTTTCAGAGAAGAGTGCGCAGATGTCACCTCCGGACGGACTCTGGACGGACGCCGGATGGACGGACAAAGTCAAAAACAATAGCTCGGAAACTTTTCTTTTTTTTTTAATTTTTTTTTTTACCTCGAGTATCGCCAGAGCCATATTTATAATTGCCCTCCAACCCGCCCCCTACACCCCCCAACCCCACCACCCCCAACCACTCCAACCCACCACTCCTCAGCAACCCTTACCCTTCACAATCCCCAATCACCCCAGTCATCTAACAAGTCGAAACGTTTCTTTCAGTTTCCTCCGCGAAAGCACAACAGTTGAGGCCTTGCGCCACCCGTTGACGGGGTGTAGTTCACGTGCATTTGGTTTATTTGAAGCAATCGTCTGTGCTTTATTAACAGGGTACCCCCGAGATCTGACAACTTGCACCTGTTTGGGAGAGAGAGAGAGAGAGGGGGGGGGGGAGACAGCCAGACAGAGACAGAGACAGATAGAGACAGACAGACAAACAGACACAACTTTGAAGTGAGTCATTGCAGAAAGCTCACTCTATGCACAAGAACACCCTGTTAAACAGTTTGAAACACTTCCCTTCAGAATCCTGAAGCTCAGATGCACGGAGCTGTCCCAACACCATTTTGTCCTAGACGAGACTAGGGATCTTTTCGATTTTTCGTTGTGAAAGTGATTTTGCACTGCTGTCAGTCCGTGACGTCAGCTATTTATGGTCTCATTAGCATGCAAATGTGAACGTTCACGAAATCATTCTTGGTAGTTTCGTGTAAAAGGATTTTCCCACGCAGTTGACGTGTCTCTCAAAATGATGTACTACATTACATTACATTACATGGTTATTGCTTTAGGTCCAGCGGTCTCTTCCGAGCCAAATCAGGACCAGTAAACGATGTACTAAAAAAGCACAGGGGGCTTTACACAAGCTGAAAGTGGATCTTCTGTAGGAAAGCCGTTAATAGCCGTATAGCCCTAGGTATCATAGGATACACTTTCAGCGAAATGCACTCTATGAGTAAAGCTATGTTTTGGGTCTCAAGGTTTAAAGTGCGGTCTGACGGGAAGTGAAACAGAAGCAAAACAGCCAGTAAAACAGGAAAAATCGTAGATTTGACGATGTTTATCGTGTGACTAGACCAACGAGCTTAATATTATGGAAAGAGGGAGAACTCCCATGACGTCATATACAAAAATGCGAGACGCTCTCACGGATTATTTCCCTTTGCTCGGACTAGCTACAATTCGTCATCTGCTATATGAATGAACTATGCGTGGTCACTTGTTGAGCCTATGCTATTGCAAAAGAACATTTCTATGGCAACGTTTGCATAAACCAAAGTTTTAACCATCATTATTATTAACATTCCACAACTGCTGTCTTTTTTTTTTAATTGGTTTATGTTTACTTGTTGACATTTATTTGGTGCTTTTATGCTGCTTATGTGTGTATGTCATACGTCCGTTTTGTGCCCTTGAATTTATTATTTTTTAATCAACGACAGATATTTTAAAATTAAAATATGTCTAGATCACTGGCTTACCTACCAGTGGTGGAGGATTGGGGATTTGAAATAGGGTAGGGACAGCATTCCACACCAGCCTCTTCCTTTCTTGGGGGTAATTGAACTGACAAGCCTCGAAATGATCACTACAGACCTTGCAGCCTTTTTGTTGAAATCCTCAAGTTCAAGGCCTTTCCGGAACTTTCGCCTGCAAAGCTGGATCCACGTTTTGCATTTGTTGATGAAAAATAAATCATTAATCAAACAGAACAATAAGAACCTAGACTACAACATTCCGCGCAATATAGATCTAATGCACAGAAATTCACAGATCAGAAGAAGGACTGAGTTTCTACATTACTTTTTTTTCTGTTTACGCTACACTCAAACAAAAAGGGATTACCACAGATCAAGGACCATTTTTGTGCGTAGTGGTTATCTTGCACAATATTTGATTACGAGGAGAAAACAGACTTAGTCTAATTTAACTTGTTAACATAAGCAGTTTGACGAAGCCAAACTGCCAATCTGACAACATCTACTTTTGAAATGTAAGCACAAATATAATAGTCAAACAACCTAGAAACAACGTAAACAGTGAGCGACCTGTTGAGCGTAAACTGTCAGCAAGCAAACAGTTTGGGATTTAGCACATAGAATAGATATAACATGAATCACTGAAGCATCTCCCCGATTGTTTTAACAACACTGCTGTGGTCTTGGTTTAGTCTTATATAAACACACAAAAAATATTTTTTTTCGATTGCAATTTACCATTGTTTGTCTCTTGGAAACTTGAAAAACATGCCATCACAACTTTTCTTGTATCTGGCATTACGGCAATTGATGGCTGTGCAAAAGTCACCACCCTGTTTCACTCGGTCGCCTTTTGTCTTTCTGCCACGAGCCATTGTCAGCATGTCGACAAGGGAGCGTAACTCGTATCTTCCGTCTCGCAGTTCTGTACCAAGTTCCCCCTCTTCCTATAATTAAGCTCTTTGACTACACCTAAAGCATAACAGCAGCAAAGCACGAAGTGAAGCAAAGCCGATGCTTTCAGTGTTTGAGCGTGCTCTAAAATTTGGGTTGTTTCGCTGAAGCATTTGATTGCCAGCCAATCAGAAGAGCCGACGTACGAAAACGGGGTTGTTATCATATCAGCGATCATGGCGGCATCAAGAGCTACTGAGCCATTAGCAAATCTGAAACAAGACGATACGTTTATTCTCATCGATCTAATTCAAAGCCACGAGGCATTGTGGAATGTTAAAAGTCAAACTTACAGAAACCAAACCCTGAAAAAGGCCTCATAGGCGTAAATGGAGGTAACTAATTTTCAACTTATTGCGCATTGCTTCCACGCAGACTGATTTGCAAAACTTCTCAGCGTGTAGCCGGTTCCCAAAGCAAAGCATAATAAACGCACATGCTTCTATAAGCAGATGCTTTGCTTTGTTTACCGCTTTGCTTCTGTTTCACTTCACGTCAGACCGCACCTTTAGTCTGGAAAAGCGTAGCTGAAACTCGCCGAGAATCTCTCACACACTTGGGGGGAGGCGAACGTAAAGTCTCGGCTAGTCTCAGCTAGTCTCAGAAGACTTCTGGGCATTTCCTATACCCATCACATCACCAACGACGAAGTCCGACAGACCATCACACAAGCCATTGGACAACACGATGACATGCTCACAGTGGTGAAGAAACGGAAACTCCGATGGTGTGATATGGCCACATCACCAGAGTATCAGTATGGCCACATCACCGGAGCATCAGTATGGCCACATCACCAGAGCATAAGGCCTTGCAAAGACCATCCTGCAAGACACGGTGCAAGGAGGCAAAAGACGAAAGAGACAGAAAAGAGGTGAGAGGACAACATTCGAGAATGGAATGGCTTGACACTGAGCGAAGCCACGAGGGTTGCTGATGACAGAGAAAGATGTCAAAAGTCCATGCAATGCGACATGTTAATTTTTTTTCATGCTATTTGAAAGTGTGTTTTATCCCGTTTCCTGACGTCCCAGCATTATTATACAGGGTGTTCCAAAAGTCTTGGACACATTTGAAGTCCCCATATCTCAATTACTATTAATGGTAGTAAGATAAAAGTTGTGCCATTTTAAAGCTAATTACATTAAGTTTTTTGTAAAGCTGTTGATTTTTTTTATTTCTTTTCAGACCCATTAATGACGTCTACTCAACCAGAAAATGCTGGGACGCGTTTGGCAAGAATTTGACAATCGGCTTGATGTGTGTCGTGTGACCAATGGTGCTCACATTGAACATCTTTGAACATTCCATGTAAAAATTGAGATCACAAGCTTTCTGAATTTACCAGATGCGTTCTTATATCCTTAATAGTTTCGTAAATATTCAATGTCAAAATGTGCCCAAGACTTTTGGAACACCCGGTATTGTATTGTGGCTGATTGTATTGTATTGCATTGTATTGTGTTGTGTTGTATTGCATTGTTTTGCGGTGCGTTGTGTAGTATTGTGTTGAATTGTATTAATTTATTGTTTTGTGTTAAGTTGTGTTGTATTGTATTGTGCTGCGTTGTGTTGTATTGTGTTGAATTGTATTTATTGTTTCGTGTTGTGTTGTAGTGTACTGTGTTGTGTTGTGTTGTGTTGTCTTGTATTGTGTAACAAACTTTCTGAGCACGAAGCTGTGCTGTGAGAAAAATCCTCCTGCTCCTCCTGCATGTGTCATGTAGATCTAGGCATCAGGGTAGGACAAGAATAGAAAATCAACGAAGAAGAGGAACAAAAGCAGGAATTAAGTTAGGTACGGAAAACCCACAAAAAAAAAAACTAAAGAAGAAAGCAGAACAAGAAATTGTAACTCTAGGGCGCAGGCGTCTGAGGAGGCAGAACACGTGTGTCTTGGTTACAGTCCGCCACGTCATCAGTCTGATTTCAGAATTAGGCGCGTATAAACTCCATTATTATTATTATTATTATTATTATTATTATTATTATTATTATTATTATTATTATTATTATTATTATTATTATTATTATTATTATTATTACATGTATTATCATCATAATCAGCGGCAGCACCATCGTCATCGTCATTATTATTGGTGGTAGTAGTAGTAGTAGTAGTAGTAGTAGTAGTAGTAGTAGTAGTAGTAGTAGTAGTAGTAGTAGTAGTAGTAGTAGTAGTAGTAGTAGTAGTAGTGGTGCACCGATGCTCATCTAATCACACTCCTTCAAGGAGTCTGACAGAGCCTAGGCCAGGAGAGGTTTAACCAGTCATGGCAGCAACTGGCACACTCTGCTAGATACCTTAAAGGAGTAGTAGTAGTAGTAGCTACTTCCTACACGCTTCAAGCGCTATAGTGACGGAAAAAGCGCAATTTCACTGTAAATATATACAGAATGTTGCTCTACAATATTCCGCTCTTTCCGTCTAATAAAACCCAGTTGCCTTGTTGGATTCTTAAATTGCATGAAACCAAGTGAGGACACTATCCGGTTCAAAAATATTCTCAAACGGTTCGTAAAAGACAGTTGACCTAGAAACTAATACAGTTTGACCTAATTCGTCCCCTAGAGGAGACAAAACTTACATTTTTCTATTTTGATGAGTTCACTGCAGTGAAATTGCGCTTTTCCCGTGACTATAGAGCTTCAAGCGTATACAAGCAGTGCTCACTACTACTACTACTACTACTACTACTACTACTACTACTACTACTACTACTACTACTACTACTACTCCTTTAAGGTATCTAGCAGAGTGTGCCAGTTGCTGCCATGACTGGTTAAACCTCTCCTGGCCTAGGCTCTGTCAGACTCCTTGAAGGAGTCTGAATAGATGAGCATCGGGTGTAGTAGTAGTAGTAGTAGTAGTAGTAGTAGTAGTAGTAGTAGTAGTAGTAGTAGTAGTAGTAGTAGTAGTAGTAGTAGTAGTAGTAGTAGTAGTAGTAGTAGTAGTAGTAGTAATAATACAACGAGAGAGGATGACCGAGAAGGAAAATAAAACGCACATGAAGAAATCTATAGGTAAACCATGCAAACAGGTCTTGCAGAAGAAGCCAAGAACATAACCGAAGAAGAGAAAGAAGGAACTGAAGAAGAAGCAGAAAGATGGAAGGAGAAAGAGAAGGATACGAACTGGAGGGCAAGAATAGGCACAAGAATAAAACTATTGCAGAAACCGTAAACGGGCCTTTGGGGAAAAAGGAAAGAGCAGAACTGAACAAAAGAAAAAAAAAAGGAGGAAGAAGAAAGTTCAGTTCTTCATAGTGGGTACCCACCCAACATAAACAGTTTTGGATCCCGTTTTCTACCCCCAATACACAACAACCAACAACAAATACATGAATTAGATTATAGACGAAAACATAGAATAAGTAATAAGCTTACATCCCACAACTTAACTGCATTCACAGCACTTTTAACCCATTTTCTAGTTTTCATAATACAGTCGCCATCGGTGACGTTAATGGACATTTTGTCACAGCAGCTACAATTGAATAATCTTCACCCACACACACACACACCCACACACACACACACACACACACACCCACACACACACATGTCTGCATATTTTCTTGTATCTTTTAACATTTTGAAGAAGAAGAAGAGGGAATAGGAGAATAAGAACTGGAGAGATATCTATCTATCTATCTAAGCCTATCTATCTATCTATCTATCTATCTATCTATCTATCTATCTATCTATCTATCTATCTATCTATCTATCTATCTATCTATCTATCTATCTATCTATCTGTCTGTCTATCTATCTATCTATCTATCTACCTACCTACCTATTTATGTCTGATATCTCTTATCTTATCTTACTTGATCTGATCTGATCTGATCTGATCTTATAAATAAATATATATATATATATATATATATATATATATATATATATATATATATATATATATATATATATATATATATATATATATATATATATATATATATATATATATATATATATATATATATAGGCTTATAAACTATGGTTTCTGGGCACCTTAAAAGTCACCAACCGGTCATTTGGGTACCCGACTTTGGATCTGGGGACCCAGCTGGGTCCCCGGATCCAAGGCGGCTCCCAGAAAACGATCTTAGGGTAAGCGCAGTGCCTCGACGATTAGGGTAAGGCAGTGCCTCGACGATTAGGGTAAGGCAGTGCGCTCGAAACGGGTTAGGGTTAGGGTTAGCGGTCCGTCTACAAGTGATAATTTACATATAATTATAGTGGGGGTACCCAAAAGCAAGGGGGTATATCTATATATATATATATATATATATATATATATATATATATATATATATATATATATATACACATATAGGTTTATAAATGTACCCACAAACAAGGTTTAATAGTCTCCTACCGGTCATTTGGGTACCCAGCTTTGGATCCGGGAACCCGGCTGGGTTCCCGGATCCAAGGCGGCTCCCAAAAAACGATCTGGGAACGACGGGTAGGGTAAGGCAGTGCCTCGACTGGTAGGGTAAGGCAGTGCTACACATAGTCCGCTCGAAACGGGTTAGGGTTAGCGGTCCGTCTACAAGTGATGAAATTACATGGAATTATAGAGGGGGTTCCCATAAGCAAGGGGGTATATCTATATACATATATATAGATATTGTTACACTCGTTTGATGTTGGTGTTTTTCTATCAGTAGTTGATTCAGCCCCATTGCTAAGTCCTAATAAGGTGTAACTCAGGTTCGTTTATCCACGCAGCCTGCTCACTCAGCAACAAGGCAAAGTCTTTGTATGTAGTTTTCCAACTTTATTCAGCATACATCAACACTGCATACAATCGCTTTTTCCACTCTCTCAACTTTTTTTCCAACACTACTCAACTATCAACACACTATCAACAACTCTTTTGAAACAGTGCGGCACTTATTATAGTCTCTTCATACTCCAGAACAATTTAGAACACGGCAGAATGACGCACTATAACCAATCAAATGAAACTTCGTCATCACTGACTTACGTCATACAACATTCTTTTCTGTCCAAGAATGTTCTCAAATATCGCGAAACTTCGATCGATAGTAAACAAGCAGATCGATCTAGAGAATTCTCCAATAATATCGACTAACAAAAATTATCAACGTTATACAAAACTTCTTCTAACAACAACGCAAACTCAAATCAAAGGTAAAAATACACTCTATTGTTGAATACTTTGCAAAGCAAAACGATTAGATCTATCGTGCGCGTTTCAGACATACTATCCTTCGCGTTTCAACGTAACAGATATATAGATATATAAGATCAGATCAGATCAGGTAAGATAATATAAGAAGAGATAAGATAAATTTGTATTTAACGAAGGTAGTAACGTTTGGCACTCGCCCTTAAGAGGGGCTGGTCTACTGGAACGACCACAGAAACAAACAAACAATAAACCATTTAAACCAGAGAGAGAGAGAAAGAGAGAGAGAGAGAGAGAGAGAGAGAGAGAGAGAGAGAGAGAGAGAGAGAGAGAATCCGCGTACGCACGCGCACAAGAATTAAAGACCCTGTGTAAACCCGTATAGCATGAGGTGTTGGAGTAGAAAGAAAAGAGTAAAAACAAGGAAGGTAAGATTAGAATGAGGGAGAAGGAGGGAGAATAAGCTTACTATCGAGAAGGGAAATGGCAGAACTCTGCACAAGAAGTATGCAAATCCGTGAGTGCGTGTGTGCATGCATGAGGCATTGTTCTAGTGCACGTGCTGAGCAGAGAGAGGTCCCGTGTGTGTTTAGCCAGGCCCCCCTCCCAATTTTATAGTGGCAGGACACAGGCAAAGCACAACACACAGCGCTGCCCCTTCTTCTCAGCTCCAAAAGAAAAACATTACAGTCAAGGTGGATAACCGCGTGTCTGAAATGGCGATTTATCTCCCTTGAATTGCTGGGTCGCTTTCAAGTTTCTAATGAATCGGACGTTTGTTCTATACGGAATTACGAGTGTGTGGTGTGCGTGTTTGTGTTAAAATCTTCATTTGTAGGTATGAGTCTTTGAGGAAAAGGAGATTATTTGTTGTAATTAACACTACCCTCTTCGACGTGTTAAAATCTTAATTTGTATGAGGAGTCTTTGAGGAAAAGGAGATTATTTTTAAATGTACAATCCCTCTTCGGTGTTTGTTTTTTTAACAGTGAAAACGAGAATTCTTGTGTTGTGTCCATACCTGTATGTTTTGCGGAGCTGTTTTTAGGAAGATCTTGAAAATGCAGATATCCTTGTGTAGTAATACTGTGGGTTCCTCTGTGTAATCCCGTTATATTATGAGATTTGAACAAGAACAGTTTCAGCAAATGAACACCCTATCTTCTGGACTGTCCACAAAAACATCGTGCAGAAGGCAAGCTTCTTGACGCTTGTGAGTTTTAGAATGTCTTGTTTTCAAAGTATGACCTTTATTGCTCGTTTTTGGGATTTTCTGTGAAGAAACAGTTTATGGTGTTTTAATATTGTTTTTTCTGAAATACTGCATCGCTGCTGACCTCGGTTCGGTCAATTATTGTTCAACCGCACCAAGCATTCTGTATTGAAGTTGTTTTGGGTGATGTGATAAAACCTCGTATTCAAAGGATCCCACGGCCTTAGGACGCAGGCTATTTAAAACGTATTTCCACTCTATCTGTATGGTGAAGAATAGGGCCTCAATGAATAAAGGAAAAGCGTTCACTATATTTGATTGTTACAGTTATTTAAATTTGTGCTTTAATGGGTTTATTTTCAATGTTTATAATGACTTAAGTGAATAATGGGACAAGAAATTAGTAACACACACATACACACACAAAACGCTTCTTTAGTGGAAACCAATCTTGCTATAGATGTCACGGATGCATTAAAGTTCCTTTTAAATGAAGTGTTTATAGACATAAAATATCAAAAGTGTTGATAGGTGTTGCTGGATAAAGGGTAGTTTATGGCTTAAATGCTTTTTGACATTAATCTACTTTTTAAAATGATATTGCGCCTGTTTGAACGTATTAGTATTAAGTGCTGTCATTTTTCATCTCTCTCACCATCGTCACCAGCCGTCTTCACAGCATGCCACTCTGAAACTACTCTTGTCGAAGATCGTTTAGTGTACAGCATGCCACTCTGAAACTACTCTTGTCGAAGATCGTTTAGTGTACAGCATGCCACTCTGAACCTGCTGTCAAAAATCGTTTAGCGGTTGCTCTTGGAGGGTAACTGTACCGTTTTAGCTTTAGCTATTAAAGCGATGTAACTTTTTCCATGCATTCGCCGTTGACAATATGCAACGCTGAAACCGCTTCTGTCCCAGCAAATGATACTATACCGATCGTTATAACGTATTGTTTTCCATTTAAAATGGACTCACAGATAATAAATGTTATAATACTTTGCAGATGATATTGCACCGTTTTCCACTTAAAGATTTTAGATCCTTTTAACATTCTCAGTGAGTGTTGCCCACTGAAAGAAATAAGCATACAACAAACAAACAAAAAAAGAACCCTTCTTTCAAAAAAATTGTGTGTTTTTATTTTTAAATGAATGAAGTGCGTAGTTTGTGTGCCTATTAATAGCAACAGCCTTTGCCTAGCCAGCCAACATTCTGGAGCTAAAAATAGCAGCTTCCAAAGCAGGTAAGAGGCAAAACCAATTAAAAAACAAATTGATCGGAAAGTTGTCTTTTTGTTTGTTTGTTTGTTTGTTTGTTTGTTTGTTTGTTTGTTTTTTGGGGGAGGGGTGTGCATGGGGGAGGGTATAGATGGATAAAACAGTTCTTACCTTACCCGGGACCCCAAAAGACACGCTTTATAACTTCGCTGGTCATTCATAAATAGAGTCAAAGGTCACGCGGCCATGGTATTCGATGTACCGCTAATCAGGGGGAATCGCTCCCTATCAGAATCCAAATGGAAAATTCTGTAAAAAAAATTTTTTAGCGGTTACTGTGAGTAAACGAAAGCCCACTTTATGACAACATTGCGAGTTTTAAGGTAAATACGTTTTTGTCAAAAGTAAACACATTCTTCGAATAGGTAAAAAAAGGTAAAGGTAGTCCCATAGCCTTGTGGCCGTAGGGGAGCGTGATGTTGGAGATCACACTTATCTTGGGCCAGCGTAATGAGGGTGATGCCCATCTCTCTCCCTCGCTGCTTTTACCTTCCCCACCCTTGAGAGAGTAGGTACTCAGTCACAGTTGAGTCAACTGGGGGTGTTGTTATTTGTCGCTTCACGTTTTGCGGTCACCCATCCAAGTGCTAATCGCACTGGACGATGCTTAACTTGCGACACAGTAGCGAGTGCTCCAACCACTGCGCTATCCGAAACCTCGAATAGGGGCTTTTTAAATATTAAAGGCGTGGCTGCACCTTCTCAAGTCATTTCTATTATGGGTTGTTCCCAGATGATGATGCTCAGCTACCATTTCAACATAACCGTGATCATCGCTTTAACCTGATCCTCAGTATCCTTTCTCTTCACAGCGAGCGCTGACTGACTGACGTAGATCAGTGGTAGAGTCTTTCGCCTGGCACACTGATTACCTAGGTTCGAATCCCGCGGTGCGCAAGAAAAAAAAAAGTGGCAATTGATGTTACAGCCAGTATGATAGCTCTGGTGGTCAGTGTTGATTTAGGTCTTTATAGATCCTCCTTTTCTGGGATGGATCAGTTCAACATTAATGAAAGTTTAGTGTACGCCGACGACAGCACTGGATACTGAATAATCTGCAATGACTGTTAAAAGGTTAAAGCGCGTTAAAAAAAAAATTAAGTAACAGTTAACAGTGTTTTAAAGGGCAGCAGTGAATGTGAAGAGTTCAAACTGGGGAGAAGACCTATACACGCGTTCAGGAACAGTTTCGAGTTAAACATGTAGACTGGTTTATGTGGGGCTTGCTTTAGCCAAGAGAGGAATATATCAGCGAAATACTATGTAAGACTGGTAAGTTGATTTTGTTGACGGCTATTTTTTCTAAAAGGGGCCCAGTTTAACCACGCCCCTTCTAAATAGATTCTTTTAACATTCACAGTGACTGTTGTGGCCTCACTAAAAAAAAAAGAAGATAAGTTTAGGCCCCCTACTACAACAATAATAACTCTTTGGAAAGACCAGTTGTTGTTGTTGTTGTTGTTGTTGTTGTTGCTGTTATTTCTGTTATTGTTGTTGTTGTTGTTGTTGTTAAATCAAACAATTCCGTAGTTTTTGAGTCTACCACTCCGCTAGCCACCCCTCCTAAGCTAAAAACAGCGTCTATGAAAGCCGGTTAGAGGCAGAAACCATACAGAAATATTTCTTGGTAATGTTTTTTTCGGTTTTTAGGTTGATACAACAGACCCTACACTACCCCATACACCAAAGACACACCCTTGAAGCCGCGTGGCTCATGCAGAAATAAGGTCAAAGGTCACAGGGCTATGGTATTGGTGTACCGTTAAACAGGGGAATCCACTCCCCATCAGAACAGAATTGGACAACTCACACTTTATAAGCGGTTAGTGTGAGCAAGGAAAGCCCGCGTTATCATTGTTTGATGTGTTATAACAATGCCAATTTTAGGGTAAACCCGTCGTGGCCAAAAGTAAACAAAGCCTTGGAATTTGGGCCTTTTACACTTCATTGTACTTAGTTATTGTTGGGTTATTCTAGACTTTTCTTTGTTTCCGTCTCGCTTGATTATATTTTTTTCTGCTACGTGTGGCCACAGTCTAGATCACTAATAATTCATTTTGTCTCTCTCTCTCTCTCTCTCTCTCTCTCTCTCTCTCTCTCTCTCTCTCTCTCTCTGTCCATCTCTTTCCCTCTTTGTCTCTCTCGGGCGCACTTGATTCAGTATTTGTCTTTTTGTTTCTGTCTTTCTGCCCGCCATTGTCTCTCTCTCTCTCTCTCTCTCTCTCTCTCTCTCTCTCTCTCTCTCTCTCTCTCTCTCTCTCTCTCTCTCTCTTTCTGTCCATCTCTTTCCCTCTTTGTCTCTCTCGGGCGCACTTGATTCAGTATTTGTCTTTTTGTTTCTGTCTTTCTGCCCGCCATTGTCTCTCTCTCTCTCTCTTTCTCTCTCTCTCTTTCTCTCTCTCTCTCTCTGCCTTTCTGTCTCTCTCTCTGTCTCTCTCACTCTCTCTCTCTCTCTTAGTTGGACCCGACTCTCTGTCTGTCTGTCTATCACTCTCTGTCTCTGTCCTTTTTATATATATTTTTTTTATTCCACCTCCGTAGTTCAAGTAGTAGACCGATGACCCAAGTGGCAAACCGATGACCCAGGTTCGAATCTCGTGGTGGGTTAAACAAAAAGGGGCCGTTTTTCACTGTCCATTTTACAAGTATGATTGCTCTGGTGGTTCAGTATTGATTTAGGTCTCTACCCCTTGTTCCATGGGTTGGTTATCTCCGTCTGCCATATCGCCTATGGTTGGTGTAGACGTTAAACCTCAATGTTCATTCATTTTCTCTCTCTCTCTCTTTCTTTCTCTCTCTATCTCTCTCTCTTTATTTTTCTTTATATATATCTCTCTCTCTTTATTTCTGTCTATATATCTCTCTCTCAGCTGCACTCGGCTCTCTCTCTCTCTCTCTCTCTCTCTCTCTCTCTCTCTCTCTCTCTCTCTCTCTCTCTCTCTCTCTGCCTCTCTCTGTGTCTGTCTCTGTCTATCTATGTCTGTCTCTCTGTCTGTCTGTCTGTCTGTCCCTCCCTCCCTCTCCTTCATGCTGCCTTATTCTCAAAGCGAGAAAGCCCTCCGCCCTCTCCTTCAATATCACCAACGGATCCCCTGCCTCCTTCTACATCCCCATCTCTCCGCCAAATTCTTTCCTTCCTTAAATTAAACTCTCTACCCTGTAACACCGCATCTTGTTTTGCCACCGTTAGTCCAACAATATACCTACGGAATAATGCTACCGCTAACAGCCGAGGGAGGATAGGGCTAATCGTCCTCCACCCTAAATAGGAAAAGATCCCTATTTTATCAGCTGGAGCTAACTTATAACCATACTTCTTAGCTGAGACTCGCCACGGCTGGCGTTCGCTTCTCTGCTAGCGACTAGTTGAAGAAGCGATCGCAAGTCTTTGACGAGTCCCTGCTACGCAGTGTGTCCTTTTAACTCGACTTATGAGGTTGCGAATACGAATACTTTATTATCTCAACAGAGCACCCCACAACAGTTTTACAGAAGTGTATTCTGTTGGTATGAGGTCGTTGTTGCTTACGGAAACTTGCTGTGCATTCGTTTGATGGTAGTGTATTAGGATGACGTCAAACGGACAGTCCCATAATTAATAATAATAATAATTTTATTTATAAAGCGCTTTATCAAGCATAACATGTAAGCGCGCAAGATACAAATACTTACAAACATACATTAAAATCGAGTAATTAAAAAAGTAAATTACTTGAACATATAATAATATATATAATCAATTAGTCTTTAAAAAAAACACACACATAAAAATAACACAAACTGTACACCGAAGACTGTCATTGATAAATATCCCTGTAGTCCGTTATTTAAAAAAAAAGAAAAAAGAAAAAAAAAGCAGGTTAGGGAGTCGGAGAGGGGAGAGGAGGTAGGGGAGGTCACCTAATCAAGTTACTCTGTAAAAAGATGAATCTTAAGATTCTTTTTAAAAGTGGCAAAGCATGTTGTCTGCCGAAGGTTCAGAGGGAGGGAGTTCCAAACTGAGGTACCCAACACAGAAAAAGTCCTCATGCCAAAAGTCTTAAGGGAGAAGCGAGGTATGACCAAAAGAGATGCGTGGCGAGAGCGCAGCGATCTCCTCGGAACATATGTAATGACCAACTCAGAAAGAGACGATGGGGCAGGATCACTATAGAGACATTGATGGCACACAGTTGCCACCTTGCATTTTATTCTGGCCCTCACAGGCAGCCAGTGAAGAATACGCAATAATTTTGTGGCAGAATAGCGCTTTGACCCTAATAGCAGTATTCTAAAATACGCTGAAATTTTGAGTGGATGGACTGGAATGAGTCATGCGCTTGTTTCAATCTTTTTTATATTTATCGTTTGGTGGTTGAAATCCATGCATGGTAACCCATCCAAGTACTAATCATTCCTGGTTCTGCTTAGCATGGAACATTGCTAGCCTGTGCTCAAACCAGTACCCTATTGCGCCACCCCCCGTTTAATTAACACATCATTTCCTGAGTGTACCCCTCTTATGTGGGAATGAATATACAAATAAATGTACAATAAAACCCAAACAAGAAGAGAAAAATGAATCATTCTCAAAAGAGCGGCCCAAGGCGCCGGTTGCGAAAACAGGAGGTAACTCAAGCCGCCTTAAAAAAAATAAAAAAAGCTGTCTACTTGCAACTTGACGCGGGCACTGTCAAGCGCCACATACCACTGACCGAACCCTAGTGAAACGAACTAAATTGAAGCGAGCGTGTACCAAGGCAAGGCAAGGCAAAAGTTTAATTCCAGGCCCTACCCCTTCGAAGGGCAAATGGAGCACAGAAAAACGTATAACAAAATGAATGACTAAGCGACAATCCATTAGGGAAAATGGTACTATGAATAATTAAACCTTAGGTCAATACTTTAAAATTCCCCCGTTGGGTGCCGGGGGTTTCAGTATAAATAGTATCCCCACTTTCTGGAAATTTAGTGCTTTAAATTCCCACCGTCGCTGTCTTTCCCATTTGCTCTTTCTCATTCCTGCTCTATTCTATCAATCTGCTATACTATCTTCTTCTTCGCTAGACCAGTCGCCTACCTTTTTCCTTGAAAACTCTTCCGGGACAAGACTCCTTATTTGTGTGTGAGGTCTGTTGGATCAGCTTGGGAATATTGGACGCTTTTCTGCTAGGTGGTCACTAGGGCTTCCTATGATGTTATTATTTAGCAATGTGGGCATTTTATATGTATGTGTTTTGGTGATAATGTATAATGATGTTTGTATTCTATTTTGTTTTTGTAAACGGGGGTTCGATAAATTAGAGTATAGCCTCAGCGTCCCCTGCGTGGGACGTCTTTATTGTAAAGTAACTGGCTGGTGGAGAACTTTCAGTTTTACCACTAGGGTTGTTTCGGCAGATCTTTTATGCGGATCAGGGTTGTCCGGTCCTGACTTGGCTCGGAAGAGTCCGCTGGACCTAAAGCAATAATCATGTAATGTAATGTTATGTAATGTAATGTAATGTAATGTAATACTTTAAAAACAAAAGAAACTAAAACAAGTATAGGAAAGAGAGAAAGAGGCGGGGAGAGGGGGTGGGAAGGGGAGGGAGGGGGGGGGGGGGGGGCTAATAGAGTGCAAATTGTTTCACACGTAAAGCAGAAAAGTAGCAACCAATACGCAACGACAACACCCTAATTAAACCACAACAATGCAAATGAATCAAATAGTTAAAAATAATCCAAACATCAATAACTGAAATGCAAACCAAACATGGGGAAACCGGAAATAGAGAAAACCCTCAATCCAGAGGGCCGGGTCCTTTTTTCAAACCGCCGCTGCGGTCACACGGAGGAGAGGGGGGATGGGGAGGAAAGAGAGGGAGAGAGGGGGAGCAGAGGAAGGGGGGTAGATGAAACATCCTATACAAAGTCATTTCAAAAAGTAGGTGCCGCTGAACCCCTATGTTATTCTGTTCTTTGTTTATTCATTTATGGAATCGTTCTGGTATAGCTTCATTCATTGTTGTTTTGATTTTAATTAGTAAAACTAGGGGTTGTGTGAGTGTGTATGTGAGTGAGAGAGAGAGAGAGAGAGAGAGGGAGAGAGAGAGAGAGAGAGAAAGACAGAGAGAGAACAGGGGAGAGCAAGAGAGAAGGAGAAAGATAGACAGAGACGGAGAGACCGAGACAGACAGAGACAGAGAGACAGAGAGAGACAGAGAGAGAGAGAGTGAGCTTGAGATTGAGATTGAGACTGCAAAATCAATTAACACACAGAACTACAATGTTGCTAGTAATTGCTTTCAAAACTACGTATTGCAAACATTGCAAAGTGTCTTTGTACTATGCCCATGTCTATGAAACATGTATAGGAGAAAGATGGAGTACGCTAGTTAAACGATCATCTGTGGTGCCCCCAACGACACAACTTTCGAGTTACGTGATAAGACAGGATAGGATAGGATAGGATAAGTCAAATGCATTGCCATTTGTCTTTTCTTTCTTTCTTTCTTCGTTTTGTTATTTGTTTTTGTTATTTTTATTATTTATCTATTTATTTTATTTTATTTTATTTAGTATTTTTCTCTTTTTCTTTTCTTTTTTTTTTGGCGGAGGGGAGGGGGATGGGGGCGGGTTAGCTGATGTACACGTTATAACTTCAGTTGATAGCATACATTTTGATTTATAAGTGAGGCTGGCTATTGAACAACTCTTTTTGTTGTTGTAGTTGTTGTTGTTGTTGTTGTTGTTGTTCTTCTTCTTCTTCTTCTTATTATTATTATTATTGTTATTATTATTATTATTATTATTATTATTATTATTATTATTTTGGTCTTATCATTTCGGTGAAGAAGAAATTAAACACCAAGCAAATATTTGTTATTAGTTGACCCCTTGTAATAGTTGTTTATTACTATTATTATTATTATTATTATTATTATTATTATTATTATTATTATTATTATTATTATTATTATTATTATTATTATTATCTGGGGTCGTCGTTTTTGTCGTTGTTGTTGTCGCTATTAGTTTGCTTTGTTTTCACGGCGAGATATATAACCTCCATAGCAACCCCAGTGAAGGCGCGCTCGGGCATGCGGGGTCTATAGCGCTGTTGCAAAACTAGTGCAGATAGAGTTATCCGTCCCTGCCTTCACCTATGCCAAGGACACCCGCTAGTTCCGGTTGAGTATTAAGCATGGCCGAACGTAGACGGAAGACTTGTGGCGGAGGAAAACAGTATTGCGTTTGCTGCCCTAATTTCGCAGGAAAAGTAATTGAAGGGCGCATTGTCAAGTTACACGCATTACCAGCTAACAAAACACTGAAACGACTGTGGGAACAACGTTTGCGACTGATTCGGAAAGATTACAACAATGTAAAATAATAAGATATAATTGCAGTTGCTTCACTGAATTAAAAACAAAAATTATTCTACTGTATAATAATGTTATATTCTAGATAAACTGCAACAGTAACATTTCTCAATTAAAAAATTAAAGCAAAGAAAAAGAAAGAGACTTCGAATTTCTCGTGAATGTAGGTCACTGACAAACGAATTAGGCCTACTGAACAAACAAATCAGCAATCAATGTTTAGGCAGTTATTGTTAACTTTACTTTTACAATTTTAATAAATGATTTATCATGATTTTGGCTGAAGACAGCTAGTATTTGGTTGAGATTACTTATGACAGTGTTCCTTGGGCTTGGAGCTGACAAGACACGCTTACACAGTAACACACTACACAGCACAGTACATCGATTCGATTAATCAACACAAAATTACTATTATATTTACTTGTGAAAAGTTACGCCTCGTTTTCTATCACGTTGAGGTCTGTTCGTACATCCATATGCACAGCAAGCAGCCATCCTGAGTAAAATTTGAACGATTGTACAAGAGAAATATAATTTATATAACCCTCCATCTTTCTTGCTTCAACCGGAACTAGCGAACCCAAGGGCCGCAACCGATCCGCCACTTTCGCTTTCATTATGAAACAGCGCTATAAGCTTTGGCCGCTCGCGCTTGCTTCGGAATGGGGTGGGATGGGAGAGTGCGAAGAGGAAAGTGGGTGCGCTGAGTGTTCAGTTGTTGTTATTGTTGTTGTTGTTGTTGTTTCCTTCGAGTTAAATTGGGGAGTTTTGAGATGCATGGTTTGAATGGAGGATTTGATGTAGTTTGATGTTTTTAACTTTTAATGAATAGATGCGTTTGTTATTCTATAGGCTGCTGACTGTGTTCAGAAAGATTTTTAAAAAATACAAACGTTAACACAACGAGTCGTCAGGTTAAACCAACTTTCGGGCTTATTTTAAAACTCTTTCTGAAGGTAAAAAAGGTGGAAAAAAACAGACTAAATGCGTAAATCTCTGGACAGCAATTCAATACATGCATATAATAACGCCAACAATATTGTGAACATTATTAAAATTAAATACGGACATAGTAATCAAAAGGGAACATATTAATTTTGTTCTAGTCATCCACTAGCTGTTTTGTATAAATGTTATTGTCTGTGATGGTTGTACGTCCGGACAAGAGTTGACTTGCTGTTAGTTGGGAAAACAAAGATCAATTGTGATTCTGATTCAGCAAAATACTACAATTGTTAATGTCTTTTGGTGTTTAAATTATAATAATAATTTTGTTAAAATAATAATTATCATTTCTGTTTTACATTAATATTATTTTTATTTTTTTTCTACATTTATTGATTGATTGATTTTTGATAATGACGACTTCTGTTTATGTGCTAGCCTTGATTTTAAGCGGGGTTTACGTCACTATTAAATCGTCTATTTTCTTTTAATTTGTAGGTTTGGGTGAAACATAACCAGATCCATACACAATTTTCCATTTCCCCTCTCTTTCATCTTTACAGAAAAGTTGTTTTGGATAACGTTTATCGGGAGTGCATCTCAAATTTCCGCAACAGACTGGGTAGGTCATACCAAACTGTGCACAGCGTTCGTCTTTCTGTCCGCACTTCTTAACGCAGTGAAACTTATCGGGATGCTGGGGGTTTGTGCTCTCACATTCAAACCCGACGCAACAGTTCCCGTATTTGTCGCCCTTGTCAGTTATGTTACAATGAGCACGCGGGTTGGACACGCATGACTGGCCTGGCTGGAACCAAAGGAAAAGTTCATTAGTGATCAGTAAATCAAGTCAAACGAAATATATCACCACTCATTTCTCCTGGTTAAAGGAAATTATTATTATTATTATTATTATTATTATTATTATTATTATTATTATTATTATTATTATTATTATTATTAGATTCATTGATTAAAAGTCATTGCGACAATACATATGTTTTTCTATTCCTTAAATATTATCTAGTTATTGTTTTTAAACCTTCGAGTCCCACGGCACCAAAATCCAGTCTGATGCATGACGGAATCAACATGTAAATCGACCAAAAGCATTTGAGGTTTTGGGGTTTTTATATGTCTGGAATATTTGGCTATTTATTTTGTTAAATTTCACATTTGCAGACGGTTCAAACATTGGCCAGTAACCTTTTTTTAAAGGTGATCAAATTTTATACTATTTATTGGAAATTCTAGGTACAATGGCCAAGTTTTGTCCAGTTAAGAAGCAGATCTATTTCGTGGAGATCTAGATCGTGAACCCTGAGAAAGGGTTTACCATCCAAGCGAACTCTTCCAAATTTTAAAGACAGATCTCAACATTGACAGTCATCAACATACTACTACTACTACTACTACTACTCACACCAGCTCAATTCCTTTGTGAGCAGCACTGTTTAGTGCCTTCACATTTTGCTTGCTGCGGGCTATTTATAGCTTGCCTGCACCCTCCCTTCCAGTGAAAGGTAAGGAAAGGAAGCATCAGGGAAGCTATTTATAGCTAGCCTGGCTGACCTAACCTCAAAATCTAAAACGCTTTGGTTAAGTCGTTGTGTATTATACTACTACTACTACTACTCCTACTACTACTACTACTACTACTACTACTACTACTACTACTACTACTACTACTACTACTAATAATAATAATAATAATAATAATAATAATAATAATAATAATAATAATAATAATAATAAATTCATTTAAAAACACTCTTTAATAACCCTAGTAAGGTTCTTACAAAGTTTGAACAAAATCGGCTCAGTGGATCTTGAGATTTGGCTTGCAACTTAACGGCTAACCCACAGACAGACCAATTGTTTATTTTAATTTAATTACTGTTTATATAGCCCTTTATTAACTCAAGAGCCGCTCAACGCGATGGCCGATAGAGGATCTAACTCAAACCGCCCGAGACGCCCACTCGCAGCCTTTGGGCGCATGGCCTGACGCCCGGACAACTGAGCACAATCCTGGGCAGGCAGGGATGGGGGAGAAGGACCAAGTGCATGCTGGGTATATTCTTGTCACCGGCACTCACCCGTCTAGGACATGAGCGTCAGGATCTTTAAAGTCCTTTATGATGTAATGTATGCGACACACATACTAGACCTCGGTTTATACTCTCATCCGAAGGAGTAGAAAACGGGAGTAAAGTGTCTTTCCCAGAAACACAACACAATGGCCCCGGCCAGGGCTCGAACCCGGGACCTTCAGATCCGCAAGCCATAGCTCTACCATTAGACCACCGTGCCTACAGACTGACTGTTGGCTCGTTCTTCGAAGCATAATATAATGCCAAACAAATTCGGAATAACAAAATAAAACAAAACGTTTGAAGTTATTGCCATTTAAATATTGCACAAAACTGTTAAAATTAATGTGTACACGTGTCCAAGCTTCAAGAGTTTGCAAATAGTACAATGCATCAGAGATTTATACTTGCAGCCACCATTTAAGAACAATAATTAAAACTGAACACACATACATACACACCTGTGGTTTTGTATTCATGAAACAATTTTATCCAGTGGACAAAGTCCCGAAAAACCGTAGGTAGTATAATCTATACCCTACGTACACCTGCGCGGATTTATCCTCTGTGACGAATAAAACCCATGGTTGGCTAATACTAAGCTAATCCTACGTAACTGAAGTAGGTGGAGTGCGAAACAGAAGTTTTTTTTCAAACCTTGTGTGAAATATCCCAGTCGAAGCCTGTTGTTTCAGAGAGGGACAGGAATGATAACAACAGCAACGACGACAACAGTATCGTCATCATCTTTCCAGACAGCAAACACCTGGTAGAACTTGGTACTGATAGTTGTATACAATGGCAGATGATGCAAGCACACACGGGTCCGACTGCCCATGTAGCGCTGTTGAGGACATTATATACCTAGCCCTAGGCAAAGGCTCAAGCCTCTTTGTAGGTCACTGCGGTTTAAAGACTAATGCTGTCGGCGCTGTTACTTTAACTTCCATGGCTAATTCCTTTAATTTTTTATTTAACTGAATGATAGACATGAAGGATGCAACCTCTCTGTTAAATTGATTTGGGAAAAATAGTCCTTTATGGCAACACACGCTTTGCATGATAGCGGACACGCGTAACTAGTCGCGAACCACGCCGCAGGCAAATCGTATGCTACGGTGATTGTCTCACCTGTGTACCTACCAAGAAACAACCCTGAATAAACTGCTGCCTTGGCGAGGTTAAAGCCAATTTGGAAAGACAGGACCATCAGTCTACATTCCAAGGTAAGACTGCTGCGCTCCCTTGTCATCTCCATCTTCCTATATGCTTGCGAAACATGGACCCTCACAGCAGATCTCCAACGAAGAATACAAAGCATGTAGATGAGGTGCTACAGAAGACTTGTAAGCATTTCCTATACCCAGCACATCACCAACGACGAAGTCCGACAGACCATCACACAAGCCATTGGACAACACGATGACCTGCTCGCAGTGGTGAAAAAACGGAAACTCCGATGGTATGGCCACGTCTCCAGATCATCAGGTCTTGCAAAGACCATCCTGCAAGGCACAGTGCAAGGAGGTAGAAGAAGAGGGAGACCGAAAAAGAGGTGGGAGGACAACATTCGAGAATGGACTGGTTTGACACTTAGCGAAACAATCAAGGTTGCTGAGGACAAGGAAAGATGGAGTACGCTGGTTAAACGATCATCTGTGGTGCCCCTACCACCTCCGAGTTATGGGATAGGATAGGATAGAAAGGAATTGTCTTACATCAACACGTTGACACTTGTAGGCAAAGCCATCAGACAACTGCTGATTGATGCCTGAAAGCCTGCCAGTGTCACAAGTAACAAGTGTGCTCTTAAATGCACATCTATCTACATGTAGAGTGCAAAAAGGCTGATAGCCTACGACGCCATCACTATTATACTATACTATACTATACTATACTATACTATACTATACTATACTATACTATACTATACTATACATATCCCTCCACCCACTTTTCACACACACACACACACACACACACATCTCTGTGCACCATTAACCACACTTTTTGCGTGAAAGGAGTTGATTTTGATGATGGTACGATCTTCGTGTTGTGGCTGTTGTTGCATATATGCTAGGTATAACTTTACCTACGAACGAACAGTACAGCTGCTGTGTGTGTGCTTGCATCATCTGTGATGCTATAATATACTCCCAGTACCCATTACACGTTTTATTCGACACATGTACATGCAGTCAACCATTGGACAATTCCCACGTCATGAAATGTGACGCTCCAGTTGGTCCAATGACGTCAGTGTATAGGTTGGCCCGAAACCATGATATAGAAATAAATAGACGTTCTCTCATTGTGAGGCATCCAAGACTGGGCTGGAGATTGGTCGTCGCCTTCTTGAGGGAGGTTTTGGAGAGCAGCATTGGTGGTTTAGTGTAGGGCTGTTGGCGGAGGGAAAAGTGTGTGGAAGAGGGTTGGGATATTCAGTGATACACTCTTTTGCCATGTCAAATTATACATTCATTTTCTTCGGGTCAGCAAAGAAACCTTCCAGTGAAAACAGTTCGGTGCCATGAGGGGAGGGAGTAAGGGAGGGGAGAGTAGGGGGAGAGGGGGAGGGGATGAGGAGAGAGGTTGATGACGGAGCCAGGAACGTGAGGTAGTCGGGTGTGCGTGAAGATGAAACATCAGTGTGCGGTCTGTCACGTGGGGTTTATGGGCTCTGCACAATGGAATTATGGACCCTCACGTTTATTCGGTGGGAACTGCTAGTAAGTCACCCTATGAATTACTTTAATAAATTTATTTGTTTAGCTCGTTCTGTGTTAAGGTTGGGGTACAGAAATAGGTAGAAAAATTGTAAAAGATTACTGTCACACTAGCTTTCACACGGCTATGAATCATATGTAGTCCAGCCACTTGATAACAGTTAAAATCACACCTTTATTTCTTCTACTCTATACAAGGTTTTCTAGGTACTAATCTAACTTAAAAAGTCTCAGTCAATGCTAATAGTTCGATCGCTGAAAGTCTAGGCAGCTGTTATATCTTCCTCGGGCACTTGCTATTTGAGTTTATGTAGATTGGACTACTGTGGTCCGTTTTACAGTTTCTGAAGAGTGGACTTCTGTGGTCCTGTTTCGATCAGTTTAAGTGCACCTTTGGTTTTACACTTAACTGCTAGATGGTGCGTGCGAAGTCCTTCTGTGAGGTAGCTTCTGGTCCACCTGTGTCGTTGTGTAGTTGGGTTCCCTTGCCACGCTGTGGGGTCTGACAGGGTGTTTTTCCGGGTAGCTCTGTCCGACTTGTGCGGTAGAGGCTCCTCAACCAACTCGTCGTTTCTGTGGAGTGGGACGCACAGGATTGCTTGCCTGCTCGTCTGTAATATAAGAGACGAAATTCTGCACAACCCTGAATAATCGGTTTGTGCAGAGCGTCTCACTGAAAGCCAAAGTAGCCCTCAGTGATAGCTCCACATCTCTATACATAAGCGACGAACATTCTGCTACTTCCGGGGTCCACTGGAATCTCAACTCTAAATTCCTATACATACATAAATATCAATCGTGCCTAACTATACACATACAGAATTAATAATAATATAAACATTCAGTGGTACAGCCACTGGTCTGCAAACATACATATAAGTTAAACAACAGTGGTTCCGTATGGTATGCAACATGGCGGCGCAACCGGTCGTGTTTCGCCACGTGTTCGGCTTTTCCACATGGTCACGCAAATTCGGATAAACAATTCACATTTATGCATAGCAAATTCCACAAACATAATTTCCACAATAATATAAATATATCACGATGAAACAGAAGGGTGTCCATTTACCTGTTTGACAAGTTCAGGCCCGTGGTGACTTGAGAGAATTCTAAGATTCTAAAGTCCTGCTTCCTGGTCTATGAGTGAAGAGATTCTCTGCTAGCTAAGTAGATGTTACTTCTTCCTCGTCTCACACACGACTGACCAAAACTGTGTGTAGGTTTTGACCCATCAGAACCGGCTCTACCCGCTTAGCCTGCTGGTCATTGGTTAAACGGTCCGATTCAAAGCTCAAGTGCTGACTCACTGCGCTGTGTGGCTTAATTGCTGCTGTGTAATACACTCCTCTCTCTAATGTTACAATGACTACACAAGGCTAAATAGTAATAGGCAGAGTTAAAACTAGCCAGTTCATGACACGGTCGCACAAGACTCCAGACGTTTAATATTTAAATTTTTTGCTATTTTATTGAAATATCTACTTTTATCTTTTTATGTTTACCTTTACTGTAAATGCATATTGTTATGAGGTCTTAAGCAAGTCATATTGCCCATCCTAAATAAGTTTTTTTTCCCTTGCTTGGAGTTTTAAAATACGTTTGTTTGCTTATACGTTGTTTAACCTAATATGCGTGTGTCCAAAGAAATTAGTAATTTGATATAACAGTCTTATTACAACTGTATTTGTGTCGTAAAGTTCATCTGTGGGTGGTAACCAGTACATTTATTTTTCTTTAGACCTGACTAAGATGAATAAAGATTATTTATTAGTACTGTACAGTCCAATATTATGTTTGTGGGCGACGTTGCCCTGTCTTTTCCGCGCTATCCGTGCTGTGGGAATGATGTTGCGGCGGCGCCTCCAACCCGATGACGACGATGTTCATGGTTGACATACAAGTATCGCTCGCCGCTACAATAAATGAACTAATCTAGCTTATCTCTTACAATAATAAATGAAGTTTCTATATGAATCAATGTGCTTGGGTAGTGTGTGTGCGTGTGTGTTTGTAGGTGTGTGTGTGGGCAAGTGTGTGTGTGTGTGTACAAGTGTGGATGTCTAGAAATTCATCTGATTGGCTTGCCATCTTATTTTTCATGTGATCTTTCTCTCCCACTCTTCTCTCTCCCCTCTAAACCTCTTACCTTTTGTAAAATTGTTGGTCTTAAGCAGGAAAGTTAAACATGTTCGTGTATCTGGCGACCAACATTGTACTTGTTTGGTTGGTTGGTGAGTTAGTTGATTTCTTTCTTTGTTTCTGTCTTTTCTTCATCCGCAGGCCACGCATTCAATCATTGTATTCTTTCTCTTTCTTTTACGTCTGACACGTTGGTAAGAAATGTACTGAACATAAACTGACTAAAATTTAATCCACTGTCTTCTACATGACCAGCTAACGTCACCAGCATAGGTTTAGGAGGGTCCGTGTTAACATCACGATTAATTACTGTCCAATTAAATATTACAATTATTTCTTAGCTGTAAATCAACCAAGTGCACAGCTGCTTCATGTACTGGGCACGTGCACATCCACCTGAAACTATACTCATGACAGAGATCTTGTTGGTAGTTGACATTCGTTTGATTCCTAAATGTATCTCTCTCCTTCCCCTACCCCCCCCTTGCTCACCCCATCCCCACCCTCTGTTCCCTCGCCAGTCGCCTCGCTCAAATAAATCTTTTATTCCTGTTTTTGTAACGGGCACCAATACAGTCAGGTACCAACTCAATCAGGATCGATTGTCTTATTAATTGATCCTCCTTTTCTTGTTCTCATGGGGTATAACAGAAATTACACCTTTTTCTAAAGTAATATCCACTGGCCACATTGAACGCCGGACAGGTATCTTAAAGCCCCACGACTGTCAGTAACAAGTTAGTTGATTTAGTTACATGTATTTAAAATTGTGTCTTATTTATTTTATTTATTTATTTTTCAGATGCATCGGGAATTTTAGTATATCTTAACAGTTAATCACTGGACATATTGAAGGCCTAATGGAATAGCTGAGCATTCCTATCTTAAGGCCGCTATTGTCAGCAACAATTTATTTATCTTCCTTTTTTTTATTAATTTTTGTTTCTCTCTCAAGGGCATTTTTTTTTACAGAGCGTAGATATACCTATCCTAAGGCCACTATTGTCAGTAACAATTTATCTACTTACTTATTTTTTCGCCTTATTTTTTTTTCCTCTCTTACTCTTTCAGGGCATTGCTGTATCGAAAGAAAGATATCGCCAGTCCTGGACATAGTGCTGAAGGTCAGACAGAATGGCAGAGAGTTCCCATCGGCGAGTCCACTATCTGTTGATGGCGCATTATCTCTTCGGACTACTACGTCCGTCTTTGCTGCAGGTGAGAACAGCATTTATATATACTTCCTTTATTATTTCTCAGTGTCTAGAAGTTGTGCCACGCGAAGCAGTGTAAAATACTTGGAAATTTACAAACGATGGGATTATGATGATGATGATAATGATGACGATGATGGTTAGGGTGATGGTGATGGTGATGGTGCTGGTGATGGTGATGATGATGAGGATGAGGATGATGATGATGATGATGGTTATTATGGTTATGATGATGATGGTTATGATGATGATGATGATGATTGGTTGTGATGATGATGATGATGATGAGGAGGAGGAGGAGGAGGAGGAGGAGGATGATGATGATGATGATGATGATGATGATGATGATGATGATGATGATGATGATGATGATGATGATGATGATGATGATGATGATGATTGCCTCGTGCGTGCTGTGTGTATTTGTGTAGCCGGCATGCACTCGCCCGTCCTGGACATATAATGCGCGTCTTTAAAGTCTAGGCGATGGAACGCCTGGTGCACGAACTAGACGGTTTATACTCTCAGCCCAATGAATAATGATGATGATGAATGATGATGGATGATGATGATTGATAATGATTGATGATGATTGATGATGGATGATGATGATGATGCACCCATTGCACATAGCTACGATCGAAAGAAAGTATACTCCAGGCACACGCTGCGCAGCAGGCCAAAGTATGTCCCTTGTCCCTTGAAGGGATACTTTGGCGAGGTGAGCAGCCTGCTCGGTTACTGTGTCGTTGAAAGACTACAAACGGAGAAGTAAGTTTCGTCTGCTCTAGGCGACGAATTAGGTCACGCTGTATTTGTTTCTAGGTCAACGGTCTTTTACGAACCGTTTGAGAATCTTTTCGAACCGTTTATTGACGCCGGATAGTGTCCTCACTTGGTGTCATACAATTTAAGAATCCAAGAAGGCAAATGGATTTTTGGGACGGAAAAAGAGCATTTTTGTAGACACAAGGGTTAGGGCAAGGGCTAGGGATAGATCTACAACTAACTCTTACCCGAACCCTTGTAGCAATATTCCGCTCTTTCCGTCACTTTTAAACAGTACTGCGGTTCGCATCCGCGGCTAGCAGCGAGCCCAAAGTATACTTTGAAGGGATGGAGGGAATACTTTCACCTGCTGCTAGCGGGAGTTTTGGCGATACTTTCTACCAATCGCAGCAATGTGTATTACCTCGATGATGATGATGATGATGATGATGATGATGATGATGATGATGATGATGATGATGATGATGATGATGATGATGATGATGATGATGATGATGATGATGATGATGATGATGATGATGATGATGATGATGATGATGATGATGATGATGATGATGATGATGATGATGATGATGATGATGATGATGATGATGATGATGATGATGATGACTGAATCTCAAATGTCTTTTGGAGTCGCGGTGTAATGTTGCCGTAAGTCAAAAGAGAACCTGGTCTTTCACTGTGCTTTTGTGTGAACTGTGAGCCAATATATCACCCTTAAACAAGCTGCAGGCAGATAAAGGAGATAGGGATGAGGAGTTCAGGTAGAAGAGACGGAAGGACACAGAGAGAGAGAGAGAGAGAGAGAGAGAGAGAGAGAGAGAGAGAGAGAGAGAGAGGAAGAGAGATGAGAGGGAAGAAGAGAGAGAGTGGGTGAGAGGGAGAGAGAGTGGAAGACAGAAGGTGAGAATGAGGGAGAGAGAGAGAGTGAGATGAGATGAGCTAAGATGAGATGAACTGAGATCAGATGAGATAACAATTTTATTTAACAAAGGTAAAAGAGTAAGCCCTGGGTGTGCTTTTTCACATCTTACCCTTGGGGCTTGAACAACAATAATAATTAATATAACAAAGCAACTGTATAACAATGACATCATAATGTAATAATAATAATAATAATAATAATAATAATAATAATAATAATAATAATAATAATAATAATAATAATAATAATAATAATAATAATAATAATAATAATAAGGATATTTATATAGCGCTTTTTGCCAATGAACAATATCAGTTCAAAGCGCAGTACTCACGCATTCATTCTAAACATCCGGCTTCATACAAAATAAAATCAGACACTTGCTAACGAATAAGAGACGAGGGAGGGAGGGAAAGAGGGAGGAGGGGAAAGCTAAGGAGGGATGATGGGGTGGGTGGTGGCGGTGGTCTGAATCAAAACAACAACAAAACAAAACAAATGAAGCAATATAATCAAGATCTGTGCACACATGCACATATGCGCCCACACGCCCACACACACACACTCACAATTATTTTAAACAAACTAAAGAATGTTCTCTAATTATGTAACTAATTAATTTCTGATGTGATGTAAAAGATGTCTTCTCAAAGATGTGATTGCACTGAGAGATAGAGAGAGAGAGAGGGAGAGAGAGAGAGAGAGAGAGAGAGAGAGAGAGAGAGAGAGAGAGAGAAGGAGGGGGAGGCAGATATGGGAGAGAGCAAAGATGGGAAAGGAGGTGGGGGAGAGGGGGAGATAAAGGGAGGTACGTAATGGGATCGTGTATGTGTCTGTCTGTGTGTGGGGGGAGGGAGAGTGGGGCGTGAGAGAGACAGACAGACAGACAGAGAAAGATAAAGTTGGGGAGAGAGAGAGAGAGAGAGAGAGAGAGAGAGAGAGAGAGAGAGAGAGAGAGAGAAAGAGAGAGAGAGAGATACGTAATGTGTGTGTGTGCGTGTGTGTGTGTGTGTGTGTGTGCTTGTGTATGTGTTTGTGAGTGAGCGCGCGGCGCGTTTGTGTGTATGTGTGTGTGTGCGAAAGAGAGAGTGACCGAAAAGTGGGTGCAAATGGTGTGTTATCTATACTCACAGGCGGCGGAAGCAGGGGGGGGGGGGGGGGCAGGGGGGCCATGCCCCCCCCCTAGAAAAATGTTGGAGGGGGCAGCCTTATATATTGCCCCCTCCAATAATGAGTAGTTTTTTTGTGTTTTTTTTTCGCCAGGGCATTAAAGGATTTTTTTTCTTCAAATGGAATCGAGCAATACAAGTGTTTATCATCATAATCATCATCATCACCCTCTGATCAGTAAGAGAAGTTCGTCCCTTCGTCATCATTTCCTGTCGACGCGTCATAACCGTTAGCCTTAGCGTAGATCAACGTGACCGACAGTTTTCGACATCGTGCACATCACAGTCGCGTTTTGAAAACTTTCATTTGCTGTCAGTTTTTACAGTCTACCGTTTTCAATATCAGCAATTTTCTCGACTACAAGTGAAGAAGTCAGCAAAATGGCAAATGCTTTGACAACTGGTGTTATTGTTCCTCGTCAAGCATCCCGACAGACTCTCCGTGACAACCAACCTGCGGCCACTCCAGAAGGATATTTCAAGATTAGCATTGCCATTCCTTTCTTGGAACACTTGTCAACCGAATTGGACTCGAGGTTAAAAAATGCTGGTCTAGCAGACAATAGACAGTAATAGACAACCAGGATGGTTTCATGCAGGTTCCAGAAGGGGTGATGCTGGCAATGTTGTGGGAGTCTGACCTACCAGACAACGCTACCCTTGATGCAGAATACCAACGGTGGGTTTGCAAATGGCGAAGTGCTGCTGAGAATGCGATAGCTATCATCCCATCCACGGCATCAGAAGCACTGAAACATTGTGACAGGGATTTTTTTTTATCCCAACCTGTTCATCATGCTTTAGAACCTTTGCACCCTACCTGTCACTACTCAAACAGTCAGTTGCGCAACCTGAAAAACTACCTGCGCTCTACAATGGGGCAACAGAGACTAAATGGACTTGCTTTACTGAAAGTGCACAGGGATGTTGATATTGACTTCAAAGAGGCAGTGAACTGTTTTGCCAGAAGATACAATTCACAAATGGTACTAATGCCGAGGAACCAAGACTGAATTAAGTAAAAGCAGGGCGGTGATGTTCATAAACTACAAGGTAAAGCTTTATACCGTTAACGATCAACAAAAAGTAGTGAATAATAATAGTATACAAAACATCTCTGCTGATAAATAAATGTGTGTGTGGGTTTTTTTAAAGGGAGGGGCAGAGGATAATTTTTGTAGGCTACCACAGAGTTTGTCAGTTCAATTGTTCAAAAAGCTCAAAGTCCCAGACCATCACAGATGGCTTTTTCAAGGTTCAGATTGCACCAGATTGCACCATTTTGCATCCTTGAAAAAAAAAAATTTCCGGGGGAGCATGCCCCCGGAGCCCCCCAGCAGGCTCGGCGCTTCGCGCCTTCGCTGAATCTGTAACCCCCACCCCCACCCCCACCCTCGACTTTTCCCAGGTGTGTGCCCCCCCCCAATCCTGAGCAGCTTCCGCCGCCTGTGATACTTTAAGTAAACTCCCTTTAGTGTTAGGCCCGAGTTGATAGAACTGCAAATACGTTGGGATGTGGATGGGAGAAAGAGAGAGAGAGTGTTTGTGTGTGTATGTCTGTGTGTTATTTGTATTTCTGTGTGTGGGTGCGTGCGTGCGGTTGCTTAGGCTAGCACCACTCCCAATAGAGCATATATTTTATCGTTGGACTAATTGGCCGCTCTTCTGTTTGGGTGGCCATTTTTTTTTTATTTGGTCTAAAAATAGCGAATAGCATACCGGCCTTTCGGTTCACTCGCTGGATAAATTTATTGTTGTTGCTTTGACTTCCAGACCTCATAATAGCACTTAGGAACACGGGTAGGCAGATAGTAAATTTTAAAAAAAATGCAGTGCATTAGAAACTTGGTAAAGGCGTAGGGTCAAATCGTAAATAAAATTAATTTTGTTCCTGTAGTACAGTGAATGTGGAAAAGGTGTGCGGTAACCTCAATTGCGGAAACTTAGAAATTACAGTTCATGTTTTGAGTTTTGTTTGGTTTCTTGATAATACGCAGCAAGGTGCGCATATTTACACACGTACACACACACACACCCACACACACACACACACACACACACACACACACTCACACACACACTCTCTCTGCCTCTGTCTCTGTCTCAGATTCAGAAACAGTTTCTTCCCAGATGCTGTCCTCAGTACATCACCAACCATGGAATGATCTGTATAAACTGGAAATTCACAACAATTGCTTGATTTGTACCTTTGTACACTAGGAATATGCTATTCAATATATACTGTTGTGTGTGAGTGTGTGTGTGTATGTGTGCGTGTGTGGTGTGTTGTGTTGTGTTGTGGTGTGTGTAGATTTGGATGTGAAGCTTAACATTCTTAATCATTCTCATCATTTTATTTAATGCTGTTATATTGCTTTACTGCTGTATTTTGTTTTACTTGCAGTGTGTGTGTGACTCCATATTTTGTGATAGATGACTGATGTATGTTTAACACTGTGTTTGCCTATCCTTTAGTGCTGTATGCATGTTGAATGCCAAGGAAGCGCATGACACGATGATAGCATGTGTGACTGTGCAAGAAAGGATGTACTTCATTGTCGCCATGCCACACCAAAATCCTTGTAACGTTTTTACTTGGTGAATAAATATTCTTATCTTATCTTATCTTATCTCTCACTCACACATACACACACGTACACACACTCACACACACACTCTCGCAAGACCTTGTAAACCTTGTTTTGGTTTTATGACAATAAATATTCGTATTCGTATTCGTATTCACTCTCTCTGTATCTCACACACACACATACACACACGTGCTCACACACACACTCACACAGCACCACCACCTCCACACTAAGACACTAAGTCAATTCGTACATGTGAAATTAAAGTGTAGATTTTCGTTCTGAGATTCCAGCTACCTTTTTTCTTGAAAACTCTTCCGGGACAAAACTCCTCATTTGTGTGCGAGGTCGGTTGGGAATATTGGATGCTTTCTGTCAACTGGTCATTGGGGCTGGGGCAATATACATCAGACACTGCACACTCCTGCTCTTACTTCAAATTTTCGCCCCTCATACAGGGCTTCATTAGTTAGGGTTGTCATCAGGTTCACATCCAGCACTGAGCTATAAATTAATAATTATAATATAGCTCTTTTCCAGTTCAAGAGCTGCTCAAGATGCTATTGGACCTAACTTAACCCATTAGAGGCGCTCACTTGCTGCCTTTCGGCGCGTAGTCTGACTACCGGACAACTGAGCGGTATCTTGGGTGACCGGGAGGGGGAGGGAGGGAGGGAGGGACGGAGGGCGGGGCGAGGCGAGGGCGGAAGCATCGGGAGAAGAGATTTATAACGCTTGCTGGGTGTAGGCCTATTTCTATAGCCGGCACGCATAAATCTAGGACATGAGCGTCAGGGTCTTTAAAGTCAGTGCCATGAAACGCGAGAATGCACAAGCTAGCCCTCGATGTGTCCCCTCATCGGAAGATGCCTAGAGGCCGCTGGCCTGTACCTCATTGTCATGTGTCGAAAAGGGCGGAGGTGATGCGATAGATGATGATGACGATGATGATAATGATGATTATTATGATGATGATACGGCCAAACGGTTTGTTGTTCAGTGTTTGGTATCTATATGTTCATATGGCGACTAAACAACGGGAATTCCCGAAAATAGCTCTTTCGGGCGACAAATAACGGTGGACGTAAAGACAGTTTGCATACCCGGGTTAAAGAGAAAAAAAACAAAAAAAAAACATTGGCTTGAAATGCAACTTTCGGCTCCCCTGGGCGGCGAAGTAGGTCAAACTTTCTTTTCTCTAGGTCAACTGGTTATTTTCAAACCGTTTGAGAATATTTTCGACCGTTTGTTGACGCCGGATAGCGTCCTCCTTGATTTCATAAAATTTGAGAATGCAAGAAGATACGTCGGAAAGAGCGCAACCTTGTAGAGAAACATTCTGTAATATATATATTACCGAATTTGAGCTCTGAAGATACATCGGATTGAGCGCAACCTTGTAGAGAAACATTCTGTAATATATATTACTGAATTTGGGCTCTGTCCGTCACCCATTAGCACCAATTTCGATTCATTTCTTCTCTAAATTCTCTTCCTCCCGTAGACATCGGCGCTCTTTCCATACCTGTCAAGTGCTACGGATTTTTGCGTAGCGCTACGCATTTTAAAAATTTTCCCATTGCTACGGCGTATCACAAAGCTGCTACGCAATTTTTCAAAAAGTGACGATAATATTTTTTAACCAAGGGGGTTTTCGCGCAAAAGTAGTCTGTTCCGGTCGAGTCCGGTTTAAAGACACTTAGTAAAAGCACCGTACTTCCGCAACACGTGTTCGTTCAGAACTACAGTCTGCGATCAGTCTTTGTGAGGGAGAGAGAGACGGAGTTGAACAAAGAAAATGGCAAAGCCTCCACCTAAAAAAACTCAAACGACCAGGAAGGCACCTGCCTGAATGGGAAACCGATAAGGATTTGAAGGCCTAGTGGAGAAGTCCAAAGAAAGTAGACTCAATAAAGTTTAGTAATAGCATAAATATGAGTTACTCATATGCTATTACTAAACTTTATTGAGTCTACTGATGCATTAAAAAAATTGTTTTCCTTACCAGTGCTAGGAAAGTTTAGATCTACATGGAAGCAATGTAAATGATGTGATGCTGAACCTGGTCTTGAGACAAAATAGGAGATTTTCCTACCGATTTCTTTTCTCTTTTTTTTTTCACTTTTATTTTGAAATACGTACATGAAATTTGAAAATGTTTATAATGATAATGATAATGGTAATAGCTAAAGTGTTGTGCATTAACAAGATTTTACAATAAATTTGTAAACACATTGGATGTGTGTGATGCAGAAGTTTCCAGTTTTGTTGCGAATCGTGTGATTCACATTAGTGCTACACCAAACCTCCATTTGCTATGGTTTTTCTGATAAATTGCTACACCACAACCCCAAAAACCCTTGACAGGTATGTCTTTCCGTCAATTCCTTCTATATCGATGACTATCAGCCCGTACAACTGTCAGAAGGCGTCTCCCAGAATATTCCAGCCAGCTGTCATGACTGCACAGAAGATATCTTCCAAAAGCCGTTGCTGCTTGAGAAAACGTCTATAATGATGATCATAATGGTAACTGTGCTACATAATTGTTGTTAGCGATGATATCGATAACAAAAATATCTCCTAAGTCTTTATGAAAAGCTGAAGACGATGATGCCGATGAGTATGACAACGACGTTACAATGATAACGTTCATGATTTTATGTTTGTTCCATTCCAGGAAATAATAAAACAACCTATACAAGGGGACGGGCAGGATTTTGCTTCAAGTAAGTGTTTTGTATTTTTGTCTTATAAAAAAGCCTATGTTTTCCTCCATTCTCTTTGCTTTTTTCTGTGCTGTTGTGCTGTTGTTTTGTTGTTCTTTTCTTCTTCTTCTTCTTCTTCTTCTTCTTCTTCTTCTTCTTCTTCTTCTTCTTCTTCTTCTTCTTCTTCTTCTCCTTCTTCTTCTTCTTCTTGTTCTTCTTCTTCTTCTTCTTCTTCTCCTCCTCCTCCTCCTCCTCCTTCTTCTTCTTCTTCTTCTTCTTCTTCTTCTTCTTCTTCTTCTTCTTCTTCTTCTTCTTCTTCTTCTTCTTCTTCTCTTCCTCTTCTTCTTCTTCTTCTTCTTCTTCTTCTTCTTCTTCTTCTTCTTCTTCTTCTTCTTCTTCTTCTTCTTCTTCTTCTTCTTCTTCTTCTCCTCCTCCTCCTCCTCCTCCTCCTTCTTCTTCTTCTTCTTCTTCTTCTTCTTCTTCTTCTTCTTCTTCTTCTTCTTCTTCTTCTTCTTCTTCTCCTCCTCCTACTTCCCTTCCAGTTCCTTTTCTCCTGCTCCTCCTCTTTTTCAGTTTTTTCTCTCATTTTCCTCCATTTTGTCACCTCCTCCACTTTGTTCTCCTATTCCCCTTCTTCTTTTTCGTTCTACTCCTCTTATTCTGTTTTCTCCCCCTCCTTGTCGCGCACCGATCAGACACAAGTGCACTCGCAGGCACTCACATATATATAAACAAACATACACCCACACAAGCGGTCCTGATCGGCCGGACGTCCTTCAGTCGCTGAGACGAGAAAATGTAAAGAACGAACCAACACGTACAACATGTAACGAATGACAAAGATGTATGATCAAAAGCTCAATCACACTTTATTCATAAAACTAAAACAACTAACAATCAATGACACACGGTAAGCTCAATAAAAAGTGATGGGATGAAAAACTAATGAACAATCACAATAACATCAACATAAGGATAGAGAAAGTCAAAGTGCACAAAGAGGAGGAAGAAGGAAAGAGAACAGATAGTTGATGGGAACGATAAAACCTGGGGTGGGAGGTGGAGTTCGATCCGGATCCACGTGATAAGGTGACCGGTAGTTTGCGGCTTGACCGGAACTTGCCACTTCCGGTGTCAACAAATGCCACGCACGTGGTCGGGAGAGAAGATTCACGCAGGTTAAACGTCACGAAGAAAGAGGTAGACGTTGATGACTTGAACGAAGACAGGCGATCACTTAGAAACCACGCCACAAGGAGAACAGAGGTGAAGGATGATAAAGTTGATGGAAAGTAATACAGTACATGAGGTAATGTAAAGTAAGCCTGCAACCGTTAATGCAACCGAGGTAATCGCAGTCTATCCCGGATGTATCCAACGTTCCCACTATCCCCTCCCCCCCCCCCTTCCTATCATACTATAGTCTTTCGGGATGGCACTAGCTAACTACACATGTTCCACCAAAATCGTCAGCAATCATCTTCAATTAACATCAAAATTAGAGATGGGTACCGTGGGTCAAAATCGTACCGGTATTACCGCGGTATTTTTAGGTAGTATCGGTATTTCGTACCGGTATGCCGGGATTTTAAGTGTTACAATCAAATGGGATATGGCACTGACAGTGGTGACCGACGCAAAAGAAAGATTGTCATACACGCCAATACAGTTTCAACGAACCACATTTCCAAAGAAACTGAAGCTTTATTATTGCTTGAACGCCTTCAAAACAAACTATGATAAATCACTGTTTAGAACATCAACAATCTTTAAGCCACAAAATCAAAATAAAACAAAAACATTCAACGGGAAAGGTCTTTAAGAACTTTAAGAGTGCAATAGGATTGGCGACTGGTGTCATGCTCAAACACGTGGATAAGCTGCTGTTCTTACAAGTTCTTATTCAAGAACAGCTGCCTATCCACGTGTTTGGGCTTTAGGCTCGCTCTCTGGGCGGACAAGATGTCGCCCACTGTTGGGTTATGTGTTGTCGAGATTTCCCAGTAAACCGGACCTTGGACACCCGCACCGGTATACCGTACGTCGCGTTTCCGAACCTGAATACAGTTCCTACCACTCTTGGTCCACCTCCTCCTCCTCCTCCTTCTTCTCCTCCTCCTCTTTCTTCTGCTTCTTCTTCTTCTTCTTCTTAAATATACAAAACGCAAGGTGTGGCCATACCTTATAATTATTCTTCCTCCATTCGTATCAGCAGGTAAATGATAATGTCAGTTGCCACATCCATTTCAGATAAGGGGGTCACCTCTTTTCATTGGTTCTATGTCATGTATTATAGTCTATAGTAGACCGCTCTTAAAGTGTGTTTGAAGTTTGTTTGTTTTAACACTTACACTAGATATATATCACTTATTATTATATATTTAATCGTTCTTATATAGCGCTTTTCCAGCTCAAGAGCTGCTCAAGGCGCTGGCCGATACAGGATCTAACTCAAGCCGCCCGAGACGCCCACCCGCAGCCTTTGGGCGCATGGTCTGACGCCCGGACAACTGAGCACAATCCTGGGCAGCCAGGGATGGGGGAGAAGGACCTAGGTGCATGCTGGGTGTGTTCTTGTCACCGGCACTCACCCGTCTAGGACATGAGCGTCAGGATCTTTAAAGTCCGTTATGATGGAATGTATGCGACACAGACTAGACCTCGGTTTATACTCTCAACCGAAGGAGTAGGAAAACAGAAGTAAAGTACTTAACAAGTGAATGGGTTCTCAGACGAAAGAGAAAGGGAGAATAGAGTAGAATAGAGTGAGGGTGGGGAGAAGAGAGAGTGATATAGAGGGGGGAGAGAGAATGAAGAAGAGAGGGTGGGAGGTAGAGAGGGAAAGTGATAAAGATGGGGGGAGAGAGAGAGAGAGAGAGAGAGAGAGAGAGAGAGAGAGAGAGAGAGAGAGAGAGAGAGAGAGAGAGAGAGAGAGAGAGAGAGAGAAAGAGATGGAAAGAGACAAAGATACAAGGAGAGACAGAGAGATTTAGACAGTGAGAGCGAGTAAGAGAATGAGAGAGAGGGGGGGGCGGAGAGATAGATTGAGGGGAAAAGAGAGAGACAGGGAAGAGGGAGGAACAGAGGGAAGAGAGAGCGAATTACAGAAAGGACAGAGAGGTAGACAGAGAGAGAGAGGGGGAGGGAAAGTACACTTTGATCTTATCCAAACGGCCGACGAGAAGTGATGAAAGAAAGAAGGAGGGAGGGAGGGAGAGACACCGATAGACAAACAGAGAGGAAGACAGACAGATAGAGCGGGCGAGTAATAAAAGAAAGATGGAGATACAGACAAACATGAAGACAGACAGACAGACTGATACAAACAAATAAGCAGGTAGGGGAGAGAGAGAGAGAGAGAGAGAGAGAGAGAGAGAGAGAGAGAGACAGAGAGAGACAGAGAGAGACAGAGAGAGAGAGAGAGACAGAGAGAGAGAGACAGAGAGAGAGAGAGAGAGAGAGAGAGAGAGACAGAGAGAGAGAGAGAGAGAGAGAGAGAGAGAGAGAGAGAGAGAGAGAGAGAGAGAGAGAGAGAGAGAGATTTGTTGTTAGGCTGATTACACTGTCAGTATAAGTAAGAACTGATTCCAACAACTGTACAAGCGCTTTGAATAATCACCCGACCGTCAGTCTGCCACACCGCGTAGCTGAGAGTCGCCCAGGCTGTACTACGGATTGCCTGTCAGCCCCACTGCATCACAGATAAAGCGGACACACCTCGGCAGGTCTCAGCTGCAATGTGTGCTATTCTGCTTGTCTGTTGTTAGGTTTGATTTTGCTTGTGTGTGTTTGTGTGTGTGGGGGGTGGGTGGTGTGTGAGGGTGTGTGTGCTTGTCCTTGTTTACACAGTATTATCTGGACAAAACAGTGAACATCTACATAACTTGTATTGACATGCCTACTTGTTTTGACGTCAGAACAATGATCCGTTAGGGCTGGGTTAGGGTTAGAGTTAGGGTTAGGGTTTGGGTTAGGGTTAGGGTTAGGATTCGAACACTGCAAAGTACTTAAAAATGGGGACGAAATATGACCCATTGTCAGCACAACGTAGGTGGCGTTTCGGGAAAGTCATGATAATACTGTGTAACCTCGACTGTGCGTGTGGGTGTGTGTGAGGGTGTGTGTGTACGTAACACACTTAAAACGTCTGGCACTTGACGTAGAGTACATAGGGCGTAGACTCGCCTGCATTTCCAGCAAACCCGCCCATTCTCTGGCACTGTTAGGTGCATGTGTGTGGTGTGGGTGTGGGTGTGTGTGTGGAACTTCTCCGACTTCAACTCAGGTAGAGCAGCGTATAGCTGAACCTTTGAGGCATAGCCGTCTATTTAATCCTCAGTAGTAGTAGTAGTAGTAGTAGTAGTAGTAGTAGTAGTAGTAGTAGTAATAGTAGTAGTAGTAGTAGTAGTAGTAGTAGTAGTAGTAGTAGTAGTAGTAGTAGAAATACTGGATGCTATACGCGCTTTATTTCTGAATCGGACTCAAAGCACGGCGATCTGTAGCAAACTTACACGCTCACATGTTACAGACACTCCTACTTACGCAACAAAAACACCCAATCCCATCCTTTCCTATCCCGTAACTCGAAGGTCGTTGGATCATGAGCACCACAGGTGATCTTTTAACCAGCGTATTCCATCTTTATCTGTCATCAGCAACCCTCATGGCTTCGCTCAGTGTCAAGCTAGTCCATTCTCGAATGTTATCTTCCCATCTCTTTTTTGTCTTTTTCTTCTTCTGCCTCCTTGCACCGTGCCTTGCAGGATGGTCTTTGCTATGCCTGATGCTCTGGTGACATGGCCATACCATCGAAGTTTCCGTTTCTTCACCACTATGAGCATGTCATTATGTTGTCCGATGGCTTGTGTGATGGTCTGTCGGACTTCGTCATTGGTGATGTGTTGAGTATAGGAAATGCCCAGAAGTTTTCTGTAGCACATCATCTCCATGCTTCGTATTCTTCGTTGTAGATCTGCTGTGTGGATCCATGTTTTGCAGGCGCGTAGGAAGATGGAGATGACAAGGGAGCGCAGCAGTCTTACCTTGGAATGTATACTGATGATCCTGTCTTTCCAAATGGGCTTCAACCTTGCGAGGGCAGCAGTTGTTTGAGCGATCCTGGAGAGGACTTCCTGTCGGGACCAATTGTCTGATACAATAGCTCATAAATATTTGAAGCTATGCACTGTGTTGAGGGATTGGCATTGGACTGTGATGTCCTTGTTGATGCCATTGGTGTTGTTGGTCATCATTTTGGTCTTCTCTGCACTTATTTCCATTCCATAGGCTCCTTCGTGGTGACTTCGTGATCTGCAAGGGCATCTGACATGATGCGCTCTAGGAGATGTTAAAGAGTGTTGGAGAGAGTAGGCATCCTTGACGCACACCGATTATTATTCTGAACCAGTTTCCGATGGCGCTGGTGTGGAGGACTGCACTGGTAGCCTTGTTATACAGACACACATTCATCACTTAAACTTGTGGTGTAAACGCAAGTCGCTGTTAGCAGGCGGAAAGAAAATCGAATTTTATTTGGAAATTTTATACAGGCTGCATCCAATACACAAGACCATTAGTCTACATTTCAAGATAAGGCTGCTGCGCTGCCTTGTCATCTCCATCTTCCTATACGCTTGCGAAACATAGACCCTCACAGCAGATCTACAACGAAGAATACAAAGCGTGGAGATGAGGTGCTACAGAAGACTTCTGGGCATTTTCTATTCCCAGCACATCACCAACGACGAAGTCCGACAGACCATCACACAAGCCATTGGACAACACGATGACCTGCTCACAGTGGTGAAGAAACGGAAACTCCGATAATATGGCCACGTCACCAGATCATCAGGCCTTGCAAAGACCAACCTGCAAGGCACAGTGCAAGGAGGTAGAAGAAGAGGGAGACCAAAAAAGAGGTTGGAGGACAACATTCGAGAATGGACTGGTTTGACACTGAGCGAAACAATCAGGGTTGCTGAGGACATGGAAAGATGGAGTACGCTGGTTAAACGATCATCTGAGGTGCCCCTATATGACCTCCGAGTTGCGGGATAGAATAGGATAGGATAGGATAGGATAGGATAGGATAGGAAAGGTACATTATTAATTGTTAAGAATATATTACGTATACCTTCTGATTCCTTTTTAAAAAAAATACAAATATGCAGCCAACTTACTCCCGTGTAAAAGAGCCTTTCTGCATGATACAAAATTTTAATGGGAATAACCCTGATCCGGCAGCCTGGAGCCCAAGCACGCCATGGCGCATTTAATGCTTTGAGCAAGAATTAAGAATAACAGGTTTAAAAGGTCTTTTATTATATAATATGATATCAAAAGACACAAAATGGACCAGCACCACAGGAACGTGGGATTGGTATTTAAAAAAATAAATCTTCTTCACTCATTAAGTCTTAGCCTGGGCATTATACAGATTAACTAAGGGTGTGCAGAATGGATTACAGGACCATCATCTCTAGAAGTCATCACCGAATATGATGATGGGGCCTATACAATATGGCTATGCGCGGGGCACAGCCAGCGGAATCGCCTTCTTTGTACTGACTTGTACGTATTGATTACATTACATTCAGGTCGAGGACTTGTTGAGTTCAAGGGATTATTAAACTCTCGCAGCTGGCCTGTTGCCCGCTTGGCACTCTACAAAACAAAATCCCGTTAAT
>CM072519.1:56432119-56447119 GCA_036898135.1 Oncomelania hupensis
GAAGAATGCCACCGAGTTTTTCCCATCTTAAAAAAAAAGAAACAAGCATGAAAACTTATATTCAGGCCTACAAACTGTTATCGTCACTCAGAGCGATGCGGGAACTAACCGCTTGTTTTCTTATACTGAGCCATTGTTGAACTCTATGTGCCTGTGAAGGCCCTACACGTTGACATTTTCCTTGGTAGCAATGCATTGTGTGTAGGCAAGGGTCTCGGGAGATCGTATCACATTTAGAAAAGCCCACGAACAGGTGTTGGTGATAAATGCGAAAGCAGTTTGATCACTTTCATCCGCAGACCTACAGTCGCCGGTTTCGGAATGTGAGCTGACTGTACACGACTATAGCATTATAGAGTATGCTCACATTTCAATACTGGCGCCTGTGTTTTCACCTTCGTACACAACAACAACAACAACAACAACAACAACAACAACAACAACAACAACAAAAATCTACAGGGCCAGAATTCACGTTAATGAATATCAACACCATCCAAGTTGGGATGGAGGAATGTAAAACATTTTCCTCACCACTTCACTTCACAAATACATTCGGGTTGACTTCTCAAAGAAAATGCGTGCTGCACCCGAAAAAAGCGCTACCAAGGACGAGGAGGAATAGGACGTATTGCTTGCAAGCTGGTATGGTTTGTGTGTGTGTATGTTTGGGTGTGTTTGTAAATGTGTATGTTTGGGTGTGTTTGTGTGTGTGTATGTTTCGGTGTGTTTGTGTGTGTGAGCCTCTGTATAGGCCTATGTGTGTGTTTGTGCACGTGAAAAAACGCACAAATGGGTTTCAGACCTTGTCTTTTCTAGTAACAAATGGGTTTATTTGCTTGGAACCCACTTTTTTTTTTCCAGGACCCCACTTTTTTCTAAGTGCGCGGGAGTGCTCTTTTAGTGCATGGGAGTGCAGTTGTAGTGCATGAGAGTGTTTTAAGTACACAGGAGTGCTCTATCCGGGACGGAGAAAATACATTCAATTTTCCAATTTCGGGTTAGTTGTAGATCTATCCCTAGCCCTTGCCCTAACTCTTTTCCGTCAAAATATCACTTTCCGATTCCTACATTCTTAAATAAACCCAGTTGTGTGTGTGTATGTGTGTGTTTGTGTGTGTATGTGTGTGTTTGTAGAAACGCGTTATTGTTACACACTCGTCATACGCTATCTACGTTCTTTTGACGGGCCCGTTATTTTGACGTCAAAACAATGTTCCGTTAGGGTTAGGCTTAGGGGTAGGTTAAGGATTAGTGTTTGGGTTATTGTTAGAGTTAGGGTTAGGGCAAGGGTGTGTGGGTGTGTGCGTGTGTGTGTGCGTGTGTGTGTGTGTGTGAAATTCACCCGTCTAGGAACCAAAGGTCAGGATTTTTAAAATCTGTGCCATTTAATGCATGCATGCACAAGAACAGACCTCGGTAAATGCTGTCATCTGAAAGAGTAGAGACATTGCTGCAAAGATGGTGAAACTACTTTTTAAATAACATGATTATTACATTGAATCGAATTGACACTACTGCTGCTGCTAGACTCAATGTCAGGGTCCAGATATCTATAGGCTAGGCGGTCACCCATCCAAGTCACTATCCTTGGTCGGCATAGTTTCCTCCACTTTCTGTAAAGGAAGGACGACATTTAAAATGTTATTTTTATTTTATTTGAATCGTTATATAGCGCTTTTTCAACTCAAGATCTGCTCAAGGCGCTGGCAAGCTACAGGATCTAACTCAGGCCACTCGAGGCGCCATGCGCTTTGTAGTCTTTGGGCGCATTTTGGGGGTGGGAAGGCGAACTTGTTTTTTCCAACCTAGTTCCAATCATTCGCCGAAAAAGGCAATTCCCGAAGTCGAACGAAGCTATCCGATGTTTTACGAACGAATGCTTGCAGGACTATGTGAAACCACAGGCTGGGAAGTCTCGTCTTTCGTAGGCCTCGATTACATACTACGTACGTATGTAGGAGGCCCACGAGTTTACAAAGACGAAAAAAAAAGGACTTCAGAGCCTGTGGTAAAACATCCGTGCATAAAAATAGCCGCTGTTGCTTCTAAATCTAATTCTGTTTCGATCTGCACAGCTTCAAGCTGTGTATGTCAAGTCGAGATTCGCATTTTGAAGCAGTTAGTATTATTATTATTATTTTATGATGATTAATATATTGACACAATTAGTAATAAAGAGTAAAAATAATACATGACACATAATGCGCACATACAACGATATTTCACATCTATCAACAATAAAACCATGACAAAATTTCTAAGCGCTATTGATACGTTGATGTCCCTTCAGCACTACAAGGCAAAGCAAGTTTATAATGGTCTAAAAAACAGTGACATTTTTATTGCAAGCACCAAAGGCAATTATTTATTTAACTATATCATAGCAATATTATTCTTTTTAACTGATACAGTAAATTCGTTATTTGTATTTCAATTATATGTATTTTAATGAGAAATACGTATTTAAAAAATGTTGCGTGGCAGGCGGAAATTTCCATAAATCATCTGAAAACTTTGGTAAATCAATAAGAAAAAAAAAAAACAGTAACACCATCTGAATATTTCGGGCTACACCCAACTTCAGCAAAAACAAAGAAAACGTCACTGACCAAATTTACACTATTGAGCACGCACAGCAGCATACTATTCTTTTTTTTTTTAAGGAAATAAAGAGGAATAATAATAATAATAATAATAATAATAATAATAATAATAATAATAATAATAATAATAATAATAATAATTTTAAAAAAATAATAATAACAACAACAAACAAAACAAAATTAATTGAAGATTTTACTACTACTACTACTACTACTACTACTACTACTACTACTACTACTACTACTACTACTACTAGTAGTAGTAGTAGTAGTGGCGAAGTTGTGGTCTTGATTTTGTGGTCCTGATTCGGCTCTTTGCAATCCGCTGTAGCCTGTAAGCAATGAATAACTAACTATTAATTTAACTCTGATCTCGAGTTATGAAAAAAAAAAGAAAAAAAGATTTCGCTTAGCCTACTCGTCATTCTCCGGAAATTTAAAGATTCGAATATTATAAAGTATAGGCCTAAATATTATTAATTCGAATATATATAGTTTATACATTTATTTACGTATAAAACAAACAATACAGGTCTAATAATTATATTCAGCTTGTGAGCTTCACTGCGCGGAGACTGACTTATAATATATAATGTAGATTTATTTAAGCCTATGTATACTATTACTGTATAACAGTGTCTACTTGGTTCTAGGCAGGAAATGGGGAAAGCAATTATTGCTACTACTGCTGAGAACTAACAAAATGCAAATCAAGGAACGCAACTATTAAATATGGTCGATAATAATTATGCTCATCTTAACAAGTATACCGTTGCGAAATGCTAATCTGTGTAAATCGAAGAGAATTAGAAGCAACAGCGATCATTTTTAATGTTTAACTAGTCGTAGTTCTGCAAGCATCATTTCGCAACACATCGGAGAGCTTCGTTCGACTTCGATGATTGCCTTTTTCGGCGAATGACTGGAACTAGGTTGGAAAAAACAAGTTTGCGGTGGGGAGGGGTGGACTGTAAGTCTTCCTCATCTCTATTGTGAAGTGTCTGACCCGACCTGACCCATTGGCAGAACGGTTAGCACCTGCACACAAGCTGCACAATGCTCCGCTATCTGATAAGACGTCCGGGAGCGGAAACAAGAGTAAACTTATACCTCCGCTTCATTGATGCGAAAGCAGGGAAGATAATTACCGCTCAAGCTCAGATGTTCACTCCGCTCCCATCTCCAAAAGTTAGACTACCCATTTCACACGCACGCTTCCCACCACTGACAGGGGCAGTAACCAAGTAAAATGGATCCGCTGTAGCGAAAAGGAAGTGGATCCTCGATCGTGCAGCGGTAGATAACACCACAGCCATTTTGTAGTATAAATAGGAAAGGCTTTGGCGAAACAAATCGGCCGTTTGACGGCCTACTAAAACCGAGAGTTACCATTAGTACGAGATTAACACGTGTTCTGTGTAATTTACAGAGATATCGGTGATCCACCTGTGTTAAATAATAAGTATCAGTATTTGCCGCATCTTACTAGCGCCAAAACCTGATATTTACAAAATAAGTGGTGAAGAAACGGAAACTCCGATGGTATAGCCACGTCACCAGATCATCGGGCCTTGCAAAGACTATTCTGCAAGGCACATTGCAAGGAGGTAGAAGAAGAGGGAGACCGAAAAAGAGGTGGGAGGACAACATTCGAGAATGGACTGGTTTGACACTAAGCGAAGCCATCAGGGCTGCTGAGGACAGAGAAAGATGGAGTATGCTGGTTAAACGATCATCTGTGGTGCCCCTACGACCTCCCGGTTACGGGACAGGATAGGATAGGATGAGATAATTAAAAATATCATAGAATAATTGCAATTATCAAGGGATAATTACAATTATCTTTTTAAAAAATTACAAATATCTTCGCGTGATCATGTTTTATTTCCAGTTTTGACTCCAGCAATCCGTCTGGAAATGGGCCGAAACCGAAATTTGTAATTTCCACTCGATAGTTACAATTTGTACGTTTTTATTGTAAATATGTCGTTGATATTTGTAATTACCAAATGATATTTGTAATATACCACATGATATTTGTAATTACCACATGATATTTGTAACTATAACATGATATTGGTAATTATCAGGTTTTGGCGCTAGTAGGCCGTCATAATGTGAATTACACAGGACACGTGTTAATTACTATTATCACTGATACCTGTAAATGCAAATTTTGTCGCTAGTAAGCCGCCTTAGCCAGAATTAAGTATAATCACATAAAATTGTAATTATGACGTGAAATTTGTAATTATTATGTGATAATTACAAATTTTCGGTTTTGACGCCTTTTCGGGCGGATTGCTAGAGCCAAAACTGAAAATTAGACAGGATCACGATAAGATATTTATAATTTTTTTACAATGATAATTGTAATTATCTCTTGATAATGGTAATTAACTCATGATATTTGTAATTATCTCATGATATTTATAATTATCAGGTTTGGGTGAACCACGTAAGAATGCAAAATGTAATCTTCCCTTAATGTAACATCGAAAAGATACAGGCCTATATGATAGGTGAAAGTTCCGCATATAATAGAACAGGCCTATATCAATGGCTTCCCAGTGAAAAGTCTGTATTTTTCGATGTAAATTAAGATATTATTAGTACGCGCTTTGGGAATTAACCAACCGATTTGTTTAACGCAGTCTAGTCAGACCCACCTTTCTATCTATGACACATGGGCTGTGTGCTTCTACTGCTACCGCTACGCCATCGAGGACCCACTTTCTTTTTTTTCTTTTTTTTCTATTGCGAATCGCGGAACCACTCTACTTGGTAATGCCCCTGTTTCGGCGAGTTTTATGTAATAACAAATGATTTTTGTTGAAACAGTGTTTTTTCCCAGAACATTTACTCCTCGAAAACTGAAACAGATGTTACATGAACCACTTAGAACAATTTAGTTCTCTGATCACGATTTGTCAATATAAAGACAGGTTTTTCAATAAAACCAGAAGCGTATCACAGAGTCTAACAGTCTGGGGTGTGGTAAAGAATTCCAATTTCCGGTATTATCTCAGGGGAAGACCGGATAAAGCCTTTTGCTCCATGCTGGTTCCTGTTGAAGATTTGAACAGAATACAGAAGGATATCGGCTGAAGATCAAGGGTTCGGGATAATTTTCAGTAAATAATTTTGTTTGAGATGGGAAGGGGTAGGTTTGGGAGGGGGTTGGGGGGTGGGTGGGAGATTTCATTCGTCATCCAGAAGCGGGCGAAATTCGTGCTGCAGTCTGAGCGAAAACAGCGCCACGCAGAACAGGGGAGAACAGGACCTATAATGCATGCTGCTGGGTTTGTATGGGTGTTTATGGCGCTCACATGTCTAAAACATGAGCGTTTGGATCTTTAAAATATGTGCGGTGGAAAGCATATTTAAACAGACTAGTCATCGGTTTATTTCTCTTACCCAATGACGTTGTCATTACACGCATGCTAGGTATTATATTGGAGAATTTTTTTGAAGATTTTGTCAGTGGACTGTTAAAGATATTTTTACGTTAATTGGATTTTTTTTAAAAGAAAAAAAGAAAAAAAGAGAGAGAGAACGAGTTGAGATACACTCCGTTTTTAGCCAAGGTTTTTTACTCTACTGGATCTTTTAAACCTCAACGATGTTACCAGTTCTTCTTCCTGCACATGTCCATCAGTCATACTCGACAATTACTGACATTTTAGGGGGTATTTTGTAATACTGCCCTATGGGGTTCTCCACTGGAGGCAAAAGACAAAACTAGTAACAAGTAGAGAGAGCACCAAATTGAAATGAAATAGGCAGCCGCTGAATGTGGAGCTGTAGTGTAACCCAAGCATTATGCAGGCAGCCTCCCATTTTACCCTTTGACCCTTTGACCCTTTGACTGTTTTTCTATTTCTTTTTTTATAGTAATGGAAACATAACTATAATTATTAATGACTTTTACCAAATATTTGCCAAGAGCAACGGTAACCAAACTAATCCCTCGTTGAACGCATGTCCTTGCTGCTCGCCAAAAAGTAGATACGCGCCACGTTTCCTTTCATCACTTTTCCCACAACGGTGATGACGTCGTTCATCGTTGTTGATCATCGTGATTCACCAATCCCACCCCCACCCCCTGAAACCACTTTCCCTCACCACACCCTCCACCCCTTCCACCCCTATTGAACGGCTTTCAGCGCCCTTATCGTTATAATCCATTAGCAGAGTCACACAGATTACACGTGCTATATTGGCAAGTCACATATATACAATGCACAAAGAAAACAGTAAGGTGTATTGTAGGTATCTTCATTTGAGGTCAGCTCCCATTGGAGGTCAGCTCCCCAAATTGGGGACTTCTACGTTTGTTTTAAGACGTCATTAAGGATCCTTACAATGCACAAATTAAACATTAAGGTATAGTGTAGGTATCCCCATTTGAGGTCAGCTCCCATTTGAGGTCAGATCCTATTTGAGGATAGTTCCCCAAATTGCGGACTTCTACGTTTGTTTTGAGACGTCATTTAGGATCGTTACACTGCACAAAGAAAACATTAAGGTATAGTGTAGGTATCCCCATTTGGGGGTGTCGGATAGCGCAGTGGTTGGAGCACTCGCTACTGTGTCGCAAGTTAAGCACCGTCCAGTGCGGTTAGCACTTGGTTGGGTGACCGCAAAACATGAAGCGACAAACAACAACGCCCCCAGTTGACTCAACTGTGACTGAGTACCTACTCTCTTAAGGGTGGGGAAGGTAAAGAAGCGAGGGAGAGAGATGGGCATCACCCTCATTACGCTGGCCCAAGATAATTGTGATCTCCAACATCACGCTCCCCTACGGCCACAGGCTATGGGACTACCTTTACCTTTTTTCCCCCCGTTTGAGGTCAACTCCCCAAATTGCGGACTTCTACGTTTGTTTTAAGACGTCATTAAGGATCGATAACTGAACTTTTTTTTTTTTTGTAACCTGAGTCTATGCAAATCAATCAACCTATTTCGGAGTAGTTTTTCTTCCGACCCCGCTCCCCCCCCCCTCCCCCCCTCCCCCCTCCCCCCCTCCCCTCTCTCCAAAGTTCATTGCAATATATTTCAGCTATAAAGTTTGTGCGTGTTTTTTCCCGGTTGGTAGGCTGAAGTCTAATTCGGTACTTTTACTTAGTAGGTTAGGACAGATTTCGACTCCTAAATGAAGAGAATTACAATCCGTCCGCAAATTGCCCCCACCCCACCACGCTCTCCACCTCTACTCCCAACCCCTCCCTCCAAAACAACAACAACAACAACAACAACAACAAAATAAATCAACAACAACTACCCTTTGTTCTTTCATACCCACAATTATGGTTATTTCTTAAAACTAAAAAGTAACTGGCCACTAACTGAAACATACCTACACAATGCAGAAAAATATATGTGCGATGGTTAATAAGAGATGCACAAAAAACATCACTGATCAGTCATGTGGGCCGTTGCGATCGAGTAATGTAAACTGAAACTGTCAGGTCCACAAACCTGCCCGGCCGCCATTGGAGGATACACCTACTCCTGTTAGCGGTTTTGCCTCTTGTTGGGTGTTCCAATGTTTTTATTTCTTCTCTAACGATTTTCAGTCTCCCTGGAATGCGGTCCATCGTCAGATTACCCGGCAAACCTCACGCAGAAAATCTCCAACCGTCATCTTGGCGGTTTCTACACCAAGGGTACGCAACTCCAGTGCGTCTCACAGCTTGAGCGAAGGGGCAAGAGTTACGTCCACGTGATCTTCGACGTATTAAGTCATGATTGTGGTGCCAAGGTAAAATATAATAATGTGTTTATTGTTGTTGGTGTTATTCATTCTCATCATCATCATCATCATCATCATCATCATCATCATCATCATCATCATCATCATCATCATCATCATCATCATTATAACGTCATCATCATTATCATCATTATCACCATCATCATTATCATCATGATCTTCTTCATCATTATCATCATCATCATCATCATCATCATCATCATCATCATCATCATCATCATCATTACCATTATCATCATCATTATCATTTCTGTATGTGATGAACATTAGACAATAAAGTTGTATTGTATTGTATCATTATCTTTTTCTTCTTCTTTTTCATTATCATCATTTTCATATTTATCTTTATCTTTTTTCTTCTTCATCATCATCATCATCATCATCATCATCATCATCATCATCATCATCATCATCATCATCATCAGTTTCTTCTTCTTCTTCTTCTTCTTCTTCTTCTTCTTCTTCTTCTTCTTCTTCTTCTTCTTCTTCTTCTCCTCCTTCTTCTCCTTTTTCTGCTACTTCTAGAACTCAAGAACTAAAACTGCATATCTGTACAGACGATTCTTAGTGCTGTCAGATATCTGTGTCGTCTGTACTGTTCAGGTAAAATGAAAACCTTATCTTCTTCCTCTTCATCCTTCTCCTCCTCTTCCTCCTCCTTTTCTACCTCTTTTCTTCTTCTTCTTCTTCTTCTTCTTCTTCTTCTTCTTCTTCTTCTTCTTCTTCTTCTTCTTCTTCTCAGAAACTGCGTATTTTCTGAAAATGCATCCCCCCTCTTCCCCACCTGTCTTTGTTATCTATGTCATCTTATTCATCTGTATCATCGGTATAAATTGAAAGCTATGTGCCTGTGGTGGTTTTGCGCCAGCGTGTGAATAGACGGCATTGTTTAGCTTATCAGTCCGCTACACGTACAGTACAGGCTTTCTTCCCTTATAACTGCTCTCTTTCTTTCTGCCTGTGTGTCTATCTGACTGTCAGTCTGTCTGTCTCTCTTTCTCTCTCTCTCTTTCTCTCTCTCTCTTTCTCTCTCTCTCTCTCTCTCTCTCTCTCTCTCTCTCTCTTTCCCTCCCTTTCTGTCTGTTAGTCTGTATCAGTCTCATCCTCTCTGTGAGTGACTTGTGTGTTTGTGTGTGTGTGTGTGAGAGAGATAGAGAGAGGGAAGGTGGGAGAGAAACAGAGACAGAGAGAGACAGAGAGAACCAGACAGAGAGAAACAGAGACAGACAGATACAGAGAGAGACAGAGAGAAACAGAGACAGAGAGAAACAGAGATAGAGAGAAACAGAGACAGAGAGGAGAAGAGACAGAGAGAGACAGAGACAAACGGAGACAGAGAGAAACAGAGATAGAGAGAAACAGAGACAGAGAGAAGAGACAGAGAGAAACAGAGACAGAGAGAAACAGAGACTGAGAGAAACAGAGACAGACAGATACAGAGGGAGACAGAGAGAAACAGAGACAGAGAGAGACAGAGATAGAGAGAAACAGAGACAGAGAGGAGAAGAGACAGAGAGAGACAGAGACAAACGGAGACAGAGAGAAACAGAGACAGATAGAGACAGAGAGAAACAGAGACAGAGACAGATAGAGACAGAGAGAAACTGAGACAGATAGAGACAGAGAGAAACAGAGACAGAGAAACAGAGACAGAGAGAGACAGAGAGGGACAGAGAGAAACAGAGATAGAGAGAAACAGAGACAGAGAGGAGAAGAGACAGAGAGAAACAAAGACAGAGAGAAACAGAGACAGACAGATACAGAGAGAAACAGAGACAGAGAGAAACAGAAACAGAGAGAAAAAGAGAGAGATAAACAGAGACAGAGGAGAAGAGACAGAGAGAAACAGAGACAGAGAGAAACAGAGACAGACAGACAAAGAGAAACGGAGACAGAGAGAAACAGAGACAGAGAGAAACAGAGACAGAGAGAAACAGACAGATAGAAACAGAGAGGAACAGAGACAGAGAGAGAGATTCAAAGAGAGAGGGAGAGTTTGGGGAAGGGTTGAGGGACCATCATCCTTCTCATCATCATCATCATCATCATCATCATCATCGTCGTCGTCGTCGTCGACGTCATCAATCATCACTTCTCGTTATAACGCACATAGTAATAGACCGTCTATTTTCTAAGCAACAACCAAATTCAACTATCGTTTATTATCCTAACCTGCATTACAAAATGATCCTGGTTGTCCTTGGTTTAATTGTTTGAAAACAAAGTCGTTCAGATTCAAACATCGAGTATAAAGATTTAATTCGATGTTACGACTCTAGCTGCTGGATAATAACTCCTCACTGTTTGTGTTATCTTCTGCCTTTCATGCAGGCAGACGGTGACCGAGGGTTCAGCATCCCGGTCTATCTGACCTCTCACACCACAGACAGAGGCGAAGACAGGCAGAGGGAGCTGAGCTGCCGATACGAGGACACCGTCTCTGACGTCACCAAAGATCCCTTACGTCATCAGCAAGATGACGTCACGAACGATAAAAAGCACTCTCTAACGCACAAGTCGTCAGGAGGTGGTGCCAAAACGAGTACCACCAACCTGCTGACATCCAGCAAGAAACCGCGCAACAAGCTCCTCGCCTCTTCTGACGTCAGATCCAGGATTAGCAATAATAATGACGTCATTCCGTCGACGTCACCGCCGTCAGTGCTGCAGCTGAACGTCATCAACATGGACGGAAGCATGGCGGCAGTTGTCTACCCTGGCAAAATGCTGGCATTGGAGCTCCATACTAAACACCACAGTTAGTCAATGAGGACGTCGATAATGATGAAGATGATGATGATGATGATGATGATGATGATGATGATGATGATGATGATGATGATGATGATGATGATGATGATGATGATGATGATGATGACAACGATGACCATGATAATGAAGATAACGACAACGATGAGGATGAGGATGACGTTGTTGTTGTTGCTGCTGCTACTACTTCTTTTGATGATAAATTAATTGTTTATCTGACTGAGTGAGGGTAACAGAAGATATATAATTATCTTGTTTGCAGCTCCATTCGGGGTGCCAATGATACACCAATGTTCGGTCACCAATCCGTTCCTGAACATTGAGGCCAACAACGACCAACCTTTTAATGTAACGATCCTACGCTTTGGGTGAGTTATGATTATTGTTATTATTATTATTATTATTATTATTATTATTATTATTATTATTATTATTATTATTATTATTATTATTATTACTATTATTATTATTATTATTATTATTATTATTATTATTATTATTATTATTATTATTATTATTATTATTATTACTATTATTATTATTATTATTATTATTATTATTATTATTATTATTATTATTATTATTATTATTATTATTGACATATCGTTCAACTAAAGCGCTTTTTCCAGCTCAAGAACTGCTCAAGGCGCCCGTTGATACAGGATCTAACTCACACGGCCTGAAGCGCCCACTTGTTGCCATGGGCGCATTGTCTGACGCCCAGACAACTGAGCTCAATCCTGAGCGACTGGGGATGACGAAGAAAGAACCTAGTGTTTGCTTGGTGTATAAATGTATGTAGCTGCACCCATATAGGACACCAGCACACATACACGCGCCTGCGAACTATCTTATTAACTAATTACATTTAGCTAACTAACTTGCGAAACATGGACCCTCACAGCAGATCTACAACGAAGAATACAATTTGAGGTGCTACAGAAGACTTCTGGGCATTTCCTATACCCAGCACATCACCTACGACGAAGTCCGACAGACCATCACACAAGCCATTGGACAATACGATGGCCTGTTCACAGTGGTGAAGAAACGGAAACTCCGATGGATGGCCACGTCACCAGATCATCAGGTCTTGCAAAGACCATCCTGCAAGGCACAGTGCAAGGAGGTAGAAGAAGAAAGAGACCGAAAAAGATGTGGGAGGACAACATTCGAGAATGGACTGGCTTGACACTGAGCGAAACCATCAGGGTTGCTGAGGACAGTGAAAGATGGAGTACGCTGGTTAAACGATCATCTGTGGTGCCCCTACGACCTCCGAGTTACGGGATAAAATAGGATAGGATAGGATAACTACCTACCTAAATAGATCACCGGCATCAACATTCTGTTTCAGTTGCGGCACAGACGCTGTCATTCCCAACAGCAGCGGCTTCGTGAAGAATGCAAAAGGCTACACCACCCCTTTCTTCTCCGTCGTCGATGAATGGGTCAGCCAGTCCGCTCTGCTTTTCTCCTGTGATGTCATTATTTGTGCTGACGTCACCTCTTGCCAACAGGTAATTAGTGACGGACGGGGTCGACGACGACGACGATGATGATGATGATGATGATGATGATGATGATGATGATGATGATGATGATGATGATGATGATGATTTCCCCCGTGGGGGTGTCGGGGGTTTCAGTATAAATAGTATCCCCACTTTTTGGAAATTTAGTGCTTTAAATCCCCACTGTCGCTGTCTTTCTCCTTTGTTCTTTCTCATTCCTACTCTATTCTATCAATCTACATGTACTATACTATCTTTTCTTCGCTAGACCAGTCACCTACCCTTTTTCTTGAGAACTCTTCTGAGACAAAAATTCCTCATTTGTGTGTGAGGTCTGTTGGATCAGCTTGGGAATATTGGACGCTTTCTGCCAGGTGGTCACTGGGGCTTCCTATGATGTTATTATTTGGCAATGTAGGAATTTTAAATGGGTTTGTTTTGTTGATATTTTATAATGATGTTTATATTCTATTTTGTTTTTGTAAACGGGTGTTCGATAAATTAGAGTATAGCCTCAGCGTACCCTGCGTGGGATGCCTTTATTGTAAAGTGACCGGCTGGTGGAGGGCCTTCAGTGTTACCACTAGGGTTGTTTCGGCAGATCTTTTATGCGGATCAGGGGCGAGTCCTCTTTCAGCGAAGTTGTGGTCTTGATTTTGTGGTCCTGATTCGGCTTTTTGCATTCTGCTGGACCTTGTAAGCAATGAATAACTAACTAATGATGATGATGCTTAGTTACAGTGTCGGTGAAAGACATATTTGTTTAAAACGGAAAAGTCAGTTTCGTCTCCTCTAGGCGACGAATTAGGTCACGCTGCATTTGTTTCTAGGTCAACTGTCTTTTACCAACCGTTTGAGAATCTTTTCGAGCCGTTTATTGCCGCCGGATAGTGTTCTCACTTTGTTTCATACAATTTAAGAATCCAAGAAGGCAAATGGGTTTTGGGACGAAAAAAGAGCATTTTTGTAGAGAAAAGGGTTAGGGCAAGCGCTAGGGATAGATCTACAACTAACTCTTACCCGAACCCTTGTAGCAATATTCCGCTCTTTCCGTCACTTTTAAACAGTACTCGCGGTTTGCATCCGCGGCTAGCAGCGAGCCCAAAGTATACTTTGAAGGGATGGAGGGAATACTTTCACCTGCTGCTAGCGGGAGTTTTGGCGATACTTTCTACCGATCGCAGCAATGTGTATTACCTCGATGATGATGATGATGATGATGATGATGATGATGATGATGATGATGATGATGATGATGATGATGATGATGATAAAAAGGGTTTGAAGTAGGTGAAAGATTATGATGATGAGGGGGATGAGAAGGAGTAGGAGGGTGAGGATGATAGTGGTAGTGGTCGATGAGCTGATTGATTTTTGGCGGGGGGGGGGGGGGGGGGGGGGGGGAGGGGAACCATCGACAAAAACTGTTTCCAATAATTATAGTTTACATCTTTGCTTTTTTAACTTGCAATAGTCAGTTCATTACTGTTGAAATAATAGGAATGAAGGATCTGACCTTGGTGTCTTTTCTATTGTTATATAATTCCAAAGAATCGTTGAAAGTGTTTGCCAGCTATTTCAAAAATGATCCCAACACACGCGCCTGCATCGGAATGTTAGCGGAGTCTGTTCTAGTACTATCACATTACGATACGAGCGCCTGTAGATCTCATTGTGGCCAGAATTAGCATGAGGTTTTCGGTTTTATTGTTTACACGCAAATAAAAATTAACCGTTTCTCGGAGGCTAAAGAAATATTGTTGTTTGTGTTCTTCAGCAATGCCCACCGCGATCGGTAAACCCGACCACCCCAGGCCTGCACGACATCTCTGTAGTCTTGGACAGCCAAATTGTGACGTCATGCCTTCCTTTCGATGACGCAATGCAAGGCGATGTCGCAGGCTGGAATGCGCGGCTGTTACCGGAGTGCATTCCCCAAGATCGCCTGTTTCCGAAGCCCGCAGATCACGATAAGAACATCACTTCCGGTGGAGCTATCGGTGTCCGAGGAGGCAAGGGAAGCGGCATTGACGTCACTCAGCGGTCTGCTACGTCATCGTGGCTGGCCGGTCATCTGCACTACGTCATCATCATCGGCGTGCTGGCACTCTTCATCGTCGTCTTCATGTTCGCCACGTTTTGCAAGATGGTCGCCATGCAGAAGCAGGTCAGCATGTTTATAAAATACATCCAGCTTCATCTATACACGTATACATCGCACAACTATATGCACACCAACGCATGGTCAGAGAAGAAAACAACCCAACAATAACAACAACAACAACAACATCAACAACAACATGGGTTACTAACGAAAAAAGTAATAACTGAA
>CM072519.1:56452119-56467119 GCA_036898135.1 Oncomelania hupensis
ATCATTTATTTTATCTGCCATCTTCCTCTCCCTTCTCCTCCTCCTCTTTTTCCTCCTCATAATCATCATCATCGTCGTTGTTGTCGTCGTCGTCATCATCATCATCATCATCATCATCACCTTCATCATCATCGCTGTCGTCATCGTCGTCGACGCCGTTTCTTTCTTTCTTCTTCTTCCTTCTGCTTCTTCTTCTTCTTCGTCACTGAATAATCCCTGTTGCAGGCATCTTGATCGGGACCACCAGCTTCTCCACGCTCAGCCTCGGGACCGTCGCCCCATCTCTACTCCTTCCTCTACCCAGTACCCCCTCTCTCCTCACCCTCTGCACCACCAAGACAGCGTGACGGCTCAAGTCTTCTACAACGTCCCAGCTCCATGCAGCGAAGACTCGTGCCACGCGGACGTCATGGTGCAGAAGCCAGACTTGGTAGCGGATGGGATGATGTTGAAAAAGTCGGCCGCGCCAGGAGAAAGGTGTAGGACGAGCCTAAGTCCTCCTCCTCCGCAACAACAGCCACTCAAAGCTTCGAAAGCCTCAGTCAACGTCATGGAAGAAACTACACGTCTTTGAGGAGGTAGAAGAAGAAGAAGGAGGAGGAAAAAGAAGAAGGAGAAGAAGAAGGAGAAGATGATGATGATGATGATGATGATGATGATGATGATGATGATGATGATGATGATGATGATGATGATGATGATGATGATGATGATGATGATTAAGAAAGAGGAGAAGAAGAAGGAAGGAGGAGGAGGAGAAAGAAGAAGGAAGAAGAAGAAGATGAGGAGGAGGAGGAGAAGGAGGAGGAGGAGCAGGAGGAGGAACAGGAAGAGGAGGATGGAAAAAGAGGAAGACGAAGATAACGAAAAGGATAGGAAGAAGAAGGTTATTTAACAGCTGAATCGTACTGGCCCTTATTCCCTAATTGTTTTACGTATTTATTTATTCAATCATGTGCAGCTTCACGATTTTCTTCTTCTTTTTTTTTTCTTTCTTTCTTTTTTTTTTCTTATAAGTATTTTTTGTTAGCTGGTCAAATCTGACCATTGTGAATTTGTTCACTAGGAAGAACGGAGCGTGTTTGTTGGTGCTTTGAGCCTGAATGATTTGGGGAAAGGCGCGTATAGCATCCTGTATTATTATTATTATTATTATCTCCGGAAAGCATTAGTGAATCCCCGATAGCGCAGGGGTTGCAGTAGTAAAAACTCTCTTCCAAAGCAGTGTTCCCTCCACACACAAAAAATGAGAGTCCTTGGGACTCCCAGGTATAAAATTTTTAGAGTCCTTGTGCACATTTTGAGAGTCCCCAAATCGGTGGATGAACGGGTTTTGGGCCCAGTCAACCAAGTCAGAAGTGACATGGTCGTGTATGATAGAATCAAAGAATGGATTAACGAAGATTTCTTTTGTTCAGTGAATGTATTGCTTGGAGGAAGTTTACAATGCGCGCGCATGCGAGTTTTAAGGACGACAACTCCCGACACTATCTTTAATCGTCTGCAATAGCAGTCTCAGTTGGGTTCTGATTCTGATTATGCCGTGAATTAGTTCGCCACTCGTTGGTCGTATTTATGACTTCAGCGATTCTGATTATGCCGTGAATTAGTTCGCCACTCGTTGGTCGTATTTATGACTTCAGCGATTCCAAAAAAATGTGTGCGTCCACAGGACGCACACATGCAAATTTTCCTGCGTCATTTTTCATATTTTGTGCGTAATTGACGCACTACTGTGCGTAATCGGGAACACTGCAAAGCATCATAAATGATTAATTATACATTCTTCAAGAACCCAACGATCACACATTTCTGCGTCAAAGATCTTTTCCAAGCTCACAGTGAGTGTTGTCCGAAGATAAAGGCAAACCAAAAAAAATTTAAAACTCTTTCAAAATGTACGGTTTTGATATACATGTCAATCCAAAAATGCACTTTTTTCATGTAAGCTTACCTATTTAACACTAGCTCAGCAGCGAAGTGTGAATGTCACAAAATTAAACACACACCCTTGATCATACCCTGGTCCCGTGACTGCAGTATTCAACATCATGTATAACAATTTTTTTTAAATATTTGTCTATGATGTATGCTATTCTTTACCATCTACAGTATTTCACCTTCCCAAAACAGTTATATAATAGCGATAACTTTGTCACCTCAGTTTGAGTTTAACGGAATAAAAAGCGTGTTTATAGCATGTAAATAGCAAGTTGTGGCATATTATTATTATTATTATTATTATTATTATTATTATTATTATTATTATTATGATAAAATGTACACATTTTGTTGAACAAATATAAACTTTTTTTTTTTAAAACAAAAAAACAATGGAATGTATAAATTGCACGTTTTACATGTTCTGTTCATGTTTATTTGTAGGCAGCGTGAGTGTTGGACGATATGAGATCGAATCTGACAACAGTGTGTATGTTGGTTACAAATCTCCGCGCGTTGAGTCTGATTTTAAAATAAGGCACATAATAGCATGAAGTATTATTATTATTATTATTATTATTATTATTATTATTATTATTATTATTATTATTATTATTATTATTATTATTATTACTATTATTATTATTATTATTATTATTAACTCTTTTCTGTATGCTGAGATAAGCTTGTTAAACTGAAAAGTGCGTTTTACAAAATAATCTAACGTTTATTAATTCTATTTTAATTGGACATTAATGATATATAGATGTTTGTGGGTGTTGATTTGTGTACCAAAAAAATGATGGAATCTATTTTGAATTGGTATTTTTGCGTGTAAATTTCAAACGTAATATTACTTGATGCCGTACATTTGTATATTGTGTGTAAATGGTAATAATATTACTATCTCCGTGTGAATTTTACGTGTGTATAATGTTTGTTTTTTCATCGAAATGATAAGTTCAAAAGAAAACAAAATAAAAAACAATAGTTCCCAAGCTTTTGCTTGGGAACTAGCAACAACAACAACAACAACATTTCACAATCCAACTTTTTCACAGGAATTAACCGGAGAAATAATTAATGCTTTGGCTAAATCAACATATGACTCAACAAATCTAATGTTGTCCATAGAAGTTTAAGGACTGTAAAATGACAGGTAATACTTTTTTTTTAAGTTCGTGTGAACTTGCAATCAAATAATACATGACTCATTTAATAGATAAATAAGCAATTCACGTTTAGTTCTTATACTGTTACAGAATTCTAAAATACTTTTGTAGGAAATTGATGCATCTGACCTGGAAAGACCATAGTGTTTTCATATTGTTCGTTCAAGTCAAACGCTTTTTTTATATTTCATTTCAACTGACCGTTGCATTTCCTTTGAAGACACAAAACTTGTGTGTGTAGTAATAACGCATTAAAATTAGCAAGCTTCCTAGTGTAGCATCTTGATCAGCCCAATCATTAAAAATGAATCCGAAACGAGAAGCTGGAAGGAATCCCGAACACCTGTAGTACTAACCTGAGTACGACTACTTCACTAATATAACAAACACATGTATGCATAACGCGACCTGTGTTCACCGTTGTTTTAATAAATCTTGGTTTATTGCAACCAGCAGAAACACTTCGTCTGTTGTTAGCCCCTTCTGTTTCGTTTCTGACCTCGCGCTGCAGCTCTGCTATATAAAATAGGTGATTAAAAGAATTATCATTGAAGTTGGGGTTAATGTCTACATAAAGAAAGAAAGAGATTTCTTTTATATAGCGCACTTACAAGCTCAGAAAGCTTCTCAAAGCGCTGGCCCGTAATATTCAGCAATCACACAATAGTTTGCTGAAGTCAGGATTCGAACCCACGCCGCCCAAGACGCACTACACAAGTACCCACCATTAACGATGTTGCACACGGGATACCTGCCCCATGGAAGACGGAGTAGGGACCAAATCAACATTGAACCACCAGAGCGATCATATTCCTAAGATGGACGGTGAAAAATCGCCCACCACGGGATTCGAAGCTGCATGGGTCGTCGGTGTGCCAGGCCCTGTACATGCATTGCTCTATTGCATATACCAGAGCAATATAATACTTTTCCGGTAAAACATTAAGTGTGTGTGTGTGCGTGTGAGAGAGAGTGAGAGTGTGTGTGTGTGAGAGAAAGAGAATGCACGGGTGTGTGTGCTTGTGCAGAGGTGCCAACCCCCTAATCTTCTTTTCAGTATTTCCGGACCCGTTTGTCAGTATTTTTTAACACTTGTCAGTTGTTGTTTTTCTCGCAAAACCCAGCCTATGACACTATAAAGTAACGACAGGCTTCCCTCTGAAACAGCAGGCTATTTTCAGTCCTCTAAAATCACCATGAAAATCAGCTTGTTGAACACAGCGACGTTCAGTGAGTGCAGGAGTACTATTATGAAACCCGAAACCGGTACAGAAGCACCGCTGGCAAAGATAAACGATCGGCAACTTCTCCTCCGTATTTTTATAAAAGCTACCGTATTTCCGTATTTTATTCACTTCGCCGGAATTAAATACGGTCAATCCGTACTGGTTGGCACCTCTGCTTGTGTGTGTGCGCGCTCGTGTGTGTGTGTGTGTGTGCTGTGATCCTCTCTTTATGTTTTTATACGTTGCAACTTTCACACTATCAAAATAAGTGCGACCTGTTGAAATGTAGTTAACCTGGATTAATATATTTAACAGAAAAATATTGGAAATTAAACATTAGTTCTGTTCAGGTTTATTCCTAGCAATCCATAACCATTACATTCAACACATACAATAATTCACCCATTTGTAAAATCTGTGCGCACTTACAAGAAGACCAGAACAACAAAACACTTACAGTACAAACGATGAAAACAATAAAACGAAAACGCAAATTGTAAAGTAATAATGTTCAGTAAAACCAAAATAATAATGGTAAGGTGTTTATAATGCGCTTTTCATAGACAGGAACAGTTCAAAATTGCATACCACATGTATTCACAACACACTCATTAAAACATGTACACATGTATAATTCCAAATAATAATGTCCATCTTTTGTTGGTTACAGACTTAAATTATGATTGAAACAAAAAAAAAACGCAATCGCACGAAGTGTTACCTTCTGTTTGTTAAACGTGCAAGGTTACACAAGATTTGAACAAACACGCAAACAAACAACAAACAAACCACAAAGGTTTGGAATACACTGTTTCCATGTTTTTGATTTCCAGGCCTTGAAATACAGCATCACGTATTACACGGTCATTTATCAAGTGCCGATTCAGCCCCGATGCTTGAATCTTGATAAGTGTAACTAGAATTCGTTTATCCACGCAGCCTGTTCACTCAGCAACAAGGCAGGAGTCGTCGAATAAAGTTTTCCAACTTTATTCAGCAAACATCAACAACTGCATTCAAAATCGCTTTCCGAAAATCACTACAAAAATCATCATCAAAAATCATCATAAATCACTTCTACTAATGTAATTGTAGATTATAGTCGCACGACACCGAAGCGTATAGGCGACTACTGGTCACATTATTCTGACACCAGCGAACCAGTTGATGGTAAGGGAAAAATAATAGGGTCACACGTTGACCAATCCGGGATTCGAACCAGGTACTTTTCGTTTACTAGTAAGCCGCTCTACCAACAGTGCTACCCGGCCCCACACTCCTACAAGCAGACAGTGCATTACTTATATAACCTCTCTGCAATCGAGAAAAAGTTCGAACATTCCAGCATGACGCAATAACACCCAATCAAAATAAAACTCGTCACCGGAACTATGCACTGTCTTAATGTTAGTGCTTTAGGTTAGAAGAATAGCTTAGCTTTCTGGAAGCTTCGGTCGATAATGAACAATTCATTGCAGACAATTCTCAGCAATATCGACCGACGAAAATTATTAACATTATATACAAAGCTTCTTCTAGCAACAACGCAAAATAAACCAAAGATAAATACACTCTATTATTGCATGCTTTGCAAAACAAAATGATCGGATTTATCGCGTGCGTCTCAATCGTAACACAGCTATTTAAGTATTCAATCTAGTCTCGTACTCAAAACTTTTCGCTCACAACTTACATATACCTACAACTCGACCTTGATACGCCATCAACAATATTCACACCAACGAAGAGGTACGTAGGATAACGTCGATGGGTAGAATGGGAAAGGGGAATGGGAGAAAACGATCTTGCTGATGTATTTATTATTCTGTAATAATAATAATAATAATGTTCGTCATTTGTAAGGCGCCTTAGCCTAAGGATTAAGGCTCTGGCCGATATAGGATCTAACTCAAACCGCCCGAGACGCCCACCCGCAGCCTTTGGGCGCATGGTCTGACGCCCGGACAACTGAGCACAATCCTGGGCAGCCAGGGATGGGGGAGAAGGACCAAGTGCATGCTGGGTGTGTTCTTGTTACCGGCACTCACCCGTCTAGGACATGAGCGTCAGGATCTTTAAAGTCCGTTATGATGGAATGTATGCGACACTGTAAGGAATCAACGCCAATACTTCCACTTTGGTGTGGCTATTTCTTTAAAGAAAAACTAAACCAGTTTCAGAGCAATCGAAGAAAATTTCATTTATTTAGGAAGATTTAAAACTAATCAGTCTTAGGTCAAATGTTCCTTCAGACGAGACGGCAAAAGTTGAGCAGAAATAAGCAAAATAAGAAAATTCGTATAATAATCCTTTCGCCTGCTAAAATCTGTTTATCCCACATCAAAGCATTTCAAGGTACAAGCTTCATTCCTATTTATTCATTAATATGTTTATTTTATTTCATGGTTCTTATATAGCGCCTTTTCAGCTCAAGAGCTGCTCAAGGCGCTGGCCGAAATAGGATCTGAATCAAACCGCCCGAAGCGCCTACTAGCAACCTTTGGGCGCATAGTCTGACGTCCATACGACTGAGCACAATCCTGAGCGACAAAGGGTAGGGAAAAGGACCTAGTGCTTGCTGGGTGTATTTTGTATAGCCAGCACTCACCCGTCTAGGACATGAGCGTCAGGATCTTTAAAAATCGTGCGATGAAATGCGTGCTTGCACAGACTAGACCTCGGTTTATATTCTCATCCGAAGGAGGATTCTTAATAATAATAATAATAATAATAATAATAATAATAATAATAATAATAATAATAATAAGGGTCTGTTCTAGGGCCAATATTATTCTCCATGTACACTACCCAGCTTGGTAAAATCATTGAAAGCTTTGGAATCAGCCGAAAACTCTTTGCGGATGACAGTGAACTGTACAAAGCATTTCATCCTAGCGCATCCTCCACGTCAGAGGCAATCCAGAGTCTCGAAAGCTGTTGTCGGGAGATCAAGTCTTGGATGTTCTCCAACAGGTTAAAATTAAATGATGAGAAAACAGAGGTGTTACTGTGTGGCTCAGATGCCTGTCGTCAAAAGGTATCTGTGGACTCCCTCCAAGTTGGCTCTTCGACTATTCCGGTGTCCAGCACAGTACGAGACCTTGGTCTTCTTGTGGACAGTGGCCTCACCATGGTGCCTCAGGTCAGCGCCACAGTCAGATCATGCTACCTTGGTCTGCGAACACTGGGTCAACTTAGGCCAGATCTGGACAGAAAAACGGCCAACACACTTGCTGTTTCGCTCATCCAGTCTCGCTTGGACTTCTGCAACAGCTGTGTTTGGGGCTTGCCCAAGTGCCAGCTGCAGAGGCTACAAAAAGTTCAAAACACAGCAGCTCGGATTGTGACAAAAGCTAAGACTCATGAGCATATTACACCAGTTCTTCAGGAACTTCATTGGCTCCCCGTTGAAAAGCGGATTGAACATAAAATACTTTCCCTTGTGTTTGGATGCAAGGAAGGATCAGCACCCAAGTACCTGCAAGAACTCCTCCCTTGGCATGCTCCTGAGCGAAACCTTCGGTCTAGCTCACAGTGCAAGATCTCTGTGCCAAGTGTCGATCGACATAAGAAAAAGAACTTTGGAGCAAAGTCTTTTGAATGTGCAGCTCCTCTCCTGTGGAACAGACTTCCTCTCTCGCTACGTCAGTGTAGCTCCAAAGCAGCCTTCAAGCGTCAGCTGAAGACACATCTTTTTAATCAGTGACCAAAACAGATTTTTTTTTTTTTTTTTTTTTTTTTTTTTTTTTTTTTCCCCCAGCGCACCGAGCATGCTTACTTGGCCTGGATGGAATCGCGCTATACAAGTGTTCATCATCATCATCATCATAATAATAATAATAATAATAATAATAATAATAATAATAATAATTATAATACAGAATGCTATGTACGCGCCTTTCCCCAAGGCTCAAAGCGCGGCGATCTATACCAACATACACGCTCACCTGTCTCATTTACCCTCACACACACCAAATACACATACATCACTCAAACAGGTGGTGTAAAGGCAGGGAGATCGCTATTAGAAGACGGAAGAAAATCGAATTTTTATTTTTGAAATTTTTATATTGACTGCATCCTGTACCATTATTGAAGGGAGGGAGGAAACCGGAGTGCCCGGAGAAAACCCTCGGTGACCTCAATAGTCTCGTACCTAAGTCACATACGTTCGCCCCTTGCGGATTCTTCACATATAATAATCGTTTTAGGAAGGGGAAAATATAACTTTACCAAGGACTAAGACGAATGAAAATGGTTATGAAATACACTTGTTTTTTTTAATAGAAAAAAGAGGGGTGGTGAATTGGTAAGTACTCCTTTCCTTTACTCCTTCGGATGAGAGTATAAACCAAGGTCTAGTCTGTGTCGCATACATTCCATCATAACGGACTTTAAAGATCCTGACGCTCATGTCCTAGACGGGTTTAGTGCCGGTGACAAGAACACACCCAGCATGCACCTAGGTCCTTCTCCGCCATCCCTGGCTGCCCAGGATTGTGCTCAGTTGTCTGGAGCGTTATTACGATGCGCCCAAAGGCTGCAAGCTGGCGCCTCGGTCGGCTTGAGTTAGATCCTGTATCGGCCAGCGCCTTGAGCAGCTCTTGAGCTGGAAAATCGCTATATAAGAACGATTAAATAATAATAATAAATAAGTAGTGACTGAATGTGAACATGTAGATAAACAGTGAGCACGTCACAGCCAGGAACGATGTCGATGACCACGCCACAGATGAGGCAGAATTGTTGTCACCTGAAAAATAAAAAAAGAAATCAAATGAAACAGGTGTTTTCAAAGTTTGTTTGTTGGTACGTTTGTCACAGGAAGAATGGGAATACATGAATAAATAAAAGAATGAAAATGTATTAAGCGCATCAACAACGATGATTGATTGATGATAATGATTGTGGTAATGATTGATGATGATGATGATGATGGTGGTGATGATGATGATGATGATGATGATGATGATGATGATGATGATGATGATGATGATGATGATGATGATGATGATGATGATGATGATATTATTATTATTATTATTATTATTATTATTATTATTATTATTATTATTATTATTATTATTATTATTTTGACAGACGACACGCACTAACTCATGCCTGAATTTGACAGCAGGCGGATAGACTGAAGCTTAAGATTCAGATAGCCATGCACAAGAACCACACGCTACAGAAACTCATTCATTCCATCTGTAATTCACATCTTCAACTCCTAGGTGGGGCGTTAGGTGGTGGTGCTGGCGCTCTGACAACGGATTTAGGGGGCCCTTTTGTTTTTCCTTTTGTGATACTAGATTATTTTACACTGTGTTGTCAGTCGGTTTTCTTCTTTAGTTACACTGATGGTGAATGATAGCGTGTCGTGGATATAGTGTTAATTTGTTGTTGTATGTATCATAGTCTTCCCTTATTAGGCCTAAACAGTAATTGCATTGTTTTTAGACTTCTTCTTAGTAAGAGCGTTGGTATAACGTTGTAGGTGATGGTATGATGTGAATGTGATGCGAACATGATATGTGAATCGGTTATTTTTGCATGGTTTGGGATTAATTGATGTTACAGAAGCACAGTCAAGTTGTAATTTCTCTTGTACAGGTAAATAAAGACATAGTGTATTATATTGTGTTGTATTGTATTGCTTTGCATTATTATTATTATTATTATTATTATTATTATTATTATTATTATTATTATTATTATTATTATTATTATTACTATTATTTATTATTATTTGTTATTGTTGTTATTATTATTATTATTATTATTATTATTATTATTATTATTATTATTATAATTATTATTATTATTATTATTATTGACTTTATACCTATAGAGCCACCGGCGTTTGTCACCTCCACTTTCAGCACAGTGACGGTGCCTGATACCGACCCTCCTATCAACAGCACTGGAAATTCAGCCATCGTCTTGGCTGGGAAAAATCTGAAACAGTTTGTCATATATTATGTTTTCCTTGTGCATTTGTATGTCACTTGGCAATAAGATATCTGAATCTGAAGTAATATTTTTTGCTCAGACTTTGGCTGTTGTAGTTGTAGTTGTTGTTGTTGATGTTGTTTTCGTGGTTATTTTTGTTGGTGTTGTCATCGTTTTTGCGGTTTTGCAGAGTTCTTGGAGGGTTTGAGAGTGCTGTTTTTAAAAAAAATATATTCTGTATTTATTTTCTTATATAATACCACTACTACCGCTATTGCTGCTATTACTACTACTACTACTACTACTACTACTACTACTACTACTACTACTACTACTACTACTACTACTACTACTACTACTACTACTACTAGTACTGCTACTACTACTACTACTACTGATAAGAAAGCCGATAGTTTTTACACGCGCTAAAAATGTTGAGCACTGTCACATAACTAGCATCCTGCTTTTAACGTTCAAAGACCTCTTACGCTCTATAAAACATTATGATAGACAGAGCACGGATCCCAGTAATTCTTTCAATAGCCACAAAGAAAGAACATCCTTATCGAAGATAAGAAGAGTGGGGAACGTACGATAAAGCGGAGAGCGGAGGGGAAGGGTAGAGAATGAAGGGGATGGGTGGTGGAGGCTCCCTCTTTCTATCTCTCTCTGTACCCACTACCAACAAGAAGCAAACTAGGCTTACATATTTAATTCGACTTTCACATGTTCATCAAAAAGAACAAACTCTTCTTTCTTACTCCAGGAACTCCGGATCTATGGCGTATAGCTGTTTGTCGCGGTGGATGGCGCCCCACGAGCGGTTATCGTTCTTGGGTACCCCTTCAGTGAACAACGTTTCGAACTTGGGTACCATTCCGCCCTGGGCTACACTGAACACAGCGATGGTACCCGGTTTTTCGTTGCCTGCGAAGATAAGCAAGCGGCCTTCTAACTCTCCTGTAGCTAAACTCTCTGTCTCTGGACCCTGCGAAAGACCGACACAAAATCAACATCAGCAGCATGCAGTAGGATGATGATGACAAGTCGTCGTCATCATCACCTTTCGTTATTATACTTGTTTTGCCATCGTCATTGTTGTTGTTGGGCATCATCATCATCATCATCATCGTCGTCGTCGTCGTCGTCATCATCATTATCATCATCATCAACAACATCATCATCATTTGTTACATACATTATCATCTCTCTTACATGTTACAGACACTCCTACATACACACCAAACACACATCTACCACTCAATCATGTGGTGTAAAGGTAGGGAGATCGCTATTAGAAGACGGGAAAAGAAATCGAATTTTTTTTTTTTGAAATTTTACATTGACTGCTTCCAAAACCGTGTTTGAAGGGAGGGAGGAAGCCGAAGTATCCAGTGAAAACCCTCGGTGACCTGAATTAGTCTCGTTCCTAAGTCACATAAGTTCGCTCCTCGCAGGAATCGAACCCCCGACCTTCGGCATAGGAAACCGGCGACTAATCCACTGAGCTACCAGATCAACCCCCTCTCTCCCCTCCACCCCTACCCCACACCTTTGATTTGTTAATTACCTTGTTATCAGACCTGGTGTCAAACGTGTCTCTGATGTACAGCGAAGGTCCGATATCGGCGTTGAAGATGTCTGGCCTGTGGGTGGCCGTCTGGATCTCCATTTCGCTACCACTGTCGTACACCTGCCTCATATCGGCCGCCTTCCATACAGAGATGCCTCGACCTCCGTACACGTAAAACTTCTCGTACTTTCCTTCCGCGTTCTTCCCGTCCACTCCGGAGACGGTCAGACGACCTATTTCAACAACAACAACAACAACAACAACAACAAACATCATTGGATATCAATACAACATTGTTGTATGGTGATAGATTTTTCGGGGCTTTGTTCATTAGCGCCATAGAAGATCATTTTCATCTTGTTCCTCGTTCACAATTAAAACTGAAGGACTGAAAGAGATCAAATCTACGAACTGTTTTCTTCAAAATATGGTGTTGTGTGCTACTTTTCTGTTTCAATATAATTATTGTCTTACCTGTCTTGTCTTGACTTGTCTTGCCTTGCCTTGTCTAGTTGAAAGTTTGACTAAAGATCAGTTAGCTTGGTGGCGGTGTTGAGTTTTAATGACGGTATTAATCCAATCAATATTGTAGTAGTAACAGTTGATGAATTTGGGGAAAACCTCTTTTAACCAAAAACAACAAGCGGGTAGCGCCAACCGGGTCACAGATATTTGGTATAATTAATGTTTTACCGAGTAAGGAGTTATTCTTGAGTGCACTTTTCAGATCTTCGGATACAGTATCGGCTATGTCTGCAGCTGAAAAATATCAAGAAAGCGATTCGATCAATCAAATGGACAGTCGGTGATAATGATGAAAATATAATTAGGAGAAGGGTCGACAGATTAAGGGGGAGGAGGTGGAGTAGGACAACAACAGACAAGAAGAAGAAGAAGAAGAAGAAGAAGAAGAAGAAGAAGAAGAAGAAGAAGAAGAAGAAGAAGAAGAAGAAGAAGAAGAAGAAGAAGAAGAAGAAAGAAAGAAAGAAAGAAAGAAAGAAAGAAAGAAAGAAAGAAAGAAGAAGAAGAAGAAGAAGAAAGAAAGAAAGAAAGAAAGAAAGAAAGAAAAAAAGAGAAGAAGAAGAAAGAAAGAAAGAAAGAAAGAAAGAAAGAAAGAAAGAAAGAAAGAAAGAAAGAAAGAAAGAAAGAAGAGGCGTGCGACAACGATGATGACGACGACAATGATGATGATGTTGAGGATGATGATGATGATGATGATGATGACGATGATGATGGAGATGAGGATGAGGATTAGGAAGAGGATTACGACGATTATAACCACGAGGAAAATGGTGCAAATAAGGAATATGAGGATACAAAGGAGTAAAATGAACAATAGGGGCAAAAAAAGTGCAAAGGGAGAAAACTCACAGTTAATATCACGAGCACGTATTTCTTCGGAGAAGTTGACAGTAGGGTAGTATTGTGCATCTCCTTCGTTGGCTGTGATGATGTAATCTTGGCCGTTCCAACTCACGTGCTTAATAGAATCCGGCAGATACATGCCGTACACTGGCCAATTTCCGATGTGGATTCCTGATTGATACATATAATTGATTATTTGAGAAAGTATGTGTAGCAAGTAATTTTTACTATTTCCTTGTTTGAAAACACACTATGGTCCTTACATTATAGAAATTTTGACCGCTATAGAAACTGGCCAATCTCTGATGTGGATTCCTGATCGATACATAATTTGATAATTTTGACAATTCCCCAAAGTATGTTTAGCAGCAATCTTATTATATTTCCTTGTTTAACATACACTGTGGTCCTTATGCTGACTGTGCCTTCGTGATCTGCAAGGGAATGTGACATGATGCGCTCTAGGAAGATGTTGAAGAGTGTTGAAGAGAGTAGGCATCCTTGACACACGCCGATTGTTGTTCTGAACCAATTCCTGATGGCGCTGTTGTGGAGACTGCATTGGTAACCTTGTCAAACAGGCTTTTGATGACTTAAATAATGTTGGGGCTGATGTTATACACTCTCATGGTTGATAACAGAGCAAGAACGGTTAAACGCTGCCTCTGTACCACACACAAAATCAATCTTACTTCCTTCAAATTATAGTCAAACCTGGCTTATATAAATTGCCCGTTGCTTGTCCCGTAAAACATTTTCTTTCTTTGCCATATGTTTTCAAATGAATCAAATACTATGGCCTTTGTTTATAATGTTTTGACACTGAAAATTTCATTGGAATATGAAATATGTGTTTAGGTGGGGGGGAGGAGGGGAAGGGGGAGGGGGGGAGGGGGGGGGGGAGGTTTGTTATTTTTGTATTTCGCGTTCACTGGAACAAGAGAGGTAACCCAAGCGTCTTCAGTAACTATTCAAAGCTAAAAATGTAAAATCTCCATGGTTACATCACCTGTATGCATATTCAATCACGTTTCAAACAAACAACTAAACAACAACAGCAACAACAAAACATCAATTTCAACAAGACAACAATACTGACCACCATCTCTGTCGCTTGGATCCAATTTTCCAAAAGTTTTAAACCCTAGTCCATGGATGTTTGTGATTTTATCCGTCGTCAGATCCACCACGGCGATTGCGTTGTTCTCCTGCACAAGTACACGAGATACAAGATACGGGATACAAAAAATACAATGATAAACAAAGTACAATCTACAAAACCAAAGTAAGCAAAGTGTTCTTAGTATAATCATTGTTGTACTGTACAGTAATAATATATACTGTGATGAGAAATCAAATAAATTCGTCATAATGGTCGACTGTAGTTAATAATAATAATAATAATAATAATAATAATAATAATAATAATAATAATAATAATAATAATAATAATAATAATAATAATAATACCACAGGATGCCATCACGTGCTTTTTCTTTAATGGAACTCAAAACGCGGCGATCCGAAGAAATCGCTATTACAGAAGTCGGAATAGAAATCAATTGGTATTTTTGAAGTTTAGATTGACTGCATCCTATATCATTATTGAAGGGAGTGAGGAACCCGACGTTCCGGGAGAAAACCCCCACCGCACCGTGGCGCTGACAACATTAGTGTGACAAGTTCACAGGGTTATATTATATCCCGTTCCAAAATCGCTCAATGTCGGTCAACACCCGAGTTACGTCCCTTCGCCCTCTCTCTCTCT
>CM072519.1:56472119-56654264 GCA_036898135.1 Oncomelania hupensis
ACGTCGAAAAATAGGACTGGTTCTAAACCCCGCGCGACGCCGAGCGTGTGATGCAAGCGGCACGTTGCTGACGTTGAGCGTCAGAATTCCTTGACGAATTCGACGCGTGACGTTTGACGCTCGTGTGCGGAGCCTAAGAAAAGAAGAGAGCTGCATGCGCACATTTGTGATCCACTCGGACCTGTGTCGTCTTTGTGTTGTGTTGTGCAGTCGTGTCCCAGGAAAACACCGGTAGCATAAGTATCTGCAGGCAATCCCCAAGTGGCCATTTTGCAAGCATATTTGTATAAACATGTATACCATTTACATTTTTGAATAAAACGAAATATAAATGAAGGAAGCATGCTTTTGTATGCAAGGAAATAATATATATTTGATGGTGGTTTTTTTTTCAATATTCGTTAAGAGAAAGTAATTTATGCATGGTAAGTTTGTATTCTTTTATGACATTATGAAGAGAGAAAAAAATGTAAATGAAAACAATTTTGTTAATAAGTATGAAAAAGATATATAATTTATAAACGGAATTTGATCAATTGTTTTCAATGTTTATAAAAAGGAAGGTAATTAATAAATAGCAATTGAATTGTTTCCAGTAAAGGGAAATAATTAGGGAAGTTCGTTCTTTTCAATGATGATAAAGGGAGGTAATTTATGAATGGTCTTGATAATGTATAGAACGTAGAAGGGTAATAACGTGCACTGGTATGCAGAAGAGTATGTGGGTATTTTTCCTATGTTGGTTGATTAATCATGCAAGAATCTACTCTTGTTTATGTCTTTGTGTACTGGTATTGCCATCTCCACCTTTGAGTGTGACTTGGCTGGGCTTTGACCGGAACCACCGGGAGCCTTTGAACAACCTGGCGTTTCAACTGACCTGAGCACCTGGGGAAACCACGCCGGTCACTGACTGCCATCCAGCGAGACTTTTAACTTAGAAGTCCATTAAAAAAAAAAAGTTGTTTATTGTTCCCTCATAAAAAATTGCTTTAAAATATGAACTTTAAATTAAAGAATGTCAGTTGCCGGATGTACAAAGGCACATATGAAGATAGATAAGATGAAATAAGACAACTTTATTATCTTTTTCAAGAAATGATATATACTTATTTGGAGTGGCATTTTGTATTGTCAAGTAACTTGTATAATTTGTAGCCACCGAGAAATATTATTATTAATGTATTATTAAGCCCTTTGTGTATAATAATAAATGATAATAATAACGATATTTACGTAGCGCTTTTTCCTAAGGAACAATATCAGCTCAAAGCGCAGTACTCACGCATTCATTCTAAACATCCGGCTTCATACAAAATAAAATCAGACACTTGCTAACGAATAAGAGACGAGGGAGGGAGGGAGGAGGGGAGAGCTAAGAAGGGGTGATGGGGTGAATGGTGGCGGTGGTCTGAATCAAAACAACAACAACAAAAAACAACAACAACAACAACAAAGGAGGAATAACGACGATAATGATGGGAGGCAAGATCAGAAACATAACGAATAGCTTACTTTGCACTCATTATTTAAATAATGTACTGTTCTACAGCCACTTGTCATCTTAGTTAGGCTGTAACGAGAAAGACTCTTAAGAAAACTAAGATCTCAACCCCTATACGCTTTGGTGTTGATCTCTATGGGGCCGGGTAGCTCAGTTGGTAAGAGCGTCTTGCTAGTAACCGAAAGGTCGCTGGTTCGAATCCCGGGTTGGTCAACGTGTGATCATATTATTTTCCCCTTTACCAACAACTGGCCCGCTGGTGTCAGTATAAATCGGTCCAGTAGTCACCTATATGCGAAAGTGTCGTGTGACTATAATCTACATTAAAAAACAAACAAAGATCTCAATCATTACTAGTTTTGTTTTCATGATAGTAAATGTGATTGTGGGCACGGGTGTGTCAATTAGTGATATAAATATAGAGAATTGTTTCTGGTGTGTGAATAACATTGTTGTGTAACTGTTCCCTCTGGCGTTTTATGTGTTAGAATTTTGGGGTGGTTGTTTCTCGTGTGGTTAGCACACACTGCTGTACCCACTGTTGAGGCAGTGGATGTGACAATGATGATGATGATGATGATGATGATGATGATGATGATGATGATGATGATGTATGATGATGATGATGATGATGATGATGATGATGATGATGATGATGATGATGATGATGATGATGATGATGATATACCATCACCGGTTCTTAACAGTGCCAGGTATCCAGTCATAAGTGGTGGCAAGGTGATTGGGGTGAGCAGTTTCTTCAGTTCTCAAGTTCGATAGCCCCTCCCCTCCCCTCTCCCTCTTCCCCCTACTCCCCTCAAACCCCCACCCCCACCCCAACCCCCCATTACCTCTCTGCCATTCACAATGCCAAAGTGCCTATATAATAAGGGGGACAAGCTCAGACTTATGTGCGATCCCCGAAACAGAGTAGCGCCCCTTAGCAAGCCGGTGAAAAGCACTATGGCTGAAACTAGTGAAGGTGGTCACAGCACTACTAAGACAAGGAAAAAAAATACGCCCAAATGCACCAATGCACGATGGAAGGTGAAGAGGCTTTCGTTTTTCAGCTTCGCACAAACAAGGTCAAGTTTGTTTTTATTTGACGATGTATTGTTGAGGCTAGTAATAGCTAGCTTGGGTTGCGCAACCGTTTCGCTCTACAATCACAACGCAGCTCAGTTAGATTGAGTGTAGCAAATAATTTAACTGTTGTATGCAGCATCGTAGTAGCCTAAGCATACCTAATCAGCTGCTATGCGCGTTGTTGTTTGTGTCATATGCATTTTGTTTCTTGTAATATCACTAGCTAAAGGCGTGCAGCAATGACTTTGAGTGTAACGTTGTCAGCACAAGTCACGATGAAGGGGGAAAATTTTGAAACCGCCGTTCTCAGTCTGAACATTTGACCAACATTGATTGCTCACAGCTTTTGATCAACATTGATAGCTGCATTTATTATAAATGTTGGTTTTTGTGTTTCTGCGGAAGTGGTAATCCTTGCTACAAGTTCATATTCAGTTAGAAGTTAGTAAAAAATATATATATATTTGTAATGCCCTAGTGACAAAAGTGCTGAGCAAAAATAAAATTAAGTGTCTGTGAATTGTGCACTGTATTATTCTCTCTCTCTCTCTCTCTCTCTCTCTCTCTCTCTCTCTCTCTCTCTCTCTCTCTCTCTCTCTCTCTCTCTCTCTCTCTCTCTCTCTCTCGCTCTCTCCAAGTGTTTCTCTTCTTGCATGACAATCGCCACACTTCCATTTGAAGCAGGTGTTTTACCTTTCTTTTTCGTCTGTTTGTATGCACTTCACCACACATTGAAACCTTGCTTTTCAAGAAAAAAATCCTTTTGTTAAATTTGTGCAGGTGCATTATAAATGTATGTATATATGTATATGGCGTTGCGCAGAATAGCCTCTATTAGGTCTAATTTATTTCAGGACACAGTTGCTAGGCTTGTGACCGCCATGGTCACAATCTCGGTTAGATTACTGCAACTCGGTCCTTGGTGGCTTGCCGCGCGAACAAATAGAACGGTTGCAAAACGTTCAAAACAATGCTGCAAGGCTTGTTATGCGTAAACCTAAACGTTGCCACACAACGCCTCTGCTCAAAGAACTTCACTGGCTGCCCGTTCATTTCCGCATACAATACAAAATTGCTGTTCTTAGTTACCAACATTTCAACGCTACACTACCGCCATATCTGCAGCCCTTACAACCTACCAACCCTCACGCTCTTTGCGATCATCAAACGAAAAACTGCTTAAGACTCTAAGAACTAACCTGAAAACAGTTGGAGACCGCTCTTTCAGTGCTCTGGCCCCTATGATATGGAATTCGTTGCCCACTGAGCTGAGGAACGTTTCATCCCTGGCGAGCTTTAGGGCAAAACTCAAGACATATTTTTTTTCGTGCAGCTTTTAATCTGTGAACCATTACTCCGTTGACATTTGTATGCTTATCCAGTACTTTTTGCCTCATCCCTCCATTCCCGTACGGCAGTGTTTTTGTATGAATGCGTGCGGCTGCTGGTTTGCATGCGCGTTGAGCCCGCAAGGGGAATTGCGCTTAATAAGAAAACTTACTTATTATTATTATTATTATTATTATTATTATTATTATTATTATTATTATTATTATATGTATGTGTGCGTATATTTGTGTGTGTGTGTGTTTGTGTGTGCATATATGTACACATATGTAAGCTTATATATCTATTAATACATATGTATAACTATTCGCAGTGTTTCATTACGTTTATCTACCCACTTCGGTGGCCGACGCTCCGATTATGTGCGTGTGAGTGGTGTGTGTGTGTGTGTGTGGGTGTGTGTGTGGGTGTGTGTGTGTGTGTGTGTGTGTCCGCGCATGTGGCGCGTGCGTGTGGACATGTGGGCCTATGGCCAAAATGCTAATAAATTGTCAAAAGTCTCTCTCTCTATCTTTCACACACACACACACACACACACACACACACACACACACCCACACACACCTCGCCCCCCCCCCTCCCCACACACACACATAGTACAAATATATTTTAATATCAGACAAAAAAAGATACAACAGCGTATAAACAAGGACAAAGCAAACTTAACACTACATAAAAAGAGGCGGGACAAACACAACGAACAGAAGAAACTCAAATAATAGTGCCAGATTTGTGGAAAATTTGTTCAAATATGGACCTTACTTTATCTCACTGAAGACAAGAAATCTAGGCTCAAACAAAACAATTTAAAAAATCAAAAGTAGTTAAATACTGCAACATGCACAAGCGCAAGAATTGAATACTACAATTACACTATTGCAAGTGTTCCTGCATGCACTGTTCCACCATCAAGTCAAGAGAAGTAACCGAGTCATTGTCCTTGACTTTGTTAGTATATATAGGTATAGAAGGACTTGTCCCTCTTATTATACAGGAACTTTGAGAGTTCAACGGTTTAACAGTTCCCAACGGTCCCACTTAAGTCATTAACTTACGTTCGACGTGTCTTAACCACCACCACATGGTAGCATGTTTTCAGAACAATCCTATGTGCAAGCAAGAAATTACCTAACAAACAAAACAACTTACTAGGAATATCGCGCACGATTTCCAGACGTTTGTTGATCGGGTCGTACAGTTTATACAGTCTTACACCGCCGTTTAAAAGATCGCTAGTGTTCACGTAGGACACGATGACGCGATCCTTGCACACTTCTACGTCAGAGAAGTCCAGTGACGGCTCGTTGACGTGTTGCAGGGATTTCAAGTTGCTGACATCACTAGCGTCGATGACGTGAATGTCTCCCTTTCCTGGAAACCAAAAGTAAAAAAAAAAATGCTTACTCTGTCTGATGTTTGTCTGTCTGTCTCTCTGTACTGTCTGTCTCTCTGTCTCTCTCTCTTTCCTATTTATACTGTTAATGAGCAAGTCACTCAATAAATCAATCATTCAAGCATTATCAATAAAACAGAAGAAGAAAAGTTTTATCTTGTTTAAATAATGCTAAGCAAAATTGTTTGTGTCATTTGGTGGCTGCCTTCTAAATATGGACACCCATCCAAGTTAGTTAGTTATTCATTGCTTACAGGGTCCAGCGGACTGCAAAGAGCCGAATCAAGACCACAACTTGGCTGAAAGAGGACTCACCCCTGATCCGCATAAAAGATCTGCTGAAACAACCCCAGTGGTAACACTGCAGGCAATCCACCAGCCGGTCACTGTACAATAATGGCATCCCACACAGGGGACGCTGAGGCTATACTCTTATTTATCAAACCCCCGTCTACAAAAACAAAATATAATATAAACATTATAAAATATCAACAAAACATATACTTAAACTGGTGATAAACAATAAGATTTTCACTGAGGAAGAAGAAGAAAATAAAGAAAAAGAAGAAGAAACGACTACTACTACTACTACTACTACTACTACTACTACTACTACTACTATTACTACTACTACTACTACTACTACTACTACTACTTCAATGAAATTGTGGCTAATGCTACTGCGTTACGATGAAACACGCACGATAGTACGTGTGAGGCGTGCATGATAGATCCAATCGTTTTATTTTGCAAAGCATTCAATAACAGAGTGTATTTACCTTTGATTTCATTTTGCGTTGTTGTTAGAAGAAGCTTGTTATAATGTTGATTATTTTCGTTGGTCGATATTGTTGGAGAATTTTCTAGGGTTGTTTGTTTATTATCGATCGAAGCTGTGGATAAATCTAGTGGTAACTAGGAGACGCTTCCATCCTATGACGTAAGACAGTGATGACGAAGTTTATTCTGATTGGTTATATTTGTGTCACGCTCGAACATTCGAACGTTCTCTTGAGTATAGAGAGATTATATATATACCGCACTGTTTGATTTGAAAGGAGAGAGTTGAAAAAGTGAAAAGCGATTGAGCGATTGTATACACTTTTTGATGTGCGCTGAATAAAGTTGGAAAACTTCATACGACGATTCCTGCCTTGTTGCTGAGTGAACAGGTTGCGTGGATAAACGAATCCGAGTTACACTTATCAGGATTCAAGCATTGGCGCTGAATCAACTACTGATTAAAATAAACATGATTGTGGAACATACTGCTACTACTACTACTACTACTACTACTACTACTACTACTACTACTACTACTACTACTACTACTACAATAAAAGTGTGGCCAAAGAGCTTATTACGGAAAGAGGGGGAACTTCCATTATGTCCTATACAAAAATGCGAGACGCTCTCACGGATTATTTCCCTTTGCTCGGGCTGGCTATATTTCATCATCTGCTATATGAATGATCTGTGCGTGGTAACTTATTGAGCCTATGCCATTGCAAAAGAACATTTTTATGGCAACGTTTGCAAAAACCAAACTTTTAACCATCATTATTATTAACATTCCGCTACTGCTGTCTTTTTGTTTTTGTTTTTTGTTTATGTTTACTTATTGACATCTATTAGGTGCTTTTATGCTGCTTATGTGTGTATGTCATAGGTTCGTTTTCTGCCCTGGACTTTATTATTTTTTAATCAACGACAGATATTTTAAAATTAAAATATGCATGACAGACTGTTTCATTTATCCGAAACTGTGTAAATCCGTAATCGTGAGAGAGAGAGAGAGAGAGAGAGAGAGAGAGAGAGAGAGAGAGAGAGAGAGAGAGAGAGAGAGAAGGGGGGGGATTGGGGGAGGAGAGAGCTCTGTCATTCAATCAATTAATCACAATAAAGCACAATAACAAAATGTTTCACTAATATTGTGAATATAATTTATATCAGGTGTCCCCCTACCCCCCCAACCCTCTCACCTCCCACATCACTGGCTTAATAACATCAGTCACTTCATGGAAAATAATTAATTAATCAGACAGAACAATCAGAACCTAGACTACAACATTCCACGCAATATAGATCTAATGCGCAGAAATTCACAGATCAGAACAAGGACTGAGTTCCTACATTACATTTTTTTTCCCGTTTACCCTCAAACGAAAAGGGATTACAACAGATCAAGGACCATTTTTGTGCCTAGGTAAGGGGTTATCTTGCACAGTATTTGATCACGAGGAGAAATCAGACTTAGTCTAATTTAACTTGTTAACATAAGCAGTTTGACGAAGCCAAACTGCCAATCTGACAACATCTACTTTTGAAATGTAAGCACAAATATAATAGTCAAACAACCTAGAAACAACGTAAACAGTGAGCGACCTTTTGAACGTAAACTGTCAGCAAGCAAACAGTTTTTGTTTTAGCACATAGAATAGATATAACATGAATCACTGAAGCCTCTCCCGGATTGTTGTAACAACACTGCAGCGGTCTTGGTTTAGGCCTATATAAACACACAAAAAAGAAGTTTTTCGATTGCAATTTACCTTTCTTTGTCTCTTGGAAACTTGAAAAAGAACTTGCCATCACAACTTTTCTTGTATCTGGCATTACGGCAATTGATGGCTGTGCAAAAGTCACCGCCCTGTTTTACTCGGTCGCCTTTTGTCTTTCTGCCACGAGCCATTTTTAGCATGTCGACAAGGGAGCGTAACTCGTATCTTCCGTCTCGCGGTTCTGGACCAAGTTCCCCCTCTTTCTATAATACGCTCTTTGGTATGGCTCACTAAGTTACAATAATCACCAAGAAAACGTATTTGGCGTTCTTGCCCCCTTCCCCCCCCTCCCCCCCCCCCCCCCCCCGCCCTTTCTCTTCCGCCCCCTTTGCGCGTCTTACAACGCAAGACCGTAAGCGAAGCGATTTTCATAGCAGATCTACTTACCAACCACGTATATGGTTTTGGCCGTTGGTTCAAACACCAGTTGCTCTGACGCCAGAGACGGATATGGAAACGTTGGGGCACTGCCAACGTAAGTAGGTACGTAAAAAGTAGACATTCGCGTCAGTTTGATGTCATATCCGCTCGCAAGGGAAGCAATCATGAGCAAAAGATGCAGCAGTGATATTGCTATTTGAAACAGTTGTCTTTTCATTTTTCCGTGATGAAGTAAAATCTGCACGGAAAGAAAGAAATTTTCTAAATAAATAAATAAATAAATTGCTCTCGAAATATAAAATAAATAAGTAAATTACCCTAATTTTTTGCCCCGACCATAAATTTGGGAGGGGTTGGGGGAGAGGGGGAAGGTTCGTCTGGACATTTTTTTTTAACGCAAAAAAAAAGCATTAAGGTGGAAACGGTTTTTTAAAAAAGAAAAGAAGAAGAAGAACTACGGACCCTATATTTTTCCCCTATGTTACCATAAACAGACATATTATTTGTGTTGGTCTAAGTCCAGGTACACCGTTTCAACACTGAATAACTACTGTTGCTTGTTATCTAAAATGTATCTGATACAATCAATTGTATACGAACATTATATATATATGACAGATTGACTGAAGGTAAATCATAAGTATACCGTTTTAAATTTAAGTAAATAAGTTAATTAATTAATTAATTAAAAAAGAAATAAATGCATAATTAAAATAAAGAAATAAGTAAATAAATAAATAAGGCACATTCATACAATGATCACTTCTATTTATTTTGTTTGTTACTGATAAGAAATATTTTGTTAACGATTCTATGCATCTGTTCTTTGTGTAATTGTTATTAGTTTGAATTTCTTCTCTTTGTTTTTTTCTCAACCGCGAAGTTCTCTCTTACAGACTTGATGACTTACCTCTCTGGGTTTCGTTATCTAAGAACATCCGATATCTCATTATTTTAAAAAAACTAAAATCAATAGCATGTCTGTCTGTCTCCCTCTCTCTTGTCTAAATAGTCGGTTTGTCGCACTATTATTTGTCTGTCTGTCTGTCCATCTGTCTGACTCTCTCTCTCTCTCTCTCTCTGTCTCTGTCTCTCTCTCTCTCTCTCTCTCTCTCTCTCTCTCTCTCTCTCTCTCTCTCTCTCCTAGGCTTGCACTCTCTCGCTCGCTCTCTCTCTCTCTCTCTCTCTCTCTCTCTCTCTCTCTCTCTCTCTCTCTCTCTCTTCTTTCTTTATTTCTGGCTTGCTCTCTCTCTCTCTTTCTCTCTCTCTCTCTCTAACAAAAACATCAAATGGACTATCTCAATTTAGTTGTAGTGTGTGAACCTGTGTGAAAAAGTATTCTCGCGCAACAACTTTTTTGTTAATGTTGAATTTGACAGATTTATATATTATATTAACCTATAAGTTACATAACGAGACTTGTAAAGGCTTTTGATGACATCTATGACGTAATAAGCAGCACTTGTAACGCATGCAAGCGTAAGACCTATAAAAATGCTTTGAGAACTTATTTATAATATTATGTAAACACACTTTGTATTCGCCTAATTCGTATACAACCAAAATAATACATCAGATATTTCATTGGCTTTCAATGTCATACACAGAAATATACGTTCATGTTCAGGTCAGTATTTTTTAAAATTATTATTTAAAGACTTTTCATTGCTAAAATGATTTTAGATTTTCATAAACATATACAAACACATGCATAAGCAAATATATATATACACACACACACTTGTATATACTTAATGTAAAATAAATTTCTTATGTCAGTATTTAAGAGTTTTAAAGTGTTGTTTGTCAAATGAATGTATGATAGTATAAAACATCCTTGATACTATCGAGAAAAATGAGGTACGCGCAAATATTTATATCAACGTAGGCTACAATTGAACTGTTACGTAGAACCCAAAAGTAAGGTAACAAACCTTTGCTCATTACTAACACTACTACAACTAATTGGTATTCAACGAACGCGGAGGATGAATTGTAAAATATTCACATAATTCAATAGGGAAGCACAATGACACAATGCCAAGAGTTACCTTGAGGAGAACAGAACAGAAAACCGGCCTCATACAAAACACAGATCCGTGTGCAGTATACAGCAATGCAAACAACGTGATTTAAAGTTGCAAGCTACACCACTTCGAGTGGTTATGCTCAGTGGACAGCGCGCCGAGATGACGTTATAAATATTGCGGGTTCTAATCTAGGTCGCCACCAGTAAAATTCAAGTGGGTTTGAACATGTTTATGTGATTCTTTTTTTTTTTTTTTTTTTTTTGTTGTTTTAAAATTAATTTATGTATTTTGTGTTATGGTTTAGCCTGAATAATACGATGTATGTATCATCGCTTTTCAGCTTCATCTTTGACCATCAGATTTTCAAAAAGTTTAATGAGGATCTCACCTATATATTTGAAGCTAATTTAACCGCAGTCACGTTTGTGATACTTGTCAGTGAAATTTATTTTTCCAGTGATGACGGCCGACAGCCATCTCTATAGCGCCGTTATGGCCTGCTTAATTAGAAGGTTCGTGCAGGATCAAAAACTTGGTTTCGACGTTCTCAGATCTCGAACTTAGGTTCTTGAACTTTATTGTTGTTGCTGTTGTTGTTGTTGTTGTTGTTGTTGTTGTTGTTGTTGTTGTTATCTAAAAGGTTCAGCAACCTAGATTCGGGATCTGAGAAACTGGAAACAAAGTTTGTGAAGCTCCATGAACCTTCCAGCAGGTCATTAGCGAGACCCGAATGTAAGCGCCTGTGGTGAAAAGCTACATCTGAAGTAAAAAAAAAAAAAAAAAAAAAGGAAAACGGGGTTTCCCGTTTGTGACTTTAAGAAGAAGTACAAGAGGGGTTGAATGTGATGCATACAGTCTTCCATACGCTCATGTGTTCGGGGACGTTAAAATAACAATAATAACGGATTTTTTTATATAGCGGGTACTCCAGCCTATGACCAGACTCACCACGCTTTACATAATCATTACATATAAATACATGCACTCGATAAAACATTGCTTTTGCTACAATACACCAAAAGACAGAACAGTAAGGGTACAAACTATTTACAACTATGTACACAAATTACAAAAAAAAAGACAGAAATAGACTATTTACAACTATGTACACAAATGACAGAAAAGACAGAAATAGAATAGCAAAAACCTATTCACAGCTATTTATGTGCCCGGTTCGCCCAGGAGGAAAAACAGTATAAATATGTACAGCCGTGTATACACTTACGGAGCAGACAGAGACAAAAGAGGAGAAAATGGCAGCGGGATACAAATCAGTCTGAATAATGCAGTTTGAAGAGGTGGGTTTTGAGGGCCTTTTTGAATGCTTGTGTTGATTGTATGTTGCGGATATGGGAGGGAAGGGAATTCCACTGCTAAGGTGCGGAGTAGGCGAATGCACGTTGGCCGTATGTCTTAGTGCGGGTGACGGGAACCTTGCGTGTGCGAGTGTCAGCAGAAGATCTTAAAGTGCGTGAAGGGGAGTAGACAGACAGCAGGTCAGCAAGGTAGGAGGGACAAGAATCAATGAAGAAGTTGTGACAGAGAACAGAGAGTTTGTACTCTATGCGTGCTTGCACAGGAAGCCAGTGAAGGGAATGTAGAAGAGGTGTGATGTGATCGCGTTTCTTAGCTCGGAATACTAGTCTAGCTGCTGAGTTCTGAGCCTTTTGTAGCTTGTCAATGATGTGTTTTGAGGAGCCATCGAGGAGAAAGTTGCAATAGTCAAGACTAGAAAGGACGAGAGCGCAGACTAGGGTTTTGGTGGCAGTGACTGTAAGATAGTGGCAAAAGGAGCTGATTTGGCGTATGGCCGTGTATGCAGAGCGACAGACGTTGGAGATGTGGTTGTTGAGGGACAGGTCATCGGAGAGAATGTAGCCGAGATTTCTTGCTGAGGATGAGAACTGAATGTTTGTTGTCCCTACTGTAAGCGATGTTGGGAGAGGCGGGAGTGAGGAGGAGGTGTTGTGCTTGTGAATGAGGAGTGCTTCGGTTTTATCGTCATTAAGCTTAAGCTTGTTGAGTGTCATCCATGACTTAATGTCTGTGATGCAGTTCTCCAAAGTCTGAACAATGGAAATAATGAGAGAGGGGGCAGTGGATTTATAAAGTTGTGTGTCGTCTGCAAATGACTGACTCTCAACAGCATGCTTTCTAAGCAGAAGCAGTGGCTTGGTGTACAGAGTGAACAACAACGGCGCGCGGCCCTAAAACGGAACCCTGAGGCACGTTAAACCTTACCTAATAAATAAAAGGTTGAATGTGAGCTGACAGTGGGTGTGTGGGATTTCCTCCAATCACAAGATAGGATAGTAGCATGCACTGACAGTTATTACAAAAGGTGATGTACCCCTTTCTATCAAGATCACGTGTGGTTTTCAAGGTTCGTGACGCAAGCGTGGAAGTTCAGTTTTTTTCAATGCGTCCTCAATCGCACTTCAGCAATCTCCGAATACACGAACTTTGCTTGGGGAACTTTGCCAGAGTGCGGTTGTAAAGAAGAAAATGGGTACGCGTTCAGACTATAGTTTGGCTATATACACTTCAACCCACAAAAGGTATTTCGGACGAGTTAGATTGAACCATTTTAATCCTGCTTATAGGTTAGCGTTTTATCATACTGTGCAACGCTCTTACATAATAATAATAATAATAATAATAATAATAATAATAATAATAATAATAATAACAACAACAACAACAACAACAACAACAACAACAACAATAATAATAATAATAATAATAATAATAATAATAATAATAATAACAAAAATTTATAGTGCACCTTTTTTCAAAACTGAGCTCAGCTCAAGGTGCTTAATAAAATAAATAAATTAATTAAATAATAATAATAATAATAATAATAATAATAATAATAATAATAATAATAATAATAATAATAATAATAATAATAATAATAATAATAATGGATGCTGTATTCGCGCTTTTTCACCAGTCTCAAATCACTAGTTTCACACAGTCTTAGACAAGAAACACACATCTATCACTCAAACAAAGAATGAAACTAATTAATTAATTAATTACCGTAAAATAAGAAGTAACAATCTGGTCAACTAGGCCTACTTTACCTTCTGCCCCCTAAAAATAAACAACGTGTTATTGCTAATCTTCCAAGACTAGCTGATGGAACAAACAAGGGCGCATAGGACTAAAAAAAACACTGCGAGGAATGAACGAGAGTAGAAGAGGAAGAAGAACAAAGATTAAAGAATACTTTCCTACTGCACGTCCTTTCCTTGTCAGGTTGTGAAAGATAGATTGGACCATCCAGCTGAACGCCCCTAAGTCGCTGGATCACAATAAAAATGTAAGAATAAGGGAGTATACGTGCAGGAAGGATGGAGTTATACATGTAATAGGCTCTGTCTGCCTAGATAGCGCGAATAGGCTTTTGGGGAAACAATAAAATTTAAAAAAATCAGTAATGTAGAGTCTATATAGGTATTGCAATGAGAACAAGCGGTTTATTGACATACGCATATTATATAGGTTTATATGGATCGCATTTATACATCTATATATATATATATATATATATAGGCACGTGTGAAGGCATATTACATTACATTACATGATTATTGCTTTAGGTCCAGCGGACTCTTCCGAGCCAAGTCAGAACCAGAATTGAAGGCATATACAATGATGCACCCAAATTATGCTGGGAGATGAACGCATTTATGGAAGCACATATACGGACTCTCTCTCTCTCTCTCTCTCTCTCTCTCTCTCTCTCTCTCTCTCTCTCTCTCTCTCTCTCTCTCTCTCTCTCTCTCTCTCAAACATCTTTACAAAATAGTTTAAATGATGTGATAAACTGGTGTCTAGCTAATCAAATGGTTCTTCATCCTTAAAAAAAAACAGAGTGCATGATAATCACAACAAGACAAAAACATCAATTACAGCCTTTACAATTACATATTACAATAGATAACACTTGTGTCCACCAAGTAACAGACCATCGTGTACTTGGAATTACTATTGATTCAGAATTCAAATGGGATAAACACATTAATCAAATATGTAAACGCCTTTCCCAAAGTACGTTTTTGCTTTCAAAACTACGATGTTTTGTTCCTGAATATGCCAGGAATGTGTTCTTCCATGCACACTGTCTTTCGCATATTAACTATGCTTCCACTGTGTGGAGTGCTGCTAGTCATAATCAAACACACACAAAAAAAATTATTGCATCGACGGGCAATAAAATTAATTTCTAACTGTACAACTATTTCAACAGATGAAAAATTTATAAAATTCAACATTTTACCTCTAAATAAACAATTTCAATATAATATGATCATGCTTATGTTTAAAGTTCACAACAATATTGCACCAAACTATCTAACCCGATTTTTAACTAAATCATCAAATGTATACCATTCCCAAAATTATCTCTTACCTAAACCAAGAATTGATCTATATAAGACTAGTTTTGGGTTCAGAGCACCGTCTTTATAAAATGAATTTCCTCCGATCATTAAACAAAACAAAACAATCAAATCATTTAAATTAATGCTTTTTAACCATATTTTAAATTCATAATGTTTCCACCCACAGGTCGCCATATTATAATGGTATAATATTATATTGTTCAGATGACGTTTAGATAATAAGTTCTTGTTTTGAAATTATTATAGTTTTACTTTTATATATGCAACATGTGGCAGGTTTAATTGATTGTATAAATGTATTATGCTTGAGTGGGTGCCTGAAAAAAGGACTAATTGTAAGAATAAGCTGTAAGCTTAAAATTAATATCCTTGTAACATGTTGTAATTGCAATAAACGTTTAAAGTCTAAAGTCTAAAGTCTCTCTCTCTCTCTCCCTCTCTCTCTCTCTCTCTCTCTCTCTCTCTCTTTTTTTTTTTTTTCCTCACTCTCTCTATTTCTCTCTCTCTTTGTTTTTTTACACATGGTTAAAAAAAAATATTTAAAAAACTTAATAAAATATAAAAAAACTCTCTCTCTCTCTCTTTCTCACTCTCTCTATTTCTCTCTTTGTTTTTTTCACATGGTTAAAAAAAATTGTAACTGTGCTGGGCCAGATGGGATTGTACCTGAAATGGTTTTGTTTGTTTTTGACGAACTTTCCTTTTTTTTTTTTACGTGGCATTTACCCGGAAGAGTGGGCCAAGTTTGTAATTGCAAATGGACAACGACGGACTATCTGGACAAGCTTACAAAATGTTATTCATTAGATGAAAAATGGCAACAACAAAAAAAGCTGGGCCAGCAGCATTAGAGACTTTTCTTCTTTTTTTTCTCGATGAGAGTTAGGCGTCGTTTGGCTTTATCAGGGAGTAGGTAATATAGTAATATACAATCTTTCGTAAAGCTGTTTCGAAGTCGTTTGACAGACATGTATGTTCAAAACTGGCATGAACATTTAACTGAAAATGATCGCTTACAAATGTACAGATCGTTGAAGACTCTTTTTTACTTTTCTTTTCTTTTTTTTAATCTTATTTTTTGGGGTGAGGGGGGTGGAAGGGTGGGTGAGAGGTTGATACCGCCAGAAATTTACATTAATCATTTTTCTGTATCATCTTTTCGTCTAGTTATTACTAAGCTTAGAGCAGTAATGTTGCCAATAAACTCAAACTGCACAGATTCGATGTGGGTAGTCACAGCAAGAGCGGTCTATTTTGTAATGTCAGTTTTGAAGACGAAGCCATGTATTTTTGTTTTTCCACAACATTAATCATTGAGAGATACATTTATAGAACCAAACATCGTGAAATGTTAAAAAAAAAAAATTAAATAAATGTTGAGTTATAGGGAAACATGACTTTGTTAACAGCGCAGTCTTTATTTTTTTCCTCTGGCAAATGTCCTTAATATGGGTACTAGACATCTTAGCACTACTGCAAGACCTTACGGCTTAGAGCTCAAGTTTTCACAGCAAGATCTCCTCTCTTGCTCGAGACTTATTTAGCTTAATACTCGTCGGTTTCTATGTTTTGCATTATTTATAATTATTTTCCTTCTTTATTGTCATGTTAAACATTTTCATTCATTTTCTCTTAAACGAGTGTCAGTGCTATAAAATAATTATAAACTTTCAATCGATTGATCGATCAGTCAGCCAGTCAGTCAGTCAGTCTCTCTCTCTCTCTCTCTCTCTCTCTCTCTCTCTCTCTCTCTCTCTCTCTCTCTCTCTCTCTCTCTCTCAGTCAAGTTCAGGCTACCCACATTTGAACAAAATAATGATCTAAATGTAAAGCGATTTTCAGTGCTATAAAATCAACGAAAAGGTGACGAACACTATTTAACGCAGAACATAGGCCTGGTATCATTTTTGCGAATAAATGCATTAACAATGGTACTATGATATTAGCTAATCATTTCACCATCATCCTCACTGTCATGGATCTTCAACACTCCTCCTCTTCCTCCTCCTTCTCCTCTTCCTCCTTCTTCTCCTCTACCTCCGCCTCTTCATTAGTCATTACCATTATCACTATCGTCGTCATCAAAACTTACAAAACACATCATCATTATTATTTGTAGCTAATACAAAATGCAAATGGCGCAGATCAATGTAGCATACAAATTACAAACTTGCAACATCTGTTTTAGAGTAGACAAAAATATTTAATTTTTTTTTTATCCCCTAAAGCGCTTTGATTCATATCTACTGACTTATTTTTTGTACACAGATGTACAATTGTTATAAAATCGTGTTAAACGTTATACAGTTCAAGACGTTGTGTACAGAGTACACATGACGATAAGTCAGCAGATATGAATCAAAGCGCTTTAGTATTACTGTTATTATTATTATTATTATTATTATTATTATTATTATTATTATTATTATTATTATTATTATTAACACGAAGTTATTGGGTCTTAATTTTGTCAGTCCGAACGACGAATACTGAAACCTTCTCGACCGTTGTTTATTTATGTACTTATTTATGTATTGAATAGTTGGTATGTTAGCAACAGTGCTGCACAAGCTGCTAGCCGATACAGAATCTTACTCCAGCCGCCCGAGTCGCACACTCGTCTGACGCGCGTGAGACGATCGTTTGATTGATTGATTGATTGATTGATTGATTGTTGCTTTAGGTCCAGCGGACTCTTCCGAGCCAAATCAGGACCAGACAACCCCCAATCCGCATAAAAGATCTGCCGAAACAACCCTAGTGGGAAAATTGAATGCCCTCCACCGGCCAGTCACTTTACAATAAAGACATCCCACGCAGGGGACGGCTGAGGCTTTACCACAACTACTCGAACCCCCGGTTACAAAAACAAAATAGAATACAAACATCATTATAAATCATCAAAAAAACACACACATATAAAATGCCTATAGTGCTAAATAATAACATCATAGGAAGCACCACCCGGCAGAAAGCGTCCAACACTCCCAAGCTGTTCCAACAGACCTCATACACAAACAAGCAGTCTTGTCCAGGAAGAGTTTTCAAGAAAAAAAAGGTAGGTCATTGATCTAGCGAAGAAGAAGATAGTATAGCAGAGTGATAGGACAGATCAGGAATGGGAAAGAGCAAATGAGGAAGACAGATACAGTGGGAATTTAAAGCACTAAATTTCCAGAAAGTGGGGATACTATTTATACTGAAACCCCCGGCACTCCAACGGGGGTACTGTTGCCGCAGTGAATCAGTCATGCCTACAAAGGCAAGACAGGTTTTCAACTGGGGCTTTCACTTTTCACTTTATAGGTTAGAACAATCTACAGTGGCGTGAGACGATCAGCACAATCCTGGGCGACGGCAGATGGAGAAGGAACCTAATGATTGCCTAGTGTATTTATTTATGTACTGGACAAATATGCCCCTCCAAAAGAAAAGAAAAGAAATAACCATATATATCCAGCTATACAAGAGTTGTGTTTGCTTTTTATCTTTTGGTCACGAAGTACAGTAATCCGATGCTACAGTGCTCGTTTACCTGTCGATTGTACTATTGTAATACGTGTTGCTTTAGTGTTATATCATAGGCATATTTGTCCTTGTTCACAGTCGCACTCCTCACTTTTCATCCCATGCTGCTTTCCTTATCCGGTTTAAAGTAGGCCTACAGATCTTCACATTTACTTCGAAAGGTACAGGTGTCCCCGTAATCGTTCGGTCGTTGTGTGGGAGGGAAGCGTTTGGTACCTCCCTTTTTCTCTAGTCCAGCTTAATGAGACCGGTGCTAATCTCCTCTCCCTCGCTGCTTTATTTCCCCGCGGGTCTTCACAGACGCAGGTACCCATTAGCAGCTGGGTGGACTGGAGTGCGTCGTTCGCGTGATTCAATCTCTTGTGTGTGTCGGGTGATGGTTTTGCATTCCAAGCATCGTCACCCATCCAAGTATTATTAACCCTTTCCCGACGTCGCTAACGATGAAACACTGGTAGCGTGTGCCCAAACTACTACACGTGTTGCGCCACATTTACAGACGCAGTGTTAAAGCGAGCCTGACCTCATAGTTTGTACACTTTTCCACTAGGTAGTACGAGTATTGAGCAAACTAAACATCCGAACTCTTCCGGTGAACGTTTTCCAATGGGTGTGTAAGCAGTTTAAAAAGAGTCATTTGGGCTCACCGATGACGTCCCTCTACGAGATTAACAAAGGAGTTTAGAGTAAATGTCACTTCGTACTACAAGATTCCTTTGGCTAACTCATCACCGCAACGTATTGGCCACGTTCTTTTGCCTCCGCCTGAGGTTCGCATTGTGCCTGTTTTCTAAAGGAAGATAAGCTATTTATTACTATAGCAACGACGTTTGGAACGATCAGACCCGAAGTTTAGATGACATTTTCGCAAAAATATTTATCAACAAAATGTGTATGTATGCACCTAGTCATATCTTAGCGTGAATTGGATATTTTATTATCCACAACAGCGCCATCGGAAACTGGTTCAGAACAACAATCGGTGGGCGTCAAGGATGCCTACTCTCTCCAACACTCTTCAACGCATCATGTCAGATTGTCCTTGCAGATCACGAAGGCACAGTCAGCATAAGAGGTAAAGCAATCTCCAACCTCCGTTTTGCGGATGACATTGATGGATTGGCTGGAGAGGAACAAGAACTTGAACAGCTGGTACGGAGGTTTGACACCACGTCCAGAGCCTATGGAATGGATGTAAGTGCAGAGAAGACCAAAATGATGACCAACAGCACCAATGGCATCAACATGGACATCAAAGTCTAAGGCCAATCCCTAAACACAGTGCATAGCTTCAAATATTTAGGAGCCATTGTATCAGACAATGGGTCCCGATAGGAAGCCCTCTCCAGGATCACACAAACAACTGCTGCCCTGACAAGGTTTGAAGCCCATTTGGAAAGACAGGACCATCAGTCTACATTCCAAGGTAGGGCTGCTGCGCTCCCTTGTCATCTCCATTTTCCTATACACTTTTGAAACATGGACCCTCACAACAGATCTACAACGAAGAATACAAAGCATGAAGATGAGGTGCTACAGAAGACTTCTGGGCATGTCCTATACCAAGCACATCACCAACAACGAAATCCGACAGACCATCACACAAGCCATTGGACAACACGATGACATGCTCACGAAACGGAAACTCCGATGGTATGGCCACGTCACCAGAGCATTGAGTCATGCAAGCACCATCCTGCAAGGCACGGTGCAAAGGAGGTAGAAGAAGAGGGAGACAGAAAAGAGGTGGGAGGACAACATTCGAGAATGGACTAGTTTAGCGAAGCCATGAGGGTTGCTGAGGACAGAGAAAGATGAAGTACGCTGGATAAACGATCATCTGTGCCCCAACGACCTTCGAGTTACGGGATATCTTTATTAAAGCACATAACCGTTAGACGTAGCATACAATTCTCTATCAGAATATATAAAACTGTATTTTTTTTTAAATTTATGTAGCAACTTTGAAGGAGGATCACGATGTTTAGAATAGCGCGATGCTTAGAACGTTGATAAAGACACCGCGCTGTTATAGGCTAAGCCTTGACCGGCCTGTGTAGCGTGTAGCGCAACTTCCCGCCTTTTAACACATGATAAGAAACAGAATTTTGAATGAGGCTATAGCAAAGATTCTACACCGCACCACATTAAGGGTGATATTGTCCGATGCCTTAGTTCATTCTCTACCAGCAGATGCTTAAATTAAATATTAGTTTATAGGGACATAAAAATCGGAAGAGAAACAGGGGAGGAAGTTGTAAGAAGGTTCCAGATATAATTGTTGCAGATGTTTAGATGTTTTCTAATTTAGTCCGACATTGTCTGAACCCATAATAGTAACCATGCCATATTATATATCGTTGGAAAGAAGAGACCTTGTGCTTTCTTTGTCATTATTATTATCATTTAAAATTTTATTAAATTAAAGAGTTATTCTGAGTTTAGAGTCGTGACACCCTTAAGAGTAGCAACCAACTCACTCTTAAATTACATTTCATTTTTATTTCGTAGTAGATAGGTCCGACATTGTTATATCAGTAGAAAGGTCGTATATCATGCGTTAACGCTGATATATAATTTGAATATTATTCATTAGTCTTTCACGCATTATACTTAAAATAAAGATTAGCAATTAGCACGATAAGAACATAATCCGAGCTGTTCATTTTTTTATTTATCCCTTGTAAGAGGGACATAACATTATTTTCCTTGCAAGGCGGGAAAGCGTGTTGATAGTAAACTGGTTTGCCGGCAACTAGTGCCACAACACTCGCTGTAAAGTCCTATCATATCCTATCCTGTCCCGTAACTCGGAGGTCGTAGGGGCACCACAGATGATCGTTTAACCAGCATACTCCATCTTTCTCTGTCCTCAGCAGCCTTGATGGCTTCGCTCAGTGTCAAACCAGTCCATTCTCGAATGTTGTCCTCCCACCTCTTTTTCGGTCTCCCTCTTCTTCTACCTCCTTGCACTGTGCCTTGCAGAATGGTCTTTGCATGGCTTGATTATCGGGTGACGTGGCCATACCATCGGAGTTTCCGTTTCTTCACCACTGTGAGCAGGTCATCGTGTTGTCCAATGGCTTGTGTGATGGTCTGTCGGACTTCGCCATTGGTGATGTGTTGGGTCTAGGAAATGCCCAGAAATCTTCTGTAGCAACTCATCTCCATGCTTTGTATTCTTCGTTGTAGATCTGCTGTGAGGGTCCATGCTTCGCAAGCATATAGGAAGATGGAGATGACAGGGGAGCGCAGCAGTCTTACTTTGGAATGTAGACTGGTCGTTCTGTCTTTCCAAATGGGCTTCAACCTTGTCAGGGCAGCAGTTGTTTGTGCGATCCTGGACAGGACTTCCTGTCGGGACTTATTGTCTGATACAATGTCTCCTAAATATTTGAAGATATGCACTGTGTTGAGGGATTGGCCTTGGACTTTGATGTCCGTGTTGATGCAATTGGTGTTGTTGGTCATCATTTTGGTCTTCTCTGCACTTATTCCCAATCCATAAGCTCTGGATGTGGTGTCAAGCCTCTGTACCAGCTGTTCAAGTTTTTGTTCCTCTCCAGCCAATCCATCAATGTCATCCGCAAAACGAAGATTGGAGATTGCTCTACCCCCTATGCTGACTGTGCCTTCATGATCTGCAAGGGCATCTGACATGATGCGCTCTAGGAAGATGTTGAAGAGTGTTGGAGAGAGTAGGCATCCTTGACGCACACCGATTGTTGTTCTGAACCAGTTTCCGATGACGCTGTTATGGAGGACTGCAGTGGTAGCCTTATCATACAGGCTTTTGCTGACTTCAATAATTTTAGGGCTGATGTTGTACACTTTCATTGTGGCCCATAGAGCTACATGCCAGACTCGGTCAAACGCCTTCTTGAAGTCTATAAACACATGATATAGATGTTGGTGCTGTAGGTATTTCTCACAGATTATTCTGAGGTTGAAAATCTGTTCAGTGGTACTTCGCCCTGCCCTGAATCCTGCTTGTTCTTCAGCTATGATTTGTTCAGCTTGGGGTAAAGTAAGTTAAGTATTATTTTCAGGAGGACTTTGCTGGGATGGCTGATGAGGCTGATGGTGTGGTAATTTTCACACTCCTGAAGGTTACCTTTTCTGGGAAGAGTGATGACAAGCGACTGGGTCCATGGTGTAGGCCACTCCCCACTCTGCCAGATCTTGTTACAGATAATGGTGAGGGAATCAATCATCGCTTCTCCTCATGCTTGTAGCAGTTCCGCGGGTATGTTGTCCACTCCCGCTAACTTCCCTTTCTTCAGCGATTGCACTGCTGCCTCAACTCCTTCCCGGAGAATTGGGAGGATTTCTTCTTCTTCTCTGTTCTCGGGACATGCTAGAACTGATGGGTCTCCATTTAGTGTATGGTTGTAAATGTCAGAGCAGTACTCTGTCCATCTGTCCAAGACTTCTTGTTCTTCTGTAAGGCATATGTAGGTATGTGTGCGTGTGTGTAAAAGAGAGAGAGAAAAAGAGTGAGAGAGAGAAAGAGAGAGAGATGTTAAATCTAAAACATTCTGCCATTGTCCAACACCAAATTATATTCCGATTGTTGTATCTATTACATGTCAATTGGCGAAATAAATTCCTGTTATCCTGTTATGCCAGACTTGCTTTGGATCGTGGAGACTTTGGGCTGTTTAACACTTGTCAGCCGCTTCACAGTCTGGTAGGCCTTTTTCCTATTGTTTTTGTTCAGACTGTTCTCTATTTCCTGGCATTGATCTTCTATCCAGTACTCCTTTGCTGTGCGCATGCCTTTTCGGATGTCATTGTTGATTTTTCGGTAGACATCAGCTCCATGTGAGGTGTTCTTTTTCTTTTTTATCTCTCTTCGTTTATCACACAGATCCAAAAGTTCAGGTGTGATACACGGCTTCTTCTTTAGTCGGTGCTTGCCAAGGATCTCAGTGGCGGCATCTATCACTGCTGAGTTGAAGGTGGTGGTTATAGTGTTGACATCTACTTCACCAGCCCCCAAAATGAGCAGTGGTGCAAATTTCCCTCCAATTTTGGCCTGAAATAGTTCTGCCACCTCCGGGTCTTGCAGTTTGCCCAGGTCGAACTTCAGTATAGTGCACTTTGCTGTATTTACTCTCTTCAAGTGGAGCCGCAAAGACATCATCACGAGATCGTGGTCACTTCCGATGTCTGCTCCTGGAAAAGTGCGTGTGACTGTCCTGCTAATGTTTATGCTTGATCTGAAGCGTTTCTTGACCATGATGTAGTCGATCTGGTTGTGATGCTCCCCGCCGGGCCATGTCCATCGTCTGGATTTTTTGTGGAGACCAAGCGTGTTTGCCAGTATCAGATTGTTGTATCTGGCAGACTCCAAGAGTCTCAAACCCCTGTCATTTGTCTCGTTGTTGCAGTGGGGTCCACATAATGTCTCCCCAGTTGTGGTGCGCATCTTGGCCAACCTTGGCATTCCAGTCGCCTATGTCTTTCTTCGGCACTTGGTCAAGGACCGCCTGTAGATTTTCATAAAAATCCTCCACTTCGCTGTCGTCATAGTCTGATGTTGAGGCATAGGCCTGGATGATGGTGATGTTGAAAGGAGCTGCTCTCAGACGGATGGTAATAAGTCTACTGGAGACAGGGCGGCAACCCATGACAGTGGCTAGAATGTTCTTGTGGACCAAGAATCCAACGCCGTGTTCGTGCCTGTCATCTCTACCGCTGAAATAGAGCTTGTGGCCTTTGTCGGTCGTAGTTTCACCTAGGCCTTTCCAGCGCAGTTCACTGATACCTAAAACGTTCCATCGATAGTGGTCCAGCTCGTAGGCCAGTTCTTCTAATTTTCCTTCCGCAGTTAGGGCCCTGACATTCCAGGTTTCTACGATGATGTTGTTTCTCGTGCGGATCTTGCTAAATTGTCCATCAGTAGCATACATATCACCTCCGTACTGGTGGCCAAAGGAAGGCGTGGTCCTTGAGCCGGGCGACGACCGATCCGTATGGAATTAGTGGATAGTTTCATCATGTAGTGTGTCTTGGGCAAAAAAGACCTGGCGTTCTCTGACCAATCCTCTCCAGGCTGTTGGCCACAGCCGAAATCCACGAATACAGTGTGGCTCGCCTTGGCCCTGAGCACGTGGTCGTTGAACCTGTAGTAACGTGAGGTTCCTCCGCCCTGGCCGGTTACTTCTGTGTAGAAGACATTCGCCCAGTGATGCCGTGCTGACATCCCCCCTGTTAGTCGCCTCTTACGACACGCCGGGAAACGTTGGGTCTATTCTATTTAGTGCCCGAACCCACAGTCGCTGCCACTGATTTGCATAAAATGCCTGCAGACAATGTATTACTGCTCATTAACAAAAGCAAAATACGAATGGTCAGCTGGGGAGAACCAATGTCGTGTCGCCTTGTCCTGCATAACCCAATAAATAAATAAACTATATATATAACTATATAACCATCTCTCTCTCTCTCTCTCTCTCTCTCTCTCTCTCTCTCTCTCTCTCTCTATATATATATATATATATATATATATATATATATATATATATATATATATATATATATATATATATATATATATATATATATATAATTAGAGAGAGAGAGAGAGAGAGAGAGAGAATTTATTTTATTACTTTTTTTATTATATACAGAGGACAGAGAAAGATGGAGTATGTTGGTTAAACGATCATCTGTGGTGCCCCTACGACCTTCGGGTTACGGGACAGGATAGGATAGGATTATATACAATTCTGATATCTACATAACCCGCACTTTAAACAATGTTTAAGAAAACCCATAGTGTCTTCTCTCCTGCATTGTTTATAAGCAGTCATATCTCTTTGCTATCACGTTCTGGTGTGTGTGTGCTGCTGACCTTTTGACCCATAGTATATATCTTTTTCTACCGCGAAGAGCCACTGTTCCGAAAACTGTGTCGGTTTGACCTCTTGCTAAATACCGTGAACCCCGATTCAGCCGTGGAGCCAAGATTTATTTCAAAGTACGCTTATCTGCGTGAGAACGAGGACAACACGCGGTGGTGAACGTGTGTATTTGTGAGGTGTATTAATCTTATCATGCTTTGAGCTTCTCCTGAGGGAAAGGCGTAGAATTTTAAATGAAATAAATTATTATTATTATTATTATTATCCTCACCAGCAGTGAGGCCATGAGTACTTAGTGATTTGGATTGGCCTGGTAGATCAATTGACAGTGAGTTGGAAACCCGCGACCTTCGGCGTAGGAAACACATGTGTTGCAGTGGGGTCCACATGTGTCTCCCCAGTTGTGGTGCGCATCTTGGCCAACCTTGGCATTCCAGTCCGAACATGAACAACTGCAAGAAGGCCTACCAGACTGTGAAGCGGCTGACAAGTGTCAAACAGCCCAAGGTCTCCACGATCCAAAGCAAGTCTGGCATATGACTTACAGAAGAACAAGAAGTCTTGGACAGATGGACAGAGTACTGCTCTGACCTTTACAACCATACACCAAATGGAGACCCATCAGTTCTAGCATGTCCCGAGAACAGAGAAGAAGAAGAAGAAATCCTCCCAATTCTACGGGAAGAAGTTAAGGCAGCAGTGCAATCGCTAAAGAAAGGGAAGTCCGCGGGAGTTGACATCAGACAACATACCCGCAGAACTGCTACAAGCAGAAGGAGAAGCGATGATTGATGCCCTCACCATTGTCTGTAACAAGATCTGGCAGAGTGGGGAGTGGCCTATACCATGGACCCAGTCGCTTGTTATCACTCTTCCTAAAAAGGTAACCTTCAGGAGTGTGAAAATTAACGCACCATCAGCCTCATCAGCCATCCCAGCAAGGTCCTCCATGCAGCTCTATGGGCAACAATGAAAGTGTACAACATCAGCCCTAAAATTATTGAAGTCATCAAAAGCCTGTATGACAAGGCTACCAGTGCAGTCCTCCACAACAGCGCCATCGGGAGCTGGTTCAGAACAACAATCGGTGTGCGTCAAGGATGCCTGCTCTCTCCAACACTCTTCAACATCTTCCTAGAGCGCATCATGTCAGATGCTCTTGCAGATCATGAAGGCACAGTCAGCATAGGGGGTAGAGCAATCTCCAATCTTCGTTTTCCGGATGACATTGATGGATTGGCTGGAGAGGAACAAGAACTTGAACAGCTGGTACAGAGGCTTGACACCACCTCCAGAGCTTATGGAATGGAAATAAGTGCAGAGCAGACCAAAATGATGACCAACAACACCTATGGCACCAACACGGACATCAAAGTCCAAGGCCAATCCCTCAACACAGTGCATAGCTTCAAATATTTAGGAGCCATTGTATCAGACAAAGGGTCCCGACAGGAAGTCCTCTCCAGGATCGCACAAACAACTGCTGCCCTGACAAGGTTGAAGCCCATTTGGAAAGACAGGACCATCAGTCTACATTCCAAAGTAAGACTGCTGCGCTCCCTTGTCATCTCCATCTTCCTATATGCTTGCGAAACATGGACCCTCACAGCAGATCTCCAACGAAGAATACAAAGCATGGAGATGAGGTGCTACAGAAGACTTCTGGGCATTTCCTATACCCAACACATCACCAACGACGAAGTCCGACAGACCATCACACAAGCCATTGGACCTCACGATGACCTGCTCACAGTGGTGAAAAAACGGAAACTCCGATGGTATGGCCACGTCACCAGATCATCAGGCCTTGCAAAGACTATTCTGCAAGGCACAGTGCAAGGAGGTAGAAGAAGAGGGAGACCGAAAAAGAGGTGGGAGGACAACATTCGAGAACGTACTAGTTTGACCCTGAGCGAAGCCATCAGGGCTGCTGAGGACAGAGAAAGATGGAGTGTGCTGGATAAACGATCATCTGTGGTGCCCCTACGACCTCCGGGTTACGAGACATGATAGGATAGGATGATAGGATATATTGACTGCGTCCAGTTGAAGGGAGCTCCTAACGGCTTAACTGATTTTGCTGCGCTTAACTTCTCTTCACAAAAGCTAATTTCAAGAGAGAGGAGAGAAAAGCAGAGAGAAACGGAGACTGCTATGGAGAATATATTACAGAAATAAATCAGCGGACCTTCTTTTAACTGTCCCAGTTATTTTGCAAGCCAATCTTTTTGTACTGATCGAGGACACGCTGACAAATTTATGAGATTCATTTGCACACACACACACACGATCAAATGCCCCCCAAAATGAACACAGAACTTGACCTCAAATGGCCTATGCTGCTGCTTAGGCACAACTCCAGAATTCTGCCGCGACAGTGACAAAAGGCAGAAAGTTCAGCTAAGGTAGTTTTTTTGCTGTTGATAAAATGAGCATCGTGTTTCGCAATAATGCTCTTCAAAATTCACCTTGCATCTCACTGTCCCTCCATGGATTTAAGATGGTGGTGGAAGTAAAGGCTAGGGACTGGAGTGCGTATGATAAATGGCGTTGCCTTGTTTTGTCATCTCTATATTTAAAAAAATATATTGGGGGTTTACTGAGGGGTAGTAGTGTTTAGTGAACAATGCGACACTGGATAATGTTTACCTTGGCGTTCTAACATCTTAGAAAGCAGGCCAGGCCTGGCAGGTAGATTAAACATTAACATTGTATTATTGTAGGACACGGACACTCGCACACGCTTGATGTAAGCCACGCATACACGAAGCATCCGGTCAACATGGCTTCCATCCAGCTGATCATTTGACCTGGAGGATTGGAGACTTTTTTTTATTTACAATTCTGTTCGGTTTGCCACGTGAATGCACAAGTTGTATTGTTAGAAAAGTCTTCAAAAAGTAGTATTTCATATTAAGCAGGTTATATTAGTACCGTGCGTGTACATCTGCTACAATGGGTGATTTAACTACACCAGAAGCTATGTAACCTATTTGTGGGCTTTCTTGGCAACGGGGAAAAGACGGCAAAAATGGGATAGCTTTGAGGCTTATCCAGCAAGTTTGTAGTTAGAAGAACTAATTGGTGTGGTAAAGTCTTTGCAAAACCGGATTCAATCATTAGTGATAATTGAACGAAATGGATTGGGAATCGCGAAGAAGGTGTGAAAGTGAATCAGAATGAGAGCGCTGTGTCTAGAAAGTGACGTCTTGTCTGTGATGTGACGTGCTGTATGACGTGTGCGTGTGGGTGTGTGTGTGTTTGTGTGTGCGTGTGTGTAGGTGTGTGAGTGTGTGTGTGTGTCTGTTGGTTTCTTCCCCCCCCCCCCCTCCCCCCCAAAAGCAAGAAGAAAGTTACTGGACCGTGGACACTGACGGTTGACAAAGACTAGATAGTTAGGTCAGACAGGTATGTTTGAACCTCGGAAGCGTTGTAAGTATGATTTATTATTTCTGCAGTGTATGAGAGTGTGGAAAGAAGGTGCATGACGTTTGGCAGTGGTGAGATTGGTGATCCCGTGTCGTATTGTGTGGTCCCCCATCCCATCTTATCCCGTAACTGTTGTGTGGTGACGTTCAGTACTTTACATTGGCGTCGCCGCAAGCAGATGCGGACCTGTTTCCGTGCTAATTTTAGGGCGACATAAGTAGTAAACTACCGAGCTTTAGGGTTGTATTTTTTTTTTTGGATGCAGCTGACACGGCTGGCTGACGTCATAGGCTGACGTCATAGGCTGATGTCATATGAGGGTATGTGAGGTCAGGGTCATTGGCTGCGGTCATCGCTGCTGTGGTATATTATATCACTGGTGCGGCATTTTGTTTGTGGGTAATGGCGGCATTTGTTTGTTTTTTGTTGTTGCGGTGTTTTATTTAATGGCGGGGTGCGGAGCGAGCAGCCGGCAGCGGTCTGGTGTGCGCGGGGCGTGCGCGGGGCGTGCGCGGGGCGTGCGCTGGGGCAGGCGCGTGCGTGCACGGGCGGTCCACGGCATCTATTTACATCACGGGGAAGTGTGATGTTAAAAAAGAGTATACTGATCTTGGGATCAGCATAATGGCGGTGATACTCCTCTCTCTCTCTCTCTCTCTCTCTCTCTCTCTCTCGTTCTCCCTCTCTCTCTCTCTCTCTCTCTCTCTCTCTCTCTCTCTCTCTCTCTCACTCTTTTTCTCTCTATCTTTCTCTCTCTCTCTCTCACTCTTTCTCTCACTCTTTCTCTCTCTCTCTCTCTCTCTCTCTCTCTCTCTCTCTCTCTCTCCCTCTCTAGCAATGAGCAATTCACACACACACACACACACACACACACACACACACGTACACGCACACCCCAACACACACACACACACACACACACACATGCATGCAAATATAAATCTTTAACAATGATTTATGAGGAATTCACACATTAATTAAATTATAAATATTTGTTTGAAGGATGTGTTTCAGTTAATGGTAGATTGTTTTTAATGAAAGCAAGGGTCTGAATGAACAAAGGGTTGGTGATGGCACTAGCTGACGGTCAGTCATTTTCCCTTTAGTTATGAGATGAAATCTGTCTTAAACTATTTTGGTAAACGTTTTTGGATGATAGTCTACGAACGGTGAATTTTAGTGTGGACAATTGATACCTAAAACATATTGAAGATAAAGTGAAAAAAAATCTCTTTTTTTAGTGTTGCCGAGCGGAGTATTTGACTCCCGCCTATCGACCCAACCCGAACTTTTATTTTTATTTATCCCTCATAAGAAGGACATACAAATATTTGTCCTGCAAGGCGGAAAAGGCCTGCCGGCAATATAGGCCTGCTGACGGATATGATTAAAGTGTGAATGAAAATGAGTGAAGGTATTTGACCAACAAATGAGCCAGGACAAGGGTCCCTAGAGACGAAGATGTTAGTAAAACCGTGTTTGACACTGTTTATAGAAGACAGAGAGATGCTGGACTAAGACGCGGGATGTTGGGACGCGAAAATGGCAAACAGATGGTTACATATACATACGCAATGTGGGGGGGGGGGGGGGGGGGGTTAATTGTATCTTGTGGGGCAAGCGCTATCGGATTGTTATATTGTCTATAGGAGGTCGGTGAGAGGGAGATGGTTGTAATTATAGATAGTTAATTAAGACTTGTAGACGGAAGGAACAGATTTTTACAGCCCTTTCAGTGGCGATAGTTTAAAAGACCGGCATCATTGCAAAGACTTCATTCCAAAAGATCAGCCTTACAGCAAAGATGCGCGTGTTACTTGTATTTTGGATTTCCTGCCCTGAAAATCCCACATTAAGAGGGGAATCACTCAATGTGGATATAGCAGATATACTCGAGGCAGTATGGTGGTACATCACTGAGTAAGTACAACAATTTTTTTAATTGATTTTATTGTATAGTGATGAAAAAAAAAATGAAAGGATAATAAGATATAAAGATTTAATTTATATATTTTTAAAAATAAAAAAATCTTAGAGGTGCAGATTATTTTAATACTATATTATTATTTTTTGTTTATTTTTTTTATATTATTATTAATTTTTTTTAAAATTATTTTTATTTTTTTTTATTTAATTTTTTTATTTTGGTTTATATAAAAAAAAAGACCATGTTATTATATACTGAACAAATATTTTATTTTATTTTTATTTTTTTATTTATTTTAGTTTTATTATATTTATTTTATCTTTTTGTAATTTTTTTTTTATAGGAACCCGTCATATAACATCCACGAGGTGGATGTGTACCCGTTGCTTGAACCGGGAGATGATGGACACCCACAAGACGGAAGACCCACAGCCCCCACAGCATAAAGATGCTACAAGTAGGTAAAAAAAAAATTTTTTTTTTAATAAAAGACCAACAACAACAAAAAAGCAAAAAACGACAACACCAGAAATAAGGTATAAAATAGTTTATTAATGAACAACATCTTTAAAAATTAAAAATAATAATGCATTATTGTTTTTTTTTGTTTCAGATGCCGCGTGCGCTCACACACCCCAATGTTATGCATAAAAAATAAAAAGTGAGTAAATGAATATTTTATACCAATTTTAACTATATACACATTGATAATACAATTTTATGATAAAAAATGCTTTTTATTATACATTAACATGTTATTATGACAATATATATACATTGTTATACAATTTTATAATAAAAATGTTTTTGTTTTTGTTACAGGCAAAAAACAAGCAAACAATAAACCGACTTTGTACTATGTAATGTATACTTTTTATCACTCTCTCTCTTTTTCTTTTCTCTCTCTCTCTCTCTCTCTCTCTCTCTCTCTCTCTCTCTCTCTCTCTCTTTCTTTCTCGCTCTCTCTTTCTCGCTCACTTTTTCTTTTCTCTCTCTCTCTCTCTCTCTCTCTCTCTCTCTCTCTCTCTCTCTCTCTTTTTTTTCTCGCTCTCAGCACCCATGATGGCCTGGCTATTTGGAGTCTATCCTGTTTCTTCCCTCCCCTCTCTCTCCAACTCTCTTGCTCTCTCTAGCTCTTTTTTTTTCCCAGCTAGTTTTAAGCAAATGTGTAATGATAATTGGGGTGAAAACATCAACCAACTCTTGTTTTAAACATGTAGACAAAATCTTATGAGTAAAATTTATTATAGCTTCTTGTTGTGTATACATACAACACGAATGTTGGCGCTGCGATGGATGGTTAATTTTGCATCCATGACATTTAGACAAAGCATATTCATCCACTTTTTGACATATTTTATCAAAAAAAGTTTTGACAGCATCACTATCCATATTGATAATGAAAGAAAATGTATTATACCAACCGCACACACTTAAATATATACACAATATATACAATATACACAATATGAAAATGTCACTTTTTTCACATAAATCGAAAAATGTCACTTTTTGTTTAGTTGTATTCAGACAACTTTTGATGAAAATGTCACTTTTTTTAAAAAGTTGCAACAGCTTTTCACATAAATTGAAAAATGTCACTTTTGTTTAGTTGTATTCAGACAACTTTTGGAACGGATATTGGCTATCCAACGGCAATCTCTTGGATGTAGAGGGTGAATACATAGGCTTTTGAAGAGCAGAGTTCATTCGCTGATGCTGTTGATTATTAAGCACAGTGGTAGTTTTTGTTGTTTCCTTGTCATGAATTATATTTAAGAGTTCAGAGGTGTGAATCAACAATTCGTCGAAAGCAGCAGGCGTCAAAGTGATTCCCCGTCTAGTTGGATAAAGAGGTAAGTCTGAAGTTTTTTCTTCTTTTTCGGAAGAGGATTCGGTTTTGAGTCCGGGCACAAAAGCACGGATATGAATAAACACCTGTTCATTAAACGTAGTCACACAAGCAAAGAGACTATTTCCCAAAGGAAATAATTTTTCACCACTAACAGATCTTTGAATAGCTGAAGACATGGTAGCAAAGTGAGTAACCAGTGGCTTTTTATACTGGAGGGTATGTCAGAGAGCCTTTTATATACAATGCTAGAGTCACTTCGCGGAGTCTACGAAAAACAAGTCTAAACATGTTTAAATTTGTTGTCCATGATATTTCATCAAGAAACATTGCATCAGCCAACATACCTCATACAAGTCTAAATACGTTTTATCAAGAAACATTATATCAGCCGAGGTCTGCATACCTCATACAAGTCTAAACACGTTTTATCAAGAAACATTATATCAGCCGAGGTCCGCATACAAACATGTCTAAACATGCATCCACATTGTATCAGCCTGCATACCGTATACAAGTTTAAACATGATTTTAAAAAAAAAAGATATATACACAAAAAAATCAAGTTATTTTTTCAGCGGGTGTGATAGATGGGTTAGGTAAAATATAGCCTAGACAAGAACCCAATAAGGCAATCCATAAATTGGTGTCTTTGTGACCCACAGTGAGATTATATATAGAAGTGATGACGACCATAAAAATGATCACCATTTGACATCCAAATACAATCTCACCCCTAGGTACTTCACGACCAAACAACTGCCACCATCGCAAATTGCGAGGAGTGACGCGCATGGTTACATCTTCTTGAGACATAATTGTAAAAACATCCGATATGGATAGCCTACAACAATCAAATGAATACAGCACAAAATCAAACGCATGCTTTATAAGATACAATCAAATCGCAAACGGAAGCCTGGGAAAATAGTTTTGTACAATACTATATACAAGTGCATCATTGAAAGGAGTACAAAGATGATGAATAATATCTTCAAACAAAACGCCTCTACATCGTAACAGCAAATATACCACACAAAATTGTCCACAAACGAGCGTATCATCTTGTAAAACAATATCATTATATGTAAATGTACTGGCATAAGTCTTTAAAAATTGTTGACATTCAGGAAAAGGGCTCAAACCATAAGAATCAAAATATTCTGCTGTATTGTGTTTGGGGTCTATATACATGGATACCCAATGAGAACCAGGAAGTAAAGACGGATCTAAATTAACCACAAAAGCACCAGATTTAGTCCATAAACACTTTTGTGTAACAATTTGATCACGGGCATACACCCCTTTAAAGATATCACGTGTAAACATATCAAACGTCAATAGTTGATTAATCTGCAGTATATCCATTACGTAGAAAAATCGACCATAACATTACGATGCTTATCAATTTCTAGCAAGTTATGAAATTCAGCATGAGCCACGATATTGATAGTGTCTGCCAGTGCTTGAGCAAACTAAATTTCCAATCTCATTGTACCGTGTTTTATGAGTTGGCTGTGTTCAGAGTCAGCAGCCTGATCAGGCGTCAGATCAAATACAAACAGCGTATACCCGTTGCCAAATTCATCATAGCTGATATCATTTGCTTCATCTTGCCATGCTTTCCCCAAACCTTGAAACATAGAGAGATAAGAACGAGCATAGCGCCTTCCATCAAAATCAGGCTTTAGCGGCTTAGCCGGTATACTCCGGCCGCCCACATGTAAGCATATATAATTCATATGAAAGTGTTGAAAGTTAAAGGGGTTTAGCGCATATCGACCATGAAAAGCGCCATTACTGATGAGCCCTATTATAATGCGGGTGGGCAATTGACTTGTATGTTTCCCTGGGGTATGGCAAATATTTTGGTAACACCTCTCTTTAGAGGATATTTGACATTTTCTTTTTGGAGCGTTTGAAGATGTGCCATCTGAATGTTTGGATTAATTTTAACTTTCCTCACAAAAACTAACATCTTGTAGATTAATTTTAAACCCAGCCGCTGCCCCGGCATGAAGACAAAATTGATCTGAGTTTCGGATGAGCCGTAGTTTTAAGCTAACACCATTCATAAGGAGTTTTTCTTGCTGACACACGTCTAGATGTAATCGGCCAATTAACTCTGTGGAGCGACTGGCGGCCATCGCTGTAGCACGTCTTTGTAAGCCATGATTGTTATTGGCTGCCGCATCCATGTGTCCCGAGGTGTCCTTGTCTCACATCGATAATTGAAGATGGGTTTGTTTAGCATCGCTACCGTGAGACAACAGTGTTTCTAAATAAGCTCGATAGGTGTAGGTGTTGCTGGATGATGTCACCTGTTGATCATTGAGCGATAGATCTATTTGACTCCATAACGAGTGTAGCAATAAATTTTTTTTGGACCCACAGCAGCATTATCAGCAATATTAGTGCCATCCCCATTAAGCACACGGAGTTTGACATAAAGATAAGAATTGCTGAGATCAATATAGTCTGAATCACCACCAGATACATAAAATTTGATGGGACCGACGTCAGTGATCGTGGATAGTGGTCTGTGTTCTATATCTTGAGATTTTATAATGGCTGTTTGAGTCGGTGGTAGTTGAAATTGTATTGTATTGTATATTATATTAACTAGCCCAGACACATGCGCATATATCAAAGTTGATGATAAAATTCAGATAATTATTGTGATCGACAAAATTTATAGACCACCGTGGATGCAAACAATGTAAAGCATTATAAAATATTAGACAATTTAAGGCTGCATAAAAGTAAAAGGATGGGCCAAACTCGCTCGGCGCTGGCTAAGGGAGAGGACGCATCGCCGTCAGAGGCCACAAGGTCTTAGATACCAGTTCAGTGGGGCGCACTGCCCCAAACACAGAGACAAATAAACAAATTTAAAATAAAACCACAAGATCCCATAAAAGTGATAAAATCAACACAGATAGCATGCAACATACTAGTTTAAAGATTTATCCTATAATATAACTAAAATCTTAATTCGAGTATAAAATTATAGGAGTAACCAGACAAGGTATAGCATATGTCACACGTTGTAGGATAATCTGTATAACATTAAAAGATATTAAATTATAAAACAAATTTAATCGGCTGCAATCAAAAATTAAAATGTTGAGAATTATCCATCAGTATATGCCCAAATAGCATCATGACCATAATCGGGTGTACTAAAGTGGCAGCAACATGGCTATCCAATAGGTAATGACCACCGGGCAAGAATCCATACAGCAGCATGGCTATATATGGGCTTACCACGGTGGGTCATGGGATCATAAAACATCAAGTGAGAAGTTAAAATAAAAATAATGCATAAGACAGCACATAGCTAACTATATAAAATCCACCAGTATATGACCAACAGCAGCATACGGCTATGACTGGTCCCACTAAAGTGGCAGCAACATGGCTATCCAATAGGTAATGATCACCGGGCAAGAATCCATACAGCAGCATGGCTATACATGGGCTTACCACGGTGGGTCATGGGGCCATAAAACATCAAGTGAGAAGTTAAAATAAAAATAATGCATAAAACAGCACATAGCTAGCTATATAAAATCCACCAGTATATGACCAACAGCAGCATACGGCTATGACTGGTCCCACTAAAGTGGCAGCAACATGGCTATCCAATAGGTGGTGACCACCAAGTGTGTGAGCATACAGCTCCAGGGCTATTTATGTTTGCAACGTGCTAGACCATAGGGGCCATAAACATCAGATGAGATATATAAAATAATTTAAAATAGCAACAAGGCTATCCCCCAATCATCGAACAGAATAAAAAAATAAATCCAACTCTGATTTTAAACAAAGACACAAGTTTTGATGAATGAGTTTGCTCATGATTGTTGCGATCGGATGTAGATCAAAAACATGAGTGCGCACACGATAGGTTTCAGGAGTTTGTTGTTTAAAATCTAAAAAGAGATATCCATACGCCTCTCGGGTTGCATCTTGATAGGCCTCACATAAAAAATGATGTCGTTTAGGAAAAGTTTGCATAGCCAAGTGTAAAATTTGATCCGCAGATCGTGGATTTTTACCCAACCACAGATAATGTGCATTTAATGAAATCGTCCGATGATGTTTACTAGTATGAAATATATTTTGCACCATATAAGCCATACTTATATTTCCGTGATGACATTTTTTAATAAAAAATTCCGCCACACGCTGTTCCATCACAGGATTATCCATATGGTCATCGACCACCAATAAGGTTGCAATAGTCCAATCAAAGTCCACTCCATCTAAACTTTCGACAAAATCAATAGATACGGGACTTGTCTCTCGTAGCTGTCTAAACAAGTCTTGATATTGATGATAGACATACACCACTTTTTCAATAGGCGGTTGAATGTGAGTTTTACAATGTTCAATCAATTGTGCAATAAAAAATGTTTTACCACAGCCTGAAGGACCTGCGAGAAGGATCGAAAAAGGATGTTGTAAAAAACGCACATCCATGATAAGTCACTCTATCAATTTCAAACAAAAAAAACAAAAAAAAGTTAGAGATCAAGTGGTATGGTAGAGACACCGTCTGACAGTATTTTTCTTTTAGTGTAGAGATAAGATAAACCTCTTTTGGGTTGGATATAAGTTCGCATCACATTTTGTGAGTCAAGACGAAATCCACGATTAACCACATGATGCGGCGTTTGGGCCGTTAGCACGGTTTGAAAGTTATTTATAGTTAAAGGATTGCACCTTTTTTGTACGCCTTTACAAGACACCTTGGTGGTTGTATGCGTGCTACATGCATAGCTTTTAGGTGCCAAAGAGATAATTTTATCGGCTTTGGCTTCCAGCTTCCATAAACCGGGCTCTCGGGTTTGGTGTCTATGTGCTGCAACACAGCACGGGGGTGGTGATGATGATAGTGGTGGTGATGGTTGTCCCGGCAGCAGCAGCGGCGGCGACGGCGACGGTGGCGTGTGGGTTGCAGCGAGCGGCAAAGAAGATAGGAGGCGGCCGACAGAGGGTCTGGCGGCAGGCGATAGAGATGGCGACGTTGATGATAAAGATGCTGATGATGAGGGCCCCGACAGTGGTCTCGACGATGGTTCCGACGATGGTCCCGGCAGAGATGATGTCGATAGTGGAGGCGATGGTGGCGGTAGAGGTGATGGTGGTAGATTAGTGTTGTTTTTATGTATTTGGCAATATTGAGTAGGCAACCATTCGTCCCGATGTTTGTTGAAGTGATCCCTACGATCGGGACGAATGACGTCTTCTAAAGTGTCCCCACTCAATGCCAAATACAACGAGTCAGTGTCGCAGGTGATCAGTTGATAGTCGCACCGCTCAATGTAAAAGTCGATAAAATGGTAATAAAATTGCAGAAGCTTGAGTTTTGCGTACCCGTACACAAATAATCCGATGTGTAGAGGTAGATTTTGGTGGATGGTGGTCAATCGGCACTCTACCTCGTAATAATCATTTTGTACGGGTACGCATCTTTTAAATCGTGGATCGTGGATCGCTTTGGTGGCGCCCTTGGCATCCGTGATGAACGCCTTGGTGTGACGATCACGTCTCATCAAGGTTCGGCCATAGGAGCTGTTGCCCTAGATCAAACAAAAACAAAAACCAAACATGAGTTCCTCAAAATAAAATATAAAAAAACATGCGCGCACACACGCGCGCACACACGCGCGCACGCACTCGCGCACGCACACACACACAAACGCGCGTACGCACTCACGCCATTGGTGGTGCACGGGGTCCGTGTTTTGTTTCCAATGCATTTTATTGTATTTTGGCGTGCAGTCTTTTCAAATTTGAGTGGGGCCAGTGATTCAAATTTGGCCGTGCATGCGCGTTTAGTCATTCACACATGCGCGCACACGTGCATGCGCATGATATTATCGTTGCACGGACATGATATCGTCGATGCACGGGTTGCGTGTTTTGTTTCCAATGCATTTTATTGTATTTTGACGTGCATTGTTTTAAATTTGGGCGTGCAGTGATTCAAATTTGCGTGTACAGAGTATTAAAAATGTCTGTTTAGTCATTCGCACATGCGCGCACACGTGCACGCACATGATTTTATCATTGCACGGACATGATACCATCGATGCACGGGTTGTGTGTTTTGTTTCCAATGCATTTTATTATATTTTGACGTGCATTGTTTTAAATTTGGGCGTGCATAGTATTAAAAATGCGTACACATGATAAAAAAAAAAGGACTCACCACGAGTTTGTACGCTGCTGCAATGATGGCCTTGTCATCATCCAAGTCTGCCTCTCGTCGGGCGCTGGTCACCTTGTCTGTAAATTTCTGGAAGCAGGGCTGTTGGTTGTATTGTATCACCTGATGGATTTTGGTGACTCGTAGCCCTTGTTGCAAATACCACTGGAGTAGGGGGGTGATAAGCAATATTTTTTCTCCACGAAAACTGGAAATGAGGGAGCGTTGTGGTTGTTTTAAGAAGCCATGCGCCTCCGCAAACGCCTTCATGTGAGGACCGATGTCATTTCGGCCGACGTTGGTGTTTTTGAAGATTGGTGGAAATTCTTCAAATCGAGGTTTGAGTTGATCTGGAACCTCAATATCAACTTCCACGAATCCAAACATGGCACCAGTCCTCACATGCTCCAAGATCTCCGTTTCGGTCATGCCCCCACTATAGAAGGCGGGTCCAGACTCAACTCGAGGAGCCCAATGTGCCACTTCTTTCTTGTTTTTCTTTCTGTAATCTTGCCATTGGCACTCTCGCATGATGCGTAGATTGATGCCGATTTTTTGTAGATACGCATCTTTTTCTTGTGTGTCGTCGGCTCTCTTCTTTTTTAGGTCGGGGTCCAAATTTTGTGTTAGGCGGCAATCATGCCCATGCCAATAACAGCCGTGAAATTGAAATGCCGTGTTTGATTTCTGGTCCCAACCATCCACGGGAAGCTTTCTTCCTCCTAGCCTTTTTTCTACTCCCCTATTATATTGATGTTGGATGTCTCTCTTTTCTTTAGCTGCTATATATTCTAACCATTCTAAACAAATCTTACTCTGTCGATTTTTCTTCCAATCTAAATAAAATCCCTCTTCTGCCTTTCTTCTCAAATAAAACCCTACCGGCATAGGTTCTGACATACATTTTAGATATAGGCTATTTGCGTCATATCCCTCAATGGTCTTGCAGAGTTTTGGAGAAACGATGTTGGGGTCCGCCGATCTGATGTAGGTGACATCTTTTTCATGGTATCTATGAAAAACAATGGCTGGACCACCACACACCGAATCCCGCATTGTATAATACATATCTTTATCCTGCTCATCACAAAGCGCAAAAAAATTGTGGCAACTTGAGTGCAAAAATCGATCTGTTAGCCCTGGTAGTGTCACGCCGTCATAGAACATGTCTAAACCCAAGTCTTGAAAAAAATGCGTCTGCTTTTCAATAGCTTCTAAAAATGGCACACAGTCCATGTTATTGTAATGTATCAGCCAATCTCGTAATGTGCGCATCTTTTGGGCATCCCATTCCACTTGACAGCTTTGATACTCCTCTTCCGTGATGGTACTTTTGGTTAGATCACTAAAAAAGGCCTCTCTGGGAGGTAGCTGTGGCTCATCTAATTTGTCCAGTGATGTGATATATTGATAAGGAAAAAATGATTTCTGTAGTGAGCACTTGTAGGCTGCTAAATATTGGCGATAAGAAAAACCAGGCGCCAAATAATTGGTTATGTCTAAAAATCTTAATTTGGCGTTCGAAAGGACCAAAAACTGGTTGCCTTTTTTGATCATCCGATTTTTAGAGGTTGTTTTTGCTTTCTTCTTTTGTTTTTTCCACAAACTAGCCTTTTTTCTCTTTCTAGCTTCAGGTGTTATTTCTTCTTCTTCTTCTTCATCATCCTCTTCTTCTGTTTCCTCCTCATCCTCATCTTCATCCTCATCTTCAGCATCATCCTCTTTCTCCTTATTTAGATTCACGCCAGGGTCGGGCTCAGTTTCACAAAAATGTTTAGCCAAATAAGGTTTCAAAACATTTAAGTCGTATTTCCCACTGGAAAACCCAATCACAGGAATGCTTTCAATAAATGTGGATAATTGATCTTTAAGATCATTGAGTGGGTGAAATTCAACATGTTCATCAGTTTCGGCGATCACTTCTAAACGCTTCTTGATTTTTTTAAAAACTGGTTTGGCTACCTCTTTTAGAATGGAATGTGACGCTTTTTGGATGGTGTATAGTGCGTCTATTGTTTCACGCACCAACTCTTCTGGGTTGCCTGTGGTGATAAAACATTGTGGTTGTGTAAATCCAGGTACATTGCTACATATACTGATGGAAAGCGGTACATGCTCTTCTAAAAATGTTAATTGTGTAGGGTTATTCTCGATATGTGGTGTATTGGGAAAATACGTCTCTATATCATATACAATTCTATAGGGATGAAACTGCAGTTGTAGTGGCAATTTTATATTTTCATCATCTAATCTCTGTCTTAGTGTGGGTGGTAGTTTATAGATTCCTCCCGGAAATTTTTCACGGGTTTGAGCCCCTTTACATTGCATAAAATGAGAACATAATTTATTGGATGCCCTAAAATGGCGATCGCATTTGCTGCAGCTGTAAGTCTTTGCATATATATTTAAGTTCTTAATATATGAAAAATGATTTTGAAACTGGTTAATATATAGTGTCTCGGAGTATCTGGTTAACGAGCGTCTCACTAATTGTGCTGTAGGTAATTCGGATTCTTCTTCTTTTTGCAGACTAAAGATAGTCACATTGACTTCAAAATGTTTCTCAAATCTGTCAAGGTCCTCTAGTTTTACACCTTCAAATGTTTTGGGATCACCCTGAGGTAAAAAACTTTTAAATAATGTCTTTGCACTTCGTTCACAATTTTCTTGATTCGCCCCTCTTTTTATCGCTAAGCAGCGAAATAAACACAAGTTGTCTTTGATAAGATGCCGACCATTACGTTTTATGAGAGAAATAAGTCCTCGATTTTCTGCTAAAAATAATGGAAAATCGGCGGGTGGAGCTCCCAAAAGACGATGTTGACGTTTAAATACAAAAAATTCAATATTGGTGATCCACTCCAGAGTCCATTCTCTGCAAAATAAAAAAAAACTATAAGTACTTTTTTCTTTATCTCAAACAAACAAACAAACAAAACAAACAAACAAACAAACAAACAAACAAATTTTCCTGTCATAAATATTTAATGGTTTACTTACGTGTTTTCTCTTTGTATGGTAGCGAGGTTCTGGTAGTCGATGTTGTCAAGGTCGCTTAGGAACTGTTCCCAGTCTTCACGATTGTTTATAGAAATGGGATTTTCAAAGAGTGCGGCATTGTTCACACATGCATAGTGGTACTTTATTTCTCCTGAGCGTTGATTTTTTAAAATCACTCCTAAGCTGGCATTAATTTTAAAACAAAAGGTCTGGTTTTGATAAATGGAATTATTTAATTGTTCGTGGGTCAACAAACCGCTTTCAAAACCAAAATTATAACGTTCTAGCACAGGTCCACGGTAAATATAATTGTTTATATATCGGCTATTATTCACATAGCACTGAAGAATTGGGTCGTGGTCTCCAATAAAATGTACTTCTTCTAAAAGACTGTTAATAACAGCGTCTGAACTATTATTTACAAGCACTTGATCCAAGTCGCTATCTTCAAAATCATCCATTTTAAAAGATTTGCTATTTCAGAATTCTTTTCAGAAAAAAATGCTGCCACAAAACTCTCCTATACGTTTTCTCAAAAAATGATGCTTAACGTTCTATTGTATCAGCGGTAAAGATGATCACCACGTCGCCACCCTGACAATAATGAACATCATCGTCATTACGACCTCTCTTTATATACCCCCATGATTGCTTCAGCCGTTTGGTGGGATTTCCCGTTTTTGTAAAATTCATGTTTAAACTTGTTTGTGCGAGGTATGCCGGCATCGGCCGACATGTTCAAACATGTTATAGACTCCGCGAAGCCACTCTAGCCTTTGCTATAAAAAAAGACTCAAACACACACACCATCTGGTATTAAAAAAAAAAGGCAATTGGTATCTACTAAAAGAGAGAGATAGGGAGAGAGAGAGAGAGAGAGAGAGAGAGAGAGAGAGAGAGAGAGAGAGAGAGAGAGAGAGAGAGAGAGAGAGAGAGAGAGAGAGAGAGAGAGAGAGAGAGCGAGAGTGCAAGATAGAGAGAGAGAGAAAAAGAGAGAGAGATGGTGTTGGGCATAATTTGTACCCTCCCCAGCTTTAAAATCAATTAACATTCCAAGCAGACAACCCTATGACATCCGACCTTCTCGCCAGACTGGTCACGCTCTGTCTGTATAAACATAGGGTTCGGCACTCTATCCATATAATCTGTGGTTCATTCAGCTAATATAAGCATTGTTAAAAATATATATTTATGTGTCCATATGTGCGTATGTCTGTGCGTATGTCTGTGTGTGTGTGTGTGTGTGTGTGTGTGTGTGTGTGTGTGTGTGGGTGCGTGTGTGGGTGTGGGTGTGTGTGGGTGTGTGTGTGTGTGTGTGTGTGTGTGGAGTTAGGTATCCAATATCCACTCCAAAAGTGATATGTTTAATATTGTGTGTGTGTAGTTTTTCCGATATACTGACATCCTAATATTAATATCTTAAACACTTCATCTAGCGACCGATGCCCCCCAGATGTGCGCATGTTGTTTCCCAACCACGCTTCAGTGGACATCATCCAGTTGGGTCGTCTTCCTTAAAATATCTGTCATGCATATTTCCCGGATGATCAAATATCATGGTCGACAAGTTCAAACATGCTGTCAGAGCATCAGCTGTGGTTAGTATGTCTAGACTCTAACATCTCTCGCATACCCTCCAATATAAAAAGTCAATTATTATCTACTAAAAGAGAGAGAGAGAGAGAGAGAGAGAGAGAGAGAGAGAGAGAGAGAGAGAGAGAGAGAGACATTTGACATTTGGACATCGTCCTTTTACTTCCCAAAAAATATTACATACATACATTTCACACAATCTTCGGGCCACCAGCCCATAGAAAGGTAAAGTTGTGGATCATGTGATTCATAAATATTACATAGTTTTGTAAACTTAATATAATTACATTTAAATTTATGATAAAGTAGCATGCTCGTAGAATTCTGTTAGAAAGAGAGAGAGAGAGAGAGAGAGAGAGAGAGAGAGAGAGAGAGAAAGAGAGGGAGAGAGAGAGAGAGAGAGAGAGAGAGAGAGAGAGCGAGGTGACCGCATCCATGGTGTGTTGCCCGCATTTCACTAGTGTTTAGTTACCTAAGCATGTAGAGTGAGATAGCGAGAGAGAGAGAGAGAGAGAGAGAGAGAGAGGTCATCGCATTTATATTGCGCTGCCCATATCTCGATAGTGTTCAGGTATCTATGCTTATACAGATTTGCCAGAGAGAGAGAGAGAGAGAGAGAGAGAGAGAGAGAGAGAGAGAGGTTACCGCGTCTGTGGCATGCTTATAAAGATTTGCCAAAGAGAGAGAGAAGAGAGAGAGGGGCATCACCATCATTATACTGGCCCAAGATCAGTATACTCTTTTTTAACATCACACTTCCCCCACATTCACAAGGCTATGAGACTCTCTTTTATCTTTATATACAAGGCAGCCTATAGCTATATACGTTTTTGGCTAAATCAACACTAAAACTATAAAAAACAATTATACTGAAGAAAAAAATTGTATTTGTTGACCAATAACTTATTCATTGTTGAGTATAAACAAAACAGACCCCCTACCAAGACCACACGTGATATAAATAGATGTAGTGGTCCGCCCGCGCACGCCTGCCCCACCCGCGCACGCCCCGCGCACGCCCCGCGCACACCAGACCGCTGCCGGCTGCTCGCTCCGCACCCCGCCATTAAATAAAACACCGCAACAACAAAAAACAAACAAATGCCGCCATTACCCACAAACAAAATGCCGCACCAGTGATATAATATACCACAGCAGCGATGACCGCAGCCAATGACCCTGACCTCACATACCCTCATATGACATCAGCCTATGACGTCAGCCTATGACGTCAGCCAGCCGTGTCAGCTGCATCCAAAAAAAAAAAATACAACCCTAAAGCTCGGTAGTTTACTACTGACATATTTTGAAATTTTGTTCTTTTGGGAAATTAAATGAATTTTTGAAACTAAGGCATGCACGTATGACCGGGATCTCTGGACTTGTCCGTTCCCCAAATAAGGCAGTTAGGGGACGGGGGGAGGGGGGGGGGAGAGAGAGGAAGGTGAAGGCGGACGAGTTCAGAGGTCACTATCCTAGGTACCGAAAACGAAACAGGCCTAGCAGTAGTATTTCTCTTTCAATTATTTTAATATTGAGATCGTCGTGCTTTGGTCGTGATATCTGGTTTGTGTTGTGGTGCCTTGTCCTTTCTGTGATTTTATTGGTAGTCTTCAAATTAAGGGATCAAATGCATAAAGTTATTTTGGGTGTGGTATTTTTCTATTCTAGGCTGATCAGTTGACAACTTATTTTATTATCCTATACTCAGTGAAAATGTATGAGGGTTGAATTTTATTTGGAGAGTTTGGCTTGAATGTGGTCTATTGTTTATATTAGGATGTGGTACTTCAGTCTGATTTGGACATACGTTTTTGTTTGTAGGCGTCCCTTGTAATAAGGATGTTGTGTAAAAACATAATCAACTTCAGTCACTATCTATTGTGGGAGTCTTTATTTCAAAAATGGGATACATGTAGTGGTGATAGATTTCTGTGATATTTATTGTAATGGTATTTGACATAAAATATATCAATTATAAAACATAGTACCAATAAACGATTTGGATAGGAAGTCAGCTTGAGAATTTGTCATTTTAAATAAAACATTAAACTAAAAGATACATTTGTGTACTATATGAAATTTCAATTATAAATGAATAAATAAATTAATAAGGATATTTCTATGAATGTTGTGAGATTAGTGTTTCAAATAAATGCATATTTATATATTAGTACATTTGAACATGACTCATCCTGTTTGCTGTAAAAGAACTCAATACAAATACTTTCTCAAAGAAAAACTACTTATGTAATAGCCTATGTTAGAGTTATTGGCCATGATTCATGACATGAATAATGTTTACCAACGTTATTGTTTTATCAAAATATTTGGAGATCTAGATACTACATTACATTACATGATTATTGCTTTAGGTCCAGCGGACTCTTCCGAGCCAATTCAGGACCGGACAACCCCCGATCCGCATAAAAGATCTGCTGAAACAACCCTAGTGGTAAAACTGAAAGCTCTCCACCAGCCAGTCACTTTACAATAAAGACATCCCACGCAGGGGACGCCGAGGCTATACTTTAATTTATCGAACCCCCGTTTACAAAAACAAAATAGAATACAAACATCATTATAAATTATCAACAAAACACATACATATAAAATGCCTATATTGCTAAATAATAACGTAGGAATCCCTATAGTACCTGGCAGAAAGCGTCCAATATTCCCAAGCTCATCCAACAGACCTCACACACAAATAAGGAGTCTTGTCCCGGAAGAGTTTTCAAGAAAAAAGGTAGGTGACTGGTCTAGCGAAGAAGAAGATAGTATAGTAGATTGATAGAACAGAGCAGGAATGAGAAAGAACAAATGAGGAAGACAACGACAGTGGGAATTTAAAGCACTAAATTTCCAGAAAGTGGGAATACTATTTATACTGAAACCCCCGACACCCCAACGGGGGAATCTAGATACTAATAATAAACATTTATTATGCTAAATTGTAGTATTCATAGAATAATTCATGCTATTCAGGTTTTAGAAGAAGTATTGCAGTAAAACCCTTTACATTTTACGTGCAGGTGCTTATAATTTAGAATGTTGAATGCTTTTGCTAATAAGAGTATGATGATTATCAACATGCTTCTCAGATTGAAAGGAGAAGAGTGTGTGAGAATGAAAATGGGGAGGAAGTATGGAGATTGTGGTTGTGCGATAAGAATGGACTTATTCGATCTGAGGTTTTACTGAGAAAATCGTGCATGAATGAAAATATAATAGATTTTATAGCTTCGGCACTCTAGAGGCTGGAATCTTTGATAATAAGGGACATATGTATATCAAAATGTAAGTAGGACTTTAGGGTTCAGTATTTTTCAATACTTGCGAGTGAACATAAGAGAGGAGGAATAAAGTTTGGTCAATTTAAAGTTGAAAAAAAAGAGGTAATGCGATTATCAATTTAGATGACTAAAAGTAATTGTTCAATGAGCATTGTAATGTTTGTTTTTCAGCCTCTGGAATGTGGTTATATTGAAGGCATATTTTCTGTCAGTACATGTTGTTTTTGTATGGTGTATGGATATTTCAAGTATATTATTCTTAGCCAGAGACTGTGTGTTTATGTTCTAGACAGTGCAAATTGAGTAAATCTACGATGATTCTTTATTACCATATGATAGAAAGGTCCCTGACTATGACTGTTCAATATGCAACAAGTGGACTTAATTACCTAACGAGCACTGTATTTAATTCCATGGGGAAGGGAAATAGGACAATTACGAATAACTTCATTTTTTTATGTATGTTAAATATGTTATTTTTGGTTGTTATGAATATTTTGCAGTAGCTAGCTAAAGACGATGACTGCATTAATTGTACAGAGATTTGTAATGAATTTTTGTTGAAGAGAGAATTTACCCTTTTAAAGTGTAAGAGGTTTTATCGAGTGAGTTATGATTGGTAGGGGATTACATTTTTTATTGAACGCATCGAGATCCAATAGACCGATATTCAAGAAATGGGGGTTGAGTTTATCGGTTAAATTAATTACAAGGGTGTATGGTTAGTATATAGATGTGTCTGGGTTTGAGAGTCCCGAGAACTTATTGGATCCAATTTTTGTAGTTCCATTGTCTAAAATAGGAACAGCTCTGTAGGGTGTATGGTTAGAGTTTAGGATTGTACAGTTCCTATAGGGGGAGCCCCTGATCTGAAGGACAAGGTATAACATCTTATTATTTATTTAATTTGTAGTATCTATGTGGTCGCATGCTACGATATTTGCCGGGTTTGGATATCGCGATTGCAGATCTTATTTGAGTGTTACATACCTGTCAAGTGCTACGGATTTTTTCGTAGCGCTACGCATTTTAAACATTGTCCCATTGCTACGGCGTATCACAAAGCTGCTACGCAATTTTTAAAAAGTGACCATAACATTTTTTAACCAAGAGAGATTTCGCGCGAAAGTAGTCTGTTCCGGTCGAGTCCGGTTTAAAGACACTTAGTAAAAGCACCGCACTTCCGCAACACGTGTTCGTTCAGAACTTCAGTCTACGATCAGTCTTTGTGAGGGAGAGACAGACGGAGCCATTTAGTTATATTTTTATAAATTAATTGGTATAAGCTTTTGTGCAATGCTAATAGTTCTTTTCTTGGCATTGTAAACCATGTTTTGTGAATAAGCAAAGTTATTTGGGGGAAAAAAGTTCATCTGCTTTTTCTGTGTCAGTGATTCTCTCCCTTAGTTGTTGTTGTTTTTGTTTTTTTAATGATTGCCTATCTTATTTTCTGTCTGTATGTTTTATTTATTTATTTATTTATTTTGGCATTTTTACTTTTATTTTGAAAAACGTACATGAAAATGTTTATAATGATAATGGTAATAGCTAAAGTGTTGTGCATTAACAAGATTTTACAATACATTTGTAAACACATTGGATGTGTGTGTTTATAGAGAATGAAATGCCAGTGGATAACGAAAACCCTGTTCCAGAATTAGACAGTCCTATCACGCGTGAAGAAGTAAAACAAGCCATTAGTGGCCTGAAGTCTGGGAAGGCCTCTGGGCTAGATGAGGTTATTGCTGAACTTTTTAAATCAGCTGAGTCTTTTGTAACTCCTTTTTTAACTAAGCTTTTTAATAAGCTTTATGATTGTGGCCACTTTCCAGACGCCTGGTGTCGGTCTGTTATTGTGCCTCTTTTGAAGAAAGGTGACCCAACAAACCCAGAAAATTATCGTGGTATTTCCCTTTTAAGTATTACGAGCAAGATATTTACAAAAATTTTGAATACACGTTTGTATAAGTGGGCTGAAAGGGAAGGTAAGATTTGTGAAGAACAGGCTGGTTTTAGAAAACATTACTCCACTATTGACCATATTTTTTCTGTGTTCTCTATGATAAAAAATATTATATATTCTAAACAAAAAAGAAAAGTATATGTTGCATTTATTGACTATATGCGTGCCTTTGATACTGTAGATAGAAATAGTTTGTGGAAAGTTTTGCAAAAAGTTCAGACATCAACCAAAATGCTAAGGATGCTCCAAGGAATGTACGCTTCTGTCCAGTCTTGTGTGAGATGGGGCGCAACTCTGTCAGACTTTTTTGATTGCCCAAATGGTCTGAGACAAGGATGTTTGTTGTCTCCCTTGATTTTTTCTTTGCTTGTGGGTGAGGTAGCCGATGCGGCTACGGCGAAGGGGCGTCATGGTTTTCAATTTTTGCCAGGCTTGAAAGAGATATTTTTGTTGCTCTTCGCAGATGATATTGTACTATTGTCTTCTACGCCTGTTGGCCTTCAGAACCAGTTAGATAATCTTGCCGAAGCTTCAGACAGATTGGGTTTGAAAGTTAATTTGAATAAATCTAAAGTAATGATTTTTAGGAAAGGGGGCAGATTATCAAAAAGGGAAAAATGGTTTTTGAAAGGCACAGAACTTGAAATTGTGAAGGAGTATAGGTACTTAGGATTTGTCCTGACAAGTAGACTGTCTGTTGTGGGCGCCCTAGATCAGGTTGTGAAGAAGGGTAAAGGCAAGGTCGTCGAGATTTTGAGGACCATGTGGAGCCTTGGAAAGATGAATATGTCTTTTTTCTTTAGACTGTTCGATGCTCAGGTCAAGCCGATGCTTTTGTATGCTTCGGAAGTCTGGGGGGCAACTCAGTTTAAAATAGTTGAATCAGTACACCTTTTTGCTTTAAAAAGACTGCTGAGTGTTGGCCCCCAGACGCCAAATACAATGGTATACGGTGAGACAGGACGCTATCCTTTATTTATAGATAGTACCATCAATGTCTTGCGTTACTGGTTTACTGTACAGAGAATGGAACTACATAGAATTCCACGTCAGGTATATGAAATGCTGTATATTTCTATGAATAACCCTGATAAAAACTGGGCATATATGGTTAAAAGCATACTTGACAATTATGGATTTTCATTTGTTTGGTCAAATGGAGTAGGAAATGAAAAACTGTTTTTGAAACTGTTTAAGCAAAGAATGATTGATTGCTACTACCAACAATGGAATGCTAAGATTAATGGGAGTGACAGGTTTTTGATGTACCGTTCTTTCAAATCATCTTTATGTCCTGAGCATTATCTTACTCAATTGACGATTAGTAAGTTTCGTATAGCATTTACAAGATTTCGCTTGGGGCTAAATGGTTTGAAAGTAAACCAACGTTATACTGTGGTTAACCCTTTGTGTACTTTTTGTGATGAAGTTGAAGATGAGACGCATTTTCTTTTCAGTTGCAAGATGTATGATGATTTGAGGACTAAATATTTGGCTAAATATTTAACTGTGATGAGGAACTGCCCATCTGTGGTAAAATATTTGGTATCAAATGAAAATTCTGATATTACAAGAGACGTGGCAATGTATATATTCTATTCGATGAAGAAAAGAGAACAGTATTATAACGCTTCTGTAATATTGTAGGACAGCCCGACTATTATATACTCAAATATATAACTCTTCATTGTTTATGCATTTTTGTTTATGCATTTTTGATATTTCTGTTTTGTTTTAGTATATGTTGCATGTGATTAACCCCGTGTCTACAGGCCGGTGGCCTTATCTTGACGCAAATAAATTGAATTGAATTGAATTGAATTGTGCATTAACAAGATTTTACAATACATTTGTAAACACATTGGATGTGTGTGTTTATATTGGATGCATAAGTTTTCAGTTTTATTGCGAATCGCGTGATTCACATTAGTGCTACACCAAACCTCCATTTGCTATGGTTTTTCTGTTAAATTGCTACATCACAACCCGAAAACCCCTTGACAGGTATGGTGTTAAGCTCATTAATTGATGTTTAGGGTATATGCTCGTTGGCTGCAGAGGAGCAGATAGAGGGAAAGCTGGTTTTATTAAGTTATGGTTACATTGTATTGCTGTGAGAAGGCTCCTGATTACAATTATTGACAGAGTTCGGACCTGAACAGTGTTTGGCGGGGGAGGTTTATGTATGTATTAGGGACATCATTTAGTTGGGAAAGTCTGGGAATTCACTTAAATTTTTTATTGTTTTTATTAATGTACTCTGCAATGGAGGCTATAGCAGAGGTAATATAGGGGACTTGTCGGGGACAGAAGTGATAGGGCTCCCATGCCCAAGGGTTATGTTGAAAATTGCGTAAAATAATGTAGCAATATTAGTAAACATAATTGGTAATATAACGTGTTATAGTCTGGAAGTATTTGTAGTTTCCAATGCGAAACATGGACCCTCACAGCAGATCTACAACGAAGAATACAAAGCATGGAGATGAGGTGCTACAGAAGACTTCTGGGCATTTCCTATACCCAACACATCACCAACGACGAAGTCCGATAGACCATCACACAAGCCATTGAACAACACGATGACCTGCTCACAGTGGTGAAGAAACGGAAACTCCGATGGTATGGCCACCTCACCAGATCATCAGGTCTTGCAAAGACCATCCTACAAGGCACAGTGCAAGGAGGTAGAAGAAGAGGGAGTGTTACGTTGAAACGCGAATGGTAGTACGTCAGAAACGTGTACGATAGATCTAATCGTTTCGTTTTGCAAAGTATTCAATAATGGAGTTTATTTACCTTTGATTTGAGTTTGCATTGTTGTTAGGAGAGGCTTTGTATAACGTTGATGATTTTCGTTGGTCGATATTGTTGGAGAATCTTCTGGATCCGTTTGTTTACTAGCGATCGAAGCTTCTTGATGGACGTAGATAATGGAGAACATTCTTTTGACATGTATGACGTAAGTCAGTGATGACGATCTTTTATTCGATTGGTGGCAGTGCGTCATTTCTACGGTATTCGAAATCTTTCCGGAAAAGAGGGAGGTTATTTAATCGTGTGCCGAGTTGCTGTTGAGTGAGTGAAGTTGTTGATAGTGATTTGGAAAGTTGCTGTGAAAGTTGTTGAGTTGAATTGAGAATTGTATGCAGTTGTTGATGTATGCTGAATAAAAGTGGAAAACTTCATACGTCGACTTTGTGATTTGTATGCTGTTTGGACAGGCTGTGTGAATAAACGAATCTGAGTTACACCTTATCAGGACTTCAGCATCGGGTCTGAATCAAATACTGATAGAAAACTCCAACCTCAAACGGAGTGTAACATTTTGGGGGTCAAGCCGCGATTCACGCCATAGCCAAGGGTTCAACTGCTACAACAAGCGAGTCAACGTTACGAGAGGCAGTCATCGAGGGTAGCCGCCAACGAGTTGCGTCGAGAGGGGCCAACATACTGGGACTACATCACCGATAGATTCGGGTTGACTGCAAGGGCGTGTAGTCGCTGAAGAGTTGCTTCGTGAGCGAACAACAGATCGGGACTACGTAGCTGCCGTAAGACTACGTCGAGGGACAATCTCGGAGCTACATCGCCAGTGTTACAGAGAGCGGCGAGCGGACGTCGCGTATACTTCAGCACAGGAGCGTATACATCAACACCAGCGTGGTGCAGCGTCGCATACGACGAGGACAGCGGGGCCTGCGTCAGCGAAGGCGACTAGTGACAAGCATCAGCGCTACTGCAGAAAGCGTGCTGTTCTAGAACAGTCTAGAAAGGTACAGCACAGTCAAGAACTTTCCAGAAAAAGAACTCTACAGTCAAGAACTTTCTAGAAAAAGAACTTTCCAGAAAAGAACCTTCTAGAAAAGAACTTTCCAGAAGCATCAAGATGGCTGACTTCTGGCAGAGAGGGGTTGAACTAAATCTAAAAGGCAAACAGCTGACGGAGTACGTCAAGTCTCAAGAGAGAATATGGCGCGAAGAAAAAGAAATAGAATTAGAACAGAAGCGTCTAGAAATTGAACAGCAGCGGCAAGAAAAAGACAGAGAATTCGAGCTGAAGCGTCTTGAGTTCCAGCTAGAAATGGCGCGTATCCAGCAACAGCAGAATGCGCCACAAGTTATCAGTGACAACACGGCTCCAAAATTGCCAGCTTTCGTCGACGGGAAGGACCAGATCGACAGCTATCTGGCGAGATTCGAAAGGTTCGCCGAAAGCTCCAATTGGCAACCTCGAGACTGGGCGATTCGACTGAGTGCACTTCTGACGGGGCAAGCCCTCGAAGTTTACACCAGACTGTCGAACGATGACGCCAAAAACTACGACGTCTTGAAAGAGGCCCTGTTGCAGTGCTACAACTTTACAGAGAAGGGCTACCGTAAACGCTTCCGTGAATGCCGGCCTAAGTCAGACGAGACGCCAAAGCAGTTTGTGGAGCGCCTGTCGTCATATCTACACAAGTGGGTGGAGTTATCAGGCGAAATGAAGTCTTACGACAGTCTCCATGACCTGATTGTGAAAGAACAATTTCTCAATGCCTGTCACAAGGACCTAGCGACCTACTTAGAAGAACAAAAGCTGCAGACGCTTAAAGATGTGACTGAGGCTGCTGAAAGATATCTCATCGCTCATGGGAAAACCCTGGGGCTACCCAGCGCGACGAAACATTTTCAGAAGACTGCAAACCATGGGAACCAGGTCCAAGGGAGCCAGACGAGCCAGAGACAGACGGACTCCACGCCTCCTCCCAGGGAAGGGCACTCAAGAGGCTGTTTTATCTGCAACGCTACAGACCACAGAGCTGCCAGCTGCCCTCAAAGCAGAAATAGCGGACAGCGGAGCAGTACGGACAATGCAGCGGCGGGAAACCGGCAGAGGCGGTTCTCCAATCAACGGCAAAACAGTAGATCTGACCATCAAGTGTGCGGCGGGAGCGTCATTCTTCCGAGTGAGACCAAGCGCACAGCTACCCCTGCGGACGTGCAAGAGTGCATGACTGATGGCCAACTTCTCCTTGCCAACGGAAAATCCATCCCCGTCGTCGCCAGCGCAGCTGTGACCGTCCAGAACATGCCTGTTTCCAAGGGACGCGTCGGAAATCATGAAGTGACTGTTCTAAGAGACTCTGGCTGCAGTGGGGTCATCGTCAGAGAAGACCTAATCGCTAAAGAACAGTTCACTGGCGATTCTAAATGGACACTCATGGCCGACAGCAAATGTGTGAAAGCGCCAGTTGCAAAAATTCATGTCAACACCCCTTTCTACATAGGCGAAGTCGAAGCGGTTTGCCTGAAGAAGCCGCTGTATGATTTGATGATCGGGAATATCGACGGCGCGAGACGACCCGACGACCCCGATCCAGAGTGGAGTCCTGCCTCAACTCAACACGTCGAAGTTGTGGAGGAGGATCCATTGCCGTTTCCCGATGGAGACCTTACAGAGCTGCTACGGGACAATGTGGTTACTCCGGCTCAGCCCTGCCGACCAGAGATCGTCGATGCTGTTACTACCAGGGCCCAGGCCAAGAGAGACAAGACGTCTACGCCACTGAAGGTCGCCGACAACTCCAAAGCTGCCATCGTGGACAGAGATAAGCTGATCCAGCTCCAGGAAGCCGATAGCACTTTAAACAGGTACAGGAACCGCCAAGACCACGTGACCAAAGGCAGTGGTACGGTCTATTTTGAGGTGAAGGCCAAGATCCTGTACAGAATCTTCCAGCACCCGAGGGTCAACGGAGGTAAACCACTACGTCAAGTCTTGGTACCGTTACCCCTAAGGCGCCAGGTGATGGAAGTAGCGCATGACTCAATCATGGGAGGTCACCTAGGCATCAATTAGAAGACGTCGGATAGAATCCAGGCGGTATTCTACTGGCCAGGACTTCATGCGGACGTCAGCCGTTTCTGCCGATCATGTGACATTTGCCAGAAGACCATACCTCGAGGAAGGGTCCCGAAAGTGCCTATGCAGAGGATGCCTCTGATCGACCGACCTTTCAAGAGGGTGGCCTTAGACTTAATCGGCGAAATAAGACCTCCGAGTGAAGAAGGTCATCGATGGGTACTGACTTTAGTGGACTATACGACTCGGTACCCAGAAGCAGTGCCACTGAAGAAGATTGACACTGAAACTGTAGCAGAGGCACTGGTGGACATGTTCAGTAGGCTTGGAGTGCCTGAAGAAATTCTGACAGACCTCGGGACGCAGTTCGTCTCTGACTGCATGAAGGAGGTCAACCGACTGCTGAGCATCCGGCATTTGACTACGACACCCTACCATCCAATGTGCAACGGGCTCGTCGAGAAGTTCAATGCTACGCTGAAGTCCACCTTGAAGAAACTGTGCAGCGAGCAGCCCAGACAATGGCATCGCTACATCAACGCCCTACTTTTCGCCTACAGAGAAGTACCGCAGGAGTCCACCGGCTTTTCTCCGTTCGAGCTGCTGTACGGAAGAACCATCCGAGGGCCGATGCACATCCTAAAAGAACTGTGGACGAAAGAAGTGGACACCCCAGAGGTGAAGAACAGTTACCAGTACGTGTTTGAGCTACGGGAGAAGCTGGAGCAGACTCTCGAGATAGCCAGAGAAAACCTGAAGAAGTCCCAAGACTGTGGAAAGCACTACTACGATCGTAGGGCTGTGAACAGGAAGTTCAAACCTGGCAACAAAGTGCTGGTGCTGCTACCTACTGATCATAATAAGTTGCTGATGCAGTGGAAAGGCCCGTACGAAGTGGAGACCGTGGTGGGGATCAACGATTATAAGGTGAAGGTCGGCCAGCATTCCAAGATATACCACGCCAACCTCCTTAAGCTGTACGTGGAAAGGCCATCAGAGACTGTGCATGCAGCAACAGCAGCTGAGATCGACAACAGCTTTGACAGCGAGGAACTGTTGGAACTGGGAGACTTCCACAGCAAAGAAGGCATCGATGACGTTAAGCTAGGACCAAGCTTGACGGAAGGTCAAAAGATGGAGCTCAAGGACCTTATGGGCGAGTTTCCCCACAACTTCAGCGATGTCCCTGGCTCTACAACTTTGGTCGAACACGAAGTCCACCTCACTTCGAATATCCCTGTTCGATCCAAGCCCTTCCCGATCCATTTCAAGGCCCGTGAATCCTTGAAGAAAGACATCGATGAGATGCTGAAGATGGGCATCATCAGGGAGTCCAGTTCCCCCTACGCGTCCCCTGTCGTGGTCGTGAAGAAGAAGGACGGGAGCAACCGAGTATGCATCGACTACAGGAAGGTTAATAAGATCACCGTCTTCGACCCTGAGCCGATGCCTACCGCAGCAGACCTCTTCCGCCAATTATCGGGGAGTAGAATCTTCTCAAAGATTGACCTCAGCAAAGGTTATTGGCAAGTCCCCGTGCGTCAACAGGACATACCAAAGACTGCTTTTATAACCCCTGATGGGACGTACGAGTGCCTAAGGATGCCCTTTGGCATGGTCAACAGCGGAGCTACCCTGAAGAGAGGGATGAAGAAGATGCTCAAAGGGATGGACAATGTCGTGTGTTACTGGGACGACCTGCTAGTCCACACTCGCACCTGGGAAGAGCATCTGCAGACCTTGAGGGAGCTGTTTCACCGTCTCACAGAAGCCAACCTGACCGTGAGACCCAGTAAGTGCATTCTGGGGACTGACAACGTAGACTTTATCGGCCATTCGCTGAAAGAAGGACAAAAGGGGCTTCTACTAGAAAACGTCACCAAGATTCTGAACGCTCCACGTCCCCAAACCAAGAAGCAGGTGCGATCTTTCCTGGGGTCGGCTGGATACTACAGGGAGTTTGTACCAAACTACTCCGCCATCACAGCACCCTTGTCGGACCTGGTGCGGAAAGGCTGTCCAAACCAAGTGCAGTGGGGACCGTCTCAGGAGAGGGCATACCAGACTGTGCGCGACCTCCTTTCGAAGGATCCGGTGCTACGACTGCCCGATACTTCCAAGGAATTCGTCTTAAGGACAGACGCAGCGGACGAAGGCATCGGCGCCATACTGATGCAAGAGCACGAAGGGAAACTATTTCCGGTCAGTTACGCCAGCAAGAAGCTGTCCAGGGCTGAGAAAAATTACTCGACCATGGAGAAAGAGTGCCTTGCCATCATATGGGGAATCCGGAAGTTCGAACTGTACCTTCAAGGAGTGAAGTTCGTGCTGCAGACTGATCATAAGCCGTTAACTTACTTGAACTCTGCCAAGTTTGTGAACAGTCGCATCATGAGATGGGCTATGTACTTGCAGAACTTTAACATGCGAGTAGAATCTATTAAAGGATCAGACAATGTTGGTGCGGACTTCCTCAGCAGAGTGTGTGAGTAAAAAAACATTGACCGTGTAGATAAACTGTGAACATTGACAATATCCAGACAGATTTCAAGATGAAAACCATTGACTCTGTGTGAATGAGCTGAGAACATTGACAGTGTTCAGACAGTCTGAAGTAAGTTTTAATTCTGAATTTTGTTTTGTGCATTACGTTTCAACGTTGTTGAAAGAAATTGGGTAAATTTCTTCTTGAGTGGGGGGTTATGTTACGTTGAAACGCGAATGGTAGTACGTCAGAAACGTGTACGATAGATCTAATCGTTTCGTTTTGCAAAGTATTCAATAATGGAGTTTATTTACCTTTGATTTGAGTTTGCATTGTTGTTAGGAGAGGCTTTGTATAACGTTGATGATTTTCGTTGGTCGATATTGTTGGAGAATCTTCTGGATCCGTTTGTTTACTAGCGATCGAAGCTTCTTGATGGACGTAGATAATGGAGAACATTCTTTTGACATGTATGACGTAAGTCAGTGATGACGATCTTTTATTCGATTGGTGGCAGTGCGTCATTTCTACGGTATTCGAAATCTTTCCGGAAAAGAGGGAGGTTATTTAATCGTGTGCCGAGTTGCTGTTGAGTGAGTGAAGTTGTTGATAGTGATTTGGAAAGTTGCTGTGAAAGTTGTTGAGTTGAATTGAGAATTGTATGCAGTTGTTGATGTATGCTGAATAAAAGTGGGAAAACTTCATACGTCGACTTTGTGATTTGTATGCTGTTTGGACAGGCTGTGTGAATAAACGAATCTGAGTTACACCTTATCAGGACTTCAGCATCGGGGCTGAATCAAATACTGATAGAAAACTCCAACCTCAAACGGAGTGTAACAGGGAGACCGAAAAAGAGGTGGGAAGACAACATTCGAGAATGGACTGGTTTGACACTGAGCGAAACTGTCACGTGGGGTTTATGGGCTCTGCACAATGGAATTATGGACCCTCACGTTTATTCGGTGGGAACTGCTAGTAAGTCACCCTATGAATTACTTTAATAAATTTATTTGTTTAGCTCGTTCTGTGTTAAGGTTGGGGTACAGAAATAGATAGAAAAATGGTAAGAGATTACTGTCACACTAGCTTTCACACGGCTATGAATCATATGTAGACCAGCCACTTGATAACAGTTAAAATCACACATTTATTTCTTCTACTCTATACAAGATTCTCTAAGTACTAATCTAACTTAAAAAGTCTCTTTCAATGCTTAATAGTTCGATCGCTGATAGTCTAGGCAGCTGTTATTTCTTCCTCGGGCACTTGCTAGTATATGTCATGTAGATTTGGACTACTGTGGTCCGTTTTACAGTTTCTGAAGAGTTGGACTACTGTGGTCCTGTTATGATCAGTTTAAGTGCACCTTGGCGTGTTCACTTAACTGCTAGATGGAGCGTGCGAAGTCCTTCTGTGAGGTAGCTTCTGGTCCACCTGGGTAGTTGTGTAGTTGGGTTCCCTTGCCACGCTGTGGGGTCTTGTAGGGGGTTTTGCAAGGTAGCTCTTTCCGTCTTGTGCGGTAGAGTCTCCTCACCCAACTAGTCGTTTCTGTGGAGTGGGGTGCACAGGATAGCTCGGGATAGCTCGGGATAGCTCGCCTGCTCGTCTGTAATATAAGAGACGAAATTCTGCACAACCCTGAATAATCGGTTTGTGCAGAGCGTCTCACTGAAAGCCAAAGTAGCCCTCAGTGATAGCTCCACATCTCTATACATAAGCGACGAACATTCTGCTACTTCCGGGTTCCACTGGAATCTCACTCTAAATTCCTATACATACATAAATATCAATCGTGTCTAACTATACACATACAGAATTAATAATATTATAAACATTCACGGGTACAGCCACTGGTCTGCAAACATACATATAAGTTAAACAACAGTGGTTCCGTACGGGATACAACATGGCGGCGCAACCGGTCGTGTTTCGGCCCGTGGTCGGCTCTTCCACGTGGTACGGCAAATTCGGATTAATAATTCACATTTATGCATAGCAAATTCCCCAAACATAATTTCAACAATAATATAAATATATCACGATGAAACAGAAGGGTGTTCATTTACCTGTTTGACAAGTTCAGGCCCGTAGTGATTTGATAGAATTCTAAGATTTCTAAGTCCTGCTTCCTGGTCTATGAGTGTAGAGATTTCTCTAGCTGTGGAGATGTTGACTCTACCTCTTCTCACACACGACTGATTCAAACTGTGTTAGGCTCTGACACAGTCAAAACTGCTCTACCCACTGAGCCTGCTTCTGATTGGTTAAAACGGTCCGATTCAAAACTCAAGTGTTGATTGAGTCACTACGCTGTGTGGGTCAGGCTCGCAGTGTGCTGTAATTGCTGCTGTGTAATATACTAACTCTCTACTGTTACAAAGACTACACATGGCTAAATAGTCAATGGGCAGAGTTAAAGCTAGCCAGTTCGTGACAGGCTCCCTCAACTGAAAAAAGGCGATGACTACTGGATTCGACCTTTTTCTACTACAGAGCCTAGTTTAACACTGCACTATCCTCGGGTCCTATTTACAAACTAATTAAGTTGCTCTACCTGAGCTGCAATGCTGTGCCAGGTAGCTATGGACACTAGTGACAGGGTTTTTATTGGGCGGGGACGAATTCTGGTGCTGTGGCCCTTAGTTGTGTTGGGTGGGCGACAGCTGCTGTGTCCTCCACGAGATGGCGACTGAGGTAGTCGGCTCCGTGGTTTTCCTTGCCGGTGATGTACTCGATTTGGAATGAGTATGCCTGAAGGGTGAGTGCCCATCTCATCAGGCGAGAGTTCAAAGACTTGGAGGCTGCCAGGAACGATAGTGGTTGGTGGTCCACCTGAACTGTGAAGTGGGTCCCATACAGGTAGAGTTGAAACTTCTGTATGGCCCAGACTAGTCCAAGGCATTCTTTCTCCGACGTGGCGTAGTGGGTCTCGGCGGGTCTCAATTTTCTGCTGGCGTAGGCGACAGGGAATAGCGTCTCTGCATTCTTGGGGTCGCGCTGTAGCAGTACTGCTCCGAGGCCTAAGTCGCTTGCGTCGGTGCGAAGAACGAATGGCTGAGTCAATCGGGTAGGTGGAGTACTGGCGCCGATGTCATTCTGTCCTTGAGTGTTTGGAATGCTGTCTCGCATTCGGCTGTCCATACTACTTTGTCCGGGGCGATTTTCCGGGTTCCATTTGTCAGAGGTACGGCGATGCTGTTGTAGTTGGGGATGAACTTCTGGTAGAAGCCGCAGAGTCCTAGAAACGACTGTACTTCCTTTTTGGTCTTGGGCCTAGGAGCGTCGAGTAGGCGTTTCACAGTCTTTTCTACCGGTCGCAGGCTTCCTTGACTGATGGTGTGTCCCAGAAATTCTAGTTCTGTGAATCCAATCTGACATTTGGTGGGTCTTGCCGTCAATCCCGTGTCTCTGAGGCGGGCGAGTAGTTGTTGTAGGAGCGTGACATGTTCCTCCCACGTAGGCGTAGCGATGAGGATGTCGTCCATAAACGAGTGTAGGTGCTCGCTGCTCAGGGGTGCCAGGAGTTTTCGCATCATGGCGCTGAAGATGCTGGGTGCGTTGTGGAGTCCGAATGGAAGTACATTGAATTCGAAGTGTCCTTCCATAGTGCTGAAAGCTAGGTACTTTCGGACTTGCGGTTGCACTGGTATCTGGTAGTATCCTTTGCTGAGGTCGATGCGTGAGAAGTACTTCGCTCGCTGTAGCTTGGCAAATAGGTCGGTCTGGTCCGGGAGTGGCTCTGGCTGGAATTGCGTTACGGCATTCAGCAGTCTGAAGTCGATGCACAGTCGATGCTCTCCGTTGGGTTTTCGCAACAATACCGTGCCCGCGCTGTAGGGTGAAGTAGACTCTGAGATGATTCCGGCTGCCAGTAAGGTGTCTATCTCTTCCTTGATGGCTCGCTGCTGAGACAGGGGCATCGGGTAGAGCTTCTGGCGGACGGGTGTTGGGTCGGTCACCGTTAAGGTTACTTCGACGAGGTCTGTCCTCCCTGGTCGGTCTGTTAGCACAGTCTGATGTTGTCGAATGACCTGTAGTACTTGCTGTTGCTGTTTAGCGGCTAGGTCTCCGTTGAGTATCACGTCTTTGTAGGTTTCTTTGGAGTGCAGGGGGTACTCTACTGCATTGGTCTCCATGCTTTCTCCTTCTTCCGCGATGGCGATGGCTAACAAGTTGTGAGTGCTGGGGGTCGCTGGTCGGTCCGTATACTTCTTGAGGAGATTGATGTGGTGGTATCGGACTCTCCCGTTCACCTCTACTTGGTAGACTGTCTTGGATTTCTTGGCAGTCACCCGGTACGGTCCTCTCCAAGCGATGTCCAGCTTGTTGGTTCCACTTGGAAGTAAGAGTAGCACTTGATCGCCGACTTGCAGTTCTCTGTCCTTCGCGTGGCGGTTGTAGTACTTCGCCTGACGGGCTCTTGCCTTCTTCAGTGCTTCACCAGCTTTCTTCCACGTTGCTTTGAGGGTTTCCTGCAGGTCTGCGACGTACTTGGTGGCACCTCTTGGTGTGTCGTCTATCTTGGCTTCCGTCCAACTTCTGCGTAGAGCTTCTAGCGGTCCGGCTAGAGGTCTGCCGAATAGCAATGTTGACGGGGTGTAGCCTGTGGCTGCATGGGGCGTTTCTCGGTATGCGAACAGTGCCGCATTCACGTAGGTGTCCCACGCTTCTGGATTGTCGTCGGCGACTTTCCTGAGGATGGTGAGAAGGGTTCCATTCAGTCTTTCTACTTGTCCGTTGCTGGCTGGGTGGTATGGTGGTGTGCGAATGTGATGAACTTGTATCAACTCGAACACGTCTTGCATCAGGCGGCCGGTGAACTGAGATCCGTTGTCCGTTCTAATGCTGTCCGGGAATCCGACTCTGGTAAAGATGGCGATGAGTGCATCTGAAATCTTCTTGGTGTTGATCGCTGGCAACGGGACTGCTTCGCACCACATCGTACATGCGTCGACGAGTGTGAGTAGAAATCTGTTCCGCTTCTTGGTCATGGGCAGTGGTCCTACTATGTCTACTGAGACTTGCTGGAATGGCACGCCGACTACTACCGATGGTCCTAAGGTAACTGGTACGGTGTGATGTCGCGGGGAATATCGTTGACATTGGTGGCAAGATTTCACGTAGCGCTTGACATCCTCCGTGATTCCTGGCCAATAGTAGTGTGCGCTGATTCTCTGCACTGTGGCTCCAATTCCCATGTGTCCGCTGAGTGGCATGCTGTGGCCTAATTCTAGTACTTGGGCTCGAAGGGTGGCTGGTAGTACTAGTTGGGTGTGATCTCCATCTCCTTGTCGATGTAGAACTCCCTCTTCCATGTAGAAGTCTCCCTTGTGCGGGGGTGTGTGCGCCTTGGGTAGCTTCTGGAAGCACTTCGCTATCGAGGTGTCTTCTTTCTGTGCTGTTTTGATCTCTTCGAGTCCTGGGTTCGGAGCGAACTCGGGCTGGGGTGGTTGGGTTTTAGCTTGGGCCCTGGTTTGCACTGCAGCTATCTCTACAGTTTTAGGGGGCGTGCCTAAGAACACATACCTACAACCTAGCACTAGATCATACAGGGGTTTCTGTAAAACAGCTGCTTGGATTCGTCCTGTGACGTACCTACTCTCTACTTCGATCCATGCTATTGGGCAAGTAGTCGTCGGTTTCGTCAAGTCTGCTCCTTGTAAGTCGACTGTCTTGTCTGTCAAGTCCGCGCGCGATACAAGAGATTCGCTAACTATCGCGTCGTATGATAGACCTGTGTCATACAGACAGCTCGCTTCTTTTCCGTTGACCTTGACCGTGTCTGTCACCGATGGGTGATCTCCGATCGTGTGTGGCTTGTTACCGCTACTTTGAGTTAGAACTCTGTGCGCTGGCCGGCTTTCGCGCTCTTCCCTGCGTTGTGCGGCCAACTTGAAACATTCTGCGGTGGAGTGATTGTTTCTGTTGCAGAACGAACAATACCGTCTCTGTTCTGCGGGACCTCTTTTCCCGAATTCCGCGTTGGGTCCTTTATTTTGCCCAGGTCTGGGGTTATTCGGCTTATTCGCGGTGCGCTCTTCCCGGTTAGGGCTTCGTTTCTGTGCCTCTTTCCCGTTAGGCTTTAGGTCTCGCCTGAAGCTCTTGGCTTCTCCGTGTGCGGCCACGTACCTATCTGCGACTTTGACCAGATCTTCTAGTCTTTCCGCGCCCTGCTCTACTGAGAATGTCCTCAGCTCGGGGGTCATGGTTTCCCGTAGCTGTTCCCATACTAACAGTTCTGTCAGTCCATCATACGTCTTTTCCGTGGCTGACTGGCTACTCCACTTATCCAGCATTGTTGACAACCGATCCGCGAACTGCGCATAGCTCTCTCCTTTCACTCTCCGATTGGTGCGGAATTTTTGCCGGTAGCATTCTCCTGTCAGTTCGAATCCCGTTAGGAGTGCCTCTTTTACTTTGTGATAGTCAGTCACTCTGTCAGTCGGTAGCTTACTGTAGATGTCATAAGCCTTTCCTCTAAGCCCTTGACTAAGCTTAAAGGACCAATGAGTGGGATCTAGTTTGTACTCTGTTGCTAGACGCTCAAACCTAGTCAGATAGAGATCTAGACCTTCTTCTCTCTCATTGAATGTTCCCAGTGGAAATGACATTCCTTGTACGGGGTTGGGTGCTACCTCTAGCTGATCTGAGTGGGAAGGGGTTGAGGAAGAACTTGAAGCTCCTGATCCCAATCTTCTTAGCTCTAACTCATGCTGTCTTTCTTTTTCTTTTTCTGCCCTCTCATACTCCCATCTCCTAACTTCTGCTTCTCTCTCTGCTGCTACCTTCTTCTGTTCTGCTTCTAGCTCTAATTTCCTCGTTTCTCTCTCTGCCTCTAATTTCTTCTGCTCTGCTTCTAGTTCCAGTTTCTTTTGCTCTCTTGCTGCTTCTAACTCTAGTTTCTTCTGCTCTGCTTCTAATTTCTTTGCCTCTCTCTCTGCTGCCCTCTCTGCCTTAGCCTCCTGCTTCTCTACCTCTGCATTGATATACGCAATTAGGTCTCCCCCTGCTAAGTGTAAAGCTTCCCCTAATTCCTTGAAACGCAATCTCAAGGCCACTGGGTCCGACATTGCCAAACGTGTCTATGAACACCCTCTGAATCAAGTGGAATACCAAAACACTAGCAATATTGCAAGTCAATAAAAACAATGCACAGACCATACAATTCGGAATCAATAATAGAATAAAACAAGAGTCAAATGGCATACAACAGTTATTTAAGCAAAACCTGCAAAAGAACAATGCAACATACAGGCACAAAAAGAATTGAAGCAAAAAAGTTTTTAACTAAAGAATAGTGCACCACAACTGATCAGTGTTATACCCTTACACTATTCTAAGTTATTCTACTTCTGCTGTTACCTAATTTTATTGTACTTAGGTCCGGTTATACCCAATTCCTATTATACCCAGATCCTAGCTAGGCTCGCCAATTAAAGTGTCACGTGGGGTTTATGGGCTCTGCACAATGGAATTATGGACCCTCACGTTTATTCGGTGGGAACTGCTAGTAAGTCACCCTATGAATTACTTTAATAAATTTATTTGTTTAGCTCGTTCTGTGTTAAGGTTGGGGTACAGAAATAGATAGAAAAATGGTAAGAGATTACTGTCACACTAGCTTTCACACGGCTATGAATCATATGTAGACCAGCCACTTGATAACAGTTAAAATCACACATTTATTTCTTCTACTCTATACAAGATTCTCTAAGTACTAATCTAACTTAAAAAGTCTCTTTCAATGCTTAATAGTTCGATCGCTGATAGTCTAGGCAGCTGTTATTTCTTCCTCGGGCACTTGCTAGTATATGTCATGTAGATTTGGACTACTGTGGTCCGTTTTACAGTTTCTGAAGAGTTGGACTACTGTGGTCCTGTTATGATCAGTTTAAGTGCACCTTGGCGTGTTCACTTAACTGCTAGATGGAGCGTGCGAAGTCCTTCTGTGAGGTAGCTTCTGGTCCACCTGGGTAGTTGTGTAGTTGGGTTCCCTTGCCACGCTGTGGGGTCTTGTAGGGGGTTTTGCAAGGTAGCTCTTTCCGTCTTGTGCGGTAGAGTCTCCTCACCCAACTAGTCGTTTCTGTGGAGTGGGGTGCACAGGATAGCTCGGGATAGCTCGGGATAGCTCGCCTGCTCGTCTGTAATATAAGAGACGAAATTCTGCACAACCCTGAATAATCGGTTTGTGCAGAGCGTCTCACTGAAAGCCAAAGTAGCCCTCAGTGATAGCTCCACATCTCTATACATAAGCGACGAACATTCTGCTACTTCCGGGTTCCACTGGAATCTCACTCTAAATTCCTATACATACATAAATATCAATCGTGTCTAACTATACACATACAGAATTAATAATATTATAAACATTCACGGGTACAGCCACTGGTCTGCAAACATACATATAAGTTAAACAACAGTGGTTCCGTACGGGATACAACATGGCGGCGCAACCGGTCGTGTTTCGGCCCGTGGTCGGCTCTTCCACGTGGTACGGCAAATTCGGATTAATAATTCACATTTATGCATAGCAAATTCCCCAAACATAATTTCAACAATAATATAAATATATCACGATGAAACAGAAGGGTGTTCATTTACCTGTTTGACAAGTTCAGGCCCGTAGTGATTTGATAGAATTCTAAGATTTCTAAGTCCTGCTTCCTGGTCTATGAGTGTAGAGATTTCTCTAGCTGTGGAGATGTTGACTCTACCTCTTCTCACACACGACTGATTCAAACTGTGTTAGGCTCTGACACAGTCAAAACTGCTCTACCCACTGAGCCTGCTTCTGATTGGTTAAAACGGTCCGATTCAAAACTCAAGTGTTGATTGAGTCACTACGCTGTGTGGGTCAGGCTCGCAGTGTGCTGTAATTGCTGCTGTGTAATATACTAACTCTCTACTGTTACAAAGACTACACATGGCTAAATAGTCAATGGGCAGAGTTAAAGCTAGCCAGTTCGTGACAGAAACTATCAGGGTTGCTGAGGACAGGGAAAGATGGAGTATGCTGATTAAACGATCATCTGTGGTGCCCCTACGACCTCCGAGTTACTGGATATGATATGATGTTGTAAAGCATGACACGGCTATTAATTGGTAATTGAGTCATTATAACTCACGAGGTAGAGTCTGGCATGTAAATAAATGTTACTTAATATATTGAAAGTGTATAATAGAGATTGTATGTTTCGCTTTTTCAGAATAAAGGATCTATTTTTAATGTGGGGTTTGGGGTGGGAATTCAAAATGTGGGGTTCTGGGGAAGAAGATAGGAATGGGGATAGGGGCAGAGTATTTCAGAGTCACGTTATATAGTTTATTGTTTATCTGTTCAGTGTTTGGGGTAAGCAAGTTTTTTGTTGCACTTGAGCTTCATTTCGGCGAGAAGGAGTGGCTTTTCGTCGAAATGGAAAAGAAAAATTTAAAGTACTAACGCCACCACACAACACGCACCAATCTCACAACACTGCCAAGCGTCATGAACCTTCTTTTACACTCTCATTCACTGCAGATATAATAAACCATCATTACAACGTTTCCGAGCTCCAACCATACCTGTCTAACCTAACTACTGTCTTTACCAACAGTCGGTGTCCACGGTCTAGTCACTGTCTCTGGGCTCTCGGGGTGGAACCCAACAGATACACACAAACGTCACACAGCATTCACATCACAGACAAAACGTCACTTAGCGCGTGCTCTCATTTTGATTCACATTTACAGAGGAGTATTCCGCGAAGCATGACGGTTTTGATTGATTGATTTATTGTTCCTTTAGGTCCAGCGGACTCCTCCGAGCCAAATCAGGACCGGACAACCCCCGATCCGTATAAAAGATCTGCCGAAACAACCCCAGTGGGAAAATTGAACGCCCTCCACCGGCCAGTCACTTTACAATAAAGACATCCCACGCGGGGGACGGCTGAGGGTTGACCTCAACTACGCGAACCCCCGGTTACAAAAACAAAATAGAATACAAACATCATTATAAATCATCAACAAAACACATACATATAAAATGCCTATAGTGCTAAATAGTATAATCATAGGAAGCCCTAGTGACCACCCGGCAGAAAGCGTCCAACACTCCCAAGCTGATCCAACAGACCTCATACACAAACAAGGAGTCTTGTCCAGGAAGAGTTTTCAAGAAAAAAGGTAGGTCATTGATCTAGTGAAGAAGAAGATAGTATAGCAGAGTGAAGGACAGAGAAGGAATGGGAAAGAGTAAATGAGGAAGACAGCGACAGTGGGAATTTAAAGCACTAAATTTCCATAAAGTGGGGATACTATTTATACTGAAAACCCCCGGCACTCCAACGGGGGTACTGTTGCCGCAGTGAATCTGTCTTGCCTATAAAGGAAAGACAGGTTTTCAACTGTGGCTTTCACTTTCATGGCTCAGAAGCATGACGGTAACAGTTCTGAGCCATGAAGAGACGTTCATACCTTTGCGCAACCCCTCGTGGAGGTGCCGGGGGTTTCTGTATAAATAGTATCCCCACTTTCTGGAAATGTACGCAATGTGTCCGGGGACGTTAATCCGGGGACGTTAATCTACCCACTGAACTGAACTGGAAATGTAGTGCTTTAAATTCCCACTGTCGCAGTCTTTTTCATTTCTTCTTTTTCATTTCTTCTTTCTCATTCCTACTCTATTGTATCAATCTATTATTATCTTCTTCTTCGCTAGACCAGTCACCTACCTGTTTTCTTGAGAACTCTTCCTGGACAAAACTCCTCATTTGTGTGTGAGGTCTGTTGTATCAGCTTTGGAATATTGGATGCTTTCTGCCAAATGGTCACTAAAGAGCTTCCTATGACATTATAATTTAGGAATTTAGGCAGTTTATGTTTGTGTTTTGTTGATATTTTATATTAATGTTTGTATTCTTTTTTCTTTTTGTAAACGGAGGTTCGATAAATTAGAATAGCCTCAACGTCCCCTCCATGGGATGCCATTATTGTACAGTGGTCGGCTGGTGGAGTGCCTTCAGTGCTACCACTGGGGTTATTTCAACAGATCTTATGCGGATCAGGGATGAGTCCTCTTTCAGCCAAGTTGTGGTCTTGATTTTGTGGTCCTGATTCGGCTCTTCGCAGTCCGCTGGACCCTGTAAGCAATGAATAACTAACTAACTAACCTTTGCGCAAGTTGTTGCTGCCTTTTCTATGATGGCCTCTAAGACCCCGAAATGTCCAGTGAATTTTGCTCAGCCGGCGTAAATGGCTAGGGATGACAAAACGAGAAAGTACAACAAAAACAGAACAAATGATGTCACGACGAAGCTCTTCATGACGTCAGGGTGGAAAGTACGTCATCGGCAGAGCTGAAGGCCGAGCACAGGCACATGAAGAAACCTTGTGAGCAGGTTTTTCCAACAGTGCTATTCATGAATGGCTCTGTGCTGTCTTCTGTAAATGATAAACGCCTTGGCCGCTCCTATGGTTTCACAGCCAGATACAAGAAGAGGTTAACTGCAGAAGACATTCCAACTACCATTGAGTAGAATATTCACTTGGGGCTCAGTGATTGAAAAAGAAGGAGCCGAGCGCAGCTGCACTGAACCTGGCTACCAAACTCAAGAAAGTTGTTCGTAGTAAGCAAAATAGCGCCAACTGGTCATCAGGATCAGGAGAGAAACAGAGGTCTCTGCTGTATTGGTGTCGGAATTGTTTGAAATCAAGAACATTTCAATCCTTCAACATGAGAATACGTCAAAGTATGATTGTCCTGATGGAGTACACCCCAACCAAAGAGCTACAGCAACCATGGCGATAAACATTAGGCGTCACTTGAAATGGCACCTATGGAAAAAATTTAAATTAAAAAAATGATCGTCGAAGGGACAATTGGTGAAACAAAAATTGGCAATTCTACTAAATGTCATGCAAAATACAAAGACGGGGTTCACAAATAACAAAAAGTGAAGAAAACAAACCAAAACAATTATTACATGAAAATTATAAAATGTAAATTATTGATGTACAGTTATATCACAAACGCATTTTGTTAACATCTAAATAACAGCACACGTAAAGTTACATAATATAAGCATACAACAAAGTTATGAAAAATTGACAATAACAATTAAGCATGATAATTTTAAATGCATTAATTTACATTGATGTAATAAAACAGAATATGCATTTATTCTTCATTAAAAGTAAATGTAAGTTTATAGGGCATATGCTAGACTTGCTTTGGATCGTGAAGACCTTGGGCTGTCTAACACTTGTCAGCCGCTTCACAATCTGGTAGTCTTCTTGCTGTTGTTCTTGTTCAGACTCTATTTCCTAGCATTGATCTTCTATCCAGCTCTCTGTTGATATGCGCATACCTTTTCGGATGTCATTGTTGATTCTTCAGTAGCCATCAGCTCCCTGTGATATGTTCGTTTTCTTTTTCATCTCTCTTCGTTTATCACCCAGGTCCAAAAGTTCAGGTGTGATCCACGATTTCTTCTTTACCGCCCAAATAAAAGCCTACATACACTTAATGTCCTTATGAACACAAATTCTTCTAAGAAGATTAAACAATTATGTCGGTTTATTGATATTGTTTTTCCACTGTTCAAATAGTATGATTGGGTTTAATAACTTCTTTTTGAAAATTTTTATCTTGTGCTCTCACTTTTATAATTATGAGGTACGTGTTTGTTCCTATCACAATTGCTGTATTATTCGTACTGAGTACGTATTGCTCTGAATACATGGAATGATGTGAACACAGCTTTTGATCTTGCTTTGTCTATGACCTTATGTTTGTCCGACTTGGCTGAAAGCCCCTCTGAAGGCTAGAGCCCTAAATAAATAAATAATAAATTGTTTCCCATTTTAGGTCACTATAGAAATGACCCCTTTCATATTTGAACTCTCTGGATACAAATGTAGTGTTTTCTTTTGTGTGTGTGTGACTTCTAATTAAGGTTATTAGTTTTGCATAGAAATGACCTTTATCATGTTAGAGCTCTCCGGGTGCAGTTTATTGTGTCTCCATCTACAGAAGATGGCTCGGAATCTCGCGCGTACTGCGGAGATTTTGACGGAGTAGATTATCGGGTTGATGAGAGACCCGATGAACGGCAGACCGGTCGTATACGTCAGGATGACACCTTTGTCAGTCAAGCTGTAATTGTCAAGGTGGCCGCCAAGGTGAAGGCCGATGACTATTCCTGAAAACAAAAGCAGAAATGCTTGAGAGAGAAACAAAAATCGGATAATTCAGTTTAATAGTTTAATTGACCATCGAAACCAATAGTCTACATGCTATGCTAGTCTTGCTGTGTGTGATCAAAACACACGGACAAACATTTTTTTAAAAACCAAGCATTTAATTAAACAACCAAACAAAAAATTGTGGCTGCTTATGTGAGTACTAATCACGTTAACCAATGACAATGACTTGTTGAGCAGGCAAGCCCACCCCTTGCTTCTTTCGGTATAAACCGAGGTCTAGTCTGTGCACGCACACATTCCATAGCACGGACTTTTAAAGATCCTGACGCTGAGGTCCTAGGCGAATGAGTGAGTGCCAGGCTAAACAAACACACCCAACGAACAATATAGATCCCTCTGTCCCTCATTCCCGGTCGCCCAGGATTGTGCGTAGATGTCTGCGCGTCTCATCGGGCGGTATCGGCTAGTGTCTTAAGCAGCTCTTGAACTAGGAAAAGCGCTCTATGAGAACGATTTAAATACAATTAACCAATCAGCGTAACCCTCAGTATTCTGTTCCTTCCCGTCATTCAAAATGGAGGAAATTCACCATTCTAAGATTCGGGTTTTAGCTGTAGGCTACATCCTAATGATTTGATATTTGTAGTGGTGGTGGTGGTAGTGGTGGTGGTATTGTTTGTTGTCGCCGTCATCATCATCATCATCATCCTCATCATCACAATCATCATCATCGTCGTCGTCGTTGTGGTCGTCGTCGTCGTCATCAACATCATCATCATCGTCAGTATCACCATCGCCATCGTTTTCATCATGATCTTCATGATCATCATCATCATGATCATCATGATCATCATCATCATCATCATCATCATCATCATCATCACCACAACCACCGCTACCACCACCACCATCACCACCATCATCATCATTATCATCATCATCATCATTATCATCAAAGTTTAGATTGAATTTTCGCAACTATTTAAAAACACACACGTACACTCACACACACTCACCCAAACACACACACACACACACGCACACACACACACACACACACACACACACATTTTGCAAATTTATTCAAGTTCTGTGATGCATATTACCAACACAATGAGGCAATACCCGATTTAGAGAAAATAATGAAAACAACCAGAGTCAAGGCATTCTGTTGGAACACGGGTAGTAAGCTTACATGTAATTAATCATTTGATACAGGCAAAGGTTCTTCACTCCTTACAGGGAGGCACTGTGGTCTAATGGTAGAGCTTCAGCTTGCGGATCTGAAGGTCTCGGGTTCGAGCCCTGGCCGGGCCATTGTGTTGTGTCCCTGGGAAAGACACTTTACTCCTGTTTTCCTACTCCTTCGGATGAGAGTATAAACCGAGGTCTAGTCTGTGTCGCATACATTCCATTATAACGGACTTTAAAGATCCCGACGCTCATGTCCCTAGACGGGTGAGTGCCGGTGACAAGAACACACCCAGCATGCACATAGGTCCTTCTCCCCCATCCCTGGCTGCCCAGGATTGTGCTCAGTTGTCCGGGCGTCAGACCATGCGACCAAAGGCTGCGGGTGGGCGTCTCGGGCGGCATGAGTTAGATCCTGTATCGGCCAGCGCCTTGAGCAGCTCTTGAGCTGGAAAAGCGCTATATAAGAACGATTTTAAAAAAAAAGGTCCCACTCCGCATGAAACATACACTATGGTTTGGTTTTTGTTTTTTTTTATTAACATTTTATGAACTTGGCTAACCAACTGGACAAATATGTGGGAACAAATAACACTATAACAGATATATACTCTTGTATAAATACAAATGAAAGCTATTTAATTTTAATTACATACCATTGTTCGAACCCTCCCCCAACACACGCACACAGGCACACACACAATCGTCATCATCATCACCACACACAAACACACATACACACACACACACACACACACACACACCCACACACGTACGCACACTAACTTTGAATCAATAAGCACAATGTCTCTCATCCCTCAGCTTGAATTAGGAATTGTATAAGTATTTTTGCGGACTGTGTTTTCTACCTCAGAGGCACTTTAATTTACCTTCCGGCAGCCAGCAGGCGAAGTACAGGCCCACGATAATGACGACCGTTTTTGTATACTTCAGCGTGTGCCTATGCTTTGCTCTGTTACTCGACTTTTGTGATTCTATCTCCCTGGCATGGCGACTGGCAACCTGAATTCACAGGTGAAGATTTTACATTAGAAATGTCAAATGAAGGATAAAGACAGAACAGGGATAGACAAGAAAACAAGCAGAAGTAACAGATAAAAAGAATAGAATTGAAAGAAAAGAAGAAAGAAAGAAAGAAAGAAAGAAAGAAAGAAAGAAAGAAAGAAAGAAAGAAAGAAAGAAAGAAAGAAAGAAAGAAAGAAAGAAAGAAAGAAAGAAAGAATTGAGAAAATACAAGAGAATAAATAGGATAAAAGAAATAAAGAAAAAGGGTTTTTTTTAAGCGCTTTTAGTTACCCAATTTGTTAAAAATTTAAGAATTTAGCACACACAAAAACACCTCATTGTAATGAGGAGGAGGACGAGGACGAGGTCGACGATAACGCTAAGAAGAAGATGGAAAATTACGACGATGATAATGACGATGAGGAGGAGGAGAATGAGGAGGAGGATTGGCGACGACGATCGAAGGAGATTAAGAAGAAAAAAAAAAGAAGTAAGCACTAGTGGGAACGCTTGCGAAGAAAATAGATCATGAAGAATCAATCAAGTAATCAGTTGAAACCAGCCTAACCGTGCACTCACAAGTTCTCATGGAAGGCGGCGCTACCATGGACTATCAGACAGGCATTGATCCTTTAATAATTCCATGGACTATCAGACAGGCATTGATCCTTTAATAATTCCATGGACTATCAGACAGGCATTGATCCTTTAATAATTCCATGGACTATTATCAGACAGGCATTGATCCTTTAATAATTCCATGGACTATCAGACAGGCATTGATCCTTTAATAATACCATGGACTATCAGACAGGCATTGATCCTTTAATAATACCATGGACTATCAGACAGGCATTGATCCTTTAATAATTCCATGGACTATCAGACAGGCATTGATCCTTTAATAATTCCATGGACTATTATCAGACAGGCATTGATCCTTTAATAATTCAAAATTTAACATTGCCTATGTGTGACAAGAGTTGCGAGTGCTTGAGTGAGTAGTTGTGAGCGCATGGAAGGATGTGTGTCTATGTGCCTGTGAGGTATATTGACCGTTTATTCCAAAGTTACTCTTTAAGCTCGCATGTTATTAATTTATTTAAGTAAATGTTCTAATGTTCTGCACGATTCATTGTTTTTTTTAAATAAAAATTAATAAAAAGGTAATTCACATTTCTTGAATAGAATTATCTTTGTTTTAAAATCTCGATCATAATGCTGCCTACAACGAGATCGATGAACAAAAAAACTAACCAGCCAACCAACCAACCAACCAACCAACCAACCAACCTATCAAACTCTCCAAATCTTCCAACCACTCTTCAATGAATCCTGTGTCAGTACATCAATCCATGATTCGATTCAATTTAGTTGAAAATGTGAGCTAACTTTATGGAGTTTGATCTTCGCCCAGTCGGAATATCCACAATATTCCGCGCGGCAGAGAGAATTCTTACCTTAAAAATGTGAGCGTACATGGCGATCATGATGACGCTGGGGACGAAAAACAAGGAGACGATCAAGATAAGAAAATCTCGGTGCATCAGACCGAAAAAGCTGCAGACCAGGTCGGAGTCATCACCCTCTTTCTCTGCCCCTTCCAATCCCGGGTAGCTCCACCCGAGTGTCGGGAGGATGGCGACGATGACGGAGAATGTCCAGGTCCCTAGGGCTCCCAAAACCACTGTAAACGTGTTGCAGAGAGTGTCATATCTAGAAAAGAACAGCGAGTTATCATTACAGAGGTTTTTATTATTATGAAGGTGGAGATGGTCTGGCTGTTATTGTTGTTATCGTTAGTATAATAATAATAATACAGGATGCTATGTACGCGCCTTTCCCCAAGGCTCAAAGCGCGGCGATCTATACCAACATACACGCTCACCTGTCTCACTTACCCTCCCACACACCAAATACACATACATCACTCAAACAGGTGGTGTAAAGGCAGGGAGATCGCTATTAGAAGACGGAAGAAAATCGAATTTTTATTTTTGAAATTTTTATATTGACTGCATCCTGTACCATTATTGAAGGGAGGGAGGAAACCGGAGTGCCCGGAGAAAACCCTCGGTGGCCTCAATAGTCTCGTACCTAAGTCACATACGTTCACCCCTTGCGGGAATCGAACCCGCGACCTTCGGCATAGGAAACCGGCGACTTATCCACTGCGCCACTAGTGTGCTGCTAGTGTTGTTGTTAGCGTGACGTTTTTTTATATCCTCACATTTCGTTCAGAGACCAGAGATACATAGAAAGACACACGATAATAACAATAAAGACATCATCATCATCATCATCATCATCATCATCATCATCATCATCATCACCAACATCAACAACAACGCCGTCACCACCACCACCACCACCACCATCACCACCATCAATAACACCATCACCATCATCAATAGCATCACCAGCCCCATCATCATCATCTATATCATCATCATAATCACCACCACCACCATCAGCATCATCATCATCATCATCTTCGTCAACATTATCATCCTCATCATCGTCATCTTCATTATCATCGTCATCATACACACAGACACCATAGTTGGGGTTCGAGAGCTCCCCACCTACTTCATCTCCTACCTCACCCGATCTCTTCTGGTTCGGCGTGTATCAGCAAAAAAGAAACAAAACCACCAGGGGGTGGGGGGGGAGATAGAAAAAGGGATGGAAGTGGAGGGGACGGGAGGAGGCGGCAAGGACACACTGCGAAGCTGAGACTCGCTTAAGCTTACGTTCGCCTCTCCCAGCTCCATCCACCGGTAGAGCCAAACATAAGCCTCGGTTGGTCTCAGCCACGCCCTGTGCGAAGAGGGACGTGCTGCTGACGGAAGGCTAACTATACCTGTAGGGAAAGATAATCTTGATGTAGCGGTCAGCGGTAAGGAGAGTCAGATGGAAAACCGAAGTGATCAGCGCTACCATCAGCAAGGCGTTCCGAGCCAAGCACTCGATCCGAACCTGAAAAATAAAACGGGTCTAACAACATAACTAAACTAAGTTAATAATACAAAATATTTACCTTACCGAACACTTGGATGGTTAAAAAAAAAAAGGTAAAGGTAGTCCCATAGCCTTGTGGCCGTAGGGGAGCGTGATGTAGGAGATCACACTTATCTTGAGCCAGCGTAATGAGGGTGATGCCCATCTCTCTCTCTCTCGCTGCTTTTACCTTCCCCACCCTTAAGAGAGTAGGTACTCAGTCACAGTTGAGTCAACTGGGGGCGTTGTTATTTGTCGCTTCACGTTTTGCGGTCACCCATCCAAGTTCTAACCGCACTGGACGGTGCTTAACTTGCGACACAGTAGCGAGTGCTCCACGATCATGTAGAAAAATGAACTATAGCTCAGTTTTGACGGGAAATCTTCTTTGACAACATTCCTACCCTATCCCATCCTTGCCTAACCTATCCTGTAACTCGAAAGTCGTTGGAACACTATATATGATCGTTTAATCAGCGTACTCCATCATTCCCTGTCCTCAGCAACCCTCATGGCTTCGCTCAGTGTCAAGCCAATCCATTCTCGAATGTTGTTCTCCCACCTCTTTTTCTGTCTCCCTCTTCTTCTACCTCCTTGCGCTTTGTGCACATAGTTGTAAATAGTTTTTACCTTTACTGTTCCGTCTTTTTGTGTATCGTAGCAAAAGTGATTTTTGATCGAGTGCAAGCATTTTTATGAAATGACTATGTAAAGCGTGGTGAGTCTAGTCATAGGCTGGAGTACCCGCTATATAAAAATCCGTTATTATTATTATTATTATTATTATTATTATTATTATTATTATTATTATTATTATTATTATTATTATTATTATTATTGTGCCTTGCAGGATGGTCTTTGCAAGGCCTGATGTTATGGTGACGTGGCCATACCATCGGAGTTTCCGTTTTTTCACCACTACTCTGAGCATGTCATCGTGTTGTCCAATGGCTTGTGTGGGTCTGTCGTTGGTGATGTGCTTGGTATAGGAAATGCCCAGAAGTCTTCTGTAGCACCTCATCTCCATGCTTTGTATTCTTCGTTGTAGATCTGCTATGAGGGTCCATGTTTCGCAAGCGTAAAGGAAAGTGGAAATGACAAGGGAGCGCAGCAGCCTTCCCTTAGCGTAGACTGATAGTCCTGTCTTTCCAAATGGGCATGGCCGGCAGCAACTGAGTTCCTCTTTCTACATAACGAAGTCACTGACTGACTAACCGACTAATTAACTAAGTTTAGTGCTAACTAACGAAGTGTCTAACTAACTGAGTGACTAACTTGCTAATTATCCAACTGACTGACTAACTAACTAAACTAAACTAACGTAATGTAAACACGACGGCATATCATTTAAATGTAATCCCGGACGCAGGCATTTACAACTCTTCAAAAATGTGAATGTTTGCAAAAGAGTTCATTTTTTGTGGAGATGTTCTCGCTTTTTTATCCTAAAAATGGACAAGATGGCAATCCATTCAAATGCTTTCTCACATAAACACACTCACACACACACACACACACACGTAGCTGAAAAATGCATTTTTAAAAGTGTTAATTGTTGTGGACCTTTTTTGTCTTAGTCTCATCATCATCATCATCATCATCATTATCATCATCATCATCGTTGTCGTCGTCGTCGTCGTCGTCGACGTCATCATGATCACCATCGTCACCATCATCATCACTATCATCATCAAGGTAATATACATTGCTGCGATCGGTAGAAAGTATCGCCAAAACTCCCGCTAGCAGCAGGTGAAAGTATTCCCTCCATCCCTGCAAAGTATACTTTGGGCTCGCTGCTAGCCGCGGATACGAACCGCAGTACTGTTTAAAAGTGACGGAAAGAGCGGAATATTGCTACAAGGTTTCGGGTAAGAGTTAGTTGTAGATCTATCCCTAGCCCTTGCCCTATCCCTTTTCTCTAAAGAAATGCTCTTTTTCCGTCCCAAAACCCATTTGCCTTCTTGGATTCTTAAATTGTATGAAACCAAGTGAGGACACTATCCGGCGTCAATAAACGGTTCGAAAAGATTCTGAAACAGTTCGTAAAAGACAGTTGACCTGTCAACAAATACAGCGTGACCTACTTCGTCGCCTAGAGGAGACTAAACTCTTTCACCGACACAGTAACTGAGCACGCTGCTAACCTCTATCGCTTCAAAGTATACTTTGGGCTCGCTGTTTAAAAGTGACGGAAAGAGCGGAATATTGCTACTAGGGTTCGGGTAAGGGTTAGTTGTAGATCTATCCCTAGCCCCTGCCCTAACCCTATTCTGTACAAAAATGTAACTGAGCGGGCTGCTAACCTCGCCAAAGTATCCCTTCAAGGGACAAGGGACATACTTTGGTCTGCTGCGCAGCGTGTGCCTGGAGTATACTTTCTTGCGATCGTAGCTATGTGCAATGGGTGCATCATCATCATCGTCATCATCATCATCATCATCATCATCATCATCATCATCATCATCATCATCATCACCGCTTGGATTTTACCTGAAAGTTAACCAGATTATAGGCGCTGTTGTAGAAGATGAAGATCCCAGTGAGCATGTCAGCCAGACTGAGGCTGGATACCAGCCAGTCGGTCATCTCTCTCTCCTGACCACCCAACACATGACCCTTGACCCTCACCAAAGTATCAAAGACTAAAGCGTTGAGAAGAATGACCCACAAAGCCAAGATGCACTGAAAATGTAAGACAAGTGATTACAACCGATTGTTGTTAGTTTTTTTTGTTGTTGTTGTTGTTTTTCATAAGGTAAATGTAGACTAAATCAAGAAAAACATTTTTTTTTGCAAGCCATTGTTGAGCCTAATGATGGATTGACCAATCCAGCTAGGATGTATTACGTTTTTTCTTTAGCCTTTCGGTCGAAGGGCAAACTTCATTAGGGAGAAGCCCCATAGTCTCTTTCTTTATGCTTTGCCATTCGCAAGATTAATTAATTTTCATTTTATTTATTTGAATAATTAAGAAGAAAAATAAATAAATAAATATAAAAATGAACGAATGAAATCCTCAAAATAAATATATTAGCGCATCCATTACATTACATTACATTACATTACATTACATGATTATTGCTTTAGGTCCAGCGGACTCTTCTGAGCTAAATCAGGACCGGACAACCCCTGATCCGCATAAAAGATCTGCTGAAACAACCCTAGTGGTAAAACTGAAAGCTCTCCACCAGCCAGTCACTTTACAATAAAGACATCCAACGCAGGAGACGCTGAGGTTGTACACTAATTTATCGAATCCCCGTTTACAAAAACAAAATAGAATACAAACATCATTATAAATTATCAACAAAACACATACATATAAAATGCTTACATTGCTAAATAATAACATCATAGGAAGCCCTAGTGACCACCTGGCAGAAAGCGTCCAATAATCCCAAGCTGATCCAACAGACCTCATACACAAAAAAGGAGTCTTGTCCCGGAAGAGTTTTCAAGAAAAAAGGTAGGTGACTGGTCTAGCGAAGAAGATGATTGATAGAACAGAGCAGGAATGAGAAAGACCAAAAGAGAAAGACAGCGACAGTGGGAATTTAAAGCACTAAATGTCCAGAAAGTGGGGATACTATTTATACTGAAACCCCCGGAACCCCAACGGGGGTATAAGCGCATCCTCAAATTAAATAAATGATAAATAACTAAATAAATGATATATACATGATAAATACATAAATAAATAAGAAAGAAATACAACAACAAAAAAGAGAAAGAAATAAAGAATGTAAAGAAAGAAAGAAAGAAACAATCCTCAAAATACAACAATAAAAGCAAATAAATAAATACATTCTCAAAATAAATAAACAAACAAAAACGTTACGATTGAGATGCGCACGATAGTTCCGAACAGTTTGTTTAGCAAAGCGTGCACAAAATAATAGCTTATCTATATTTATCTTTGATTTGATTCTGCGCTGTTGCTAGAGAAAGCTTTGAATAATATCGATAGTTTTCGACGGTCGAAATTGTTTTGTTGTAGTAGCGTTGATAGCATTTCTGGATTAATTGTTTATTATCGATCGAATGTTCCAGATCTGCCTGGCAATAGCTGGTCAAATCTTCTAAACTGTGGAATGTCCTGTGACGTAAGAGAGAACGTTGTTGCGGTGACGAGTTTTATTAGGATTGGGTGTTATTGCGTCATTCTGGAATGTTCTGAACTTTTCTGCCTGCAAGAAGTAATTTCCGTAAAGCGGCCTCGTATGCACTTGTTAATGTTTACTAAATACCTTCGGAAAACTTTATACGACGACTCCCGCTTTGTTGCTGAGTGAAAGGCTGCTTGGATAATCGAATTCGAGTTACACAAGATTCAAGCTTCGGGGCTGAATCGACCATCGATATCGTGTAACAGGATAAAAGGAAAGAAAGATAGAAAGATACATTCTCAAAATAAATAAATTAATATATCCTCAAAATAAATATGTTAATTTATAAATAGGAAAGAACGCAAAAGATACATCCTTAAATTAAATTAATAACTGCATCTTGGAAGTAAATTAATTAATGCATCCTGCATCTTCAAAGTAAATTAATTAGTTAATACACCCTCAAACGAAATAAATAAATACATAAATCCTAAAAATACATTTTAAAAAAAGAAGGAATGAAGGAAAGAACGAAGGACGAAAAGAACTAAAAAAAATTAAATACATCATCAAAATAAATAAATAAATAGAAGAAAAAAAGGAAAAAAAAAGAAAGAACGAATTTTTTTGAGGACAGATTGAAACAAATAAAGAGATACATCATCAGAATGAACAAATAAATAGGAAAGAGGCAATAAATAAGAAGAAATAAACGACGATAAAAGGAACAATTAATAAAAGAAACAAACAATTCAAGATGACTAAAGGTACGACAGCCAAATATTACATACCATTAGAATATTTATCAACAGGTAGATTCCAGTCACGCCAAAGCCGTTCAAAGCCCAGTATAAAATACTCTCCGTGCTCACGTTATTGCTAGCCATGAAGAAGGTTTATGTACAGGTAAAGATATTCACACACCTTACAGAAGTCAGCACGGCCACACTGAGCTTGCTATAGTAGCATCTATATTTGCGGTCCGTTGCACTACCTATCTACAAAGCAATAGGTAACCTATTCATACCACAAATTAGAAAACATTGTTAGGGGTTTTCGTGCAAACCATCAGAAAGAAGTGTTTTTGTCGAAATAGCCACATCATCACACGCGACTCAACCGTCGGCTCTTTTTATTTCCTTGCATGACTTCAGGTTCAAGCTATAAAAATTGTGCGGCATTTGTAGGCTAAATTAAAGAAGAATTTCATTTCATTATGTTAGTGTAACGTGTTTTCATAACAATGCGATTTTAGACAACCAAAGAAAAAAAATCATATATTAAACAGACAAACGATAATAATGGGACTGTATCACTCACTCAAAAACGGTACGTCTATATTTTAATTTTGTGTGCTTCTTTAGGTTTGAAGTAAAATTTCGCGGAAATGTCACAGTTCTCATTCTAGAAAACAAAAACCGGTCCTGCATTTCTAAATCAATGATGCATTGTTATACAAACGATCCAAAGTCTACATCATTCACTGAAAATGGTTCTTCGGATGAGAGTCTAAGCCCAGGTTTGGTCTGTACACGCACGCATTCCATCGCATGGATCTTGACGTATACATGTCCTAGACGGGCGAGTGCCGGCTACAAAAGAACACCCAGCACGCACTAAGTCCTTTCCATCCCCGGTTGCCCAGGATTGTGCTCAGTCATCTGGGCGTCAGACTATGCGCCCAAAGGTTGCAAGTGGGCGTATCGGGCGGCTTGAGTTGGATCCTGTATCGGCCAGCGCCTTGAGCAGCTCTTGAGCTGGAAAAGCGCTATATTAGAAAGATTAAATTTTTAACAAATCAAATAATTTTTGTTAAGATTTTAGGTCAATTTTGCTAAGATGTCGCAGTTTCAAATTTAAAAAAAACAACAACTCACAAATATGGTTCAAATTGGACTCAAAACATTCCAGACACCAGAGAGCAACAATGGATAATAACTTACTGCTAGTACTTCAAAACCAAACAAACTATTTCATTTAAAAGAAGACATACAATTATATCCATCGCGACTGAAGAAAAAACACACATGTTGAGTTCATCAAAACATTCCCTTTTTTATGTAGAAAAGATTTCAGTTACCAAACGCCTGATAATCATGTAGAAGAAATAATTTTGACGGGAAATTATTGTGAACATTAGGTTAAAGCGTTCCTTTCTATAGTCTCTTTTTTGTGTCTTCTCTGAATGAATGTTTATTCATCAGATGAACTTAAATTTGTAATTGTACGACATTTACCAACAGCAAATAACAAACAGCAATCTTTTTTTTTAAATTAAACTTCTTTTGATTATGTCAGAGCCTTCTCAACTGTTATCATATTTGTTTGTTAACGGAAAAGCCTTTCTGTGAGGACATAATTATGCATTATTAACTGTCAGGTAAAAAAAAAAAAGGATTCTTAACGCTGCACAAAATTTACCGCTGACAGACACTGTGACTGCACCTAGTCCTTTAGTACACCTTTTGCTTTGGTTTACCGGTAAAAGCAATCAAGGGCCGTGCAGCCTATCTCCTGCTACCAGAATCTCTTCTTGTGTAAAGCAGCCAACACGCAAAAACAAAGCGACGAACGTCCTGGTCGATATAATTATAATGGCTAAAATTATGAGTCCCGGTTATAGTTGATGCTGGTCAATTTCTTTGTGTGGAGAGTTCACGAGTAGTTAATTGATGAGCTGCTCCACACAAAATTGACCATTGAAAATTACTTTAAATTGAAAGGTGCAGCCCTGGAAATGTTGTTGCTGTTATTAAAGCTGCGACTCTGAAAATGTCTTCTTCTTCTTCTTCTTCTTCTTCTTCTTCTTCTTCTTCTTCTTCTTATTTTTATTCTTCTTCTTATAATGGATAAGCCAACTTCGTCGGGACGAATGAAATACCTCCACAACTTTGGTTCGTTTTAATGCTTTTTTTTTCTAAATCGTATGAATACTAGCAATTATACAACTAAAAGTTAACACTCTGAATTGTATAATACAATACAATGCAATATAATGCAATACAATACAATGCAATATAATACAATGCAATATAATACAATGCAATGCAGTACAATACAATGCAATATAATGCAATACAATACAATGCAATATAATACAATGCAATATAATACAATACAATACAGTACAATACAATGCAATATAATACAATACAATGCAATATAATACAATGCAATATAATACAATACAATGCAGTACAATACAATACAATACAATGCAATATAATATAATACAATACAATACAATACAATGCAGTACAATACAATGCAATATAATATAATACAGTACAGTACAATACAATACAATGCAGTACAATACAATGCAATATAATGCAATACAATACAATGCAATATAATACAATACAATGCAATACAATACAAACCAATGCAATGCAATATAATAATATACAATACAATGCAATATAATACCATACAACGCAATACAATACAATGCAAGACAATACAATACAATTTAATTTGTCTCTTACGGAGCAATTACAATGGCGGCAGCATGAAAGTATTTACAGATTTAACATTTACATGACCAAAAACAAAGCATTTCACAACACGCGATACATACAGTAACAATATAGTTGTAACAGTAGAAGTACAACAGATCATACTACGTGGCACATTCACGCTAAGTTATAGGTCCTCCGTGGAAAGTGCCGGGGGTTTCAGTATAAATAGTATCCCCACTTTCTGGAAATTTAGTGCTTTAAACTCCCACTGTTGCTGCCTTTCTCCTTTGTTCTTTCTCATTCCTGCGGGTCTTGCTAAGTTGTCCATCAGTAGCACACTTATCACCGCCGTCCTGGTGGCCAACGGAAGGCGGTCATTGGTGACCCGAGCGACGACCGATCCGGTATGGTGTGAGTGGTTCTTTTTATCATGCGGTGTGTCTTGGGCAAGAAAGACCTGGCAGGACCCAATCCTCTCCAGGCTGTTGGCCACAGCCGAAATCCACTAGTACAGTGTGGCTCGCCTTGGTCCCGAGCACGTGGTCGTTGAACCTATAATAATGTGAGGTTCTTCCGTCCTGGCCGGTGACTTCTGTGTAGAAGACTTTCGCCCAGTGATGTCTGCATTCTAAGGGAGATAAGAAATGTACTGTTCTTTTGCAGACAGACGACTTTATGAACGCTCGATCACGACGCTTAGGTTCAAATTTGGCACACATATTAGACACACACACACACACATTCTTGTATAGGTCACAAATGGGGTAATTTTAGAATGTAGGAGTCGGAAACCACTTTTTTGACGGAAAGAACGCAAATTTCTTCTAGAAATGTAAGAATCTAAGTCAAAATTGGCTCTTTCCGTCTAAAAAGTTGACCTAGTTCGTCTTCGTCTCCTATAGACGACGAAATAGGTCGATTTTTGCTTCAAACTTTCCCGAAAATTGGCTGGATTTTCTCCGTCCCGGATAGTGCACTCCTCTGTACTTAAAACACACTTTTGCACTACAACTGCACTCCCATGCACTAAAAAAGCACTCCCGCGTACTTAGAAACAAATGGGGAACGGAAGACAAATGAGGAACGAGCAAATTACCCCATTTATCACTAAAAAAGTAAATTCCGTTTCTCATTTTTGTGGTTATACAACCTCACACACACACACACACAATGTATGAATATATAAGCAAATTGTCATCTCTTATAACGTGCATTAGACATTTTATTTTTTTTTCTTCCTAATTTTTATCTGAACGGCCTTCACTCTCACTTTAAGAAAGAGTAGGCTATTATTTTGTTAATAACAGACAATCATTTTAATTATTATATGCCACAACGTTCTTTGAAGCATACAATGAAACACCTTTGAACAAAGACCAAACAAGAAAAAACTTCTAAAGACTATAATATTCCAATATTTGAGCCAATGAAATTGATTTTAAAATTGATTCTGCCACGATGCAGTTTTCCATGTGGGTGCATCACAGACAGTATCCACTCACATCAAAATTTCATTGGAAGCGGAACTTTTTTGACATGTTAATTCCCTTAAAACGCACTGTTTCAGCGTTTGTTTGTTTTTTAAGTTCAACCATCTAATATATAAAAGGTAATATACAAAAACTACTTTTAAAAAACTTTTTAAAATATCATGGCATATTCTTTCAAGAAATAAATAATAGAAAATATACTTGTTCACCTTTGGTTAAAAAAAATAGCACCCAAGTATCCACATTGCACGCCAAAATCCAAAAGGCTTTTTGATATCCAGAATATCTAGTACATTCAACACAAAACAGGTCAGTTTTGCACTAATGATAAAAAAAAACACCCATCAGAATATGTATTAAAATGTTTATGAATGACTCTGTAGATCAGTAGGCCTACACATAAAACTGTCATATTAGAATTGGCTGGCATTTTGGAATTGAGGTAAAACACGTGCATCACATGTACCCATGAAAATTACTCTCAGAGCAAAAATCCGCGCGGTTTTACAGTTAAATACTTGGTTTTATAGTTAAAGGGGAGGTAACAAAACCAATTAAGAATTATTAGTCTTGCTCTGTTGTTGTTGTTTGTAGATTATAGTCACACGACACTTTCGCATATAGGTGACTACTGGACCGATTTATACTGACACCAGCGGGCCAGTTGTTGGTAAAGGGGAAAATAATATGATCACACGTTGACCAATCCGGGATTCGAACCAGCGACCTTTCGGTTACTAGCAAGACGCTCTTACCAACTGAGCTACCCGGCCCCTTTCTTGCTCTCAATTGTACCCTCTCTTTAGTAGTTGGGTTGCATATTACCAATCTTCCTAAGACCGCGTGCGCTGTCAACCATACAAACATACATGTACAAACGAAACGCACATCTTACGACGCATCGCCGGTAATGAGTGAATCACAAGAAGCCGAAATTAAATTCTAACATTAATAGACCGCTTTGAGTAGACTTTAATAAAACGGCCGATCCTTTTAACATTCATAGTGAGTGTTGCCCCACCAACAATAAAATAAATAAGCTTACAAGAAAAAAATAACTCTTTCATTAGTGTAGTTTTCTTCCTCTAATACGAATCAGGCTCAAAGCGCGGCGATCTATACCAACATACACATTCATAATTCGCTTACTCTCTCTCTCACAAACACACACACACACACACCCACACACACACTAACACACACACCCACACACCAAACACACACACACACACACACACACACACACACACCAAACGCACATCACTCAAACATGTGGTGTAAAAGCAAGGGAAGACAGAAAGGAAATCGATTTTTAAAAAAATATATATTTTAGATTGATTACATTCAGTACCCTTCTTGAAGAGAGGGAGGAAACCGGAGTACCCGGAGAAAACCCTCGGTGACCTCAGTAGTCTCGTACATAAGTCACAAAACTTCGCCCCTTGCGAGAATTGAACCGGCGACCTTCGGCATAGGAAACCGGCGTCTAAGCCACTTCGCCACGAGATTCATTGCTGATCATGTGTGTACCCCCGTTGGGGTGCCGGGGGTTTCAGTATAAATAGTATCCCCACTTTATGGAAATTTAGTGCTTTAAATTCCCACTGTCGCTGTCTTTCTCATTTGCTCTTTCTCATTCCTGATCTGTTCTATCAATCTGCTACACTATCGTCTTCTTCTCTAGACCAGTCACCTACCTTTTTTCTTGAAAACTCTTTCGGGATAAGACTCCTTATTTGTGTATGAGGTCTGTTGGATCACCTTGGGAATATTGGACGCTTTCTGCCAGGTGGTCACTAGGCCTTCCTATGATGTTATTATTTAGCAATGTAGGCATTTTATATGTATGTGTTTTGTTGATAATTTATAATGATGTTTGTATTCTATTTTGTTTTTGTAAACGGGGGTTCGATAAATTAGAGTACAGCCTCAGCGTTCCCTGCGTGGGATGTCTTTATTGTAAAGTGACTGGCTGGTGAAGAGCTTTCAGTTTTACCACTAGGGTTGTTTCAGCAGATGTTTTATGCGGATCAGGGGTTGTCCGGTCCTGATTTGGCTCAGAAGAGTCCGCTGGACCTAAAGCAATAATCATGTAATGTAATGTAATGTAATGTAATGTAGCTGATCATGTTTGTTTGAGCACCAATTGTGCATTTGTTCATCTTTTAATGTGACAGCAATAGAGATTCCCAGTTTTTAAACGAATTGTCACAAAAATAAACAAAAGGTTCTTGTTACCCTGGTTCCTTTAACCTGCCTGCTGTTGTTTGTTTTGCCGTGAGCATGCTTGTCGGATAGAAAAAGTGTGTACGCTCGTTCAATTCGGAGACACTCCTCCACAACACCCCACCCAACCCTCATCCCCTCTCATCCTCCTACTTCTCACTTGATCCTGGATTCTCTTAGAAAGCCCAAAGACCGTGAAACAGAAAGAATAATTCTTCAGTGACAAACGACAATCGGCCATAGTCCACAGAACACTGAAGTCCTCAATTTGGGCAGTCAATGGAGTCACACAACAGGCTGCAGCAAGAGCACAGCAAATGAGAGTATAAACCGAGGACTAGTGTGTACAGGCACACATTCTATCGCACTGGCTTTAAAGATCCTGACGCTGATTTCCCAGACCGGTGAGTGCCAGTTACACGAAGACCCCCAACAAGCACTACGTCCCTTGTCCTCTAAACCCATGGTCGCCTGTGATTATGCTCAGTTGTCTTGGGCGTGAGACGACGCGCCTACGGCGGGAAATTGGCCTCTCGAGCGGCTTGAGTTAGATACTGTATCGGTCAGGGCCTTGAACAGCTCTGGAGCTAGTAAAGAAACAAATGTAAGATCAAGTCTAATATGTGATAATAAAGCTGGGCAGATGGGTGCTGGGAGGCGCCATGAACCAGTGGGTGAATCAATATAAAGAAGATGAGGATGAGGAGGATTTGGGAAGTAGTAAGAGGAGGGGAACAAATAGGAAGAGGAGAATGAACGCTGAAGGGAAGAGCACTTGAAAAGAAGATGTAGGAGAGAAAGAGAAAGAGAGAGAGAGAGAGAGAGAGAGAGAGAGAGAGAGAGAGAGAGAGAGAGAGAGACAGACAGACAGATAGACAGACAGACAGACAGATAGACAGACAGACTGAGATATCTCAACTTTAAGCTTCGTTCCACCAACTATCATTCAGCGAAGTGTCAGCTATAAATATTTGCACACGGAAAATCCTTCTGTTGTTGGACGCCAATCACACACACACACACACACACACACACACACACACACACACACACACACACACCCACCCACACACACCCACACACACACAACCGTATAGAAACACCGTTGTGATTACTTTCATGAAACTCTACATACGTTACTTTGACATTTTTACAAATTTGTCCATTTTTTAAGCTAACCCTAACCCTAACTCTAATTCTAACCCTAACCCAAACGAAACCCTAAACCTTACCCTAAGCCTAACATAGCCCTAATCCTAACGGAACACTGTTTTGACGTCAAAATAACGGGGTCCGTCAAAAGAAAGTGCGTAGAGGTTCAAGTGTATGTCAGAATAAAGACGTTTCTACCTAGCCACACACGCACACATACACGCACGCACGCACGCAAACACACACACATTCATTACCATACAACAAAAACTTAAATATTACCAGGATTAATTTCACCTCACACAAAAAGTACAATAAAACGTCGATAAAATAACCTTTTCCCCAATATCGCAACATGGCGGTGGCCCATATAACGCGCTGATCGCACTGGACAAATAAATACAACACCGGGAATTATGATTTACAAGTGATATCACAGGTAAAACTAACGGAAATATTTTAAGTAAAATAACACACATCCGCACGTACACACCTACACACACACGCACACGCACACACACACACACGCTCACCCCCCCCCTGGGGGGTCCCCCCCCCCAAACACACACACACACACGCACGATCAAATACTAATTCTTAAACAAGCTTCTCGCTTCCAACCCACACAGGAGATAAATCAATACATTTCTATATGATTGGAGTTGTGTTGGAAAAGTATTAAGCTTATTTTGTATGTTGGTTCTGTTTTTTTGTTTGCATGCCTGAAGAAGAGCCTAGCCCGAACATTTGTTTTCTATTATTTTGTATTGTCGTGTTTCCGTGAGCGTTCTCTGTAGTTTATTTGTCCATTTGCTTTTCCTTCTTATTTCTAGAAAGGAACTCTACAGCGCTAAAACTACAAAGAGATATGTTGTTGTTTTTGGCATTCACATGATTATTAATGCACATTGAAATAATATAAAATCAATTATTTTCTACAGATCTCTGTCGACCTCTCTTCTGCATTTCAGATCAAGAAATAAAAATAGGCACAAATCAAATAGTTGGTTATTTTATTTTATTTTATTTTGGTGTTGACTAAAATATTTTTTATTTTTTACAAATACAGAATATATTAAAACTATTCTCTCTCTCTCTCTCTCTCTCTCTCTCTCTCTCTCTCTCTCTCTCTCTCTCTCTCTCTCCACTCACCCTCCTTAATTCGGAAATAGGCACAAGGATTCATGATACCGCAAATGGTGGTTCGATGTGTCATAATTGTAATTAATAAATTATACCGTTGATATGGAGACAGTAACTGTAGATTATAGTCACACGACACCGAAGCGTATTGGCGACTACTGGTCACATTATTCTGACACCAGCGAACCAGTTGATGGTAAGGGGAAAATAATATGGTCACACATTGGCCAATCCGGGATTCGAACCAGGTACCTTTCGGTTACTAGTAAGACGCTTTACCAACTGAGCTACCCGGCCCCTCTTGGAGACAGTTTGAGCAAGTTAGGATGTTAAGCTACAGTACACATACACGCAAAAATTCTAATGAATGTGACAATGATTATGACGCTGACGATTTTAATTATTATACGCCTAGGATGCAAGAACACAGACAATACATACTCTCAATCTTGAATCTCAAGATGTTATAATATTACTTCATGGCAACGAATGTTTATCCGTGCAGGAGAATAGTATTATTGTGGCTGTTGTTCACGAATTTCTGCGACTGTCAAGCCGCTTTCACTAATAGTAACTAGTTAACTTGCCTTTTTGTCTGGTATATTAAAGATAGTTTTTTTTTGTTTGTTTGTTTCTTCCGTGGTACCTACCTACTTTCCGCAAATCCTTGCTGCTGCTGTTTTCCTAATGAATCTCTCGCTATTATTTTTAATTAGTTCATTATCTTTTTCTATTTGTTTCTGTATTTATTTGTCATTATATTTGTGTATATCTTTTGCAATTCATTTGTATGTTGTTTATGAGTATGCTTTCCTTATCACTGTTATTGGTCTTGTGTTGATGGCAATGTATATGTATCTCAAAGATGTAACTATTCCGCCTAAACTGACACAGATTATTGTAACTCGTCCAGGTATGCACTCACTTAAGCTTTGCCTTTTGTGTATTCCTGTTTCTGTATTTGTTATGTATTTGTCAGATCAGAAATTCACTGAATAAACCATTGTTTAAACCAAAACTCAATTCTAATGAATGTGACAATGATTATGACGCTGACGATTTTAATTATTATATGCTTAGGATGCAAGTGGTCGCTTCGGACGGCTTCAGTTCGCTCATGAGGGCATTGACCAAGTAGAATGGAAAGAATTAGTCGATAGCATAAGGGTAGCAGTATAGTATGTACTAGTGGTTTTTGTACCCTGGCAAACCAGGGTACACAGGTTGCTGTTTAAAATGTAGACTGTGAGACAACTGTTGTTTGCGAGTTTCATTTGGACGATGATACCTCCCCATATCCCCCTTGATACCTCACCTTGATACCTCACCACTGATATCTCCCCGTCCTCCCCCCCCCCATGATGCCTCACCATACCCACTTGATACCTCCCCGAACCCACTTGATACCTCCCCATACCCCCTTGATACCTTCCGTACCCCCCTTGTAACCTACCTGTACCCTCCTTGATACTTCCCCGTTGATCGTTTCGCAGGTATGGATGAAAGGAATCGACCATCACCATACCCCCTTATATATATATGCCTACCCATGCCCCTTTAAACCTACCCGTAGCCCCCTTTTACCTACACGTACCACCCCATCCCGATCCTTGGTAATAATAATAATAATAATAATAATAATAATAATAATAATAATAATAATAATAATAATAATAATAATAATAATAATGAATATAGAATATAGAATAATACAAATAGAAATCATAAAAAACACCAAGGTTTTAAAATAAAATTTGATATAAGATATTATAATTATAATAATACTAATTATTATTATTATTATTATTATTATTATTATTATTATTATTATTATTATTATTATCATTATTATTATTAGTTTATAAATAATAATAATAATAATAATAATAATAATAATAATAATAATAATAATAATAATAATGTCACGAAACTTTCGTGTCGCTGTGTATTTTGTGTGTGTATGCAGCGTGTATGTGACTTGCTCGTCAAAACGGCGTGCTGTTACGTGTGTGCGAATCAAACACCCCTCTTACTATTTAGTCTAACGCTAAACAAATTTTATAAAATTTAACTAAAATGTTTAATTCAAAAATCAAACACAAAAATTAAGCAACAAACACAGGGGCGGATCTTGTTCTTGTGCCACTTGTGCACGTGCACACCCCCCTGGCGGTCAAAAAAAAAAAAAAAGAAAAGGAGGGAGAAAAGGAGTAGAAAGAAGAGAAAAAAATTACAAATTCTCACTCCCCACACAGTTTCATGTACCTCCAAATTAGTTTTTGGTTTTTTTTATTCATCAGATTTAGATCTACCGATATTTCTTGCAATATAAAATTTTTATCCATGAAGGGAAGTTGAAGACAAACAGTTGCTGCTCATTTTTCTTTTTTCCCCCTTGGTGCAAAAAGTTGTTTGTTTTTTTCTCAATGGTTTTGATTGGTTATTTATTTAGAGGGGTGTTTGTGTGTGTGTGTGTGTGTGGGCGGGGGGGGGAGGGGGGACTAAAAGAGGACTTTTAGCACAAAACAGTACTATTTTCAGTCCTTAAAATAATGCCCAAAATGCACAGATTTTAACCATTATTTTCACATTCTTCCGGGGGGGCATGCCCCCGGACTCCCCTAGTACACTCGCCTGCTTCGCAGGCTCGCGCTTGTGGCTACGCCACTTCGCATTAGCTGTGCACACCCCCTCAACAATAGAAAGATCCGCCCCTGAAACATAATAATTAAAACGTAAATTTTCATAAGCAATGGTTGAAAAACAATAATTAAATCCACCCTTACCTTTTCCCTACAATCCCACTCAACACCACAAAATCCAACACAACACAACAATAAAATAAAATAAAATGTTTTCTGTAAGCACTTCCAATTTGGTGATTCAAATACACCACAACAAAATATGTATGCACTAACGACTGCCCAAAAGATGGATCCAAACTGTTGTCCACTTTTGAAAAAACACAGTCAACAAATATAATTATGTATATAAAAGTAGTTCATTCAAATGTTTGTTTTGAACTGTCACTTTATAATAATTAACTAAAAAAAAACGAAGAACGCAGCTGGTGTTCAGCATTCTAAATTAAACTGGTTAATAAAATAGTCCACACTGAAAATTAGCTGATGTATTCACCGCCCCTTTGGAAATCAGGAACTCCAAGTAAAATAACGTAGATAATAATGAAGATAATGAAGAAGGTAATGATGAAGGTAACGTTGAAGAAGAAGAATATGAAGAAGAAGTATATGAAGAAGCCCATCCGGCCCGTGAATCTTCTTTTTACACGCGAGTTTTTCCCACTTGGCGTGCCCAATTATCAAACGATAATCGCACATACAAATGGAGCTCCAACTGGCTCCCAAATTATCGATCTCTTCGGTCCCTAGTGTTCGATCAAATATCTCATCATGCGCGAAAAAACTACACCCGCTGTTTTCAACCCAAACGGCATGACTACGAACTGAAACTGACCTTTCGGAGTTGTGAAAGCAGTTTTGTGTTTGTCTTTCTCTGCCATAGGGATCTGCCAATATCCCTTGCTCAAATCTATCTTTGACAAATACCGAGCTTTCCCTAATTTTGCGAACAGTGCTTCCATATCAGGCATAGGTTCAGCGTCAAACACCACTAGTTGGTTTAGTCGACGGAAATCGACGCAAAAACGAACATTTCCGTCTTTCTTTTTTACCAACACAATTGGAGAACTGTACGGAGAGCTTGCTCGTTCAATCACGCCTAGTTTCTGCATTTCTTCTACTTCTTTATCAATCGTTTGCCGATGAGCGAATGGTAGCGGATATTGCTTTGTTCGCACCGGGCGATCATGTTCGAGCCGAATCTCACATTCTGGCAACGGTGTTTTTGATGGCACATCAGTCAAAACATCCTGTAAATCCTTGATCAATTCTTTGATGTCTTCGTGCATTTCCGACGCGTCCGGATCTAACTGCACATCTTCCACGGATTCTTGTGCACGCAAGGGTACCACCGCCGTGGTGATAGAAGTTGAAGCGACTTCTTCCCATTCGTCCGGTTCTTGAACAACAGCGACGGTCGCGACTCTGGGCTCATATTTTTTGAGAAGGTTAATGTGGTACGTCTTCAATTTATTTCCGACTTGAATGCGGTAGTCACACACACACACACCCACCCTCTCCCTCACTACGTATGGCCCTGTCCATTCCATCTGTAGCTTGTTGCGCTTGCACGGTACAATGCGTAACACTTGATCACCCACTGCAAAGCTTCGAGCTTTAGATCTCTTGTCAAAATGTATTTTGTGTTTCTTCCCTTCTATCGCTAACAGCTGCTTTGCTAGTTCGCACGTCTCTTCGATCTTTGCCCTTAGATCAGTGACATACTCAGACGCGGTTTTCACCTCCCCCTCCTCTCTATCTTCCCTGTCCAAAGCTCCCTCACAATTTTCATGGGTCCCCTCACCGATCTGCCATACAACATTTAAAAAGGAGAAAACCCAGTGCTGCTTTGGGGAACTTCGCGATAGGCGAATAGCAATGCTGACACGAATTTTTCCCAAGTTTTTGTGTGTTTTTTTCGCATAATTTCCGCAGCATTCCTTTCAGCGTAGCGTTAAATCTTTCAACTAGCCCGTTGCATTGAGCATGATATGGCGTAGTGGTTAGCCCTTTGATTCCCAACAGCTTGAGTGCTTCTTTCATCACTTCAGAAGTGAATTGTGATCCATTGTCAGTCAAAATCTGAGCGGGTACACCCAACCTAGTCCATATTTCCCACAGTGCTTCGGCCACATCTTCCGCACCTATTCGTTTCAAAGGTACGGCCTCTGGGTATCGTGTTGCATAATCTACGACAACTAGAATGTAGCGATGCCCTTTGTCTGAAGCAAGAATAATAAATAGGCCCTATGAGATCTGCAGCGACTCTTTGAAATGGTTCGTCGACCAGCGGCATGTTTATCATAGGTACCCTTGGCGTACGCCCTCTCGGTTGAGCCCTTTGACAGCGGTCACACGATCGTACGTAACGGCGAACATCCGCTCCGATCCCTGGCCAATAAAACTCAGCCCACACACGATCTAATGTTCTTTACGTACCCATGTGTCCTGCCAAAGGTGTATCATGCGCTAAACGCATCACGCTTTGTCGTAGCCCTACCGGTACACAGATCTGCCTGAAAGTCCCGTTCTGACCCTCGAATACTCTGTGTAAAATGCCGTGGTGTTTTTCATAACGCACTTTTCCGTTTTTCCATTGGTTGGCGATTTCTTGCCCTACGCTATCCCTTGATCGTGCTAGTGTAGAATCCGCTTCTTGCATCTTTTTTCTTCCTGTATGCTCGGCGGCACGATGTTTTCTTTCTTGGCTTGTGCCCGTGTTTTTACTGCCTCGACTTTTCGAACTGGAAATACCGTTGGTATGACCTCAACCTCTCCATTGGCGAAACGTACCAGGTTGCCGATCAAAACGTCATGCATAGGTTTTTCAAACACAATGACCTCAATCCGTCCCCTTACATACGGAGAAACTAGGTCAATCATCGCTTGTCTTGCTGTTCTGACCGTTCCGTCCGCTAATGCAACCTTGATCTCTCCCGGCAAATAATCCGTTTCATTCACCAGACTTGCTGCAACGAATATTTCGTCTGCTCCTGTATCGCGAATACCCGTGACAGTGTGATCATTAACTTTCATTTTTATTTCTGCACCCGTCGTGTGGAAGCTTTCTGATTTCTTCACTCGCGTGTTTTGCGCTTTTTTAAGCTTCGGGCAGTTCCGTTTTATGTGACCTGCGGCAGGGATAGCTCAGTGGTCAGAGCGCACGACTTGTGTGAGTGCGTCTTGGGCGACGTGGGTTCGAATCCTGACTTCAGCAAACTATTTTGTGATTGCTGGATATTACGGGCCAGCGCCTTGAGAAGCTCTCTGAGCTTGTAAGTGCGCTATATAAGAAAAATCTCTTCTTCTTCTTCTTAATAATAATAATAATAATAATAATAATAATAAATAAGTTAAAAGTAAAAAGCCTAAATTAGAATGAAAAATACCGATATTGTAGCGTTAAAAAAAAAAACATAAAAAAATATATGGCCTGCGGGAGATTTGAACTTGGGTCGCCTGCACGGTAGGCGAATGTCTTACTAAGTGAGCTATCAAGGCTTCATTAAAAGAGCATCAATTATTTGATGTATATGGGAAAACATGCTGAAACCTCGATTTGATTTTTAATTAATCAAATTTAATTAGTTAAACACAAAATTTTGTAAGATTGGTGACATGAGTGCAAAAGTGTTTTGAATGGAAATAAAACCAAATTTGCGGTATTACGTAACGGCACGTTCTTGACACGGGTTGAATCGAAACCGCGCGGAATGAGACTATTGCAGTTTGTGGACATTTTGTTTATTTATTTATCTCAGAAACGGTTAAACGTTTGGTAAGGAAATGTCGGCTATAACGATATCGCGGGTTTTGAGCGCACAGCAGGCCGATCCGCAGCGCCAAGCACCTGCCCAGATCAGCGTCCACACCGGACAAACTTTACAGTAGAGGCGAAGAAGGACTTCCGGCTAAGCAATTTATATATATAGATTATAATTATTCATCTACAAACTACTGCTACCCCTGTGCTACCGACGATCAACTCATTCTTTTCCTCTACCCCTAAGCTATCGACGATCCACTAATTACTTCCAATTGAGGATCAATTCTTCTTGGTTAATGCGCCTGAGGTTAGATCCTGTATCCGGCCAGCGCTTTGAGCAGCTCTTGAGCTGGAAGAAACAGCGCTATATGAGAAGGGTTAAATAAACAAAAATAAAAAGTAGTTGTACTGAGATGTAGCAGTAGAAGGCGGTGTAGAACTTTTGATGTGTATGTCGTTGCTGCTGTTTCTGTTGTTGCTGTTTGCAGGTGTTGTTTATGCTGCTGCAACTGTTGTTGCTATTGATAGTCGTTGTTGTTGTTGTGATTGTGGTTGTTGGTAATTTGTTCTTGTTGATGATGATAATGTATTCATGTAAGCAGCCTAATAATTATTTTGGGGGGGGGGTGGAGGGTGGGGTGAGTGTTAAAGTGGGAGTTGGGGGGAGTAGGGGTGGCTGGGGATGGAGGTGAAGGAAGAGGGATGAGTGTGGGTGAGGGGTAAGGGAAGACATAATGTCACTTTCCTGGCTGAACTGAATTAATGACTTAATAATAATTTATTTTTAGAAGCCCAAATCCAAACGTGGCTTGCTCTTGTTCAGAATTCAAATACAGTTGTAGAAGAAGAATGGTTGAATGTTGTTGTTGTTGTTGTTGCAGCTGCTGTTGTCGTTTTTGTCGTTGTTGCTGCTGCTATTGTTGTAGCTGTTGCTGTTGTTATTGTTGTTGTTGTTGTTGTTGCTGCTGCTTCTGCAGTAGTGGTCTTTGTTGTTATTAAATGATGATGATGATGATGATGATGATGATGATGATGATGATGATGATGATGATGATGATGATGATGATGATGATGATGATGATTGTTAGTAATTAGCGCAAAGCCTTATGCAATATGCGTAATTAACTATTTTATCCAGTCTTCAGACGAGGGAGTAGGCTTCAAGTTCCAAGGTTCAGCTACGCTGCATAAAATGCAAGGCGACATCGTGGACAAAGGGACCTAATGCAGTAGAAACGCCCACTTCTGCTACAACAGTAGCCTCCCTATGTTAAACTACCGTAAACAATATGGAGGAGTGGCGCATGGATGGGCAAATGCTGATCCCTTGTTTTGTGACCAATCCACTTTCCGAGTGTCATCCTGATGTAAAGTATTTCCTGCCGCCGAGCTGAACATTTCTTCCGGTTTATGTTGACACAATATTCCTAATGTCGAATCAATTAATTGTAATGTAGATCGACAGAAGCGTGTTCAATGCTGTAACTGTAACACTAACACACAGCATGCTTCGAAGTATGGAGTACAGAGGTGGTAGGCAGAAGTGTAAGGTCAACCCAATTATTTAAGATATCGTCGTGATTTATGCAGGAACACGCAATACTCAAGTGCAGGGTCAAAGTTAACTTGGGACCTGTTGTTTGTTTTTAGATTTAAATTTCAAGCTGTTTCTGAGATAAGAACTAACCAGTGTTACTGTTACTGTTAGTGTTAGCTTTGTAATTATCAATGTAATAAAAGGTTAACTTTCAGCTATAGGCCTATACAGTACGCAGCGGAACATAGCTGTCAACACATTATAAATGAGGCTTTAAATTGTGTGACATCAGTGCCCTTTGGTTGGCAGGTTTGGGTAAAATAATCAAGTATGATCATACTCATTGCCTGCTGAACCAGTGGCATTTTCCAGTACTGTTGTACTAGATAGATTGTGATTGTGAACACTGAGCGAGAGGTGAAAGTCAATAACCAGAGTTGGGGTGTGAAGAGAGACAAAGAAAAAATGACTTCCAGGAAAAGAGAAAGAGTTGTTTTGAATATTTTGTCGTTTATGACAAGTGTGTTGATCGTTTGTGATGCTGTACAGCCTGATACAGGCATTATTGTACACTCAAACATTGAACCAGCAGCCATAACAATCAACGAGGATGATTCAAGGACATTTTCCTTCAATTACACGTTTGTTCCTTCTTCAAGTATGGCCACGCAGAGCATGTTCCTAACTGTGTGTGCCTGGATGGAGGATTCAGAAATCGCAGCTACAGAATTCCCCACGGTCTCATTCGATTTAGCGTCTTACCCTACGGGCAGCTTCAACCTCTCAGTCCACAGCATCTTTGTTGGACGGACTTATCTCCATGTGGTCTACATTTTCTCGCAAGCCTCAGGAGGTTATGACGTCACTAAACCATGCCGGACTAAAGACGTCAGCGACAGTCACAGAGTGGGGTTTACAGATAACCAGTTCAACGTGAGCATTTCGTTTCTTCAAGAGGGGAAAAATGAGACAGCATCATACGTGACCAGCACCCATGAGATTGTGGCTGTCCGCATTGAACGTCCCATTGACATAGCGTTCAGGGTGGTGGTCATCATCCTGGTGTTCATTGTCAACCTTGGCCTAGGTTGTAAAACAGACATTTCTACCATCAAAGCAACGTTGAAGAAACCTGTTGCCCCACTTGTTGGCTTCCTGTCTCAGTTTATCATAATGCCTCTGGTAAGTTCAACATTTCTACTACTGATACTAGGTCTAAAGTTACTACCATGGCTGCTAATACTAACTTAACTACTAACTTCTACTACTAACTACTACCACTTAACTACTACAACTACTACCACTAACTACAAACTATTTACTGCTACTACTACTACTACTACTACTACTACTACTATTACTAACTACTACCACTAAACTACAAACTACTAAGACTCTAAGTACTACTACCTATATTACTCTAATTTATACGCAATAGTAATAATACGCAATAGTAATAATCATATTAATCACAATAATGATAATAAATCGTAATCATCATCATCATCCTCTTTTATCACATCTAATTATAATCATTAATAATAATAAATATTATAACTATAAGGCTATTTAAATAGCGCTTTTTCCTATTAAAATATCGGTTCAAAGCACAATTCTCACGCATACATTTACACAATCATAATCATAGGAAGAAAAGGAAGAAGAAGAGGAAGTAGAATACACGGGTCAGATCATACAGGATAATTTAATTAATGTCCTCTTTAACTAATATTAATACACAGGAGATTTTTTAAAACTACTTTATTTTTATTGATTCTTTGGTGGGTGAATGTGTGCGTGTGCGTGTACTCTAATATATTGTTGAAGACATTACATTTTGACCAACTGGGAAGTTTTGGGTTTGATTTGTAATATTTTATCTTATAAGTTATAGATAATGTAATACAGTACAAATCTTGGAAAAGAAAATGTGTTTCAAGGCACATACATTTTGCTGTTTGTTTTGAATTTGCTTCCATGATCTCCTTTAAGAATTCTTTCTTTGTTTTCTGCAGTTCGGCATTTAGTTATAATATAAATTAGTATGCCAGTTGCTGTTAGCATTGCCTAAGTTTGCTTATGGCTTGGTGGAGGTTAAAAAGTGATTGCTGGGGAGTTTAAACAAGGGAGACAAAAAGCGTGTGTAGAACACAAGTAGCAGTGTCTGGCCTAAACTTACAGAGATGGAACTGGGCAGGAGTTCATTGATAGCATGTTGGATATTATCTGTAGTCATGGGTACAATCTTCTGGGGAAAAAGGCCTTTTTGACTCGCATGAGTCTATGCACTCACTCCCTTACACCACTCGTCCCTCCTCCCACAAACATTTCAAGATTTTTGCAAATCTGTGCGAGATGTCCTAAATAGTCCAAAAATGATTCTAAAAATGTCCGTCCCTCCGTCTCTCTTTCCGCCGTCCGTTTGTGCAAATACTTCAAAGTTTGATAAGTACTCAGAGCCTATTTCAACTATCACAACCAAACTTGATAATATGGTGTATATCCATGAGACCTCATAAATGATCAGTGAATGAATGACTTCACTTTAACTAAGGTCAAGGTCACAGAGTCATCCAAAGTTATTCAAAAAATGACAAAAATGTTTAACAAAATTTCACTTTTTTTTCTAGGTTATTACTATTGAATTTATGATTCTTTGGCATGATGCATGATAGATATTAATGAGAAATTTATAATATTATGCAAATTTGGTCAACCTCACTCCAATTTCAAGGCCACTTGAGCTGTCCAAAGTCGGTTTGTATAGTTACTTTGAAGTGATTTTGACCTTAAACTATAAGAGATAGATCTATAAAATCCAAACTTGTTGTATAAAACTATTAAAAGATGATAAATTGGTCTTTCAAAATAATATGTTCCAATTTTGCGTTGATCTTGAAGGTCAAGGTCATTTTAGGCCTTGCAAAAACATTCCAAAAATAGATTGTTGTACAGTGGAATGGCTGTTTATTAACCCACAGTATATAACAACATTGGGTTATTTGATCAGACATGCATGAGAGATCAAATGAGGGTCAAGGTCCTCCCATGGTCAAGGTTGCTGAAGGTCAAGGTTATACCAAGGTAACCGTGTTTTGGAGGGGCTTAATACAACTTTTGCAGTACTTTATTTGATAGTACATGAGTGTATTTGGAGCCAGACGTAAATGTCATCTCAAGGTCAAGAGCACAGAAAGATCAAAGTCAGTATTACATTTGCATTTTAATGCCACTATTTCATTTTTGTTTTTCCTGGTTTCTCATTTTCATGTTAAATATTGAGTTCCATAAAGAACATGTGAGTCACATGGGCTTTGCCCTTCTAGATTTTTATTTTTATTTTTAACTTGATCATAATTTTGTATAGCCCATGCAGTATTGTTAATATGACGCAATATATTTCCAACTTAGTTTTCTTACCAACATTGCAGATGTTATTTGGAGCTATAGCCCGTGCAGCTTTGTTCAAGGAAATTAATTATATATTAACAGCTTAAGAATCATTCTGTGGATGGTTAGTATGATGCATTGTAATTATAAAATTTCTTTTCCACTGTTGTTTTTTTAACATTGCAGGTGTCCTTTGGAGCTGTGAAGGTGTTTGACTTTGAACCAGCGTTGGCGATAGGATTCTTTGCTCTAGGGTGCTCGCCCGGTGGCTCAGCTAGCAATGCATACACCTTGCTTTTGGATGGGGATGTGACCCTCAGCATCACTATGACCTTTATCAGTACAGTGGCTGCCTTAGGTACGTGATGGTATTTTGGGAAACCAGTCGTGGCAACTGACCTTTCACTGGCTTTCAGATGGGTGTGTGTGTGGAGGAGTGTGAGCGCTTAGAACAAGCTGTCAGTTTGAATTTTGTGCTTTAAACAATTAGTAGTAGTAGTAGTAGTAGTAGTAGTAGTAGTAGTAGTAGTAGTAGTAGTAGTAGTAGTAGTAGTAGTAGTAGTAGTAGTAGTAGTAGTAGTAGTAGTAGTAGTAGTAGTAGTAGTAGTAGTAGTAGTAGTAGTAGTAGTAGTAGTAGTAGTAGTAGTAGTAGTAGTAGTAGTAGTAGTAGTAGTAGTAGTAGTAGTAGTAGTAGTAGTAGTAGTAGTAGTAGTAGTAGTAGTAGTAGTAGTAGTAGTAGTAGTAGTAGTAGTAGTAGTAGTAGTAGTAGTAGTAGTAGTAGTAGTAGTAGTAGTAGTAGTAGTAGTAGTAGTAGTAGTAGTAGTAGTAGTAGTAGTAGTAGTAGTAGTAGTAGTAGTAGTAGTAGTAGTAGTAGTAGTAGTAGTAGTAGTAGTAGTAGTAGTAGTAGTAGTAGTAGTAGTAGTAGTAGTAGTAGTAGTAGTAGTAGTAGTAGTAGTAGTAGTAGTAGTAGTAGTAGTAGTAGTAGTAGTAGTAGTAGTAGTAGTAGTAGTAGTAGTAGTAGTAGTAGTAGTAGTAGTAGTAGTAGTAGTAGTAGTAGTAGTAGTAGTAGTAGTAGTAGTAGTAGTAGTAGTAGTAGTAGTAGTAGTAGTAGTAGTAGTAGTAGTAGTAGTAGTAGTAGTAGTAGTAGTAGTAGTAGTAGTAGTAGTAGTAGTAGTAGTAGTAGTAGTAGTAGTAGTAGTAGTAGTAGTAGTAGTAGTAGTAGTAGTAGTAGTAGTAGTAGTAGTAGTAGTAGTAGTAGTAGTAGTAGTAGTAGTAGTAGTAGTAGTAGTAGTAGTAGTAGTAGTAGTAGTTTTTAAAAAGTCACACTGATGTGTTTGTTAGTTTGTGTGTGTGAATGTGGGAGTGAGGATGGTGGAAGGAAGAAGGATGTGTGGTTGTGTTAGTATGTTTGTGTGTTTTAATAATATATTAATAATTATAATACATTGATTTGTAACACATACATCTCTGTCAGTTACAGTGACTGACTGTATCGAAGCGCGTCATAAAAATTAAATTCAACGCATACATTTTATTTCACATGAACTGGACTGAGATTTCAGTGTTCAATGCTCGATTCCACTCGTACTAAACATTTTAGTTGTTATTATTGAAAACTAATTACTGTCATTATGGATTTATTTATTTAGACTTTAGCACACTAATAAGGAGAGTGCATACTAGTACGAGAGTGGCTACACTCTGAAAGTTGTGGTTGCTGATGTGCTGCTGCTGAAATGTTCCAACTTTACATAAGAACTAGCATACGCAATATGAAGTTAGTATAAAAAGAACTATGAAGCATAATTTTATTTTATCTTATCTTAAAGCAAGAAGCGCGCGCACACCACCATAGCTATCTATGGCTCCTTTGGTGTTTTCTCCCAACAACATCATCGGCAGTATCCAGATCCAGATTTACACTGCATTTGCTCTGTCCTAAACCTTATGAAAAGGTTGGGATCTTTCGGGTGACATTAAAATAACAGTTGTTCTCCTTTTATTCATTAATTAATTAATTAGTTTTATGTATTTATTTATTTAAATGTCTATTTCGTATTTATTTATTTATTAATTTAAATGTCTATTTAGTATTTATTTATTCACTCGTTCATTCGTTGTCTCTTCCACTACCAGGCATGATACCTCTGTGGCTCTTCACGTTGGGGAAAGTTCTGTACAGTCACAGCAGCATACAGATTCCCTTTGAGAACATCTTCACCTCGCTCATCACCCTTTGCGCCGCTGTCCTCATCGGCCTGGGCATAAAGCGCTTTCGGCCCAAATTGGCTAAGGTGATGATCAAGGTCAGCAAAGGACTGATGGTAGTCTTTCTCATCTTTGTGATGACTGTGGGCGTCTACGCAAATCTCTACATCTTCAAGCTGATGTCTGTCTCAGTGAGTGAGAGATTTAACGTAAAAAATGTTAAACCTTTTCCTCATCTTTTTGAAGGGTTAGTGGTGCTGAACGGCACAGTTTTCAACTCTCCCACTGGAATATTCATTAGCGCCTTAACAACTTTCACCCATAATGAAACTGAACTGTAGGTAAACTGCAAGTTTTAGGTTGCCTGACTACATTTTTTGCTCACATTTAGCAACAGGGCAAGAACCTTTCAGCACTCTTGTTGGATTTTGGACTACAAGTGAAAGAAAAGGAAAGTTATTCTTGCTTACTTTCTGTCAGCCTTGTTTAAGCATTCGACATTCCATTCTTACATTATTTTATTGAAACTGCTGTACAGTAATACTTTCTGGACAATCCTCTCAAACCCCTGCAGCGTATTGTCACTGTGGCCACAATTGAGGGGAAATTTTCACCACTACTCATTTTGTGAGCTGGTGAAGTAGATGTCAACACCATGACCACCTCTTTTAACTCAACTGTGACAGATGCTACCATTGAGATCCTTGGCAAGCACAGCTTAAAGAAAAAACCATGTATCACAACAGATCTTTTGGACCTGTGTGATAAACGAAGAGAGATAAAAAAGAAAAAGAACACCTCACAGGGAGTTGATGCCTACCAAAAAATCAATAAAGACATCTTAAAAGACATGGGCACAGCAAAGGGGAACTGGATAGAAGAGCAATGCCAGGAAAGAGAGAACAGTATGAACAAGAACAACAGCAAGAAGACCTACCAGACTGTGAAGCAGCTGACAAGTGTTTCACAACCCAAAGTCTCCTCGATCCAAAGCAACTCTGGCATATGCCTTAAAGAAGAACAAGAAGTCTTGGAAATATAAACAGAGTACTGCTCTGACCTTTACAACCACACACCAAACGGAGACCCATCAGTTCTAGCATGTCCTTAGAACAGAGAAGTGGAACAAATCCTCCCAATTCACCAAGAAGAAGTTGAGGCAGCAGTGCAATCACAGAAGAAAGGGAAGTCAGCGGGAGTAGAAAACATACCTGCGGAATTGCTTCAAGCAGGAGGAGAAGCGATGATTGATGCCATCACCATTATCTTAACAAGGTCTGGCATGGTGGGGAGTGGCCATGGATCCAGTCGCTTGTCATCACTCTTTCCAAAAGGGGTAACCTTCGGGGGTGTGAAAATTACTGCACCATCAGCCATTCCAGCAAGGTCCTCCTAAAAAAATATGCAACAGGTTGAAACCCCAAGCTGAACAAATCATAGCTGAAGAACAAGCAGGATTCAGTCATGGTGAAGTACCACTGAACAGATTTTCAATCTCAGAATAATCTGCGAGAAATACCTACAGCACCAACAACATCTATATCATGTGTTTGTAGACTTCAAGAAAGCGTTTGACCAAGTTTGGCATGCAGCTCTGTGGGGTGCCATGAGAGTGTACAACATCAGCCTTAAAATTAATGAAGTCATCAAAAGCCTGTATGACAAGGCTATCAGTGCAGTCCTCCACAACAGCGCCATCCGAAACTGGTTCAGAACAACAATCGGTGTGTGTCTAGGATGCCTACTCTCTCCAACACTCTTCAACATCTTCCTATAGCACATCATGTCAGATGCCCTTGCAGATCACGAAGGCACAGTCAGCATAGGGGTAGAGCAATCTCCAACCTCAGCTTTGCGGATGACATAGATGGATTGGCTGGAGAGGAACAAAAACATAAACAGCTGGTACAGAGGCTTGACACCACCTCCAGAGCCTATGGAATGGAAATAAGTGCAGAGAAGACCAAAATGATGACCAACACCAATGGCATCAACATGGACAATAAAGTCCAAGGCCAATCCCTCAACAAAGTGCAAAGCATGAAATATTTAGGAGCCATTGTATCAGACAAGGAAGTCCTCTCCAGGATCGCACAAACAACTGCTGCCGTGATAAGGTTGAAGCCCATTTGGAAATACAGGACCATCAGTCTACATTCCAAGGTAAAGCTGCTGCGCTCCCTTGTCATCTCCATTTTCCTATACACTTGCGAAACATGGACCCTCACCGCAGATCTACAACGAAGAATACAAAACATTGAGATGAGGTGCTATAGAAGACTTCTGGGCATTTCGTATACCCAGCACATCACCAACAACGAAGTCCCACAGAGACCATCAGACAAGCCATTGGACAACACAATTACATGCTCATAATGGTGAAGAAACGTGAACTCGATAATATATATACACATCACCAGAGCATCAGGCTTTGCAAAGACAATCCTGCAAGGCACGGTGCAAGGAGGCAGAAGAAGAGAGAGACAGAAAAAGAGGTGGGAGGACAACATTCAAGAATGGACTGGCTTGACACTGAGCAAAGCTATTAGGGTTGTTGAGGACAGAGAAAGATGGAGTACATTGGTTAAACGACCTTCGAGTTACGGGATAGAATAGGATAGGCTTATTTATGTATGTCCCCAGTACGAACTCAACAATAGATGAGTAAGTGGAGTGCAGCTTATGTATGACAACTCACGCTGCATTATTATTTTATTAACATTATATTGTGCTCATGTAGACTTACTAGTATGGATATTGCAAACCAAGAACAACTGACTTTCAAAATAAACTTCTTTTTTTCTTCTTTTTTTTGTGTGCATAACATTGTGCACTCTTTGTGGATTATCATGCCTGGCTACACAGAAATTGCCATGATCTTATTTTGTCCGGCTCTTAGTAAATTATTTAGATTTAAATAATATTTGGTTTTTTTTGCCAGATGAAAGTTTTCTGTTACCTCTCAAACAGTAAATGGAATGAAACAGAAAAAAGCTAGCATTTAAATTTTTAAGCCATGTCACACACACACACATGCAGTTGGTTTTGGCTGATGAATGATGAGTGAGAGTGAATTTAAGAAGAGCAGTTTTAATGAAGTGAAAATTTGTAATTTACCTGGGATGTTATGTTATTTTAAACTACAATTCATATATAAGGTTTAGAGATATTGAATAAACCACAGGGAATGAGAGTAAACACTTTGGATACAGTTCACTTTATTGTCTGAAATGGAAAATGAAGTGCCTGTGACTGGACTTACATCATTGTTATGCTTGCAGGTGTTACTCTCAGACTGGACTGACACTAACATCATTGTTATGCTTGCAGGTATTACTCTCAGACTGGACTGACACTAACATCATTGTTATGCTTGCAGGTGTTACAGACTGGACTGACACTAACATCATTGTTATGCTTGCAGGTGTTACTCACAGACTGGACTGACACTAACATCATTGTTATGCTTGCAGGTGTTACTCACAGACTGGACTGACACTAACATCATTATTATGCTTGCAGGTGTTACTCACAGACTGGACTGACACTAACATCATTGCTATGCTTGCAGGTGTTACTCACAGACTGGACTGACACTAACATCATTGCTATGCTTGCAGGTGTTACTCACAGCTGCCCTTCTTCCATACCTGGGCTTTTTCTTCGGCGGGGTTGTGGCTTTCCTCTGTCGCATGTCCAGGCCTCAGGTGCTGACCATCGCCATTGAAACAGGCATCCAGAACACAGGCATCGCCATCGTGCTCCTCCTGCTTTCCCTGAAACCGCCTGATTCGGACATCAGCATCGTGGCACCCATCACCTCCGCTCTCTTTACGCCCATCCCGCTGTGGATCGCCATCGCCGCCCTCCACATCCACCGTCACTGCTGCAAGAAGAGAGACGACCCTGACCACAAAGAGTTGTCTGCCATGGAGAACCAGGACAGTCACCACAGAGACACCGATCACTATGACAGCGATAACCACAACTGTGAAAACGGCCCCCGCCATTGTCCGATCAAGGTCATCGGAGATCAGGTGGTCCACACTGATGATGAGGAACTGGGGCCGGCGTTATGAAAAACGCAACTAATACTCAGATGACATTCAGTTCGGACGCCTATGAAGTCATCTGAGCTGAACAGCCTATTGGGTGTGGGGTATGAGTGTGCGGCTTTTAGGTCACTCAAACTGTTCCATTTTTAGCACTATTGGTGCTATCAATTCCATTGCCTCGTGGCTTCCGCCTACTTTGCACTTTCGTTTTGATTTTGCTGCATACAGTGGGAGAAACCATCGATTGGATTTTTTTGGGTCGGACCTAGAAATACGCTGTTTTATTGAATTGTAGGCAGAGAATAAGGATCTTCTCGATAAAAAACACGCCAATATGCCACCGAGAAAAGGAAAACCGCTTGCGGGCTTTCCATGGCCCAACAAATTTCAATGTTGGGTGCTGCAGCACATCGCACAATAGGTTAAAGAGACAGCTACACGATTTGTGAAATCAAATGCAAGGAATGGCTTTCCCAAACAAGTCATGAAACAAGTTTTATACTAATTAATTACCATTACACTTAGGGTAACATATGTTTTATAACATAGCGTAACGTATGTTTTATACCTGCTTATTTTGATTCTGTGTGTGTGTGTTGGTGTGTGTTTGTGTGTGTGAATGTGTGTTGTTTTTGGTTAAGTTGTGTGCTGGTTAATTTGAATAGTGTTTTTTTTCTTTCTTTCTTTACATTAAAGTACTACTTTTATTTTAATTCTTAACTCATCTGTTACAGTGTTTAAAAAATCCCACCATTTGGCTGTGCGCAAAAAAGATGTCCGCCTTTGGGGTTCTAGTTTTTGGAAGTAGAAGACATAAAAATTGCTAGTGCAAAACCTCAATTTAAAGCATATAACTAACCAGATTTATCTAGGAGAGAAAGAGAAGACTAAAGAAAAGTAAGTTTTATGGTGCTAACAGATTGATTGATTTTCTTATTGAAAGTTTATTCAAATATATTTGATATTAGACTTGGAAAATAGAAATGGACATAAGACTTTTATTTGCTTCAAATATTACAAGACTTTGTCTTGTGCGTTGGGGAATAATACAGCGATAAAATCATTAAAAACAATTAGATCTTTTCATTCACATTCTACAAATATAATACACGGCACACACCTGTGCCATCAGCAAACAACCCCCTTTGGGGTGTCGGGGGTTTCAGTATAAATAGTATCCCCACTTTCTGGAAATTTAGTGCTTTAAATTCCCACTGTCACTGTCTTTCTCATATGTTCTTTCTCATTCCTGCTCTGTTCTATCAATCTGCTATACTATCTTCTTCTTCGCTAGACCAATCACCTACCTTTTTTCTTTAAAACTCTTCCGGGACAAAACTCCTTATTTGTGTGTGAGGTCTGTTGGATCAGCTTGGGTATATTGGACGCTTTCTGCCAGGTGGTCACTTCCTATGATGTTATTAATATTATTTAGCAATGTAGGCATTTTATATGTATGTGTTTTGTTGATATTTTATAATGATGTTTGTATTCTATTTTGTTTTTGTAAACGGGGGTTCGAAAAATTAGAGTATAGCCTCAGCGTCCCCTGCGTGGGATGCCTTTATTGTAAAGTGACTGGCTGGTGGAGTGCCTTCAGTTTTACCACTAGGGTTGTTTTAGCAGATCTTTTATGAGGATCAGGGGTTGTCTGGTCCTGATTTGGCTCGGAAGAGTCCGCTGGACCTAAAGCAATAATCATGTAATGTAATGTAATCAGCAAACAAAAGCATCCACACACACATACACATGGAGTTCCAACAAAAGATAGGCCGAATGCAGAGTTGTGTCCCTTGACACAATCTAGTCTAGTAGTGGCTCATAACTTGCGCAACTTGTCGCAAAATTGCTTGTTGCAGGCCTAAAAGCCACGCTCATAACCCTGACCCCTGGTGACCAAGGAATGAAAAGGGTGATTGAGGTTCCAAGCCCACGGACTGAACAAGACGAACAAGAGGTTACCATTCCTTTGGGAGGGTTTCTTTGGAGTGTGTTTTGTTTTGTTTTGTTTTGAAATTTTTTAAGTGAAAGTGTTTAGAATATATTTTTGGGTATGCAGCTAGCTACATGAATGCCTGTCAGGAAAGTACTTTCAAGTTGTCACTTCGTCATTTTTTTTTTTTTTTTTTTTTTTTTTTGTGATCCATTGGCGCCTCCCTCCCACCCCACCTCCCCATCCCTCCCCACCAATAATTTTTATAAGTGTTACCCAGTTATTTCTGATACTGTTCACGCTACAATCTTTTTTATAATTGTTCACAATCGTGAGCCAGATTTTCCTGGCAAATGGTTGTAACTTGGTGCAATTCTCTGTTGGCAGCGAAAGAGTTCAAACATAAAATGTAATGTAAAATGAGGCTTCCTATTATGTTAATAGTCAAGGGCTTGTGTTTTATCTGTGACCTATTTCAATGCTGCCCCTGCACATTCTACTGGTTCAATTTGAGTGTGGTGCTTAATGAAAGTTCCACTTCAGAGCATTGTTAATAAGCCTGTTTGTTATAGTCTAGCGAAGTTTTAACTAGATTAGGGGTCGGGTAGAGAGAGATCCATCAGGCATGTTGAGGTGAAAAAGTAATGTTATTAAGGCATTTATTCTGAAACAAAAAACCTAGGGTCTATTTTCATCAAACCTGTAGTTAATCTGATTGATTTTTAATCAGAATGGATTATCAATATTGTTGCCTTATATATTATCAGAAGAAATATTTTATTAAGTATTTTATGTTGTTATCCTCTGGTTGTGAAATTGTTGAAACAGATCTATCTATAAATGTTTTCGTTTCATTTTGTGTTGCTATATTCTGAGAAACCCACCATATATAATACTTGTAATATAATATTCAGAGATGTGTGTCTTTGAATGCTGTTTGTTAGAAATATATCTATGCATGTTGTTTTTATGTTATTTTGTATTGATCTATTCTGAGAAACCCATTTTTACATATATATATATATATATATATATATAGATATAGATATAGATATATAGATATATAGATATATATATATGCTTGTAATTGGATAGCCAGGGATTCATGATTTGAATGCGGTTTGTTAGAAATATATTTATACATGATGGTTTTTGTGTTTACCCCCACTCGTTGTGATAGGCAAATTCTTCAGATAGCCGATGCCTGAAAGCTTTCCATGAGGACAGTTAACCGGTATGCTTTCTTAAATGCCACATCAAATTAGAAGGCAAAAGGCTGACAGCCTAAGATGGCCATCTCTACTGTACTGTACTGTACAGTACTATACTATATTATACTATACTACCATAGTACCCTACAGTACACTATGCTACGCTATACTATACTACATTACACTACACTATACTACTGCATTATTTTGTGTTGCCCTAATCAGAGAAACCCACCTTTGCCTATAATTGTATATATACATGCTTGTAATTTGATCGTCAGGGATGCGTGCCTTTGAATGCTGTTTGTTATGATATATTGCATTAATACGACTGTGATTTGATGTTGCCTTGATGATGAAGTTGAGAGTGATAAGCAGGAGAAGGAGAAAGGTGATAATTGCTGAGGTATAATTATCAAAATCACTAGTAATTACTGAAAGTTAACAGCGCTAAAGAAGTAATTTCAAAGGCCTAAGCTATCAAGGATGGTTGTTTATTTTGTGTGTGACAGTGGGTTTACCAAGGGGAGCGCAGTTGGCTCAGTGGTGTATGCAGTGTGCTCGAATGTCAGGAGATGACGTTGCAGCCTGTACATGCAGGGGTTCAAAACCCTTTGATGGCTTAGATGTAAACACAAATTTTCTTTTTTAAAATTACCCTGAAACACTGCGCCCCTACTGCGTCGGATAAGAGTATAAACCGAGGTCTAGTCCGTGCACTCACACATTCTATCGCGCGGACTTTAAAGATCCTGTCGCTCACAAAATACACCAGGATGCACTAGGACCCTTATCCCCCATTCCCCCGGTTGCTCAGGATTGTGCTCAGTCATCTGGGCCTCAGACTATATGCCCAACGGTTGCAAGTAAGCGCCTCGGTTGGCTTGAGTTAGATTCTGTATCAGCCACCTCCTTGAGCAGCTCTTTAGACGAAAAGGCACTATATAAGAAGGATTAAAAACAATAAATAAATACTTGCAAAATTGCATTGTTTTGACTACTATACATTCTTTCCGCAGTTGTCTGTTCATGGTTCAAAGTAGACCTTTATGTATTCAATATTTTGAGCAATATGGCTAAGCTCCTGTAAAGCGGGGGCTTAACTTTAAACTCGTCTGCCCGACTCTCTGACCTATTATTTATTGACCGATTTTTTAGCTGCAATATTGTGTGTTCCTTTTGGAGTTGTAAAACTTTGGTTTGGTCTGCCTTATTCTGGTCACAGTGTTTGGGGTTGGCGCACTAGCGCATTGGTTTGTCTAACGTAGAGATGTTTTTGTGTTAAGCGACACCAAGCAGAATTAGTACTTGGCTGTGTGACCATTGAATGTTGGACGATCGATGACCATGCAGGCAGGTTGTGGTTGAAAGCTGGTTTGACAGCTTGGAATGGCCCTCCCATCACCATCCCTAAGATAATAACATGATCTTGATGCATAGGCAAACGCCGTCTTCTTCTTTGGATCCCCTCGTGGGGGTGCTTGGGGTTTCTGTATAAATAGTATCCCCACTTTCTGGAAATTTAGTGCTTTAAATTTCCACTGTCGCTGTCTTTCTCCTTTGTTCTTTCTCATTCCTATGCTGTTCTATCAATCTACCATATTATCTTCTTCGCTAGACCAGTCACCTAGCTTTTTTATTGAAAACTCTTCCGGGACAAAACTCCTCATTTGTGTGTGAGTTCTGTTGGATCAGCTTGGGAATATTGGACGCTTTCTGTCAAATGGTCACTGGGGCTTCCTATGATATTATTATTTGGCAATGTAGGCATTTTATATGTATGTGTTTTGTTGAGATTTTATAATGATGTTTGTATTCTAGTTTGTTTTTGTAAACGGGGGTTCGATAAATTAGAGTATAGCATCAGCGTCCCCTGCATGGGATGCCTTTATTGTAAAGTGACCGGCTAGTGGAGTGCGTTCAGTGTTACCACTAGGGTTGTTTCGGCAGATCTTTCATGCCGATCAGGGGGAAGTCCTCTTTCAGCAAAGTTGTGGTCTTGATTTTGTGGTCCTGATTCGGCTCTTTGCAGTCCGCTGGACCCTGTAAGCAATGAATAACTAACTAACTAACTAAATCTCTTTTGGATGAGAGTGTAAGTCGAGGTCTAGCCCGGTCACTCGTGCATTCCTTCACATGGACTTTAATGATCCTGATGCCCCTGTTCTAGATGGGTGAATGTCAGCTACACAAATACACCCAGCATGCACTAGGACCCTTCTCCCCCATGTATATAAAAACGTTTGTGCTCAGTCATCTGGGCGTCGGATCATCCACTGCCTTGAGTAGCTCTTAAGATGGAAATGCTCTGATGTGAGAACAATTAAATAAAATTAGATAATGTTGTGTTTATATTTTTAGTTTTTGTATTTAAAAAATGTTTGTTTGCATTCTTAATTTTAATAGCATGGTTTACTCTTATGCTCTGATTAAATATTTGCCCACTAAAACCAGCTAGCTGGTAGCAACTCTTTGTACATTGGCATCCAGTTACTCCTTTGTTGTATATATATTTATTTCTACACTCGCATAACACGCATGGCTGAAAAGCGGCATTTTCAAACTTAAATTTTCATGGGAGCCGCTCTGTCTCGTTTTATCGTAAAACTAGAGCCAAAAAAAGAAAGCATGGGATTGTTTACCTGTATCTGATAAAATGTATCAAAATCTATTTTGGCCATTTTGAGATTCGTTTCCGGTGAATTACTATTATTGTTACCATAATATATTGGTATCATTTAATGTTGTATTTTTTTAAAATCTTTAAAGTCTAACGTATATAGTGTGTGTTTGTAGTAATCATAGAACAATTTCTCCTTCCCCCCCCCAAAAAATATGTCAGTGCCTCTGCTTGATAATGAGAGCAAATAATTGAATGCAAATGTAAATACCGGTGTTGCTGTTTTTTTAATCAATGATAACGTCAGTCATAATTACGTGTGCCATATGAATTACAATTTTACTCGGAATATATTTGCTTTTGAATAACCGTTGCTGCAAGTAGATGCCTTGGCAGCTTGAGTAAGATTCTTTTTCCACTAGTGCCTTGAGCAGACCTGGAGCTGGTAAAGCGCTAAGCTGCAGCTGTAAACTTGCGTTATGTAATAATTTAATAAATGTATCTGTCTGCATCACTACGACGACTGGATATCTACCGCTTGATGTTTCAATACATTTTGGGTGTAAAATAGGTTAAATATAGAGATAAATAGTAAATGTGATTCTGTAGTAAACAGAGCTGTGTTTTATTATGAAAAATCCGTGTGGTGGTGTTGCATAGCGCCATTGTTTGTGTGCTTAAGTGACATTTAGAATGATAATAGAGACCAGACATTGCTGTTCTTTCAATCAAATCAAGTCATAAACCTTTTATCTGTTTATTTATTTATGGACCCTATAGTGATAATCCTGTATTTCAATCCAGTTTGTTGATCATCATGGTCCTGATTTGGCTCGGAAGAGTCCGCTGGACCTAAAGCAATAACCATGTAATGTAATGTAATGTTGATCATCATAGTTTTTGTACAGACAATGTCATGACAGGAACTTTGCCAGCCTTGGTGACGTTTGATTATTCCCCCTTGTTGGATAAAGTCATTAGGCTATGTTCTGTGCCTTTACTAAAAGAGAACACTACTCTGAGCTGAGACCTTTACCCCCCACTTGCCAAGTTTGTATGTAGATTATAGTCACACGACACTTTCGCATATAGGTGACTACTGGACCGATTTATACTGACACCAGCGGGCCAGTTGCTGGTAAAGGGGAAAATAATATGATCACACGTTGACCAATCCGGGATTCGAACCAGCGACCTTTCGGTTACTAGCAAGACGCTCTTACCAACTGAGCTACCCGGCCCCTCCCACTTGCCAAAAAACCGGTTAATGTGATAAGATTTTTCAATAATACTGGTGAGTTTATGAATTTGCCTTCAAATTTGCTGAATTCTTCTGACTGGTTTTGTTAACTATTTTGTTTATTTTAATTTTGATTTTATTTTATTTGTGGGAGATGGGGAGTCAGGTCAAGTTAAGTCAAAAAATCTTTCTTCACCCACGCAAAGAAGAGGAATTGCAAGACATTGATGTAACAAGCAACTAGTCTCCACCGAGCAGCACCCAGACTTTTTAGTCCTTTGAACCACACTCCAAATCGTCTTAATAATGTAATTTATGTTAATTTTATTTTATTTTATTTTATCCTCTGCATACTTGTAGTGGCGCACATAACAATAAAGTTGTTATTAGTAACTGATTTGGAATGAAATTTTTTACAAACATGTTTACCTTTGATAAATAATGTTCTAGTCTAAAGTCACTAAACATTTATGTTATGCAATTACTATACAACCATTTTTGGTGTGCAATAACTGTGAAGTTCAGGAATAATAATGATAATAATGCAGGGTGCTACCATGCACTTTTTCTTCTATCGATCTCAAAGCGTGGCAGCCTCATCAGATCGCTGTTACAGAAGTCAGAATAGAAATCAATTTTTCCATTTTGAACATCTTAGATTTACTGCATCCAATATCATTATTCAAGGGAGGGAGGAAACTAGAGTACCCTGAGAAAACCCTCTGTGTCCTGAAAAGTCTCCTACCTAAGTCGGGGCGCTTAATTTCATCCCAGGCGGGGCTCAAACCTGCAATCTTCCGCATGGGAATCAGCTCTCTATCCACCTGAGCTACTGCACCACCCCAATGTGTTTCATAATACAGAATAGCTTTGTTACAACTTTTTTAAAATTTCATATTTTTTGTTTTATTTGTTGAAATGGACCACGCCATATTGCCAAAACTTGCTCCATATACACCAGAGAAGATGTATCTCATTCATGTTAATAATGATTGGTCATTAATAATTTCAATAAGTTTTGTTGATGTACTTAATGTTGTTAATGGACCTAATTATAAATAAATTATGTGATTGGTTTGATTTGTTTTTCAGTAATTTGTTATTGCTAATAATAAGTGTGTTTATTTATTTATTAATTATTATTATTTTTTTTTCATTATTATTATTATTATTATTATTATTATTATTATTATTATTATTATTGTTGTTGTTGTTGTTATTGATTTATTCATTTAATCAAATAATGTATATTTTAAAATTTTATTTATTAAAAATTTCATTAGTTAAAATTGAGTTGAAACTGTGTTCATGTTGGATTTGATACTTGGATATCCAAGCATGTATAGCAATGTGAGTCTATGTACTCAAAAGGAAACAAAAATCTAGATTTTTTCAAATCTGTGCAAGATGAGTCCTAAATAGTCCAAAAATGATATTTAAAAAACAATTTCCATCCAGTGATCGTCCTAGGGATTGGCAAAACCGGTACGAAGTCACAGTAAACAAACCCACTCGAACGCAAACCGGTAGGCCAGTCACGGAAACAGGTATGACCCATAGCAAAGCTTAATAATGCGTCATTATTTTATATAAGTAGATGGTGACTCTGTTAATGCACTTTCTGTTTCATTAGAAACATCTTCGTCTTCTCATAAACTTCTTTTATCGCCCCTCTCCCCCCTAGCAAAAAATGAAAAAAGAGATTTTTGCTTCTTCATTATTACTAGCCTATCTGCCACTGTCGCAATACATACTGACGAGCACGAGGGAAGAAAAAATCGAAAAGTGCGCGAGTTTAATTTATCCGTAATCACATAGCCTTGTGCCCGCCAATGTTATATCATTCTGTATTAATTACCTCAAAGAATATGGCAAGGCTACTGAACGCATTCGCACATGGAATTAGATCTAATTCCGTGCATTCGCAGGCCTCTCGTCTACACTCCCTAAACACATGATCAGCGTGGCTGGCTGGCTCTCTCTCTCTCTCTCTCTCTTCATTTCTCTTGTTTTTCTTTCTCCTTTTCTTTATTTTTGAAACCAGTCAAACTAAATAAGAACCGGTAGGCTCTACCGGCTACTGATTTTTCAACCGGTATTTTTATTCTCAAACCGGTAAAATACCGGTAATTTCCGGTTAACTCCATCCCTGTCCATCCGTCTGTCTGTCTGTGCAAAAACTTTAAAGTGGCTAAGTATTCAGAGCCTGTTTCTATTACAACCAAACTTGGTAAGCAATGTGAGTCTATGTACTCAAAAGGAAAAAAAATTCTAGATTTTTTTCAAATCTGTGCAAGATGAGTCCTAAATAGTCCAAAAATGATATTTAAAAAACAATTTCCATCCGTCTGTCTGTCTGTGCAAAAACTTTAAAGTGGCTAAGTATTCAGAGCCTGTTTCTATTACAACCAAACTTGGTAAGATGGTGTATACTCATGAGACATAAATAGTCAGTGAATGAATGACTTCACTTTAAGGTCACAGGGTCATCAAAATGTTAGTCCAAAAAATTACATTTTTTAAAACAAAATTTTACTTTTTTAAAAAGTTATTAATATTGAACTTATGATTCTTTAATGCATGATAGATATCAATGAGACACATATACTTTGCAAATTAGGTCAACCTCACTCCAAGGTCAAGGTCACTGGAGCTGTCCAAAGTCGGTTTGTATAGGTATTTTGAAGTGAGCTTGACCCTAAACTACATGTATATATAAACGATATAAAGTCCAAACTTGTTGTTTTAACAAAAGTTAGATTGATCTTTCATATATATTCCGTTTTTGCTTTGATCTTGAAGGTCAAGGTCATTTTAGGTCATGCAAAAACATTTTTAAAAATAGGTTCTCGTGCAAAGAAATGGCTGTTTATTTAATCCAACAACATTGGCTTATTTAATCAGACATGCATGAGAGATCACGTGAGGATCAAGATCACTGAAGGTCAAGGTCAGCCCAAGGTCACCGTTTTTGTATTTTGACTTTAGCTGTACGTGATAGTTCATGAGTGTATTTGGAGCCAGGTGTTAATGTCATCTCAAAGTCAAGAGCTTAGACAGTTCAAAGTCGGTATTGCTTTGCATTTTAATGCCACCATTTTTTTTCCCTAGGCATTCACTTTCATGTTAAATATTGCGAGTTCCACAAGGAGCATGTGAGTCATATGGGCTTTGCCCATCTAGTTTTTAATTTATCTATGGATTGCATGGTTTGTACTATTTGAAAATAAAAACAAAATTATGCTTTGCACGTTTCTGCTAAATAAAAAACATTGGTTTGGGGTGAACTTTTTTAAAATGATGCATGTATTGTTTCATTGTATTGGGAAAATATATCTTTGTGTGTATGCTAGATCATGCATGCATTTGTGTGCATATGTGTTTGTGAATTAATGTGTGTGTATGTGTGCGTATGTTGTGTGGTGGAGTGCCTTCAATGTTGCCACTAGGGTTGTTTCGGCAGATCTTTTATGCGGATCAGGGGCGAGTCCTCTTTCAGCAAAGTTGTGGTCTTGATTTTGTGGTCCTGATTCGGCTATACTGGTCCTGATTTGGCTCGGAAGAGTCCGTTGGACCTAAAGCAATACTCATGTAATGTAATGTAATGTAATAGTAAGCGTTTGAGCATTTCCTTCTTTGGTTTCTAAAAATTCTTCTCTTCTGGTTCACATATGACCGTTGCACCTGCCTTATCTTCTGTACATAGTGTCGCCTGACGCAGTGTCTGAAGTCCTGACATATTACAACGCGACGCCCGCCGAGGTCACGCAACACCACCTGCAACCCCGACATTTTTGCTTACATAGGCCTATATACGCCTATATATTCCGGGAATGTGTGAAATACAAATCTTATTCTCCGTTGTAATTATTTCCTATCCTATCCCGTAACTCTGAGGTAGTTGGGGCTCCACAGATAATCGTTTAACCAGCATATTCCATCTTTTTCTGTCCTCTATATATTCCGGGAATGTGTGAAATACAAATCTTATTCTCCGTTGTAATTATTTCCTATCCTATCCCGTAACTCTGAGGTAGTTGGGGCTCCACAGATAATCGTTTAACCAGCATATTCCATCTTTCTCTGTCCTCAGCAACCCTGATGGCTTCGCTCAATGTCAAGCCAGTCCATTCTTGAATGTTGTCCTCCCATCTCTTTTTCGGTCTCCCTCTTCTTCTACCTCCTTGCACTGTGCCTTGAAGGATGGTCCTTGCAAGGCCAGATGATCTGGCGACGTGGCCACACCATCGGAGTTTCTGTTTCGCGTTGTCCAATGACCTGTGCGATGGTCCCTCGGACTTCGTCATTGGTTATGCGCTGGGTATAGGAAATGCCCAGATGTCTTCTGTGGCACCTCATCTCCATGCTGTGTATTCTTCATTGTAGATCCGCTGTGAGGGTCCATGTCTCGCAAGCGCATAGGAAGATGGAGATGACAAGGGAGCGCAGCAGCCCTAGCTTGGAATGTAGACTGATGGTCCTGTCTTTCCAAATGGGCTTTAACCTTGTCAGGGCAGCAGTCGTTTGTGCAATCCTGGAGAGGATTTCCTGTCGGGACCCATTGTCTGATACAATGGCTCCTAAATATTTGAATCTATGCACTGTGTTGAGAGATTGGCCTTGGTCTTTGATGTCCGTGTTGATCCCATTGGTGTTGTTGGTCATCATTTTGATCTTCCCTGTACTTATTTCCATTCTATAGGATGTGGAGGTAAAGTCAAGCCTCTGTACCTGCTGTTCAAGTTCTTGTTCCTCTCCAGCCAATCCATCAATGTCATCCGCAAAACGGAGATTGGAGATTGCTTTACCCCCTATGTTGACTGTGCCTTCGTGATCTGCAAGGGCATCTGACATGATGCGCTCTAGGAAGATGTTAAATAGTGTTGTAGAGAGTAGGCATCCTTGACGCACACCGATTGTTGTTTATAAGTAATAATAATAATAATAATAATAATAATAATAATAATAATAATAATAATATTGAATATAGAATAATACAAATAGAAATCATAAAAAACACCAAGGTTTTAAAAGAAAATTTGATATAATAATAATAATAATAATAATAATAATAATAATAATAATAATAATTTATTATTATTAGTTTATAAATAATAATAATAATAAATAATAATAATAATAATAATAATAATAATAATAATAATAATAATAATAATAATAATAATAATAATAAAGTAAAGGTAAAAAGTCTAAATTGTAAAAAAAATATCCATATTGTAGTGTTAAAAAAAAAAAGTAAAAAAAAATATGGCCCGCGTGAGTATTGATCTTGGGTCGCCAGAAACCGTATGCGAAAGATTAACCCACTAAGCTACAAATGCTTCGTAGAAAAACCATGAATTTTTATAGTCTATATGGGAAAACATGCTGAAACCTCAATTTGATTTTTAATGGAAGCGCGCGTAATGAGGTTATTGCAGATTGTGGACGTTTTGTTTATTTATTTATCTCAGAAACGGTAAAAACGTTCGGTAAGGAAATGTCGGCTATAACGATTTGGCTGGTTTTGAGCACACAGCAGGCCGATCAGCAGCGTTCAGCACCTGCCCAGATTAGCGTCCATAGGAGACAAACTTTATAGTAAAGGCGAAGAAGGACTTCCGGCTAAGCAATTTATATATAGAGATTTGAATTTGCCCTGTTATTAGATGAAGCTTTGTATAACGTTGGTGGTTTTAGTTGTTCGATATTATTTGAGAATTTTCTAGTGTTGGTTGTTTACTATCGATCGAAGCGTATGGATAGTTCTAGTGTAACTAACTAGCTTCCATTCTAAATAAGGTTGTATGACGTGAGACAGTGATGATGAAATTACTTCTGATTGGTTGTGGTGTGTTATGCGGGGGTATTCTCGTCTGTTCTGGAGTATGTAGAGACTATATATAGTGCCGCACTGTTTGAGTAGAGAGTTCTTACATGCAGTCAAGTATGTAGTGGAGAAAATAAAACTTGTGGAGGATGCGAATGCCTCGCCTCCGAGGGTGCGAAATGTGGCAAATTGGAAGCCTAGGCGTCACACCAAGCGTTAGTCGGGTGTCATGCCTTAAGTTTGTATTAAGGTTTTAGTATAACTAGGTTTATGCCTGGTGTACAAAATGAATATAGAGGTTTTATTGTTCTTTTTAATTGATTGAATTATAAGATAATACATTTTTATACCACATCCTTGGCCATTTTTTGGTTGGGCATGTTTTTACATTTTAATTTTTTGTCCTTTTTGGGGGAGTGTCCTGCTTCTCTGCACACGCCATGTGTAATTTTAAAAGGTGACGTCGGTACTGTTTCCGGCTTTTTTCCCTACTTAGTCCCCTTACGTCGGACCTGGTCTGGCATTCTATTCTTATTGGCTTTTGCCTATTTATAAGTAGGGCCCTGCCCTTGCAGCGCGTCGGCCATTATACCAAGCTTACCCTTCCTCTTCCTCCAGGCCTTACTACATTGGCTACCTTCTTGAGAACTCCGTCATCCTCCTCTGCCTGACATCTTTGATTTCCTTCCGAATGTTGCAGCTGCATATCTGCGCTCCCTCTTCAACTGTTTTTCTTCAGTTATACGACCTCCTACTTCATCAAGATATCTTAATACAACGGAAGTATTCTATCTAAGTCCCCTATACGCTTCTGTGTCCGGGGACGGTAATCTACTCAACTCAACTCAACTCAGTAGAGAGAGCTGTAGTGTTAGAGTTCAGAAAGTTGTAAAAAGTGGAAAGTTGATAGTCGAGAATTGTAAAGTGAAAAGCGATTGAACAATAGTATTCAGTTGTTGATGTATGCTGAATAAAAGTGGAAAACTTCAAACGACGACTCCTGCCTTGTTGATGGTTGAACGAGCTGCTTAGATAAACGAATCTGAGTTACACCTATCAGGATTTCAAGCATCGGGGCTGAATCAACTACTGATAGAGAAAAAACAACAACATCGAGTGTAACATTCCTATTGTTCGCGTTTTGCCTTGTTGCGCTCCCTATGCGTTTCTTCTTTTGATGCATATATGTTCCTATGCCATTTATAACGTGTGTAATACAACTGACCGATATAAGTTGAGTGACGGTGCAACCCAAATACACCCAGCAAGCACTAGGTCCCTTCTCCTCTATCCCCAGTCGCCAAGAAACCCCCGTTGGGGTGCCGGGGGTTTCAGTATAAATAGTATCCCCACTTTCTGGAAATTTAGTGCTTTAAATTCCCACTGTCGCTGTCTTTCTTATTTGCTCTTTCTCATTCCTGCTCTGTTCTATCAATCTGCTATACTATCGTCTTCTTCGCTAGACCATGTCTCCTTCCTTTTTTCTTGAAAACTCTTCCGGGACAAGACTCCTTATTTGTGTATGAGGTCTGTTGGATCAGCTTGGGAATATTGGACGCTTTCTGCCAGGTGGTCACTAGGGCTTCCTATGATGTTATTATTTAGCAATGTAGGCATTTTATATGTATGTGTTTTGTTGATAATTTATAATGATGTTTGTATTCTATTTTGTTTTTGTAAACGGGGGTTCGATAAGTTGGGGTGAAGCCTCAGCCGTCCCCTGCGTGGGATGTCTTTATTGTAAAGTGACTGGCTGGTGGAGGGCATTCAGTTTTCCCACTAGGGTTGTTTCAGCAGATCTTTTATGCGTATTGGGGGTTGTCCGGTCCTGATTTGGCTCGGAAGAGTCCGCTGGACCTAAAGCAACAATTATGTAATGTAATGTAGTCGCCAAGAATTGTTCTCAGGGTGTCTGGGCGTCAGACTATGCGCCCAAAGGTTGCAAGTGGGAGCCTGGGGCGGTTTGAGGTAGATTCTGTTTCTGCCGGAATGATTAAATAAAGGTTTTTGTTTTGTTTAAATGTATAAATATATATATACTAGTATTGGGATGGTCACTCTTTGTTTATTGTTTGTAGTTGTATTCACTCTTTCGAATGAGTATAAACCAGGGGGTTTGAATTTTAATATTAATAATAATATAGTGTATATATACATTATTATTATTATCATTATTAAAAATTCCAATTTATGATAACAACTAGGTGTGTACAATCTTTGTCTCATTCTCAATTTTATTCTTTTCACACAGTCATTTTTTATTCGTGTCAGTGTGCCGTTAAAGTCGTGTTAACTTAAGAGTCATGAAGGTTAATCTTGTAGTCAACACCCATTTCTGTTTGGACGCGCACACTTCATTTTTAAAGAAAAATTACAGCGGGCTTACAGGATTCTCACGGACAGCGTGAGTTTAGAGAGCGTTTGACGCGGATTTACAAGCGATAATGATTATATGTCTTATTTATGACGACAGATACTAGGGGAAATAATGTATGAGTGGTAACTGAACACGAAACATAAGAACGATGTCACCGGTGCGTGTGTGTGTGTGTGCGCGCGCGCGTACCCTGCGTGGGTGCGTGTGTGTGTCTGTCTGCTGGTCTGTCTCTGTGTGTGTCGGTGTCTGTGTGTCTGTGCACTGCGTGAATGTGTGTGTGTGATACATGATGGAATGTATACTAATTACTGGTATGTGTGTGGGTGCGTGCATGCGTGAATTCACGACACAGATGTAAGTATTTTAATATGGTGGTGGTGTTGGTTTTTTGTCAGTGATGTATGATCACTAACACCATCAGGCTTGCGTTGCCTGTCCACTAGTGGCTGAAGAGTAGAACTTAAGCCTCAGCTAAGCAGTATGCTTTCTCCCTTGTCTCCACGGTTCGCGACAGCGCTATTAATATTTGTAATTTGAAATCCATGCTAGTGGTAAGCGCACGTCCCAGCCCCGTTATGAACATGTTTACGGTCCGTGCATTGACTGCTAAGGAGTTATCATATACAGACTGCAAAGGAGTTGATATCCGATTCATTGACTATGTCAAAGTGGTTGTTGCTTTGTGCCAAGCAAAAGAGCGAAGCTGACATCCAGATATTTTACACTGAGTCGGTATTTATCTGTGTAGTTGAACAGAGCACTCAATTAGGCGACGCCTTTCAGACAAATTAATCTCGGGAGCTTTTCAGGGACTGTCTGAAAGTGGAGGCTGCTTTGTGCCAAGCAACAGAGCGGGGCTTACCTCCAGGTATTTTACACTTCTGAGTAGTTAGCTGTTTGTGTAGTTGATCAGAGCATACTATTACGCGACGCATTTTCAGACAAATGATTTAGTTTATGGAGCTTTTCAGAGACTGTTAAAGTGGCGGGTGTTCTGCGCCAAGCTCAAGAGAGCAGAGCTTACCACCTCCAGGTTCCTTACGCTTCCGAGTATTTAGCTGTATAACTTAACAGTGCACAGTATTACCCGATGCATTTCAGACAAATTAGTATTAGTTGCACAGAAGAGGAAAAGAAAAAAAAACTTTATAGCCGTGAAGGAGGAATACCATGTACGTTTTCTCAGTGATTAAAAACAAAAATTCTCTTATAATTTGCTTAAGAGAGACAACAACCAATAGTTATAATAATAATTGTTTTAAAAATTGGACAGTTAGGATTCCATATTTTTTCGTTGACCTGCTGGTGCACTCGTATGTTCCTTTGTGGCATGTGTTTAGCAGGAGAAAAAAAATTGACAAAATGATTTTCCTAGCTCATTTTCTGTGGAAAATAATTTTTTTAAATGACTTAAAGTATTTGAAATCAGAAAGCAAAGGGTTGAGTGGGTGTAAATGAAATGAAATGTATAACAGTACTATGGCGAAATGTTTCCTTTGCAGTCTTGAGTAGGGAATGTTTTCTTCCCCGTTGCTTTTTCCAGTGAGCATCCCATCTTTCTGCTTACCTAAGGTATCTTCAAGTGAGATAATATTGAACAGACACTGACAACAATAGAACACACACAATCAAAAAATGATGTCTCCCAAATGGAACACAGCTGTCATGCTGATGATTGTCTTCCTTGAGCTGTGGTCATTTTCACAGCATCGCTGTGTGGCGGCGACGTCGTCATTAGAACTTATCTTGAGCAGCGACATCACACAACCTGACGTCAGAGTGTTCGAAGGGGAATCCTTCCTAGTGCTATTCAATTACACTCTCCATGTCACTGGAAATGCCAACCACACGCTCGCCGTGGCTGTTTGCGTCACAGTCGATGACGTCAATATTGCGCGCGCCGTTACATCATACCTCGTTATAGTTCCTTTACAGAAAGACGTCATTGGAGAATTCAACGTCACTGTGGAAGGACTGTTAGTAGGCAGAGCGCATCTTCATGTGTATTTCGTTGTGGGGAAGCGTCGTTATGTTGACTGCAGCCACCCACACGCTGAGACCCTTCCAGAATTGCTTAGGCCCCCAGAAAAGGCAGCACCTTTAGACGTCAGCAAGACCTTTGAAGTCGCCCAAACTACGTCCTCTTATGACGTAAATAGCATATCTTCTCACCCTCCGAGAAGTTCTTCGGATTCTAGTTCAGCTTCGACACAATTGTTGAGCTCATCGTTTTCCTCATCTGTGACCAACTCCGTGTCTGTTGCTTCCTTATCGTCATCATCAGCTAACTCGAATAATGATTCTTCATCTTCTTCCTCAACTTCATCACATTTTACATCGTCTTCGCCATCGTCGTCGCTTATAGACTCCTCGCCATCTTCATTGGTCTACCCTTTTTCTTCTTCTTCTTCATCTTCTTCTTCTTCTTTTTCTTCTTCTTCTTCTTCTTCTTCTTCTTCTTCTTCTTCTTCTTCTTCTTCTTCTTCTTCTTCTTCTTCTTCTTCTTCTTCTTCATTGTTGCCGTCGTCGCCGTCTTCCTCTTTGTTGGGAGTAAGCATACACAGTGGTGGACGCTACTGTGTAGTGGTGCAGAGAAAGCGCTCTACCTTGGGAGACACCTTGAATATAGTTCTAGTGGTGGTCCTGGTAGGACTCAACATTGGCGTGGGCTGTATGGTGGATGTGCAAATGGTGAAAAAGACGCTTAAGAAACCGCTCGCTCTTGCTCCAGGCCTGTTTGTCCAGTTGATTCTGATGCCTCTGGTAAGAATAATACCGTGTTTTATTTTTTATTTTTTATTTTTTTATTTTTATTTTATTTTTTTAACCTTATTTTTGTTGGTGTTGTTATTTTGTGTGCGTGTGCCAGGCTAATCTAGTATGATAATATATGTTTAAAATGTAAAAAAAAAAATAATATTATTACAAAAATAATATAACATTAAAATTAAAGTGATAGCAAATAAAATATATTGAAATACAGGCAGATCTAGATCTAAATACCAAATGTGGTGAAAATCCGTTCAGCAGAGCTGGCAGCGCTACATCAGTTTAAATATGCAGGCACTGAAAACTATGAAACCAATAGTATTATCCCATTGGCAACGCTTTAGGTAATCATTCATAAATATTAATTAATTAATTATATACTATAAATATAAAATTAAAATAAAATGCATTACATTTAAATTACACTAGACACAACATGACATGGCATTAAAAGAAATGAAATAAATATGTATGTTCTCTTCATTCTGATTGGCAGATAGCGTTCGGACTGGCGAAAGGTTTCGAATTGGAATCAGGGGAAGCGTTGGGTCTGTTCGTCCTGGCTTGTGCACCTGGAGGGCTCATGTCCAATGCTGTCTGCTCTCTAATGGACGGTGACCTCTCTCTGTCCATCACTATGACCGTCATCAGCACTGTGGTTGGATTGGGTATGTGACTGAATGAATGGATGATGATGATGATGATGATGATGATGATGATGATGATGATGATGATGATAATGATGATGATGATGATGATGATGATGATGATCATGGCGACGATGATCATGGTGGATGGTGGTGGTAGTACTGATGATGGTCAGGATGATGACGACGAGGGTGACGATGATGATTATTATGACGATGGATGACGACGACGATGAAAAAGAGGGTGGTGATTGTACTGGTAATTCTGATCACGTCCTTCAAGATGAGAGTATAAACCAAGGTTTAGTCCGTGAACTCGCGCATTCAATCGCACTATAGGTCTCTATCGGACAATATTTCTTTTTTTTCTTTTTTTTTTTTTTTGCTTCTTTTTTTTTTTCAATATAAGCCTATGTGTGCCTCAAATTTTTATATTGAAAACAAAATTCTTATTTGTGTTGATATGCAGGAACTATGCCCCTTTGGATGTATACGCTGGGCAAATGCATCACAGGGAACAGTAGCAGCCTAACCGTCATACCTTATCAGAATATCGCTCTCTCTCTCGTAATACCGGTAGCGCCTCTGCTCTTAGCTCTACTACTGAACGGCAAGCTCCCTCGCTGGGTTCATAGGAATACTGCCAAAGCAGGCAAGGTGAGGCTTTTGTTTGCTTGTTTCGGTGTTTGACTCGGTGTTCGTCTCTTATTTGTGGTTTAAACAAAATTGTATTCACGAGACAAGAATTAAAACATGGAAGACATAAAGGGCACACCAAAAGCAAAGCTTAAACAAGTGCTACCCCTTTGACACTTTAGAACAACTGAATGTCTCTAGCGAAGGGGAACAAGTCTGGTAGCGCCCGCCGTGCTCGTAGGTTGGGGTCAACAGCTAGTAGCGCACGTGCTCGCAGGTCATCTACTGAGAGCCAAGACCATCGCTGCAGCGCTTAAATTGCTGCGTAAGCTGGCTAGGAAAGCAGGGGTGGTCATCGCTTGTTTTGCTATTTCTGTGGCCGCCAAATGACTGGGTTAAGCCGCCAAGTGACCAGGCCAAGCGCGGCGTGGGTCATCAAAATGGACGAAGTGTTAATTCTTTCTACGAATAGGTAAAAAGGTTACCCTCATGTCAGCAGCTGATTATTGGTTTCCTCTTCCCCGACGCCATTTTCCCCGCTTTGAGCCGAACAGTTTTAGCTCGGGCTAGCCCGGTTCATCATTCGGGTCATCTCCCGATTCTACCTGATTGGTTGCGCATCGACCGAGTTTACCCGGGCCATATCGCGAAGGTACCACTACATGTTATATTAGAGTTGCCTGTTTTGCTTGTCTTCTTAGTCGTCTGTATGTCTGTCTGTCTATCCATCCACTTCTTATGTTGGACTTCTAGCTCCGGCGTAGGTTTAGGTCTACTCCTTAAGGCAAACTCTCTCATTGCATGCAAAAAACCTTCCCCTCAGTTGGAGGACAAAGGTACCTCCCGTCCACAGGCGCTTGTATCAGGACACGCGAGCGCCTATGTCTGTGACGCGTCTCCCTTTGGTTATCTATAATACAAGGTACCAAACAAAAGCCAGCGGAACTGGCCGGTCATCGCAGTTTTCAAATCTATATGAACAAACTACAAAATGTATCCCCAAAGAAGGCAACTCATTCATTTCAGCAGTGATTCACGCAAACAAACAAAATATGAACTACGCTCTGTCTATTCAAACACGTTCAATTTCGGTAAAAATGTCAAAAAAATCGACCTTTTCTGCAATCACTTCACGGAAGTTGGATTCTCTTACCGAAACTATCAACTCAGTAGTAACCGGTTTCGGTTTAGCATGAACTGTCAACTTCTGTTGGTGGTGCGCTCACTTTCGCGATACATGCAAAGATTTGTTTTTTTCTTTGAAGTGCTTCATAACAAGAGAAAGATTAAAATGTAGCATACGTGCAAACACCACTGTCACTGATGTTGCTAATTTAGAGCTTGAATAAAAATGACGACGATGAATGAAACATAGCCCACTGCACTACACAGTCGCAGTTGAAACCTAGATCTATGCAGGCTGTACATGCGTGACAAGATCATCCACTAAGTATTCAGCCGTGTTATAAACGAGCTATCAGTTGCTGTTCATTCCCTTTGAGACTTTTTTGTGTTTAAATTATCCCCACCACCTCTAGAACCATTTCCTCTCTGACAGTAGATTGTGGGAAAGTCTGTTGTATTTGTGTGTGTTGCTTTATTCAACTATTTACTTATTCATTTGGAATGTTCCCAGCACCTTACATGTTATTTATCACATTGAATCATTCTTTTTTTGTGTGTGAGATATGTGCGCTTTATAAATCTATGTATTTTAATTCATAATGATTATAGAATGATTTGAAAGGTGCGGAAGATATTATGTAAACGATCATATCGTGTTGGTTGTGTGCAGTTTCCAGTTAATATGGTGAATGCAAGCTAGGTAATCACAACAGTTAGAGGAAAAGAGAGAGTATTAATAAAAAAAAAAAAAAGGACAACATGGAGAGAGAGAGAGAGAGAGAGAAAGAGAGAGAGAGAGAGAGAGAGAGAGAGAGAGAGAGAGAGAGAGAGAGAGAGAGAGAGAAAGAGAGAGAGAGAGAGTAAAAAAAAAAGTTGATAGAAGTGTTGGCATATGAAATAATAACACGATGCAACATCTACTATCCACTTATACATATATTTATTATATTTATTACATTTACGTACTTTTACCCCACTTCCGTTATGTAGAGCGAATGAGAAAATACACACATATACATATCTGTACATTGTTTTAGTATTATTTGCTTAAATGTAAAAGAAACAAAAAAGTTTCTACGAAAATCTGTGTAATCAGTCAATATTACTATACAGCTCTTTCCGATAATGTGTAATAATAAAATTAATAATTTATTAAAACTGATAGTTTGCTCTAAGTTCTCACACGCATTCACACTCACATGCGTTTTACAAAAAAGGAATACATTTCTGAAAGACATTAAATTATAAACAAACAGATAATGTATATGCAAAGTAAAATTAATATTCAGATTAGGCAAAAAGTGTGTTTGAATTTAAAAAAATGAAATTCGGAGCAATGGACCGAGCAAATGGCGGACAACCTTGTTTCTACTGAAGGATGGCCCATGATAATAATAATAATAATAATAATAATAATAATAATAATAATAATAATAATAATAATAATAATAATAATTGTATTTTATAAAGCGCAAATTCAAACTGACAATTTGCCCTAAGCACTCACACCACACTTACAAACAAATGTGAGCTCACGTTAACAAGAAAAAAAGCACACATTTTTTAAAATAAAGAAGACATTACAGTATAGACATAAAAATAAATATAGCACATAATTAACAATTTTTTAAGTCTTTACATACATTACAGTATAAACATGCAGATAAATAATAGCACAGATAATAACACAGTAAAATACTAAAATGCCACCTCTCCCTTCTCCTCCCACAATGACATGTATATTTACTCTTCCCCCCTCCTTCCCCCTTCACCACTGTTATTTGGAGTGGATGAGTAAATACACATACATACATAACTGAACACTGTTTTAGTGTTATTCGCAGTTAAAAAAAATTTCTCTCATAATTTTGAACTAAAGTCTGTGTAATTAGTCAACAGCACTACACATACCTTTCTCATAATATGTATGTGAAGAATAAATCACAAGCTATAAAATACATGAATTGAATTAATTTAGTAAATGGATCTCATAATATTCATTGTTTGTTTTTTTCATTAAAATATAAGTTATTGATGTATTTTACCACTTTTTTCCTTTCTCTTTACACTAGTATTGGGATAATACAGCAAAACAAGCTGAACTTTACCAGAATTTTTCAGTGAGTCATACCAATATTTTGTAGTGATATAGCAGCTGCCCTCAAGCCAACCATGGAACATCAAAGCATGACAACTTGTGATAAATAAAATTCAAGGACAAAGTTGTATGTTTTATTAAGTATTATTTAGGTTTTTCTTTAGACAAAGAGAACGTCACAAAACAAAATGTTTAGCTTTTCAGCTCATTCTTGTTGAAGAGGATATTGGGTGTATTGGGACACTGCATAACATGACTGCCACACAATGTTCATCACAATATTGGTATACCATTCCATAACTACATTGTTAATAAACATGTAATGCTATTTTTATTTTCTAAATTATATTTCACCTGCCATACTTTTGTATGAATCTGACACAAAATAGTCAAATTTGCTTAAAACTATTCGTCATTATGACATAAATTGTATGAGCTTACATGCTACCGGTTTGCTCCCCCAGCAAATGTTCAAAACCACAACTAATATTTGTTGGGTTTGGGCGTGCCACAGGCTATGATTATGCCTTACCCATGGAAAGCAGCCCAGAATTGTCTGATAAAAATAATGTGTCAAAATAAAAAAAAAAAGCACCAAGTTGTCAACAATGATTCATTTCCGAGGAACAGATTAATGAAATTTTAAGTCTCAAAACTTTGGTAAACTAGTAAACAAACCCTATCCAATAAACATCTCAATGTGCACTAGGAAGTCCGACATAATAAACTTCGCCCAAACTCAGCAAGATACGGCAGTGGGGGTAAGAGGAAGTGGGGGATTTGAAAGGGGATGGAAGAAGGGTGTTGAGGGATAGCAAATTTTTATTCAGTTTAAAAGTGACATAAAAACATGTTTAAAAACGATTGTGATACTTTAAATAAATTATAATTTTTTGGGGGGTGGGTGGGGGAGGGGGGGTGTGTATTACTAAAATAATCCTAATTCATTTTGTATTGCTCAGCGGTCTGTTGGCGAAGTGAGGCTATTTAATCCAGTAGCTTGATGTAAGTCTGGGCAACTGCACTCTGTTTCATCCACTGGCTGCAGTTGTTAATCCAACGTTGTTATGGTGTCACTAGTCTGCTTTTATTCAGCTCAGCAAACACAGGTGTGGTGTCCGAAACATGTTCAGGGCTGGAAATCTGTGAAATAAAGAAATAAGAACTCCACACTTAATACGTGCCAAAGGTCTAAGGCGGGACTAACTTGCCTTGTCCACAGGCCAGAAACCAATGGCGCCTGACAGGTGTGGGATCGATCCAGCATCTGGGCGTTATGTTTCTCAGAATGTTATTTACTTTCGACTCCAGCAACGTTTCTGGGGTTTTCTCCGGGTACCAATTTGCTCCCCCAGAAAATTTAAAAAAAAACACAACTAATATTAGGTAGGTTGGGTCTGGGCACGCCACAGGCTGCGACTACGCCTTCCCCAGTGGGGATACTATTTATACTGGATGACACCCCCCCCCCCCAGACAAATATGAGTGGCATTCTGAAAACTGTCAACAGGTTGCACATATTTCTATAGACTACTATCTTTGGCTCTTATAAAATCTATATATAAAATCTAATACTAATGTTAAAGAGTAACGTAGCATTCTGACTTTCAGCATCCATGTCTAATAAAAAAAATAATAATAATTATTATTATTATTATACTTAATAGCAGTTTAAATTAGCTCTACCTCTTCAAGTCCAGCTCATCTTGCCCAGACTCACAGTCATAAGTGTCATTGTCATCTCATGTCCTTGGTCTGGTAGGCTGATATGAAACATGTTGTCTTATCATAGCCTGCAAAAAAAATATACAGTATGAAGCTTAAAATCCTCATTTGCAAATTTACAGGGCAAAGTTACCTCATGTCCAAAAATAATCAAAACTTAACTTTTTAGACAGGCAAGTCAGTATTTTTTTTCTTTGTTTGGTTATTACTGTTACGGCGTTCAAAGTACTTTGTTTTCACAACACAAACATGCAAGTCTCACCAGGCGTTCAGGCTATAGCCCATTTTGGTCTTGCAGCCATTTTCCACTCAGAATAAAATTGCACGACTCGACTGATTAAGGATTTGATAACATTAGGTTTGTACATTTCACTGTATAATTTATATAAACTATAATACAACTTTATTGTCCAAAAAATAAAAAGATACAGAAATTTGCCTTTGGAAAACTCCGTTGGATGAGTATAAGGTCTAGTTTGTGCATAAATGCATTCCATCGCATGTACTGTAAATATCTTGACACTCATTGCCACTTACACCCCCAAAAAATCCAGAAAGTACTAGGTCCCTTTCCCCACATCCGGTTGCCCAAGTTTGTCCTCAGCTCTCTGTTGTTTACTGTTAGACGATAGGCAGTAAAAAATAAAAATAAAATAATAATAATAATAATAATAATAATAATAATAATAATAATAATAATAATAATAATAATAATAAATGAGCAAGTTGGCGCCCTAGGGGCTTGAATTAGATCCTCTATCACCCAATGCCATGAGCAGTTCTTGAGCTCGAAAGCACTATAAGTTTAAGAGCAATAAATATACATAATACTAAAACAATAGCTTAAAAGAACAACAAATGAACATTATCTATAATATTTACATACGCAGTGAAAATTCACATCATGATGCATTGATGGAACTCCAAGCTGGAATGTTGTAGAGGGAAAAACATGGGAGCCCTCATCATTATAAAGGCCATTGGTGACTGGAGGCAGCTGTACATAGAAAATCTCCTATGACAATAACTACAGACCACCACAAAATTGTTTGCTTCCCCTGATGCCAGGGCAGTCAGTACAGCATGTTCAACCTGAAAAATAGTAGTTAATAATGGAATTCATATATACAGTACATACATGAACATTAAAATATATATATATATATATATATATATATATATATATATATATATATATATATATATATATATATATATATATATATATATATATATATATATATATATATATTCATTTAATAATTTCAAGTAATCACTTTTATATAGCGCTTTTCCAGCTCAACAGCTGCACAAGGTGTTTTGGCCAATACAGGATCTAACTCAAGCAGCCCTAGGCACCCCAATAAAACACGAACAACCCCAGTACTGAAATAAAACGCTCAAAGTGCTCCCTCATAATATAACCCATCCACACACACCTACCATCTAGAGCATTGCACATCTTAGTACAACATTGCACGTCTCATTACAAACCTTTACAATAGCTCAATTAAACTTTCCACATATATTTAAAACCAAATTCATATATTCAGCAATAGTACTATTAGTAGTAGTACACACACTCACATGCATAATGATAATAAATACACAAAAAGTGTCACCCACTAAACTTGATGAATATGGATGAAAAAGTGTTTTATTTTCCACTCAACCATCCCCTTTCCATCACCACCAATGCATAAAATCCCTAGATAACTAATAAATTTATCTTTTACTGGTTACTGTTGTAATTTACACTATTCATTCATTGGATAAATTAACGTCCCCAGACACTACACTAGTGAAAACATGTTTGTTGTTTGTATGTAGATTATAGTCACACGACACTTTCGCATATAGGTGACTACTGGACCGATTTATACTGACACCAGCGGGCCAGTTGTTGGTAAAGGGGAAAATAATATGATCACACGTTGGCCAAGTGAAAACATGTGATTACTGAATACTGATTAGCACAATGAATGATTAAGGAGTGAATGACAATAATAACATTTGAAAAAGAAACCTATCTGATCAAATATTTTAGCGCTCATCATGCATGCTGAATAATTTGTTGCATTTTGAAAGGACATCCTAGACGGCCTCCTCTGTAGTGTATCTCCCATCAATGATGCTTGCCCACCGTCACCGATGCGAAGTTTCGCCATTGCCATTGGCATTGCTGCTATTCCATTTGAAACAGTAACAGCAACTTTCTTTTTCAATCTACCAAGTACCATTGCACTTCCTCGCACAAGAAATGTTTTGACACTGCCTGCTTGACCTAAAACAGCCACTTTTGGCCCAGAAATTATCCGATCGAAGGCATTAAATTTTTTCTGACACTGCAATGCTGCAAGCCATGAGGTTGTAACGAATGAAGAGTAATTTCCCTTTTGTTTTAGTCTCGGCAAAACTTGCGTTTCCGTGAAGTGATCGCAGAAAAGGTCGATTTTTTTGACAATTTTATCGAAATTGAACGGGGTTAAAAATAGACAGAGCATAGTTCTTATTTTGTTTGTTTGCGTGAATCACTGCTGAAATGAATGAGTTGCCTTCTTTGGGAAGAACTATTCGAGTTTGTTCATATAAATTTGAAAACTGCGATGACCCGCCAGTTCCGCTTGGTTCTGTTTGGTACCTTGTATTATAGATAACCAAAGGGAGACGCGTCACAGGCATAGGCGCTCGCGTGTCCTGATACAAGCGCCTGTGCTCCCGTCGGTGTTCGCTCCCCCTCTTCTGTAGGTGTTCCCATGGACACGAGTGTTCCCTCTGCTGTGGCGAACTGTTACGTTGAAACGCCAATGGTAGTGTGTCTAAAACGCGCACGATAGATCTAATCGTTTCGTTTTGCAAAGTATTCAATAATGGAGTTTATTTACCTTTGATTTGAGTTTGCATTGTTGTTAGGAGAGGCTTTGTATAACGTTGATAATTTTCGTTAGTCGATATTGTTGGAGAATTTTCTGGATCCGTTTGTTTACTATCGATCGAAGTTTCTTGATGGAAGTAGATAATGTAGAACATTCTTTTGACATGTATGACGTCAGTCAGTGATGACGATCTTTAATTCTGATTGGTTGGTTGTAATGCGTCATTTCTAGAATGACCTGTCGTCATCTCGAAAGAGAAAAAAATTATATATTCGATGCTCCGTGTGTTGTGAAAGGAAGTTGTTGATAGTGAATTAGAAAGTTGTTGAGTTGAGTTGAGAATTGTATGCAGTTGTTGATGTGTGCTGAATAAAAAGTGGAAAACTTCATACGTCGACTTTGTGACTTGTATGCTGATTGAGCGGGCTGCGTGGATAAACGAATCTGAGTTACACACCTTATCAGGACTTCAGCATCGGGGCTGAATCAAATACTGATAGAAAACACCAACATCGAACCGAGTGTAACACGAACATTGTTGATCCCCCTGTGGGCATGATCTCTCATACCGATTTGGCTTCGGAGGTGGACGTTCCTTTGAAGGGCGGTCTTTCGGGCGGTACCCCCGTGGTTGGCTCTGCGGAGACGGTTGGATCGACTCAGCCTCAGGTGCTTGCGGGTCCAGCTGTAGCCAGACCTGTTATGTCGTATGCCGATAAGGCCCGTATGGGCATCCCAGCAGGTAGACCCCATCGAATCGGACGTCACGACAGGCGTCGATGACTAACTGTTCCTTCGTGCTGTACTACTGCAGGAACTGTGACGTCTTCTTAAAGCTGTTTGTCCAGCTTCTCCTTTCGTTCTTTGTTGGCGTGAAGTGGGTTTAGCGCAGTAGCAGTTGGGTCAAACAGCGTATTCAACGACTTGTGTGTAGACATATCCCAATTAATGTAGCTTTTGATGTTTGATTTTATGTCGAGGATGTCAGACAGCGTGGACTTCATTTTCTCCTGCACGAGGGGGGAATAAATTGTCCAATAGCTTAAAATCTAACTTTGTTGCTTTTGGAGGACGTTCCCGATTTAGATGCATGCAATCTTCCCACTCTGTCGTGGCAGTGTTTGTAGTCATCTTGGCAGACTCCTTGAGAAATTTGGCACGGCCGTGATCTTTGGCGTACGTCAACCATTTTTAAAATTACAATTTTAGGCGAGCTCTGTGCCTCAGCCCAAGCAGGCAATGCTGTAATTATTGTCAACTTTCACTGAAAAATCATTTGGGCGTTGAATTTATCCCTTCTTTTCTTCTTTTTCAGATCTGCACAGGGCTGGCAGTGGTAGCTGTGCTGATGATAGCGATTTACGCCAAACGTTACATATTCAAGTTGCTGACTGGAAAATTAGTGGCTTGCGCGTCAGCCTTGCCCTATACAGGGCTTCTCGTTGGAGGTCTGTTAGCTGTTGCTCTGCGTTTGCCAGCCAAACACATCATCACTGTTGCTCTTGAAACTGGTATGTTCGTAGATGCACCTCAGTAAACGTTCCGCTATCGGGTTGCTATTGAGATTATTTAGAGGCAGTCTGCCCGAAAGCGACGCTGACCTCAATCTGATTATCAGTACAGGAGGCTCTGGAAGGTATAGGCTTTACACACAGCCTATGCTTGATAGATCTCTGTGACTGTTAGCCACCAGTTGTCGTCTGTAGAAGTGGACATTGGCCTGTTAGCATTGTTTGTTCTATACCTTTTATAGAGGCTATGTCACCGCATTACGTAAAGCATTGTGTATTGTCCCTGAGTTGGTTATCTCTCTCTCTCTCTCTCTCTCTCTCTCTCTCTCTCTCTCTCTCTCTCTCTCTCTCTCTCTCTCTCTCTCCCTCTCTCTCTTCCTCTAGCTCTCTCTCCCTCTCTCTCACACTCTCTCACTTTCTCTCTCTCCCTCTCTCTTTCCCTCTCTCTCTCCCTATCTCCCTCATTCTCTCTCTTTCTCACTCTCTCTCCCTCTCTCTCTCCCTCTCCCTTTCTCACATTCTCTCTCTTTCTCACTCTCTCTCCCTCTCTCACATTCTCTCTCTTTCTCTCCCACCCTCTCTCTCTCCCTCTCTCTCTCACTCTCTCACTTTCTCTCTCTCCCTCTCTCTCTCTCCCTCTCTCTCTCCCTCTCTCTCTCCCTATCTCTCTCATTCTCTCTCTTTCTCACTCTCTCTCCCTCTCTCTCTCCCTCTCTCACATTCTCTCTTTCTCTCCCACCCTCTCTCCCTTTCTCTCTCTCTAATAATTTCTCTCTCTAATAATTTAATGTTAAAGGTTCTGCAGTGTGTTAATTTGTTAATGGACAAAAAGATTGGAAGATTAGACTTTCCATTTAGTCTAAAATCTTTATCCCTAATACAAAACAGAAATTTTCAACAAAGTCTCAAAGCGTTCTCTCTCTCTCTCTCTCTCTCTCTCTCTCTCTCTCTCTCTCTCTCTCTCTCTCTCTCTCTCTCTCTCTCTCTCTCTCTCTCTCTCCATCACATACAGCCACACCCAAGTGACAAATCTAATGAGTGAAGGGGACAGGGACGGTGATATTGGTATTGCTGCTGGCGATGTTGTCGAAAATGAAGATAATGTTGTTGATAATTACAATGGTGATGTTGATGGCAATGTCAATGACGATCGTTATGGTTCTGACGCTGACGGTAACCGCGATGTTGATGACCATAGTAAAATAATATTAAGTATGAGAAGGTTCACGACCACCACCGCGAATATGAGGAACGATGTCGTTGATGTCATTGTGGTGGTGGTGGTGGTGGTGGAGGTGGTGATGGTGGTGGTGGTGGTGTTAAAAGGAAAAGGTAAAGGTGGTCCCATAGCCTTGTGGCCGTAGGGGAGCGTGATGTTGGAGATCACACTTATCTTGGGCCAGCGTAATGAGGGTGATGCCCATCTCTCTCCCTCGCTGCTTTACCTTCCCCACCCTTAAGAGAGTACAGTAGGTACTCAGTCACAGTTGAGTCAACTGGGGGCGTTGTTATTTGTCGCTTCACGGTTTGCGGTCACCCATCCAAGTGCTAACCGCACTGGACGGTGCTTAACTTGCGGCACAGTAGCGAGTGCTCCAACCACTGCGCTATCCGACACCCCTGGTGGTGGTGGTGCCATCATTAATTATTGAAGGGGACAGCAGTTGTGGTATTGGTGGACCTGTTGTTTTTGTTGTTGTTGTTTTTGTTGTGACTGTTGTTGTTGTTGATAATGGCGACATCGATTGCTGACGACCACAAGTGGAGATCTTACTGTTATACCACAACAATAACGATGATGAAGACAATGACGACGACGATGACGACGACGACGATGATGATGATGTTGATGATGATGATGAGGAGGAGGAGGAGGATGTTGACAACAACGAGTACTAAAATGATCGTTGCGACGAAGACGACGACAACGATGATGACGATTATAATTTTCCTTCCTATGCTTACAGGGTTGCCAAGCACTTGTGTCGCCGCCTTGGTGCTTCTGTTCTCTCTTGAGTCCCCGGAATCAGATCGCAGCCTTGTTGTTCCGGTCACAGCCATGCTTCTCACTCTCCTCCCTCTGTGGATCGCTGTCGCAGTTCTCCACCTCCGTCGATGCTTTTGCATCTCTACCAACAACTTCGACAACATCAGCAGCAGAGCTACGACAACAGAAGGAAAAGCTGATGACATCCTACAAAAAGAAGACAACGTCTCCGGCGCAGAGAAGGGAGATAATCACTTTTCTGATCAGCCACCGGTTTCTGTGGTTGTTGTTTCCCTTCCGTCGTCTGCTGCATCTCGTTCTGAGTTTGGTGCTTTGGGATTCTGTTTGGAAACGTGTGTTCGGGACCAGTGTGTCAAAAAGGAAGGTGAACCATTTTGGAACTTGCTCACGACACCATAAGGCTGTCCGGCTGAATTTGAGCAGATGTTCGGATTCTGCCCTGATCATGCTGGAGAGAGGAAGAAAAGGGAAAAGAAGAATCAAAACAAGAAGAGGAAGGACCAACGATATTCATCATTTAACGCCTATCCCTATCCTATCCTATCCTATCCTATCCCGCAACAAGAAAGTCGTTGGGGCACCACAGATGACCGTTTAACCAGCGTACTCCACCTTCCTCAGCCACCCTCATGGCTTATAACACAGTCATCGAGGTAATAAAGTTAAAGACAGTCATAATTCTTGTTGTTGTTTTTTTTCTTTCTTGCTTTTGTATTGTTATCGTTATGGTTAAGAACACAATCTGAATAAGCATGATATTGTTATAAAACACTTGGACTGCAGCACAAGGTCGTTAACCAAGTAGAATGGGTCCTCGATAGCAGTGGCGGTAACTGCAAATAGGATGTAGCTTTTTTTTTTTTTTTTTTAGATACATATAGAACCCTCTGTGCTATCGAGGATACACTAACTATGCGCTGTCGGGGATCCATTGTACTTGTCCCGTGTGGCTGAAAGAAGTGCTGCAATCAAAGTGCTGATAATGAAAGATCAAATCTGACACAGCAGCTTTTCTACCGTTAAACTCCTGCTACCTTAGAAAAATACAAAGGTTTAAAAGAAATGCAAGATAACACATTTTAACGTCTTTTGTATCTTCTTTTTTTTTTTTTAATTCAACAGTGAAGGTTGACCCATCGGAATTTTTTATTTTTAAGGAAAAACCCGAGTACAATTTAACCACAAAATAACTCTTTTGAAAAGTACGGGTATGATACTAATCGATACATTTATTGTGTGTATGTAAAAGGTAAAAAAAGGTAAAGGTGGTCCCATAGCCTTGTGGCCGTAGGGGAGCGTGATGTTGGAGATTACAATTATCAGCAGACTATTTCCATAGTCCAGCCGCGAGAGCACGAAAGAGACTACAAGAGTCTTAGTTGCATCAGTGGTGAGGTACCTGCAGATGCCTGTAATTTTACGTAGCTCATAGTTAGCTAGTTGACATGCTTTAGAAACTTGTTCTTTCATTGACAAGGAAGAATCGAAAAACACCTCCAGTTCCTGACACCCTCCAAATGCTATCGTATTCTCGCCAATCTGCATTTCGCTAGGGAGCTCCTTTTCGGCATTATATTTTGATGCAAGAAGAATTTCTGTTTTGTCTTGATTAAGTTGAAGTTTGTTGACCCTCATCCAGTCACGAACATCCACAGTACAGTTTTGAATGCTTTTAGTTGCAGTGCCCAGGTCACACAGCTTTGCAGAGGCTTTCAACTGAGTGTTATCTGCAAATGACTGCTGTTTTACATTATGCTGGGAATTGAGGTCGGCCAGTGGCTTTATGTACAACGTGAATAGGATGGGACCCAAAACAGAACCATGTTGAACACCATATTCAAGAGACATAGATTCTGAGTGTAGACCACCCACTGAAACATATTGGAATCTTTCAGAAATGTAAGACCTGAACCACTGTATAGCCGTGCCTACGACACCAAAGCATGACTGCAAACGTGCGATAAGAATCTCATGATCTATGGTGTCGAACGCAGCGGACAAGTCTAACAGCGCGAGGATGGACACTTTGTTTTCATCAAGATCAATTAGGATATCATTCATCATGCATGTCAATGCTGCCTCAGTGCTACGACCTTGTCGATAAGTTGACTGATAGGGACTGCACAAACTGTTAGAAGCAAGTGAGCTAGGAGTTGTTTCAGAACAACTCTTTCAAGTAACTTACTTAGGAAAGGTAGATTTGAGATGGGTCTAAAGTTCTTAAGCTCATTTGGATCGAGGTTACACCAAAGAGCTTATATATTTTAAAAAATTGTTTGTTTATATTTATAAATAATATGTACTTAATACCACCAACATCTGGTGGTTCTAACACTGCATAATTCCTGCAATACTTAGCAATGTTTTAACAGACAGAATGAAGGTCTAATCGGTCAGGCGCGCCAACGGGAAAAGGGGAGTAACTCGTACCGACAGGAGTTGCTTCCCATAAACTGTCCAACTTTCGTTACACAGGCTTATGAAGGAGTCGACTATCTTGGTATTTATAGTCTTTGGTTACACTTTTTCAATAAAATGGTCTAACCTCTGCTGTTTTCAGATCTTGCGGAACAGGGCCTGAGGAAAGTGATCCATTCACAATCTCTGTTATTGCGGGCAATACAGTGACGATGTGTTGCAAAAGAAGACTATTGGGAACAGGGTCACGTTTACAAGATTTGGGTGACATTTTCTTCAAAATTTCACCGACTTCGGTCTCAGAGACTGGGGTTAAAGACAGAAATGGAATGCCCATGTATAATTCGACTTCTGACTGTGGGCTGACAACTGCAGTACTGGCAAGGTTGTGACGAATTTTGGCAATTTTGTTTTGAAAATATTTTACAAAAGCATTAGGAAGCTTTTCAGGTTCAATGGAGGTGAGAAGGTCAGCAGGACCTGTCTTACCCGTCATTGTATTGACAATGTTAAACAACTCTTTATGTGACTTAGCTGATGATACTTTCTCACAAAAATGATCTTGCTTTGCTCTGTCAGTGAGCACCGTGACAGCATTCTTTGCAATTTAAAAATTTGTCTATCAACAGTTAATCTAGTCTTAAGCCATTTGCGCTCAACTGTGCACCTTTGCACGCCTCAGGGCTAAGAGCTCCTGAGCAATGGAGGCAAACTAAGGCGCTGATCTGTGACCATGAAGCCTCCTCTGTTTTAGGGGATCATGCTTATCAAGGAGGGAGCGCATGAACAAGTTCAGTTGCTCACAAGTAGGAAAGGGACATGTTGTAAAGAATTCGCATAAATCTGCTTTAAATTTCTCAAAGTCAACAGCCCGTAGGTTGCGGACTTGAATGTACAGTACTCCTCTTTTAACGTCACTACCGTTTAAGGTCACAACGCGGATAAGATCAATCAGGTTGTTGGTCCTGGCCAAACACCTTCTTTGTACCATTTAGAATTCCTCGCTTAGCGTCACCTCGCATAAGGGGAAACCTCGGATAACGTCAACCCCGTTTTGGTTTCCAAATGGAGGAGACTACTGCTTAAGAGAAATTGATGTCACAGATGACGTCATTTATGAGGTCACTTCCTGTTTTGAAATGGAATTCCATCCCAGAACACCTGTCACGTCCAGCCAGCATACTCTGCAATATACACGGGAACCACTTTGACAGAGTGCGACCCATGGGCGGTGTAGACAGGTGTAACTGTGATCTGCCGTGTCCCCTCCTAGCGGGACGTATTGCCACAGTGGACCTTACCCTGAATTGACTTCATTCACTAGCGATAAAGCATGTGCCGTGACGTAGACAAAGTGAACAATTCGTTAAACTTGTGTAAGGTTTTCTGCAAATACACCCAGTAACTGTCTTGGTGCATACTTTTTATTTTTTATTCTCATTTGCGTGCGTGCGCGTCAATGTGTTTGTGTGTGAGAGTGTGTGTATGTGTATGCGTGCTTGCATCCGTTCGTTTGAGTGTTTGAGTGTGTTCTTATGCATCATACACATGCACAAAAAATACATATACAGTAATGCATACATGCATACGCGCGCACCAACATGCACACATGTACACACACACACACACACACACACACACAACTGTCACACGACACAAAAATTTAGCACCTCGTATAAGATCAAGTTTTTTACTGGTAGTTGATCTTATCAGAGGACTGTTTAGGGTGCCCCTCGGAAAAGATCAAACAAAAATTTGGTCCCGTGGGGGGTCACCTTAAGAGAGGCGTACTGTATTCTGGGACAACTTTAGGCAGATGAATGTTAAGGGAACACAGGACAGTGGAATGGTCAGAAGTCAGCACATGAGTCACTTTTACAGCGTGGATGACGTTGTCACCCTGACGGTGAACAGCCACATCAAGAGTGTGTCCACGCGCATGCGTGGGTTCAGTAACTGCCTGTACCAGGCCAAACTGTTCAAAAATGTCAATGACTTTTGCAGGCAAGGCTTTCATTGGAGTGTCAAAATGTACATTTAGGTCTCCTAGTATTAGGAGAGTTCCACGGAGCTGATTGCAGTACTCCAGGAAGTCAGGAAGTTGGTCTACAAACAGTTTCTCAGTCAGTTTGTTTGGTGTGGTTTTTTTATTTTGGGGAGGACGGTACATACAAAGAGCTTGAACACAATGCTGAGGATACACGCATGTGTAAAATTTCCAAAGTATGCTCAAAATCAAATGTTGAAACAAATGCAATATCTTGTGAGATGCGAGCGAAATATATATTCTTTTAGGAGTAGTAGTAGCTAGGAGGAGGAGGAAGAGTAATAGCCTTCTTCTTTTTCTTCTCCTCCTCCTCCGCTTCCTCCTTCTCCTCCTTTTCTTCACTCCTCGTCATCTTCCTCCTCCATCGTGTGCATACGGCCCCACAGAGAAAAGAATTATCTTCACGGCTGAATAGCTCTTGTGCATTTGTAGCTGCAAATAGCATAAGCTGGGGTACAGTACCCTTGATAACTCTCGTCCTGCCCTACTCCTGTTCACGCCAATGATGGCCATGACTACGAATCAATAACGCCATCAATAGATCGATACCTTCTCGTCGCTTATTAATACATTCGCTATTGGGATGCATTGTATAGTACGATGTTGTGTACATGTACAAAAGAGGGTGATCTGAATGGCTCTTCAAACAAAGGTCTACGTCGAGCTATAGGTTTGAAGTTGATGGTAAAAAGAGTGGGGTGTGGGGGGGGGGAATGGTTTGGGGGAGGAGAGGAGGGACGGGGATACGTTCGGTGTTATAGCCTACTCTCTCTTGATATGGCGCATTGGACGAAAAGAGTACATTTCGTTATACGTACCGGGCTCTCTATTCAAAGACCTACCTAAGAGATAATGATGATGGTAATGATGATGAGGATGATGATGATGATGATGATTATTATTATTATTATTATTATTATTATTACGATGACAACGATGATGATAATAATGATGATGATGATGATGTGCCAAGGATGATGCTTGTGGTTGTAGTTGTAGTTGTGGCAGTACCTGGTCGCAGGTTGTAGAAATGATAAGGAAGCTTAGTCGTGGGTTGGTTGTGGAGATGATAATGATGATGGCAGTAGTGGATGTGATGAATGATGGCGTTGATAGTGATATGGTGGTAACAGTGGGGATGAGGAGGAGGAGGAGGAGGAAAATGATGATGATGATGATGATGATGATGATGATGATGATGATGATGATGATGATGATGATGATGATGATGATGATGATGATGATGATGATGATGATGATGATGATGATGATGATTGTTATGACGATTATGATGATATGTCATTAAAAAAAAACTTTAAAAAAAACAAACATCGTCGTCATCAGAAGCAGGCTACTAGACATAATCGGTAATGAATTAGATCAGTCTGATTATAATGCATAACTATGATATAACTGACAACAAATATTGTCTGTGCTATTTTAATGCAAAATTGACAATTCCTAGCGCGCGCCTGTGATTTTTATTCCAAAAGTATGTCACGCCTATTTTTTCCCCAAGCACTCGTGCATTCTTTCTTCACCGCGCGGGCCTCATTTGTACACATCCGGTCTCTGGCAAGCATGAAAGTGTAGGCCTGGCGGAATACATTCATTTTAAAAGTCTCTGCTGAACGAGAAGGGTTGCTGTGTGTTTTCAAAGAAGGTAAGTGTTATTGTGAAAAATTGTGTTTGTTTCGTTGTCTGCTTTGTCGTTTTGAAGGTCGAACCCGTGTGTTATGTCCTTGAATCAGAGTGTTTAAATTGCCGTCTGCTTCGGTTTAACTGGTGTTGTTTTTTTGCATGCTTGCGCGTTCGTCGCCTTCTATATCTCCCTTGTACGCAGTTAACTTGTTCATGTAGACCAAATCTGTTATAAAATATATGCCAGAAGCTGTATTCGAATCGGTTATTTATGGATCGATGTTTTCATTCCGATTGACTGTTGTGCCAAAACGTAATGTAACGGGCACTTGCATTAGCATTACTGCTATGATTTATCACAGTGCAGTTTCGTAGTTACTAATTGTAATACCTGTTCAACGTCCGTTATAAAATGTAAAGCCAGAAGCTGCTTGGGAGTTCTATGTCGATTATTTCATTACTACAGTGAAGCCTTGTCGATTTTCCTTGTCCTTAGGCTAATTCAATTTCCATTAGTAAACATACAATTACAATATCGGACTCGTAGTTTAAACTGTTTCCTGTAGGCTTACAAAATCCACAACATGTGCATCCAGAAGCTGTGCGATAATACTGAATCCATTATTCTATTTTGAAAGTGTAATTAATGGGGTTCAAGCTCCCTCACTTTTTATTGCCCTGCAGGTTTCCTCTGTAAACATTCAATTTCCTACTGGCACTTAAAACTAATTTCTTTACGCAACCCATTTTATTTATTTATTTAATCATTCTTATAATTATGGCCATTTTCCAGCTCAAGAGCTGCTGAATGTGCTCGTCGCGCATTACAAAATTTTCACCCAGAATCTGTGCGACGATTATTTAATTTGGACAATGGAAATGAATCTGTTCAAGCATGCTTCTATTTTTCGTGTTTCATTGCCGTGAAAGTTGTTGTTTTTTTCTTCTTCTGCTCTAACTGGCTTCGTAGTTACAGACCTTCAGAACATTACATTACATTACATTACATTACATTACATGGTTATTGCTTTAGGTCCAGCGGACTCTTTCGAGACCTTTAGAACCATTAACTTTCAAATTATTGAGGGATACGGGTGTTGTTTACTTATACATTCTGCGCAATAGCCTAAAGCTGCTAGTATAGTATAGCACTAATATAAATTAACCTACCGTAATATATTTCCTACTGTGAATGTAGTAGTCCCTGTTCGCTGGCTGTACATAAGTACTGTCATCAAAGGGTGGCGCCGTAGAATAGTAATTTGGGCACACGCGAGAAATATTGCTTTAAGTAACGTCGAACTCGGTTAGTACTTGGATGAGTGACTTGGACATCACACGACAAACACAGAATGAAACAAACTCCATGTCCACCGTACCCAGCTGTAAATGGGTACCTGACTCTGTTTAGAACCGGGGAAGGTTATATATCGTATCGTCCTCTCTCTTCCTCATCCCACTTTCCACTTTGGTCTCCTTCTCAATCCCCTTTCCCCTGTCACCTCTCCACTCCTCTCCTTCACCTTTACATTTTTTTTGAAAATTTTCTTTCCCCATTTTTACTTCGCGTACCACTTTTTGTACTGCTATTATTTATAAGTTTAGGGCCGTCAAAAACAGACAACGGGGATTCGTGCTAAACAAACCGATCTGTGTAAATCCTCCGCACAGTAGCCAGAATATCTGACACTACTCGTTATGCTCTCTTTGTTTATCATAGAGCAACATACCTTCTTCTTCTTCTTTTTATTTTTAGTCCCGACACCGGAGCGCATAGGGATTGTGCAACAGACCAACACCGTTCTCCCAATATATCTGGGCAAACTCTTGGAACTTTGGAGTTTTGGAACTGTGTCCTTTTATTTCACATAACATGATTTAAAAATATAAAATGACAAGAGGTTCATAGCTCTGGGGAAGGGAGGGTGAGGGATAGCCAAAAAAGGGGGGATTGACGGGGGGGGGGGGTGGGGGGGGGGGGGGGGGATTGGGATACACATAGCATTCGTACCATGATATGAACGGCATTGTATAACACTACAGCTACATTTACAATATATTCAGCAACTGGACTGACAAACACTAAGGGATTTGATCCCAAAAATAAATGTGGCAAAAAAAATAAATACGCAGAACTCTTGGGGCCTCTGATTGTCAGGGTTAGTGAAAAAGAAACAACAAACAAACCGTGAACGTATCTCTTGGAAGGCATTGTCGGACAGTAAATTTCCCGATTGCGTGCTTGGAACGGAGACAAATGGAATTGAAACTTAAACAACATGGCAAGCCATTCAAATGTATTTCCAAACTTTCACCCATATGGCCGAAAAATAAGCGTTTTCAAACGCTTTCATTTTCTTGGCGGCGTTGTGACTCTACTTTATTGTGACAAAGAATGATAGACCACTAACTGAAGTATTTGCCAGCAAACAATAATCACAATCGGTGCAGCTAATTAATAAATACAGCACAAAACATGTTTATAAAATGGTGAAGCACAATGATCTTTGACCTTTGAGAACGTATAAATATAAAATAACTAGCATGCTTAGAAGTAGCTAAGGTCTCCACAAAGTAATAATTATGAAATATCTAGCATGCTTAGAAGTAGTTCTAGTTAAAGTCTCCACAAAATAATAATTATGAAATATCTATCATGCTTAGAAGCTGCTAAAGTCTCCAGAATGTAATAATTATGAAATATCTAGCATGCTTAGAATTAGCGAAAGTTTCCACAAAGTGATAATTATGAAATATCTAGCATGCTTAGAAGTAGTGAAAGTTTCCACAAAGTAATAATTATGAAATATCTAGCATGCTTAAAAGTAGTGAAAGTCTCCACAGTGAAATAATTAGGAAATATCTAGCATGCTTAGAAGTGCCTAAAGTCTCCACAAAGTAATAATTAAATATCTAGCATGCTTAGAAGTGGCTAAAGTCTCCACAGTGAAATAATTATGGGATTTATGAGATATCTAGCATGCTTAGAAGTGGCTAAAGTCTTCACAGTGAAATAATTATGAAATACCTAGCATGCTTAGAAGTGGCTAAAGTCTCCACAAAGTAATAATTATGAAATATCTAGCATGCTTAGAAGTAGCTAAAGTCTCCACAAAGTAACAATTAGGAATTTCGGTTCAGTTATTCTTGAGATAAGGCAAAAAGGTTTTGTATGTTGGTTGTTCTAGTTTTTTAACCAAAAAAAAGTGAGATTGGAAGGGATGGACCGCCCGACAACCGGAATGCTATTGAAGGATTTTCCATGATTTGAAGTACCGGTATACCAAAACGCGACAAAATCGATTCATCCGATTGTTTCACAATTTAAAAAAAACAAAACGATATTGAGCAAAACGTGTTTATCTACTAAATGACTCCAGTGACCTTGACCTTTGCTGTAGGCAGGAGACTAACCTAGGTAATTTGGTCTGATGATGATGATGATGATGATGATGATGATGATGATGATGATGATGATGATGATGATGATGATGATGATGATGATGACGTAGTGGTCGGGATGGGGAGATGATGATGAGGAGAGGGAGAAAGTTTGTCTTCGCAGCCATCGTCGCCGTAATCGTTGTTTTTATTTATTTATTTCATCGCTGTAATATAGCGCTTTTCCAGCTGCTCAAGGCGCTGGCCGATACAGGATCTAACTGAAGCCGCCCAGAGGCGCCCACTTACGACCCTTGGGCGCACAGTCTGGCGCCCAGACGACTGAGCACAATCCTGGGCGACCGGGGATGGGGAGAAGGGACTTAGTGCTTGTTGGTTGTATTTGTGTAGCCGGTACTAACCCGTATCGGACATGTGCATCAGGATCTTTAAAGTCCCTGCGATAGAAAGCGGATCGTTGTCAGTAACTACCATCACCAGCATCATCACAATCCGTGTTCTCCTCCGCATCACCCTCATTCTGGTCCTCCTCCTACTCCTCCTCCTCCTCCTCCGCTTCTGCCTCCTACTCTTCCTCCTCCTACTCCACGTAGTTGATATTACAGTTATTACTTCCGTATCCCGATACAATTAAGACTAATGGGTGCGATTGTGCTGGAGGCGGTGACTAATTAGCCTAATCAGTAGGCGCACTGCGGTTAACTTCCTTAAAGGCAGTTAATTCAGCTAGACCGCACTGTGCCGCCTTCTCACCCATGGTATGAATATTTACTGTTTTAAGTTGTCGCTTTTTAAGTTGTTTGTTCCCGAACTGTAAGCTCTCCGAAAATGTTTTGTTTGTTGTTGTTGTTGTTTTGTTTTGTTTTGTTTTTTGTTTGTTCTATCATGAAGGAGGAAAAACCCGATGTTGCATGGTTAACAAACCTTGTTGCTGTTAAAAGAAACGAGTATGGGCTTTGATTAACAATAATTGTTTGGGAAAATGGTGTATGTTCCTATTTCAAGATATTGTCATCTGTGTCGGTCGGTCCGCGTTATATCTCAAGAACAACTGAACCGGAGGTGAGGGGGGGGGGGGGGGGGGACATAAATCTACACACAGTTTGCCTGCCAAAGTTTCCTCTCGTGTGCTGCTACAAGGCAGAGGATGAAGAGTAAACCAAGGTGGAACTGGCCAAAGATTGGTAGTGACTGACGAGGAATTGTCGTGTTGAGGCTTGGAAGCGCTGCTGCTCGCTTGTGGATCCGAGAGAGAGAGAGAGAGACAGAGAGAGAGAGAGAGAGAGAGGGAGGGAGGGAGGGAGAGAGAGAGAGAGAGCGCGCACCCACACACGCACACCCACACACACCAACACACACACAACTGGCAATCTCACAGCAAAACAAAGAATACACATATTCATACAAGATCAGTGACAACTACATGCGACATAGAGCATATTATTCTACACAGTTAATACAAGATTATACGCAGAATAACATACAAGATTATACACAAAATAACATACAAGATTATACACAAAATAACATACAAGATTATACACAAAACAACATACAAGATTATACACAGACACAGAACAACACACAAGATTATACACATAATACAATACAAGATTATACATATAGCCTAATAACATACAAAATTATACACATAAATTACAAGATTATTAAAAAAAAGAAAAAAAGAGATTACTCTTATATAGCGCACATATAAGCTCAGAGAGCTTATCAAAGCGCTAGCCACTACTATCCAGCAATCACAAAATAGTTTGCTGATTATACACAGATTAACGCACAAGATTATATACAGAGCAAGGACTACAATATGAATATAGTAGTCCTTGATACAGAGTAACATACAAGATTATACACAGACACAGAATAACATACAAGATTATACAAATAATAACACAGAAGATTATACACATAATACAATACAAGATTATACATATAATAACATACAAAATTATATAAATAATATACAAGATTATACACAGATTAACGCACAAGATTATACACAGAATAACATACAACATATAAGAAAACTTTCTGATCTTACTATGAGAAATTAAGACACGTTTTGCAGGCAGTTAAACAAAACCATCAATCAATACAAAGAAAACTTAACACATTTGCTCTATACTGTCGGCACTTCACATTCTTACTGGAAATCTAGAGATCATTCTCCTTCTCGCTTATGTTTATGTACAGGTATTAACTTTTTAAAAGTTAATTATAAGAACATTCATGTTGTATTTGTGGATTCGCCTTTAGCTTTCGATTTACACACACTTGAAAATGACATATGAACAAAATAATAGTAAATAAAGTGATTAAGAAATAAATTGATTTTGTATAATTACAACTTTAAAAAAAAATAGAGAGAATAAAGAAAGAAGATGAACATAAACAGGGATGGATTGGAATTCTTCCGTTGGGATGCCGGGGGTTTCAGTATAAATAGTATCCCCTCTTTATGGAAATTTAGTGCTTTAAAAACCGACAGTTGCTGTCTTTCTCCTTTGTTCTTTCTCATTCCTGCTCTGTTCTATCAATCTACTATACTATCTTCTTTTTCGCTAGACCAGTCACCTACATTTTTTCTTGAAAACTCTTCCGGGACCAAACTCCTCATTTGTGTGTGAGGTCTGTTGGATCAGCTTGGGAATATTGGGACGCTTTCTGCCAGGTGGTCACTGGGGCTTTCTACGATGTTATTATTTGGCGATGTAGGCATTTTATATGTATGTGTTTTGTTCATATTTTATAATGTTTATAATCTATTTTGTTTTTGTAAACGGGGTTTCGATAAATTAGAGTATAGCCTCAGCGTCCCCTGCATGGGATGTCTTTATTGTAAAGTGACCGGTTGGTGGAGTGCCTTCAGTGTTACCACTAGGGTTGTTTCGGCAGATCTTTTATGCGGATAAAGGGCGAGTCCTCTTTCAGCGAAGTTGTGGTTTTGATTTTGTGGTCCTGATTCGGCTTTTTGCAGTCCGCTGGACCCTGTAAGCAATGAATAACTAACTAACTAATGGATTGGAACAAGAACTAACAGCTTGTACAGAGGCTTGACGCCACCTCCAGAGTCTTTGGAATGGAAATAAGTGCATAGAAGACCGAAATGATGACCAACAACACCAATGGCATCAACACGGACATTAAAGGCCAAGGGCAGTCACTCAACACGGTGCATAGCTTCAAATATTTAGGAGCCATTGTATCACAATGAGTCCCGTCAGTAAGTCCTCTCCAGGATCGCACAAACAACTGCTGCCCTGACAAGGTTGAATTCCATTTGGAAAGACAAGACCATCAGTATACATTCCAATATAAGGCTGCTGCGCTCTCTTGTCATTTCCATCGTCCTACACGCTTGCGAAACATTGACCCTCACAGCAGACCTACAACGAAGAATAGTCAACAAAGCATGGAGGAGATGAGATGCTATAGAAGACTTCTGGGCATTTCCTATACCCAGCACATCACCAACGACGAGGTCCGACAGACCATCACCATTGGATAACACGATGACATGCTCACAGTGGTGAAGAAGCGGAAATTCAGATGGTATGGCCACGTCAGCAGAGCATCAGGCCTTGCAAAGACCAACCTGCAAGGCACGGTGCAAGGAGGCAGAAGAAGAGTGAGACAGAAAAAGAGGTGGGAGGACAACATTCGAGAGTGGACTGTCTTGACACTGAGCGAAGCCATGAGGGTTTCTGAGGACAGAGAAAGATGGACTACGCTGGAATAATAATAATAAGAAAAGATGAAGAAGATGATGATGATGATGATGATGATGATGATGATGATGATGATGATGATGATGATGATGATGGAAAAGGAAGTGAGAAATATTAAGATGATGAGCAGTAAAGAAGAAGAAAGTGGCACGGGCATGGAATAGCAGTGAAGGGAAGGATTTCAGAAGTGCAGTTGATGTCAGGAAGAGATATGTATAATAATGAGGAAGAAAAAGAACGATAAAAGTGTTTCTGTAACTTTCGGTCATTGGGAAGGAAAACCTTGGCGATCTCACTTTTCTCTGGGCCAGCTTAACGAGGGCAGTGCCCATCTTCTCTCCCTCGCTGCTTTACTTTCTCCAGGTTAATTCTAACCAGATCCAGGTTTTTCCATTCACGGTTGGATGGGTGTACTGGGGTGTATCGTGCGCTTGTTTCAATATTTTTGTGTCGTTTGATGGTTGCCTTCCAAGCATGGTAACCCATCCAAGTACTAACCCTTCTCGAAATTTCTTAACATGAAACGCTGCTAGCATATGCTCAAAACACTATTCCACTGTATCAACCAGTTAGCCCCTCCCCCTCTCCCCCTTCCAATGTCTGTTTATGGTATCCCGACCGACCCTAATTTTTTTGACCCGACCCTAAACTTTTTTTTTTTTTGGGTGGGGGTCGTCTGGGGGGAAAATGCCCCAAAGAATTGCACCCAAGGTAAAAAGGTATTAAAAAAAAAGTTAGCCTACCGACCGACCCCTTTTTTTCCTTTATGCTACCGTAAACAGACATTTTTTTTCCCGCCTTAATTAAAAAGAATAAGAAGAAGACAAAGAAGGTTACAAGGGTTAATACAAGAAGAAGGCATTAAAACAGCGCTGGGGAAGTTTTAAAAGCTATGATCAACCAGGAAGAGAAAGGAGGAGGAGTAGGAACGGAAGAGGATGCTAAAGCTAGAAAGGAGGTTTGAAAGTACATCACAGAGATGACTATGATCTAAAATGATGGCCAGTCTGCTTCTAAAATGATGGCCAGTCTGCTTTTGTCAGCTCATAATGGGTATAATACTTAGTCGGTGAGTGTCTATCTGCTTGTGTGTGTGTGTGTGTGGGTTTGAACCTACGCCCTCGTAAGGACTTTGCCATGTTGCACACCCACGCTGTGAGGACTTTTTCCGCTCTGAGGGCTTACAACCATAGTCCTCACAATTTTATTGCAAAAACGCTGTCTACGTGAGGCCTAGACTATTTTGGCTAAGTTTGAGCATAGTCCTTACAAATATGCAATTATAAACTTGACTGTGCGTGTGCGTATTGGGCTAAACACATTTTTACTAAGAAGGAGAGAGAGGGAGTCCAACTTGACAGATTTCCGCACTCATATCTTGAAGACGATTGGTCACACGTAGCGTCACATGACCATGTCGCCGAGTGTGTCGCGTTGGATCGCGCAACTAGAGACCTGACTCCACCCCTATGGCTTTGCGAGCTACATAGACTCCACCCTACATCTTGGCGAGCCTGCAATTGGCTCACCACTGCATTAATGAATTGTGACATGAACTATTCTGCCCAATAAGGTGTTCAAGGGCTCCACCCCTCCAGCTTGCGACCCTCGCATTGTCTCACTTCACACATACATTGTGGCTTCAACTATTCTGAGTTATGGAGGCTGCTTTCGTCAATTTTTTTCTTTCCTCTTGCCTATGTAAGGCTAAATCGTATGTCCTTGTGAGCTGTAGCAACATAATTATAAGCTCATCTTTCCTATTCACACAGGTGGGAGGGGGGGGGGAGGAGGGGCAAAGCCGTAGCTCAAGTGGTAGAGGGTTAGCCTGGCACACCGATGACCCAGGTTCGAATCCCGTGGTGGGCGATATAAAATGTGGCCATTTTCACTGTCCATTTTAGCAGTATGATGGCTCTTGTGGTTCAGTATTGATTTAGGGCCCTACCCCTCTGTCCCTGGGATGGTTATCCCCGTCTGCCATATCGCCAATTGTGGGTGTAGACGTTAAACCTCAATGTTCATTCATTCATTCATTCATTCACACAGGTGATGTAGTGACAGTAAAACTGTTGACAAAGTGAAGTAGAATATATACATACTAGTGGTTTTTGTACCCTGGCAAGCCAACAGGTTGCTGTTTGAAATGTAGACAGAGACAACTGTTGTGAGCGAGTTTCATTTGGACGATGATACCTCCCCATATCCCCCTTGATACCTCACCATACCCACCCCCTCTGATATCTCCTAGTCTCCCCCCCACTCCATGATGCCTCACCATACCCCCTTGATACCTCCCGAACCCACTTGATACCTCCCCATACCCCCTTGATACCTTCCGTACCCCCCTTGTAACCTACCTGTACCCTCCTTGATACTTCCCCGTTGATCGTTTCGCAGGTATGGATGAAAGGAATCGAGTTAGTTAGTTAGTTAGTTATATAGATTAACGTCCCCGGACACATAGGCGTATAGGGGACCATCACCATACCCCCTTATATATGTTACCGGCAATCTGTGTATAAAGTCAATACGAGTATTGCCTAAAAAAAATCAGTCAGTTCGTGTTTTGACTGTGACCACTAGCCAATACATGTAATGACTAAAATTTCCAGTCAATACGTGTATTGTCTTAATTTTGATCCACTTCAAAACACACATTGACTGAATGTCCATTTTAGTCAATGCGTGTCAAGTCTTCTAACAATTTCAGAGCACACGCGAGCGCACAGCATTATTTATATTAATGTGTTAATCGGCATGTAACTCTTCATCTTTCTTCATCCATTAGACGGCCTCAATCATCAGGTTGATTACTCTGCCGTACTGAACGGGGTTTGCGTGGGAAAAAAAAAATAAAAAAAATAAAAATTGATAGGAAGTGACAGACCTAAGACAGATGAGAATAAAATCTGCACTAAAAGGACACCTACTCTAAGTGATAAGGTCCAGTGTCTTCTTTGAAAATAAATCACTAGGACTTCAGCGAAAATCTTGTGGTGACGATTGTGATTGCAAATCGCGACAATACCACGGTCGATCTTTCATTCTAGACTTGCCTCGCCACAAGTGATGGATACGAATGAAAACGAACAAAACGTTTTAAACAAGCTGGCCGAAATTCTAGCGACGAAAGATTCCAGTTGCCTGTTGACCAAGGCAAAATATTACTACTGTTACACGTACTGTATTTATTAATAATCGATTCAGCTCCGATGCTTGAATCTTGATATGTGTAACTCGAATTCGTTTATCCACGCAGCATGCATGTTCACTCAGCAACTATAATTTTTTCAACTTTATTCCGCAACACCAACAACTGCATACAAGATCGGTTTCCGAAAATTATTCCAAAATACATTTTCAAGTAGACAATGCATTACTTATATAGCCTCTCTGCAATCCAGTAAAGCTTAAAACATTCCAGAGTGACGCAATAACACCCAATCAAAAAAAAAAAAACTAATCACCGGAACTGTCTTACGACATAGAACATTCCTCAGTTTAGAAGAATTACCTAGCTATTACCAGATAGGTCTGGAACTTTCGATCGACAATAAACAAGTAATTCCGGAAAATTATCGAAACGAGCGAACATTGAGGTTTAACGTCTACACCCACCATTGGCGATATGGCAGACGGGGATAACCATCCCAGGGAATGAGGGGTAGGGACTTGAATCAGTGATCGTCCTAGGGATTTGCAAAACCGGCACGACGTCACAGTAAACAAACCCACTCGAACGCAAACCGGTAGGCCAGTCACGGAAACCGGTATGACCCATCGCAAAGCTTAATAATGCGTCACTATTTTTTGCCACCGAAAATATGCCGACGAATGCAGTGATTAATTTATTGCTCACCGTAAAGCCTACTAACTATAACTGAAACGATGTTTACCAAACATAAAAGTAAATAAGAGGCCTTTCTTACCTATTTCCGTCGCGGTATCATAATTCAGGCTGGCTGGCTGGCTATCTCTCTCTCTCTCTCTCTCTCTCTCTCTCTCTCTCTCTCTCTCTCTCTCTCTCTCTCTCTCTCTCTCTCTCTCTCTCTCTCTCTTCATTTCTCTTGTTTTTCTTTCTCTTTTCCTTTATGTTTGAAACCAGTCAAACAAAATAAGAACCGGTAGGCCCTACCGGCTACTGATTTTTCAACCGGTATTTTTATTCTCAAACCGGTAAAATACCGGTAATTTCCGGTTAAATCTATCCTGTTGAATCAACACTGAACCACCAGAGCAATCATATTGCTAAAATGGACAGTGATAATAGCCACATTTTATATCGCCCACCACGGGATTCGAACCTGGGTCATCGGTGTGCCAGGCGAACGCTCTACCACTTGAGCTACGGCGGTTGGAAAATTATCAACGATACTACAACAATATTGATTATCAACATTATACAAAGTTTTTTCTAACAACAACGCATAATCAAATCAAAGGTAAATACACGTTATCATTACGTGCGGTGCAAAATAAAACGTTCAGAACTATCGTGCGCGTCTCAATAGTAACAATGACACCGAACTCTCTCTCTGTCTCTGTCTCTCTCTCTCTCTGTCTCTCTCTCTGTCTCTCTCTCTGTCTCTCTCTCTCTCTCTCTCTCTCTCTCTCTCTCTCGTACATAATGGTATGGCCTCCCCGATTGCATTCAAGAATTAGATGTAATTGAGAGTGAAACAAAAAGACAGACAGAAAGAGGCAGAAACAGGGACAGAGAGGGACAAAGAGAGACAGTTTTTCATTAAAATGTGTACATTTTAAATTTTTAAAAAAATATTTACTTGGCATGAGAGAGATATAGAGACAGAGAGAGATGGACAGAGAGGAACAATGAAAGAGAGTTTTAAATTTAACTTCAACTTCAATTTTTTATTGGCTCCAAGTACATTTGACAACATACTAATGTACTTGCTTCGCGCATAGAAAGAAAAAACTGATAAAGATAGAATTAGATCCTGGTACGGCCAGCGCCTTGAACAGCTCTTGAGCTTGAAAAGCGCTATATAAGAAGAACGATTAAATAATAAAACCCTGTTACAATTTTAAAAAAAAAGTGTATACATTTTAAGCTTTTAAAAAATATTTACTTTGCATGAGAGAAAGAAATAAAGAGACAGACAGACAGAGAAGGACAAAGAAAGAGAGAGAGATTCAAATTGAAGTGTTTACATGTTAAGCTTAATTTTAGTATTTACTAACTTCTACTTAACATGGTTTAGTTGTGTGGATGTGTCCCTGCGAGTGTGCGTATTGAAGTACAAGAACAACAAATGATTGTGTGGTCATTCATGTGTTAATATTTATAACCAGTCCCAATTTAAATGCGAATGACAGTTCAGTCAATTCGTGTATTGACCAGAGCATTTTTTAAGACAATACACGTATTGACTGGAAATTTTAGTCATTACATGTATTGCCTAGTGGTCACAGTCAAAACACGAACTGACTGATTGTTCTAGACAATACACGTATTGACTGAATACACAGATTGCCGGTAACATATATACCCATATCCCCGTTGTTTGTAGATTATAGTCACACGACACTTTCGCATATAGGTGACTACTGGACCGATTTATACTGACACCAGCGGGCCAGTTGTTGGTAAAGGGGAAAATAATATGATCACACGTTGACCAATCCGGGATTCGAACCAGCGACCTTTCGGTTACTAGCAAGACGCTCTTACCAACTGAGCTACCCGGCCCCACGTATCCCCGTTATGCCTACCCATGCCCCTTTAAACCTACCCGTAGCCCCCTTTTACCTACACGTACCACCCCATCCCGATCCTTGGTAATAATACTAATACTAATAATAATACTAATACTAATACTTATACTAATAATAATAATATTGAATATACAGGGGCGTCGCACGGTCCAAAATATTGGGGGGGGGGGGGGCAACCCTGTCGACAGGGAGGTGGGGGGGGGGGGGGGGGGCTGACAAGCGGGACGTCATTTTGTCTACAAACACCAGAGATCTTTTTACAGACCAAAAAAGGAGCCAAAGGTCAGGTTTTGTCCTTTTTGACCTAGCTGTGACCTTGGATTTTGGGAAGGATCGAGATGATCTTACTAGTAGTCCATGAACAAAATCTCAGCTAGTTCAGTCCACAAACATCGGAGATCTATTCGCGGACACATAAACAAACAAAACAAACAAACAAACAAACAAACCAACCAAGTGAAACCTATAATGGGTAGTGGGGGGTGGGGGTGGTGGTGTAATAATCAAAGCAGTCAAGACCACGTTATCTGTCCCCAGAAAAGCGAACGGGTCCTTTTTTTTCTCCTTTTGCGATCAAAGCACGTGCACGTGTAGGCCTATCAACAAACTAAATCTAAATTAAAAAATATCGCGCACCTCAACTATTTATTGACACTTGCACATTCACCCTTGCCTTACTCATTTTACAGACTAAAGTAAATAATTGATATCAACAAACCTGGAAAACAGACGATTCCATTGATTTGTTAATTTTGCTCTTTGCGTGATGAAATGACACTTCTTTCAAACAGCGAAAGCCAGCTCTGCTGCCCGGTGATTGCGTTAGGGCCACGAAATATTTTGTTGTGAAACACAGGCACATGCTAATAGATTATTGTAATATTATTTCGTACGTTAGCCCTTTACACTACGGTTTAAAAATATGGTGATTTTTTTAATTATTGATTCTTCCTGCCTTCCTCTATCGTTTGAAATCTTCTTCTTCTTCTTCTTCTTCTTCTTCTTCTTCTTCTTCTTCTTCTTCTTCTTACTTCTTCTTTTCTTCTTTCTCTCTCTCTTTCTTTTTTTTTTTTGGCCAAATTATTGGGGTGGCGGGTGCCCCCCCGGCCCCCCCCCCCCCCGTGTGCGACGCCCCTGATATAGAATAATACAAATAGAAATATAAAAAACCCACCAAGGTTTTAAAAGAAAATTTGATATAAGATATAATAATAGTAATAGTAATAATAATAATAATAATAATAATAATAATAATAATTTATTATTAGTGAATAAAAATAAAAATAATAATAATAATAATAATAATAATAATAATAATAATAATAAATTAAAGGTAAAAAGCCTATATTAAAAAGAAAAATATCCATATTGTAGTGTAAAAAAAAAAAAAACGGTCCGCGTGAGGTTTGAACTTGGGTCTTCCTGCACGGTAGGCGGAAGTTTTACTATCTTAGCTATGAAGGCTTCCTAGAAAGGCCATCAATTTTTTGGTCTATATGGGAAAACACACACAGCTCGAGACCATGGAGTTAGTTTTTGTGAGCCAAACCTGACATTATTTTTTAGGTGCACGGGTCCGTGATCAAAACTGGTAAACATGATCCAAATCGGTGCAGTGGTTCCCGAGATATAGAATTTATACGACGCGAATCGCGCAACTAGTCTAAACTGTGTTTATATCACCAATACCATAACTCGCAGATCGTTGGGGCTGTTTTCTTGTTTTGGGGGGATACGCGGCAGCTGCATTAGAAAAAGCTATCCCATCAACAATGGGGGGGGGGGGGGGTCTTATCTCATCACCCACCTCATGGAGGCACCCCCACCCCACCTACCCCCCACCGAGGTGATGTGTTTTTAACCACCATCTGTCTTGGCAGATGGAGCTGGTCATTTTGCAACAAACCCGATTGATTGATTGATTGATGCTTTAGGTCCAGCGGACTCTTCCGAGCCAAATCAGGACCGGATCACAAACCCGATTAAAATTGGTCAAGAATTAGGGGTACTTGACTCCTTTGTTATGCTATATCTCCGTTGTATCTTATTATCCCCAAAAAATTTTCACTGAAAAATGTTCGCGCTATTGAGTCTGTATCGCATACATTCGGACTTTAAAGATCCTGACGCTCATGTCCTAGACGGGTGAGTGCCGGTGACAAGAAAACACCCAGCATGCACCTAGGTCCTTCTCCCCCATCCCTGGCTGCCCAGGATTGTGCTCAGTTGTCCGGGCGTCAGACCATGCGCCCAAAGGCTGCGGGTGGGCGTCTCGGGCGCCTTGAGTTAGATCCTGTATCGGCCAGCGCTTTGAGCAGCTCTTGAGCTGGAAAAGCGCTATATAAGAACGATTAAATAAATAAATAAATAATAAATATGTCTGTAACCCTTCATACGGTCAACATTTTAGTGTCAATGCTCAGCGTGTTTTAACCAGAAACATAGCTAAACTATCGCTCTTTACTTGGAAAAGGAACAGGTACTTTGTGGCAGGATAGGACAGTCGAAGACTCCCTACTGTGACGCTCACTTATAGCTGTGATTGTATGTGTGCGAACGTGAAAACAGCCTAAGCTGAAGATTGTGTGTGTGCGTGCGTGTGGCTGCAGATACACACACACTGGTAACAAATTACGCACATCAAAGCGGTTTTGGAAAGCCGCAACTCAAAACCTTGGACAACTATTTGTTAGAGTAGGCTTATTTGAGCAAACGAAATGGAGTCTAGCTATTGTTGTTGGATCAAATTTTATTCACAATTGTATTCATCAGAATAAAATTTGATACATTTGCCACTAACCCTAACCCTACTAATGTGCGAAATTAAAAGGAAATCGTAGCTACCGTTTTTGAACAAATCTCCAGAAGGTGGTTTAGGAGACATGTTCTTTTGGGGGGTTGGATCACTAAAACAGTCACTCTGAACTCAATAATTGAGCTATGCCAATGATTTTGATCTCCTAACCTAACGCACTACCATTAGACCATCGTGCAATAGGGTTATCTGTGGTGAGGGTGGCTAAAGGGCGGCGATCTGAACCAACATACACGCTCACCTGTCTCATCTACAGGTGATGTAGTGATATGATATGGATGGGGTAAAGTGTTAGTATAAGGGTAAGAGTGGGGGAGGAGGGGGCCCAACCACCTCTAGTTATGGGATGGTTAATAGGATAGCTTGATCTCTATTGATAGATAGATGTCCTGTAAGAATATAAAGTGCAAACAGAGTAGGGTCCATGTGTTATGGGTTGTGTGTATTGATCCAGTTCATGTCTCACAGTCAGATAATAAAGCTCTGTTGTATCTTGTATCTGGTATCCCTTGATGCTGAGTCCTAGACACATCCTATAGTACGCCAAGAAACAAAACCAGCCCCAAGTTAGGGGAGGGGTGATACGATAGGAGCTCCCAAAGTGATGATGGCATGGGTTGATAGAGGAAAGTGTGTACAATCGTTGCGCGATTTGCGTCGTATAAGTTCAATAACTCAAGAACCACTTCACCCAGTCTGTTCCCATTTACCAGTTATGTTCTAGCCCCACCCCTGCATATAGTCCCCCAACACGGAAAGAATGAAAGAACGCGTTGGGGAGAGGTGACTGTTTGATTGATCTGACCGTCCTGAAATCCTTGTACAAAATGACCAAATACTTTCGATCCAAAGTGGCCACCTCATGGGGATGAATTTGGCTGCTTTTCCAACATTGTTCGGTCAGGGTATGTGTGCTGTACCCACTTGGTGCACCTGAATGGTGCCTTTGGCAGTATTTTGGGCGCCAGACGGTTTCCCGCCCAAATGTCCGGTCGTTATTGGGAGATTGGAACCCTTTCAAAGTACAGACCTCTAAGAACCTGAAGTTTCTCCTCAACCCATCCAGTCAGGCGGTCCATATTGGGCTCATCCCCAAGAGGACCCCCTGAATGCTTCACCTATCTCAAGAAGAGTTGATGGATCACAACCCAAACCCCTAACCCTAAAGCAGCATCACAGCCACTGTCCACATAGGAATAAGCAATAGCCTAGCTCTTTGGGTTGAGGCAGAGGTGACTGTTTGATTAAGATTAAGATAGTTAGGGGGATGGGATACGACCCCGAGGTATGGGACTGGTGATAGCTTGATCTGTATTGATAGATAGAGGTCCAGGAACAATGTAAAGTGCAACCAGAGTAGGGTCCATGTGTTATGGGTTGTGTGTATTGATCAAGTTCATGTCTCACAGTCAGATAATAAAGCTCTGTTGTATCTTGTATCTGGTATCCCTTGATGCTGAGTCCTAGACACATCCTATAGTACGCCAAGAAACAAAACCAGCCCCAAGTTAGGGGAGGGGTGATACGATAGGAGCTCCCAAAGTGATGATGGGCATGGGTTGATAGAGGAAAGTGTGTACAATCGTTGCGCGATTTGCGTCGTATAAGTTCCATACCTCAAGAACCACTTCACCCAGTCTGTTCCCATTTACCAGTTATGTTCTAGCCCCACCCTGCATATAGTCCCCCAACACGGAAAGAATGAAAGAACGCGTTGGGGGGAGGTGACTGTTTGATTGATCTCACCGTCCTGAAATCCTTGTACAAAATGACCAAATACTTTCGATCCAAAGTGGCCACCTCATGGGGATGAATTTGGCTGCTTTTCCAACATTGTTCGGTCAGGGTATGTGTGCTGTACCCACTTGGTGCACCTAAACGGTGCCTTTGGCAGTATTTTGGGCGCCACACGGTTTCCCGCCCAAATGTCCGGTCGTTATTGGGAGATTGGAACCCTTTCAAAGTACAGACCTCTAAGAACCTGAAGTTTCTCCTCAACCCATCCAGTCAGGCGGTCCATATTGGGCTCATCCCAAGAGGACCCCCTGAATGCTTCACCTATCTCAAGAAGAGTTGATGGATCACAACCCAAACCCCTAACCCTAAAGCAGCATCACAGCCACTGTCCACATAGGAATAAGCAATAGCCTAGCTCTTTGGGTTGAGGCAGAGGTGACTGTTTGATTAAGATTAAGATAGTTAGGGGGATGGGGGATGGGATACGACCCCCGAGGTATGGGACTGGTGATAGCTTGATCTGTATTGATAGATAGAGGTCCAGGAACAATGTAAAGTGCAACCAGAGTAGGGTCCATGTGTTATGGGTTGTGTGTATTGATCAAGTTCATGTCTCACAGTCAGATAATAAAGCTCTGTTGTATCTTGTATCTGGTATCCCTTGATGCTGAGTCCTAGACACATCCTATAGTACGCCAAGAAACAAAACCAGCCCCAAGTTAGGGGAGGGGTGATACGATAGGAGCTCCCAAAGTGATGATGGCATGGGTTGATAGAGGAAAGTGTGTACAATCGTTGCGCGATTTGCGTCGTATAAGTTCAATAACTCAAGAACCACTTCACCCAGTCTGTTCCCATTTACCAGTTATGTTCTAGCCCCACCCCTGCATATAGTCCCTGAACAAGGAAAGAATGAAAGAACGCGTTGGGGTGAGGTGACTGTTTGATTGATCTGACCGTCCTGAAATCCTTGTACAAAATGACCAAATACTTTCGATCCAAAGTGGCCACCTCATGGGGATGAATTTGGCTGCTTTTCCAACATTGTTCGGTCAGGGTATGTGTGCTGTACCCACTTCGTGCACCTGAATGGTGCCTTTGGCAGTATTTTGGGCGCCAGACGGTTTCCCGCCCAAATGTCCGGTCGTTATTGGGAGATTGGAACCCTTTCAAAGTACAGACCTCTAAGAACCTGAAGTTTCTCCTCAACCCATCCAGTCAGGCGGTCCATATTGGGCTCATCCCCAAGAGGACCCCCTGAATGCTTCACCTATCTCAAGAAGAGTTGGTGGATCACAACCCAAACCCCTAACCCTAAAGCAGCATCACAGCCACTGTCCACATAGGAATAAGCAATAGCCTAGCTCTTTGGGTTGAGGCAGAGGTGACTGTTTGATTAAGATTAAGATAGTTAGGGGGATGGGGGATGGGATACGACCCCCGAGGTATGGGACTGGTGATAGCTTGATCTGTATTGATAGATAGAGGTCCAGGAACAATGTAAAGTGCAACCAGAGTAGGGTCCATGTGTTATGGGTTGTGTGTATTGATCAAGTTCATGTCTCACAGTCAGATAATAAAGCTCTGTTGTATCTTGTATCTGGTATCCCTTGATGCTGAGTCCTAGACACATCCTATAGTACGCCAAGAAACAAAACCAGCCCCAAGTTAGGGGAGGGGTGATACGATAGGAGCTCCCAAAGTGATGATGGCATGGGTTGATAGAGGAAAGTGTGTACAATCGTTGCGCGATTTGCGTCGTATAAGTTCAATAACTCAAGAACCACTTCACCCAGTCTGTTCCCATTTACCAGTTATGTTCTAGCCCCACCCCTGCATATAGTCCCTGAACAAGGAAAGAATGAAAGAACGCGTTGGGGTGAGGTGACTGTTTGATTGATCTGACCGTCCTGAAATCCTTGTACAAAATGACCAAATACTTTCGATCCAAAGTGGCCACCTCATGGGGATGAATTTGGCTGCTTTTCCAACATTGTTCGGTCAGGGTATGTGTGCTGTACCCACTTCGTGCACCTGAATGGTGCCTTTGGCAGTATTTTGGGCGCCAGACGGTTTCCCGCCCAAATGTCCGGTCGTTATTGGGAGATTGGAACCCTTTCAAAGTACAGACCTCTAAGAACCTGAAGTTTCTCCTCAACCCATCCAGTCAGGCGGTCCATATTGGGCTCATCCCCAAGAGGACCCCCTGAATGCTTCACCTATCTCAAGAAGAGTTGATGGATCACAACCCAAACCCCTAACCCTAAAGCAGCATCACAGCCACTGTCCACATAGGAATAAGCAATAGCCTAGCTCTTTGGGTTGAGGCAGAGGTGACTGTTTGATTAAGATTAAGATAGTTAGGGGGATGGGGGATGGGATACGACCCCCGAGGTATGGGACTGATGATAGCTTGATCTGTATTGATAGATAGAGGTCCAGGAACAATGTAAAGTGCAACCAGAGTAGGGTCCATGTGTTATGGGTTGTGTGTATTGATCAAGTTCATGTCTCACAGTCAAATAATAAAGCTCTGTTGTATCTTGTATCTGGTATCCCTTGATGCTGAGTCCTAGACACATCCTATAGTACGCCAAGAAACAAAACCAGCCCCAAGTTAGGGGAGGGGTGATACGATAGGAGCTCCCAAAGTGATGATGGCATGGGTTGATAGAGGAAAGTGTGTACAATCGTTGCGCGATTTGCGTCGTATAAGTTCAATAACTCAAGAACCACTTCACCCAGTCTGTTCCCATTTACCAGTTATGTTCTAGCCCCACCCCTGCATATAGTCCCCCAACAAGGAAAGAATGAAAGAACGCGTTGGGGTGAGGTGACTGTTTGATTGATCTGACCGTCCTGAAATCCTTGTACAAAATGACCAAATACTTTCGATCCAAAGTGGCCACCTCATGGGGATGAATTTGGCTGCTTTTCCAACATTGTTCGGTCAGGGTATGTGTGCTGTACCCACTTCGTGCACCTGAATGGTGCCTTTGGCAGTATTTTGGGCGCCAGACGGTTTCCCGCCCAAATGTCCGGTCGTTATTGGGAGATTGGAACCCTTTCAAAGTACAGACCTCTAAGAACCTGAAGTTTCTCCTCAACCCATCCAGTCAGGCGGTCCATATTGGGCTCATCCCCAAGAGGACCCCCTGAATGCTTCACCTATCTCAAGAAGAGTTGGTGGATCACAACCCAAACCCCTAACCCTAAAGCAGCATCACAGCCACTGTCCACATAGGAATAAGCAATAGCCTAGCTCTTTGGGTTGAGGCAGAGGTGACTGTTTGATTAAGATTAAGATAGTTAGGGGGATGGGGGATGGGATACGACCCCCGAGGTATGGGACTGGTGATAGCTTGATCTGTATTGATAGATAGAGGTCCAGGAACAATGTAAAGTGCAACCAGAGTAGGGTCCATGTGTTATGGGTTGTGTGTATTGATCAAGTTCATGTCTCACAGTCAGATAATAAAGCTCTGTTGTATCTTGTATCTGGTATCCCTTGATGCTGAGTCCTAGACACATCCTATAGTACGCCAAGAAACAAAACCAGCCCCAAGTTAGGGGAGGGGTGATACGATAGGAGCTCCCAAAGTGATGATGGCATGGGTTGATAGAGGAAAGTGTGTACAATCGTTGCGCGATTTGCGTCGTATAAGTTCAATACCTCAAGAACCACTTCACCCAGTCTGTTCCCATTTACCAGTTATGTTCTAGCCCCAACCCTGCATATAGTCCCCCAACACGGAAAGAATGAAAGAACGCGTTGGGGAGAGGTGACTGTTTGATTGATCTGACCGTCCTGAAATCCTTGTACAAAATGACCAAATACTTTCGATCCAAAGTGGCCACCTCATGGGGATGAATTTGGCTGCTTTTCCAACATTGTTCGGTCAGGGTATGTGTGCTGTACCCACGGTGCACCTAAACGGTGCCTTTGGCAGTATTTTGGGCGCCAGACGGTTTCCCGCCCAAATGTCCGGTCGTTATTGGGAGATTGGAACCCTTTCAAAGTACAGACCTCTAAGAACCTGAAGTTTCTCCTCAACCCATCCAGTCAGGCGGTCCATATTGGGCTCATCCCCAAGAGGACCCCCTGAATGCTTCACCTATCTCAAGAAGAGTTGATGGATCACAACCCAAACCCCTAACCCTAAAGCAGCATCACAGCCACTGTCCACATAGGAATAAGCAATAGCCTAGCTCTTTGGGTTGAGGCAGAGGTGACTGTTTGATTAAGATTAAGATAGTTAGGGGGATGGGGGATGGGATACGACCCCCGAGGTATGGGACTGGTGATAGCTTGATCTGTATTGATAGATAGAGGTCCAGGAACAATGTAAAGTGCAACCAGAGTAGGGTCCATGTGTTATGGGTTGTGTGTATTGATCAAGTTCATGTCTCACAGTCAGATAATAAAGCTCTGTTGTATCTTGTATCTGGTATCCCTTGATGCTGAGTCCTAGACACATCCTATAGTACGCCAAGAAACAAAACCAGCCCCAAGTTAGGGGAGGGGTGATACGATAGGAGCTCCCAAAGTGATGATGGCATGGGTTGATAGAGGAAAGTGTGTACAATCGTTGCGCGATTTGCGTCGTATAAGTTCAATACCTCAAGAACCACTTCACCCAGTCTGTTCCCATTTACCAGTTATGTTCTAGCCCCAACCCCTGCATATAGTCCCCCAACACGGAAAGAATGAAAGAACGCGTTGGGGAGAGGTGACTGTTTGATTGATCTGACCGTCCTGAAATCCTTGTACAAAATGACCAAATACTTTCGATCCAAAGTGGCCACCTCATGGGGATGAATTTGGCTGCTTTTCCAACATTGTTCGGTCAGGGTATGTGTGCTGTACCCACTTGGTGCACCTGAATGGTGCCTTTGGCAGTATTTTGGGCGCCAGACGGTTTCCCGCCCAAATGTCCGGTCGTTATTGGGAGATTGGAACCCTTTCAAAGTACAGACCTCTAAGAACCTGAAGTTTCTCCTCAACCCATCCAGTCAGGCGGTCCATATTGGGCTCATCCCCAAGAGGACCCCCTGAATGCTTCACCTATCTCAAGAAGAGTTGATGGATCACAACCCAAACCCCTAACCCTAAAGCAGCATCACAGCCACTGTCCACATAGGAATAAGCAATAGCCTAGCTCTTTGGGTTGAGGCAGAGGTGACTGTTTGATTAAGATTAAGATAGTTAGGGGGATGGGGGATGGGATACGACCCCCGAGGTATGGGACTGGTGATAGCTTGATCTGTATTGATAGATAGATAGAGGTCCAGGAACAATGTAAAGTGCAACCAGAGTAGGGTCCATGTGTTATGGGTTGTGTGTATTGATCAAGTTCATGTCTCACAGTCAGATAATAAAGCTCTGTTGTATCTTGTATCTGGTATCCCTTGATGCTGAGTCCTAGACACATCCTATAGTACGCCAAGAAACAAAACCAGCCCCAAGTTAGGGGAGGGGTGATACGATAGGAGCTCCCAAAGTGATGATGGCATGGGTTGATAGAGGAAAGTGTGTACAATCGTTGCGCGATTTGCGTCGTATAAGTTCAATACCTCAAGAACCACTTCACCCAGTCTGTTCCCATTTACCAGTTATGTTCTAGCCCCAACCCTCAATATAGTCCCCCAACACGGAAAGAATGAAAGAACGCGTTGGGGAGAGGTGACTGTTTGATTGATCTGACCGTCCTGAAATCCTTGTACAAAATGACCAAATACTTTCGATCCAAAGTGGCCACCTCATGGGGATGAATTTGGCTGCTTTTCCAACATTGTTCGGTCAGGGTATGTGTGCTGTACCCACTTCGTGCACCTAAACGGTGCCTTTGGCAGTATTTTGGGCGCCAGACGGTTTCCCGCCCAAATGTCCGGTCGTTATTGGGAGATTGGAACCCTTTCAAAGTACAGACCTCTAAGAACCTAAAGTTTCTCCTCAACCCATCCAGTCAGGCGGTCCATATTGGGCTCATCCCCAAGAGGACCCCCTGAATGCTTCACCTATCTCAAGAAGAGTTGATGGATCACAACCCAAACCCCTAACCCTAAAGCAGCATCACAGCCACTGTCCACATAGGAATAAGCAATAGCCTAGCTCTTTGGGTTGAGGCAGAGGTGACTGTTTGATTAAGATTAAGATAGTTAGGGGGGTGGGGGATGGGATACGACCCCCGAGGTATGGGACTGGTGATAGCTTGATCTGTATTGATAGATAGAGGTCCAGGAACAATGTAAAGTGCCAACTGTATCTGGGTACAGGTGTTATGTTTTGTGTGTCTTGATTATGTTCATTTCTGAGAGTGAGATAATACAATTCTCTTGTATGTTGTAACAGCAAAGTGCACTAGGCTGAAGTTCGACCTGGACAAACTGCAAGACCCGGAGGTGGCAAAAATATTTCAGGCCACAATTGGAGGGAAATTTGCACCACTGCTTATTTTGGGGGCAGGCGAAGTAGATGTCAACACCATGACCAATACCTTCAACTCAGCTGTAACAGATGCCGCCACTGAGATCCTTGGCAAGCACCGACCAAAGAAGAAGCCGTGGATCACACCTGAACTTTTGGATCTGTGTGATAAACGAAGAGAGTTAAAAAAGAAAAAGAACAGCTCACAGGGAGCTGATGTCTACCGAAAAATCAACAATGACATCCGAAAAGGCATGCGCACAGCAAAGGAGAACTGGATAGAAGATCAATGCCAGGAAATAGAGAACAATCTGAACAAGAACAACAGCAAGAAGGCCTACCAGACTGTGAAGCGGCTGACAAGTGTTAAACAGCCCAAAGTCTCCACTATCCAAAGCAAGTCTGGCATTTGCCTTACAGAAGAACAAGAAGTCTTGGACAGATGGACAGAGTACTGCTCTGACCTTTACAACCATACACCAAATGGAGACCCATCAGTTCTAGCATGTCCCGAGAGCAGAGAAGAAGAAGAAATCCTCCCAATTCTCCGGGAAGAAGTTGAGGCAGCAGTGCAATCGCTGAAGAAAGGGAAGTCAGCGGGAGTGGACAACATACCAGCGGAACTGCTACAAGCAGGAGGAGAAGCGATGACTGATGCTCTCACCATTATCTGTAACAAGATCTGGCAGAGTGGGGAATGGCCTACACCATGGACCCAGTCGCTTGTCATCACTCTTCTCAAAAAAGGTAACCTTCAGGAGTGTGAAAATTACTGCACCATCAGCCTCATCAGCCATCCCAGCAAGGTCCTCCTGAAAATAATACTCAACAGGTTGAAACCACAAGCTGAACAAATCATAGCTGAAGAACAAGCAGGATTAATGGCAGGGCGAAGTACCACTGAACAGATTTTCAACCTCAGAATAATCTGTGAGAAATACCTACAGCACCAACAACATCTATATCATGTGTTCATAGACTTCAAGAAGGCATTTGACAGAGTCTGGCATGCAGCTCTATGGGCAACCATGAAAGTGTACAACATCAGCCCTAAAATTATAGAAGTCATCAAAAGCCTGTATGACAAGGCTACCAGTGCAGTCCTCCATAACAGCGTCATCGGGAACTGGTTCAGAACAACAATCGGTGTGCGTCAAGGATGCCTACTCTCTCCAACACTCTTCAACATCTTCCTAGAGCGCATCATGTCAGATGCTCTTTGCAGATCACGAAGGCACAGTCAGCATAGGGGGCAGAGCAATCTCCAAACTTCGTTTTGCGGATGATATTGATGGATTGGCTGGAGAGGAACAAGAACTTGAACAGCTTGTACAGAGGCTTGACACCACCTCCAAAGCTTATGGAATGGAAATAAGTGCAGAGAAGACCAAAATGATGACCAACAACACCAATGGCATCAACACGGACATCAAAGTACAAGGCCAATCCCTCAACACAGTGCACAGCTTCAAATATTTAGGAGCCATTGTGTCAGACAATGGGTCTCGACAGGAAGTCCTCTCCAGGATCGCACAAACAACTGCTGCCCTGACAAGGTTGAAGCCCATTTAAATAATAATAATAATAATAATTACTGTATTTATAATGCGCTTATCTTATAATAATTATAACTCTAAGCGCGCACTCACAACTCACGCACGCATGTGCACGCTTTAGACAATGACACATGTAACAATTACGCAAAAAATACATTCACTCAAATATACTCATACCACAAACAGACCAGACACTATATGCAAGAGACAGCTGGCGATGGGGTGCGTAGTGAGTCAGTCTACATTCCAAAGTAAGACTGCTGCGCTCTCTGGTCATCTCCATCTTCCTATATGCTTGCGAAGCATGGACCCTCACAGTAGATCTCCAACGAAGAATACAAAGCATGGAGATGAGATTTGGAAAGACAGAACCATCAGTCTACATTCCAAAGTAAGACTGCTGCGCTCTCTGGTCATCTCCATCTTCCTATATGCTTGCGAAGCATGGACCCTCACAGCAGATCTCCAACGAAGAATACAAAGCATGGAGATGAGGTGCTACAGAAGACTTCTGTGCATTTCCTATACCCAACACATCACCAACGTTGAAGTCCGATAGACCATCACACAAGCCATTGGACAACACGATGACCTGCTCACAGTGGTGAAGAAACGGAAACTCCGATGGTATGGCCACGTCACCAGATCATCAGGCCTTGCAAAGACCATTCTGCAAGGCACAGTGCAAGGAGGTAGAAGAAGGGGGAGACCGAAAAAGAGGTGGGAGGACAACATTCGAGAATGGACTGGTTTGACACTGAGCGAAGCCATGAGGGCTGCTGAGGACAGAGAAAGATGGAGTATGCTGGTTAAGCGATCATCTGTGGTGCCCCTACGACCTTCGGGTTATGGGACAGGATAGGATAGGATAGGTATGTTGTATCTTGTATCTGGTATCCCGTAATGCTGATTCCGCGGCACACCCTATAGTACGGCAAGAAACTAAACGAGCCCCAACGACCCCCGAGCTATGTGATGGGTGATAGCATATGGGAGGAGAACATTCGAGAATGGACTGGTTTGACACTGTGCGAAGCAACGAGGGCTGCTGAGGACAGAGAAAGACGGAATATTCTGTTAAACGAAGGAGAGAGGAAGAATGAGAGAGAGGGAGAGAGGGGGGCCGCGTTGATTTTTTTTTTTTGAACGCGCTTGCAAAGTCACATGATTTGAACAGCCAATCATGTAGCGTCATAGGTCTTCGGTTGCCGCGCAATTTTCACAAGTGTGCAGTGCAGGGCGAGGTTTGAACGAGGCAACAATCTTCAGGTAAGTTGTGGCTATTTTGGTGTTGAAAATGTATGTACTGTTTATTTTTTTGCACAGATATGCATTGACCATTAGTTTTAAAACCTGGCTAATTAGTATTCAAAAACATATTGTGGAAGCATGGATTCAGATGATTGCGTTTATCGCCATGAATTCAAACGGCTCAAATCCTACGCAGTTTATAATTCCCGCAAAACGCAACTTCGCACTACACATTTTGAAACCAGTCAAAGTGTTTTAATTCGGCATTCAGGCACAGGCTCTGAAGTCTCTTCTTTCGTCTTTGTTAAAAGCCTAGTCAGTTTAATGTTTACGGGATGTTGTCTTTTTTGCTGAACTTGGCAAATGAATTGCTAACGTTAGGCCTAATGTAAAAAAATCTTCGTCGCTGCTTTTCACACATTTTGACTTTAAGCGCAGCAAGGATAATAACTTTTGTGCTTTTGTTTATGCACAGTGACTGTGCGCATGTTTACCAAAATCAAACGCGAGTACTGGCGACTCGCAGCGTCAATCCTCCCATTCAAATTCTGACTCGCAAACATGTAGGCCTACTGTCATTAATTTATGATTGCCGTTAAAACGTTCGTCATTAGACCTAGGCTTAAGCCAGCTAAATGAGGGTCAGTAGTTGGATCCAGGCATAGTGTCTCATTTTTTCTGAAGAAAAAACATTGAACTTCCTCTTGAGTGAAGAACACAACCCTCTACAACTTATCAAACTATATTTTTAAACGTAGAAAGATAATTTCAAATAGCAGCAGTAGCTGACCTGCTTGCTTATCCAATAAAAAAAAAATATGATCATTAATCTTTTCAAAACCTTTAGCTTTGTGTTAATGAATATGAAGTGTTTGTGTTAATTCTGGTGAATGAACAATGGAGGGCAACAAAGTAAAATGTGGCTTCATGGTGTTCAAACTTTGGCGACCATTTCCTCAGAACTAGTTATTAAACACGTTGAAATGCTGATGTAGATAACGTTACTGTTAATATCATCATTATTAGTATTATTATAGTTGTTCCTTTTACTTTCAGTTTCTTGACACAGTGGAGGCATCTAATCATGGATAAATTCAAAGGCTGGAGTGACAATGAAGGTACAGTATGCTTTCTGCAAACCTATTTCTGTTATGTTTGGTCATTTGAGGTTTCTTCTTCCCAACTCGTCTTCTAATAGTGATTTCCCTGCCTTTACACCTGATGTTGCAGTGATAAATGTGTTCTTGCTATGTACATGAGAGTGTGTAGCAAGTGAGCGTGTATGTTTGGATCGTGATAGGTGATTTAGGGTAAAAACGCGTATATAGCATACTGCATTATTATTATTATTATTATTATTATTATTATTATTATTATGCAGAAAAAATGGTTTGTTATAATGTATCCCGACCGACACTAGGTTTGTGGCCCTACCCTAAACCTATTTTGGGATTGTGTTGGAAAAAATTTGAAGAAAATCCCCCCCAAAATATGCCAAAGTTAGAAAACATATCCTATCCTATCCTATCCTATCCTATCCCGTAACTCGGAGGTCGTAGGGGCACCACAGATGATCGTTTAACCAGCATACTCCATCTTCCCCTTTCCTCGGCAACCCTGATAGTTTCGCTCAGTGTCAAAACAGTCTATTCTCGAATGTTGTCCTACCACCTGTTTTTTCGTTCTCCCTCTTCTTCTACCTCCTTGCACTGTGCCTTGGTAATGATGATAATAATAATAATAATAATTTTATTGTTTTGGTGATGTACATTTCAAGTTTCATATTTTTCGATTGATCTGTTAAATTGAAAATGGGCATTACAATAGGACACGATATGCCTAATGGAATTAACAAAGATAAGCAGAGGAAAAACTGTATTTCCAGTAAATGCAGAATAATGTTTCGATATTATTATGATGCACTCGTACATTACAAACGGAAAACTAAGAGTGACTGAATTATGAATACCAATTCTCTGCACCTGAAATATGGTTTAGGTCTACAATACAGTCCTACGTAAAAAGTATTTTTTTAAAGTTACAATAATGTACTTAATAGTGCTACTATTAGTAAGCTTAGTACTGCCGTAGGCCTGATTGAAGTAATTGTGGTTGAAACTGCTGGCACTGCTAATGCTATCTGATCAGTGATCTCTGATTTACTCTATCTCCAGCACCCCAAACCTCCCGCACACAATTTTCACTGTTGTGTATCTAAACTATGTAGAGTGTGATGCTATCCCTAGACGGGTGAGTGCCGGTGACAAGAACACACCCAGCATGCACCTAGGTCCTTCTCCCCAATCCATGGCTGCCCAGGATTGTGCTCAGTTGTCCGGGCGTCAGACCATGCGCCCAAAGGCTGCGGGTGGCGTCTCGGGCGGGTTGAGTTAGATCCTGTATCGACCAGCGCCTTGGGCAGCTCTTGAGGTGGAAAAGCGCTACATAAGAACGATTAAATAAAATAAATAAATAAATAAATAAATAAATAAGCTCTCTCGCAAGGTTTAGCGTCATAAGAATGGAACTTCTCTTTCTCTTTCTTCTTGGTGTGGCACCACTGCTAGGGTTAAGGGTCGACTGCTGGTGTATGACTACTCATGCCGGTTTGATGGTCGGTTTGGCTCCAGGTTTGAGAAGGAGCATTTTCGCGAATTTCCTGATTCGGCTCTTTGCAGTCCGCTGGACCCTTAAGCAATGAATAACTAACTATTAATTTAATTGATCTTCAGTTGTCTTGATTTTGTGGTCCTGATTCGGCTCTTTGCAGTCCGCTGGACCATGTAAGCAATGTTCCAATAACAAACTATTAATTTAACCCTGATCTCGAGTTGTGAAAGAAAAAAAGGTTTCGCTTAGCCTACTCGTCCTTCACCGGAAATGTAAAAATTCAAATATCATAAAGCATATGCCTAATTATTATTAATTAGAATAGAAATAGTTTAAACATTTATTTACGTATAAATAAAAAAACAAACAAACCAATACAGGCCTAATAATTATATTCGGCTAGTGACGCTTCTTTTCGTGCATGCGCGGAGACTGACTTACATACACTATAATGTAGATTAGGCCGATGTATATAATCAGTCGTCCCCTATACGCTTAATGTGTCAGGGGACGTAAATTTTATTCCAAAAAAAAAAAAGGTAAAAAAATGTATACAACAGCGTCTACTTGGTTCTAGCAAAGAGTCTTTGGTTCTAGGGAGGAAATGGAGAATGCTAATTTTAGCGTACTGATGAGAAATAACAAAATGCAAATCAAGGGACGCAGCTATTAAATATGGTCGATAATAATTATTCTCATCTGAACTAAGTAGATACTGTTGCGAAATGCTAATCTGTGTAAATCTAACAGAATTAGAAGCGACAGCGCTCAGTTTTAATGTGTAACTAGTTGTAGTCATGCAAGCATCATTTTTGTAACACATCGGAGAGCTTCGTTCGACCTCGGTGATTGCCTTTTTCGGCGAATGACTGCAACGAAAGACAATAGACTTCGTGCGTCACGTGGTGGCAACAGGCCTGTTGGACATCTTTTCAAGGGACGCTTACTTCCGGACATAGAGAAGAAATAAAAAAGTCGCGCACGTGTCCTCAAAAAATGGAAAAACTGAAGGGAAGGGACAAAAGAAATTTTTAAAAATCGTTTAGAAGCACTACGCTTACTTTAAATTTGATGTCCCAGCACTTGACTTAGTTGTAGTTATGGTGTAAAAAGACATGCATGATACAATACATATTACACCCTTACGGATACGGTAATGATAACTATCAACAAACGTGAATATCATACACACAACAAAGAAATGTATAAGAGTAAGATACTTTTGTGTTATTAATTATAGCTTCAAGATAATTTGCAGTCCCAGTTGTGTTTATATTTAAAAAAAAAAAAAAAAAAGAAAACATACTGAGACGAGAGTGAGACAGTAGGCCTACTTAAGTCGCCGGGCAATGCTTTGTGGGAGTTTTGACGTCACGCGCTCATGGCTAGCAATTGTCCTATTTTCTGATTGGCTATTAATTTGCATTTTTGACCTATGAAAAAATTCGTAGTACTTCGCTGCAGTATTCCATCATGGCTTCTATATGCAAATTGCAATCGGAAAACTAGTCGAGATAAATTTACGAAGCCTTTTACTGATATTTGTTCGGCTAGGGTTATTTAATTCGCCTCAAGTTGGAAAGGGCTAGACCGTAGAGCAGGCAGTGAGTAAATGACTGCAGATGGGATTCTTGGTAGATAGTGCAAAGAAAAAGCATACTTTTTCGTCTGCAGCTACTGACAAACACAGACGAGTGACACACAGTGTGTGTAGTTCCACCTTGCAGAATTTGCCATGCAAAAAGAGTCCTGTATTACCGCGTGTGTGTATAGTTTATTGTGAGAAATACCTACAAGCACACATGCAGTGGATGTTGGGTAAAAGAGTGTCTTGCAGCCCTGTCAACCTGCAGTGTGCACCACCTGTACTATAAACTGCATTAACCTTACAAATTGATGTTTACTTTGGTCATGAAGTATGTCATTTCATTAATACACATTTTAATTTTTCAGATTCTAACAGTAACACTGACATTTAGTGATGTGACTGACAGTGTCAGGTTTCTGAAAGTTGAAAATATTGCTGTTTTTGTTTTTGTTTTGTAGCCTCCAACATGGCAACAGTGAAAACAATGTAAAGCACTTTAAAAGCAGACTATGGTATTGTCATAAACTATCAGTATCAAAACTGCTTGGTACTATTATAGTGACCCACCAGTCAACAGTGTAAACATAACATTTGAAGTACTGTTTTGGTGGATATCTGGTATCATCACCTTTGTCTTCATCTAGAACATTTGGAGTGCATGTGTACTAATTTGCTGGATAGCTAAGGTTCATCTCCCAGTCCTCTTCATCTAGAAGTAGAACATGAATCGGGTATGAACAGCTTATTTGTCAAATGCAAGATATACCTATGACTTTTTTTTTACTCTTAGTCATATGCTGGTAGCTTGTGTTGTAAACTGACATATAAAGTCACCATCCTGGAGGTTTGTAAATTATGAGTTTACTTGAATAAAATTATACCCAGTCAAGCTGATGTTACCTGGCAGCGATGACAAAGTATTATTCTTTCAATTGTATTTATAACCATCATTATTATTATTGATCTTGATTTGGTTTGAAAAACTCTGCTACATATAAATAAAGGACTAGTGAATGTAGAAAAAAAAAAAGGTTATCGTACAGTGGAATGGCTGTTTAACCCATAGTATGCAACAACATAGGGTTATTTGATCAGACATGCACAAGAGATCATGTGAGAGTCGAGGTCACTGAAGGTCAAGGTCACCACATTTTGGCATGATACAAGCTTTGGTGTACTTTATTTGTTAGTACATGAGTGTATTTGGAGCCGGAAGTCAGTGTTGTCTCAAGATCAAGAACATAGAAAGATGAAAGTCGGTATTAGCATTTTAATGCCACTATTTTATTTTATCCCCCCCCCCCACCACTCCCCCCATGTTTCTGGGCACTCATTTTTGAGTTCAATGAGGATCATGGGAGTGATGTGGGCTTTGCCCTTGTAGTCCTCTGTACCACGAATACTGGGCCAGTGTGTTCTGACTAGGAGCCACTAGTCTTCGCGGCAGTCTCAGAACGCACCTATCACACTGACTCTGACGGTGAAAATCTCTTGAGTAAATTTCAGAAGTCATTGCATCTTTGAAGCACACTAGCACATTATTGGGATGTGTTTCATTAGTGAGTACAACTTGGTTTTATTCTGCAGTATGTTCTTTTGTTTATGCTTTTTTTTTTCTGTTGCGATTTTAGATGACACAGAGGACCCTGATTTTGTCCCACAATGCAGTACAAGCTCTGATGACGACTACACAAGGTCATCTGCAGATGAATGTGAAGATCTCTCCCTGACCAGTGAGGACAGAGCTGGTGATGATCGTCCACCTCGTCCTGCAAAAGTCTCTGACTCAAGTTCAAATGGTAAGTGATGGCCTTGTCTCCTTGTTGAAGCTTTCTGCTCTAAAAGAAAGAAAGAGATTTCTCTTATATAGCGCACTTACAAACTCAGAGATCTTCTAAAGGCGCTGGCCCGTAATATCCAGCAATCACAAAATAGTTTGCTGAAGTCAGGATTCAGGGGCAGATCAGTTAGTTTTTGGGGGAGGGTTTCCAAAATTCTATTAAAGGGACTTACTTGGTAAATGTTAATGATGGTCAAAAAACGCTTCAGATCAAGCATCAACATTGGCAGGACACGCATCGAAAGTGACCACGATCTTGTGATGATGTCTTTCCGGCTTCACTTGAACCCAGACAGCACGGCAATATTGGTGCAATATTGCCCTAATATTGACTGTTACATTGCCCTAATATTGGAGTTTAAGATTGCTGCAATGTTGGAAGCGCAAATCGCCCTATTATTGGAGCAATATTGGATTTTACATTGTATCCAATGTATACCCAATATTAGTGCAATATTGCATCTACACTGCAACAATATTGCTCTAACATAAGCTGAATATTGCGTCTGTATTGGATTTAGTATTGATTCCAATATCTATCCAATGTCAGTGTAATGTTGCTCCTATGTTGATTAAATATTGGCCTGATTTGTGGTTTTCATTTGATAAAAGGTTTCTCCTACTTCGATGCATTATTATAGAGTACAGAGCAATGAATAATGAATCGAAGTAGGAGAAGCCTTTAATCCAATGAAAATCAAAAATCACAAATGAATAATGCATCAACATATGTAATTGATGGAAGAAAGCAACCAAAATAAGAACTTCAGGTTTTATATTAGTACAGACATTTTTCTCAAAACCTTCGTGTTATGGCTGAAATTACCTTTGTTTCGCAATTCAAGCCACATTTTCTTCCTTTCTTTGCTTTTCTTGGGTAGAAGCAGAACTCTTGCAACAGCAGACTCCTTTGCATGCTTTTGTTCAAAATGCCTAGCTATTTTAGAATAGTATCTCTGACAAAAAACACAGCAATGTTTTTTATCCCATCCTTTACCAGTGGCTTGTAAGATGGTGACTGCTGGAGAAGATGGATCATCACCAGTTCTGTAGTCGAGGGTCTGAGAGGGATCTTTGTGTTCGTCTGGATTTACCGAGCTTGTGCAGTCGTCATCGGAGCATGTAGGCCTACTTGATTCCTGGGGGTCATCTGCATCCTATAAAATCACAACAGAAAACATTTGTGCATAGCCATAAACAAAAGAACATACTGCGCAATAAAATTAAGTGGGTGGGTGGATGGGAGGGGGATAGGAGGCCAAAAATGTCAGGATAGAGTCCAGGTAGTGACGGGTTTACTGTAGAGTTCTTTAAATTTTTATGGTGTAGTCTAAGGGATTTTGTAGTTAGGTCACTAAATGAAGGGTTTAGGAAGGGAGAATTATCGTCAACACAGAAAGAGGGAGCAATAGTTTGTATACCGAAGGGGAATAGGTCTAAGGAGTTCATAAAAAACTGGAGACCTATTTCCTTATTTAACGTAATATTTAAAATTGCTTCATCGTGCATTGCTAACAGACTTAAGATAGTGTTACCTTCTATTATTACTGAAGACCAGACTGGTTTTATGCGGGATAGATATATAGGTGACAACATTCGTTTAATTTATGATATTATCGATTATTTACAAATACATAATAAACCTGGCCTTCTTTGCCTAGACTTCGAAAAAGCCTTTGATTCTTTAAGTTGGAATTTTATGTTTAAAGTGCTAAATGCTTTTGGATGTGGTCCTGACTTCTGTAAATGGATTGCTACCTTCTATTATAACATTAAATCCGCAGTAACTGTGAATGGAGATCTAACGCCATGGTTTCATGTGCAGAGGGGCTGTAGACAAGGAGACCCAATTTCATGTTATTTATTTATTATGTGTGTAGAAATTTTGGCAGTTATGATCAAGCAAAATACAGAAATAAAAGTGATAAAAATTAATAATAACTAATATGCAGATGATACTGAAATAATGTTAGAAGGAGACGAAAATTCATTTAGACATTCTATAAGTAATATTGAATGTTTTGGCTCTTTTTCTGGCTTAGTTTTAAATACAGACAAGAGTAGCGCAATCTGGTTAGGTAGTAATAAGAATTCTCGTATTGTTTACATGCCCCATCTGCGCATGGAATGGAACCCAGAGACATTTAAAATACTTGGAATTATTTTTACAAATGACTTAAAAGACTGTGTTAAATTAAATTTTGAAGCAAAATTTCTCAGAAATTAAGATACTATACAAGATATGGTTAAAACGTCAGTTAACGCCAGTTGGTCAGGTTGCTGTGCTAAAATCGTTGATCTTGCTTGTGTATCTATGGCTGTTATTGCCTAATCCACCAGACGATATTGTCAATTCTATTCAAAAAAGTATTTTTACGTTTGTTTGGAATAATAAAAATGCTAAGATTTCTAAAAAGTCCTCAATGAAAAGTATCTCTGAAGGAGGTATTGGCATTCCAGATGTACGCCATTATATGAACGCATTAAAAATAACTTGGATCAGAAAGTTGATGAAGACTAAACATAAATGGAAAATTATAATTGAAATTGTAAATGAAAAGGTATTATTAATTAATAAGCTTGGTAACAAATTGTGTATGGAAGAAAATTGTAATCCATTCTGGTATGATGTTCTTAAGGCGTATGAAATTCTGGAAGATAAAATTAGACTTGACTGTGCTAAGGAAATTTTGTCGGAGCCATTATTTTGTCATAATAATATTTTAGTTGATGATACAACAATTTACTTTCCAGACTGGATTGAAAAAGGTGCATATAAAATTGGAAGTTTGTTAAATAACAATGGCAATTTTTTAAGTTTTCAAGTGTTTGTTAACCAATATAATATTACTACTAACGTTTTAGTGTATTATGGCTGTGTAGAGGCTGTGAAGAGATATGTATGTTCGCCGGTGTGGACTGCAACTAGTTAACGCCGATGTTGCTGATTATAAACATAGTAAATTGTTGAGACTTATTGGTACATCTCCGAGAGGTGCGAGGATATTATATGATACATTAGTCAAAGATGATGTAAAACCTAACTGTTGTAAAAACTGGGACGGGAGAATAGTGCGTACAGTTGAATGGAAAATAATATTTAAGACTGCACAGGAAATTAGCGAAATGAAATTGAAGTGGCTGCAAATTAGAATAATTCATAGAATAATAGGAACCAATATAGTATTATCTAACATTGGCGTTGAACAGAGTATTAATTGTACTTTTTGTGAACATGAAAGGGAAAATATACAACACCTTTTCTTTAGGTGTCCTTTGGTTCAAACGTTTTGGACTGACTTTGAGAGAGCCCTAAATTCTAAGTGTTATAATGCTATTGCTTTCCACTTCAGCGAACATCTTGTAATATTTGGCTGCGAAATAAATATAGGAACGGACACAATATTAGATTTGTTAATTTTATTATCAAACTCATTCATTTATAAATGCAAAATAGAAAAAAAAAACCACTTTACAGGTCGTTTACAGCTGTGCTAAAAAGCCTATACGAAGTAGAAAAATATATGGCCCTTTTACAAATGAGATATCAAAAATGTGTACAAGAATGGCACCCGTACTTACCACTGTTTGACGATAGATAACCGCTTATATATTAGTTTAAATGTATATGTATTTTTTACTGCGTGCTAATCTTGGTTTTGTACATTTTGTGAAATGATAATGATCCATGGTGTTCTCTCTTTCTAACTCAATCTCTTTCTCTCTCTCTCTTTTATCTGTCACTTCTCTCTTCCTTCTCCCCACTTTACTTTTTTTCTTAATTTCTCTGAAATACCAAATATGTACGTAGATATTATTGTGAGAGAAATAGAAATCCAAAGAGTATGGCTTTATACATGTGACATAAAGAACTAATAATTCTTCTTTTTATGTTATAACATTTTCTTCTTATATGTCCATCCTCATTTAGCATTTGAAAATGGAAAATATATTATCTGCATGCATGTTTTGGAGAATAAAAAAGTGAAAAAAACAAAAAAAACAAAATTGTCAGGGTAGAGGAAGAGAGGCCGTTTTAATAAGGAGACAAAGTTACATTTATTTAACCAACAGTGATGGAGATCACGTACAATTGTACATGTTTCACGTACTGAGTTGGGAAATCACGTAACAAAAATGTAATGAAAGGGTATAAACACGCACAAAGTCAGTGCCAAAGGGGTATGAAAACGTAAAGCTAAGTTGCTGGGAGGTATCATCAGGTACAACTATTTCGGTCGTGTATGTATTTCATTTAGTGGCAGATTTTAGTTACAATGAGCAATACACTGACATTATGTTCATGTGTATGTTTTGGCTAAAACTACATTGCGTTGATAATAATAATAATAATAATAATAATAATAATAATAGTAATAATGACATTACTAATAATTTAATAATGTGCATCTTTAAATGACAAAACAAAACAAACTAGGCTATAGTATTCCTATATAGGCCTAAACACCATGTTTGTTTTTTTTCGGAGGAATTTTTTGGTTTGTTGACAAAATGGAATCGCAAACTAGATGGCTGTTTCTCGGAAGCGACAGAATGAATAGGAGGGGGAGAGAGTGTGGTAGGCGGTCGCGCAGGACGCACAGGCACGCGATCCAAATCGAGCGATAGCTGTACACACGACCGAAATAGTTGTACCTGATGATACCTCCCAGCAACTTAGCTTTACGTTTTCATACCCCTTTGGCACTGACTTTGTGCATGTTTATACCCTTTCATTACATTTTTATGTTTTATGCTTTTTTTTCTGTTGCGATTTTAGATGACACAGAGGACCCTGATTTTGTCCCACAATGCAGTACAAGCTCTGATGACGACTACACAAGCTCTTCTGCAGATGAATGTGAAGATCTCTCCCTGACCAGTGAGGACAGAGCTGGTGATGATCCTCTACCTCGTCCTGCAAAAGTCTCTGACTTAAGTTCAAATGGTAAGTGATGGCCTTGTCTCCTTGTTGAAGCTTTATGCTCTAAAAGAAAGAAAGAAAGAGATTTCTCTTATAGTAGGTACCGGCAGGCTATGTCTTGAACTGTAAGACTAACTCTTCACCAGCTGTTTTTCAGTTGCATTCCCACGAATGTTATGACACAATTTGTGCATGCACTACCACATTATTTGTACTGTAAACAAAGTTGAAATTTTACCCTTTCCAATGATGTATTTATGTTTGCTGTATGAGTGATTTTTGACAATTTAAAAAAAAAACGCTCTGGATGGTTATTTCTCGCTGTGAGCATGGCTTGCAGAGTGATAAAAAAAAACACACGGTGTGTTCCTAGCGCTGGCTACGTCTCCCCATTCAATGTACACAGCTAAAAATAGCACAGAAAGAGAGTGCAGATAATTCCCTTCCAACTGATACTAATTTTGCCTGTAACGTCAAAAAAAAAAAAGTCTAAATCACAAAAAACAAATTTTAGGAGTTGTTTTCTACCAAAAAGCGCACAAATAAGCATACAAAGCATATACTTTTTGAAAACGTTGATTTTCGCTCTTTCTAATGGTCTACACGATATCCTTGTAACCTCAGCAGGGCCTCGTAGCTTTTGAATAAACGAGCACAGCCATTGCTTGTTCTTCTCAGTCTGTGTCAAAATGGCAGCTAACATGAATGAGCCGACCTGGGACCTTTGGAGTCAGATTAGACGCAATTTTGGTAGAAAATCAAACATACTTCGATGTATTTTTGCTGTAAATGTTGTTAGAAGGATATATATAAACTGTGATAGCAATAATTGCACTTAAAATTGAGTATTTTTCACAATCAAGGCGCTGAGGTACTCTTGCCTTTGACCTAGTGTTGAGAAAATGGAAGCAAGGCATTGACGTGCCCGATGAAAAAGTTCACTATGTGTTTTAATCAATAAATACAAGGACCATAAAATTTCAAATGTGTCAATAAGTAGTTCAGACAACTGCTGATTTTATTGTAGCGCTGGATGTTCAACTTTTAATAAGATATCTGTTGCAAAAGTTTCATAAACAAATCCCCAAGGGAGGTAATCTGCAGTACAGTGCTGTTGGAAACCCCTATTACACTTTACAGACTGTGAAAATGTTATTACACTGAATGCAAATCAGCAAAAGTGAAGTTTACATTTTTGTTTACTCTTCTTACCTCAAAATAATGCATTTAGAAATGTTAGTCATGTTATTATAAATGTACACAGCCAAGAGAAAGGCCCATATGAATAATATGATCTTCAAAACTGCCAAAATGGCAATAATAATAATAATAATAATAATAATAATAATAATAATAATTAGCATTTGTAAGGCGCCTACCCTACGGATATAGGGCTAGAAACTAATGCAAAGAAGCTCCTGTACTTTGTTGCCTAAAGTAAAACTTGCTGAATAAACCAGTCAAGGTTGGAAAGGTGTCATTGGCAAATAATATTG
>CM072519.1:56654764-56947264 GCA_036898135.1 Oncomelania hupensis
GTTTGTGTGTGTATCCGTTTCTCTATGTACTGTACTGTACGTACTGAACGCCAGCTGGTGATCGTTGTGTGTGTTTTCAGTAAGTTTATCTTATGGACGAAGTAGGTGGACCTTTTATGTCTGATATTTTCCTGTTTATTCTTTTTGCTGTCTTCTGTGGCAGTCAAGGCCATTGCATTGAGTCGATGGCTTGCTTGTCTAGCAACGCAATTTCCTTCTGCTTTGTTGACGTAGGCTGCGTTCGTGGCGGGGACTGTAAGTTGTTGCCCTTCGTATGCCGACCACCTTTCTCTGTCATGCTGAGTATCTGTGATCTGTCATCTCAGGCAGTTAATACTACCACTTTAGTTCAGGTGCTATGCCTTAGTGGCATCTTATACTAATTCTGTTTTTTGTTGTTGGTTTTTTGTTTGTTTGTTTGTTTTTGTTAATGTCTTCTTCTTCTTCTTCTTCTTCTTCTTCTTCTTCTTCTTCTTCTTCTTCTTCTTCTTCTCTTCTTCTTCTCCTCCTCTTCCCCTCCTCCTCCTTCTCCTTCTCCTCCTTCTCCTCCTCCTCCTCCTCCTTCTTCCTCTTCTTCTTTCTGATTTGCCTCGTACTAGTCTGATGGTCCGTAAGCAGCAATTACCTGTGTACGCTCATCGAGAGATGGCGGTCTTCCGTGTCAATGTCCTCCTGGCTATTGAAAGAGTTTTATTTACAAAATATACACACAAAATAAATTATTACATAAATATTTAATATATAAATAAATACTGATTCTTATATAGCGCTTTTGGAGCTCAAGAGCTGTTCAAGTTGCCAGCCGATACAGGATCTCATTCTGTAGGGGTTCCGATTAGAGAAAAGAAATATTTCTTTCATTTGATAGTGTTTTTGTTTGTTTGAAGGAATTCTTGACGATAGAATAGCCTCTATTGCATGTTTCGTCCATTTGTACAATTCTCAATATAGTAGTAGTAGTAGTAGTAGTAGTAGTAGTAGTAGTAGTAGTAGTAGTAGTTGTAGTTGTAGTTGTAGTTGTTGTAGTAGTAGTAGTAGTAGTAGTAGTAGTAGTAGTAGTAGTAGTAGTAGTAGTAGTAGTAGTAGTAGTAGTTGTAATTGTTGTAGTTGTTGTTGTAGTAGTAGTAGTAGTAGTAGTAGTAGTAGCAGTAGTAGTAGTAGTAGTAGTAGCAGTAGTAGTAGTAGTAGTAGTAGTAGTAGTTGTTGTTGTAGTTGTTGTAGTTGTTGTTGTTGTTGTTGTTGTTGTAGTAGTTGTAGTTGTAATTGTTGTTGTTGTTATAGATGTGTGTGTATGTGTGTAAATGGATGCGAGCGCTTAGAGCAAACGTTTATTTTGGTTTTGCGTCTTACAAAATAAAGTAGTATGTGTAAATGCGTGCGGGCGCTTGGAGCAAACTTTAGTTTGTATTTGCGCTTTACATGTACACATATCATATTTTTATCTTTAATATTATATTTTTTCATCTTTCTTCTTCTTCTTCTTCTTCTTCTTCTTCTTCTTCTTCTTCTTCTTCTTCTTCTTCTTCTTCTTCTTCTTCTTCTTCTTCTTCTTCTTCTTCTTCTTCTTCTTCTTCTTCTTCTTATTCTACTTCTTCTGCTTCACTGCGGCAACAGTACCCCCGTTGGAGTGCCGGGGGTTTCATTATAAATAGTATCCCCACTTTCTGGAAATTTAGTGCTTTAAATTCCCACTGTCGCTGTCTTCCTCATTTGCTGTTTCCCATTCCTGATCTGTCCTATCACTCTGCTATACTATCTTTTTCTTCGTTAGATCAATGACCTACCTTTTTTCTTGAAAACTCTTCCTAGACAAGACTCCTTGTTTGTGTATGAGGTCTGTTGGATCAGCTTGGGAGTGTTGGACGCTTTCTGCCGGGTGGTCACTAGGGCTTCCTATGATGTTATTATTTAGCACTATAGGCATTTTATATGTATATGTTTTATTGATGATTTATAATGATGTTTGTATTCTATTTTGTTTTTGTAACCCGGGGTTCGAGTAGTTGGGGTAAAGCCTCAGCCGTCCCCTGCGTAGGATGTCTTTATTGTAAAGTGACTGGCCGGTGGAGGGCATTCAATTTTCCCACTAGGGTTGTTTCAGCAGATCTTTTATGCGGATTGGGGGTTGTCCGGTCCTGATTTGGCTCGGAAGAGTCCGCTGGACCTAAAGCAACAATCAATCAATCAATCAATATTATTATTATTATTATTATTATTATTATTATTATTATTATTATTATTATTATTATTATTATTATTTATTATAAGTGTTCGCCGCGTACTCTGCTTACAGAAATACCCGGCTGTGTTGGGCGACAGCAGACAGTGCCACAGTGTCGGGATCGAGAGAAGGTTGTTGACTCCATCTGATCTCCTGCGACGCTGCTGTATTGCCAGATAAGTAAGAAAAATCTTATCAAGGTCCTATTATTTCTTTCTCCACCTTTGTACTGTCTTGGACATTCGTATGGCACTCTCCAATGAGCTGTGGAGCGCGCTCTTAAGGCCGCTGCGGCGTAACGTAAACATAAAGTTTTTTTTAAAATCGACAAACGGCTTTTAAAAAGCGAGACACTGTATTGTTTTTGTTTATTTTATTTGTATTATTATTTGTTTTAATTTTCGAATGTCCTTAACCACTGTCAGACATCATTATTATAATTATACATGGTTAGTGATTAGTATACTTAAAAAAAACGACGCTGCATGCAGTTTTGCCAGGTAAAAAAAATCAATTCTCTATTATCGTGTGTATGGGTGTGTTTGTGTGTGTGTGTGTGTGTGTGTGTGAAGCAGGAAGTTCATGTTGTACTGCACAGCTAGCTGCGACCGTTTAAAGGTTTTGCAGTAGAGGCATGGGTGGTGTAGTGGTTTGGTCACAGGCTAGCAGTGTTTTATGTCGTGAAAGGTTATATTAGTACTTGGACCGGTAGCCACGCTTGTAAGGCAAACCACCAAACACAACAAAAGATTGAAACAAGCGCCCGACAAACCCCAGTCCACCCAGCCGTGAATGGGTACCGGGATCTGTTTAGATCCGGGGAAGGTAAAACAGTGAAGGAGAGGAAATATGCACCGCCCTCATAAAGCTGCCCTAGAGAAAAGGGAGGTCCCAAGCGTTCCCAGCGAACGAAAAGTTAGGGCAACACCTTTCCCTTACTTTTTTTTTTTTAGTAAAGGCAAGACTTTAACTGACAAATGGCGTAAAATAAAACTATCGTACATTGTCGACCGGCTTAGCAGCAAAACTCTCGCAATATTAGTAATTTTATACCGAAAGGAATGTCCAGAATACAATGAAATCCGTTTGTTTGTGGTAGTAAAGGTATAAGTAAAGGTGACACGCTGTTTTCTTAAGACGAATTCCATTATGGTAGACGAAGCTAAGATCTTTAAAAGAATGTCATGGGATAAAATAACAAAATGCGAACTGTTAACTTTAGAGCGTCTGTCTGTGTGCGTGCGAGAGCCTAGTGCAGGTTACCAGTTTGGAATTTCACGCTTTACAAAATAAATTATGATTATGTGAGTTAGGTAGAGTATATTGGATGATTCGTTCCTTAACGATTGACACCCCTCTTTCCCACTCCCCATCCTAAAATACATACAACAATTCCTTCTTTTTTTTTATTATCGAGCTCATTTGCTGACACCAGTACAATTTTATTTCAATGTGAGCAATTGCATGTGTATTGGCATTGTTGAAGGCTAAATGAAACAGCTTTCGTGTCGAGTTCAAATGATCGATTGTGTCTTTCTTCGCCTTTGTGCGTTGACGGGCTTGTTCAGCAACATTATCCTTCCTGTTCTTGAGGTTCTCTCTTTGTGAAGAATCTTTCGAGTGCTTTGAGCTTAATTTATTTAAGGTATCGCCGCTATATAAAAGCTAGTTGTAGCAGCAGCAGAATTAGATCGCGAGCGATGTATTATGTATCCCATGCATTTTATCTGTTTGATGCTTGTTTTTATCTTCATGCTCATAATCTATGCATACATATGTGTGCGCGCGCGTGATTGTCTGTGACTCTTATTTATTTATTTATTTATTTAATTTAAAGTCTATTCACATTTGTGATATTAGACAACATATTGAATTATAAACAAAATGCATTTAACAAAACATATGATGATTATTATTTTTAAATAATAACATTAATAATGTTTTAAAAAAAATTAACACACACACACACTCACACACACACCCACCCACACACACACACACACAACATTAAAAAAAGGTCTATTTTGCATATTTGACTTCATACAATGAGTCATAATTTGCTGTGATAAGGTTATGATCAAGTTATCAATATAATTGCTGTTGTTGTTATTGTAATTATTATGATTATTATTATTAATATTAATATTATTATTATTATTATTATTATTATTATTATTATTATTATTATTATTATTATTATTATTATTGTTAGTATTATTATTATCATGGAAAAGAAGTAAAAATTCAAAACAAGACACCCCCCCAAAAAAAAAAAAAAAAAAAATCCGAATATAAAGAATTTAACAAAATAATTTAAAGGATGTCATGCACCGGAGCCTTTTGAGGATACAAGCGCATACTTATATCGTTATATTTTTTTTATAAGTTTCTTATAATAAATGACCTACTGGAGAATATAATAACGCTTTAGATATTTCTACGAATGATTTTAAGTCTAAATCTTGGGTATTGCTCAAAGCAATGTATTTGTTTGGTAAGTATCTTTTTAGGTCATTGCATTGTACTAGCAAATGTTGAATTGTTAAATTTTCATTACAAATGCAAGTTATGTTTTTGCTAAATTTTGTTTTCCAGGAATTTAAATATAATCTATATGCTAAACTATAGATCTGTCTAGAGACCCCTAACATGCTAGTCAAACATGATTTTGTTTGTTTTTCCTTAAGATTTTTTGTAATTATACAGTACATTTCTTTAATTGACAATCCGATATCAATTTTTATGGCATTGACATTAGTTGCTCCTCGTTTTGCTGCTCTGTCTGCTAGATCATTATGTAAGATGCCACAATGTGAAGGCATCCAGCACATATTTATATGTATTATGTCTGTGACTCTGTGTGTGTGTTTGTGTGTGTGAGCGCGCGCGTGACAGAGAGTGGGGCGTGCGTGAACTGCACGCGAAACTGAATGCAAATTGTGAGTGAAAATTTTCTGACGTTACTACAATTGGGAAATCAACCCATTTTGCTTCAGTGTGTATGCTGAAAGAATGATGAGAGTGAATGAGAGAATTGATGACGTGGGAGTGCCTATGTCTGCTTTAATGCCTTTGTACAATCATGATCAAGCTTGAATAGTGTCTTTGATGTCCTCACTTCTCTAAATGCATATATTCATGCGGTTTATGGAGAATACAACAAATCTTTAAATGTGTGTATGCGTGCCTGCGTGCCTCCCGTATGTGTGCGTGCGTGCGTGTGTGTTTATTCACGATTGTGTTCATCAATTGTGTTTTATTATTTTATTTTATTTTATTTTATTTACGAAGTTTTTTTTTTTTTAATTCGTCGATCTCAGCTATGCTACGAGTACTGCGTGTCTTAGTGCATGACTTTTTGTGTCCATTCCACGTGAAAACTAAGGAACATTGTTATTTGATCCAAGGGCATCTGTCGGTACATAATTATACGTCTCGTCTTCCTGTCATATATATTTTACACTACTTAAGTTTCTTTTTATTGATTTCCACAGAGCAGTAAAAAGGATTCGCCGCGCCTGTCTATACATAATCATAGTGTGTTAGTCTAGTTGGAAAATAGAAATATGTTAATATATTATATATATATATATATATATATATATATATATATATATATATATATATATATATATATATATATATATATATATATATATATATATATATATATATATTTATCTTAATGGTACCTTGTGGAGACATACCGCAGTTAGAAAGGGATATTCTGGAGACAAAAGGATTTGGGAGACGATTTTGTGTCTCCTTAAAGTTTAGCTGCAAATTTTACTGACTTCCACATTCACACAGGGGTTTATTTTCAGCCTTGACCTTAGCCAATAGACTCAGTAACACTGTGGATTGTTTCATTGTTGTATAGGGGGTTACGGGTTGTAACAAATTGAAAGGTCTTTGACAGGGTATATACTTGACACAGTTAGAAACGGTTATTAGGAAGAACCTTGGTTTTGTATCAAATACTCTGCCATGATGCGCTATATTTGCATCAAAGTAACACGAGTGTGTTAATTTAAAGAACTGGCATTAATTCACGTGATTTTAAATATTAATCGGTCGATTGTGTAAAATATACACCCCTATTTCCAATGAGACTGACCGAACCGGAACTGACTACTTGGAGAGAGAGAGCGCGTCACTGTGCACAACTTCACAAGGGTGTCTGAGCGGTAAGCAAGATTTATATACTTTCATTTTTAATTCTATAGATTTTGTTTTTATGCGTTGGCGTTTGTGTCCATCCAAGTGTAATTTACTGGCTGCCAAATGGTAAGAGACATGTCTGAGCCCATGTTTTAATGCTTGTAGTTGTACTAATACGGTAATAGGTACTCCAAAGTCTTCATTGGATCTTGTCGGCTCGGCAGTTTCGACTTCACTTTCAACACTTATTATTAATGTAAAACTGCCTCAAAACGAACAGTGGCTGTATTTTTCTGTAAATTGAAAGCTTTATCTTTACATCTGTGTTGTTTTTGTTTTTAATGCATGTTTATGCGAAACAATTGTCAGCGCCGGCTATGCGAGGAGGCTCGTATCAAACTCTCAAAGTGCTTCAAGATATTTCATTGGATGGCCTAACAAAAAGAACCAATGAGAAGTTCGGATACTTAGCTTCAAATATGGCAGGCTATACGTGAAAGAGTTTTAACGAGCCAAACAAAGTGGTTAAAGCTATTTTGATGTAAGTTTGATTTTTAACTAGAATTTTAAAAATTAGCAAGATATAAAGAGCAGACATTCCTTTATAAAACTAGGGTATTTATAAATTTGTGCATTACTCTATCGCGGTGCGCTTTGCCTGTATAAAAGTGTACACAAACGATGGTCGGGTTATCTTCTTCTTCTTCTTCTTCTTCCTGATAAGTAACCACAATCGTCGTGTCGATCACTATGTTACTATTAGGGGTCTGCGCAGATATGAATTTAGGCACTGCTGATGGGTATGTGGGGGGTAGTGATGGCTGCCTTGGCGAACTTGTAGGCCTATCCAGCGAAACGAGTGCTGAGCGTAGTAGTACACTAGTAGATAAGCTCTTTGCTAGTAGGCCTATAATTTGCCGGCACGCACTGTGAATTTGATTTTCCAACTTTGAAGCACCAAAACAGCTGAACATTTCATGGGACAGGCCTGAATAAAATTGGGCTTGGAGTATAACATATGAAAGGGTTACCTGTCAAAAATTAGCATTCTGGTATCAACATTGGCTTCACTTTGAGACTCCAAAGTTGTCAATTTCTTCAATGCCAAAAAGTTGCGAAAGAACACACCAACATTCGCCATTTTCAAACTTTAATAACTTTTTACCTATTTGTCCTATGGGGAAAAAATATACCACTGTGTTCAGAACAAAAAGATCTATGTAAACACTTTAGTGTCCAAACTGAGTTAAAGAAAATAAAATATCACTTTGGAGTACCTACTGAGAAATTTCGCGTGACGTCATCAAACGTGCGCTGAAGGTGGCAGACATTTAGTAGTACAGTAGTAGTAGTAGTAGGAGCTCCTCTGGATCTAAGCCTCATGGCTTATTCATAGTTCCTTCGGTATTGGTTTGGTTTTATATGTTGTATGGGTTTGATCAGCCAGTTCAAGACGTTCCTTATCATAACCATATTATCATATACCATCTCTTTAGTTTAAACCAAATTTGGTCATCAATGTATTTTTTTAATTTGTTAGGTTTTCATTCTCAGAGTGTGCTTCATTCTAAATCTAAGCCCAATTTCTTTTTTCTCCAAATGGTGGAGGCTGTGTTCAGAACAGAATTAGAAACAATAATACCCAATATTAATTATAATAATTTTAAAAAAATCAATCTAGCAAACTTGCACATCATGACCAAAGGTCGAAAGGAAGGAAAAAAGATGCTTACCACATAATAACTAGAGAATTAAAAGATGAGATCACTGATCAGAATCAGACACTACAAGTACAACAAAGTTTTAGAATGTACACACACACGTTGAAAAAGATTATGAAATTACATAAAAGTTACAGCCTCTAGGTAAACCTTTAGCCCAAACTTCTTAGTAAAAACCAAAGACTTGAAAGAGATACTAAAATACACATACAGCACATACAAATCTTCACTAATCAAAAACTAGTTATAGGATTATGTTCAATGATTAAAACATTAGTTCTGGGTTGTATGCAGCAAGCATTGAACAAACATGGAATTGCCATTGGTAAGTCTGCAAATCAAGTCAACACAGTGCATAGCTTCAAATATTTAGGAGCCATTGTATCAGACAGTGGGTCCTGACAGGAAGTCCTCTCCAGGATCGCACAAACAACTGCTGCCCTGACAAGGTTGAAGCCCATTTGGAAAGACAGGACCATCAGTCTACATTCCAAAGTAAGACTGCTGCGCTCCCTTGTCATCTCCATCTTCCTATATGCTTGCGAAGCATTGACCCTCACAGCAGATCTACAACGAAGAATACAAAACATGGAGGTGAGGTGCTACAGAAGACTTCTGGGCATTTCCTATACCCAACACATCACCAACGACGAAGTCCAACAGACCATCACACAAGCCATTGGACAACATGATGACCTGCTAACAGTGGTGAAGAAACGGAAACTCCGATGGTATGGCCACATCACCAGATCATCAGGCCTTGCAAAGACCATTCTGCAAGGCACAGTGCAAGGAGGTAGAAGAAGAGGCAGACCGAAAAAGAGGTGGGCTGACAACATCCGAGAATGGACTGGTTTGACACTGAGCGAAGCCATCAGGGCAGCTGAGAACAGAGAAAGATGGAGTATGCTGGTTAAACGATCTGTGGTGCCCGTACGACCTCAGGGTTACAGGATAGGATAGGATAGGAAGTCTGCAAAGCAATTATGTGCTGAGGCCAAATAGATAACGCATAAACATTATATGCAGGATGGCCGTATCACCACTGGTGGTACAGACTGTATCACCAGACTACAAACTAATAATAATCATACATGTATCATGCATTACTACCATTAGGGAGTTGAGAACTAACACAATTAATTAATCAAACAATCAGCTGAATGTAGCTTTTATTAATTTAAGTTTAAGACCGATGATTGAAACTAATAAGGACGCTTTAAAAAGTTTGTTTATGACCTCTGATTGTATAATTCAAAATATGGCTCACATGCTTGGCAGTGTAATTAAAGTGTTAACCTTTTCACTAACTTCATCAGTGTTACCTATCGTCTTTTTTATTTGTATTTTATGTATTTTATTTTGTATAAAAAAAGATCAGAGTTTGACTAAGCTAACTGTTATAACTGATAGTGATAAATTTGATTCAAGTGTAAAACAGTAATTAATAATAAAATTTATTCCAACACTCTACAGGAAATAGCACGGCATTTATGGCAAAGCTTTTGTTTCATTGCCATTGGCCGATATTCCGTTGACGTGATGGAACCCCATGATTTTTACATAACTAAGTTTGTTTTGCCTCTAACTTAGTAATAGTCTGGATTTTAAATTCGTTCATGCATGCCACCCAGCTCTCCGAGCTAAACACGCGTTCTAGCTGCTAATATGACCAAAACAGAACAGAGGTACACACATCTTAAGTAATATCTGCAACAAAGGTTAATTTCAGATGACAGATCAGCAAATGGTTGTTCTTATATATGTATTTTACTATTTATTTATTAATGCCTGAAAGTGGCAGCTTTTAAAAAAATGATTTTGTGAATTTCATTGGCCTTTTTTTTCTTAATGGGTGTAAATTATTGTACTTTACTAAAAGTGCCCAAACTTATTTTGTTGTATATATATCTGAATTTGAGCCCTACCAAAGTTCTTATACATGTCATGTGTTGTGTTCTCACTGCCAGGTTACTCATTTATTTGTAAAGTAAGGCATCAGTTAAGTGTTGAGTAGATATTAATATTATGCTGTATTAGTCATGTTATTATTTTTAAATGTTAAGGACCTGATGCGAGTAAAATGGAAATTGCTGAAACTAGTGAAAGGGAAGCACATGCAGGTGCCGAACAGGAGATGCTGCTCATCGCAGTACGAGATAATGACCTAGATGTGAGTTATACTTGGATTTTTAACAAAATTTTGTTTTCCCATGTTTACTATTTATGTGAGCTCATGATAGTGATGCATGAATTTGCTAACTCAACTGCAATTGTCAGGTTGTTGAATAAATTAATATAACAGTCAAATATTTGCAGGCCTCCACGTCTGCTTATTTTTAATCTGACCAAAATACCTTTCTGTAAAAATGACCCAAATCAACAAAAATCAGCATGGATGTGCTTTCACATTTTTTTTTTTATTTAGTATGATGGTTAATAATAGATAAATGTTCATTTTCTTGTGTGTTACAGGCTGTTTTTATTTTTTAAATCAACAGTCCTTACCTTTGACCTACCTAGTTATGGAAAGCTTGTATCCACCCGAGATAGTTATGGGTGAATAAACAATCATTGTGATTGATGGTCAGGTTATTGTTATTTATTTTTATTTATTTTTTGACAGTGTACATTGTCCTTTATTTTAATCCAGAAAATTCTGGGCTGCATCCCCCAGGGAAGGCGTTGTCACATCTTGTAGCATGCCCAAACCCAAACTACCTGATATTACTTGGGTGGGTGGATAAACAATGCCATGTCCTGCCCTAGACCATGCAGCCACAATGTTCACAATTTACAGAAGAAGAAGAGATTACTCTTATATAGCGCACTTACAAGCTCAGAGAGCTTCTCAAAGCGCTGGCCACTACAATCCAGCAATCACAAAATAGTTTGCTTAAGTCAGGATTCGAACCCACGTCGCCCGAGACGCACGTACACAAGTCGTGCGCTCTGACGACTGAGCTATCCCTGCCGCACAATGAATGATTGGTGTACATATCCAGTACTGCAGTAGATAGTGATGAGTACACTGTATATGTTCTGATGTGGTTGTTATATTAAGGGATATATTTTTCAGGCTGTCATGGACAGTGAACTGGAGGAAGAAGATGCAACACTCTCATGTGCAATGTTTTCTGCTTTCAAAACTCCATCATCTGGAGACCAGGATGCTCATGTGCAAGAAGGTACAATGTATTTACAATGTTGTTGTTGTATCAAATTTTATTCATCAGACATAAGTTGTACTGATAAATGTACATTTTGCAAAAACCATAGACCATTTATATGCAAAAACGTACTATTCAACAAATACCTGAAACATGTTGTATTTACAATGAAAGACATGTCTTTTAAGTAAAGAGGGCGGGGGAGTGGGTGGGTGGGATATGGTGTGCCGGTGTTTCTCTATCCACATATTGCTTTAACTCAGCAAAAAACTTCGGTTTTGCATCCTTAATTAGACACTTAAAGTTAACCTGGAATGCCCCCTAATATGTGCATAACAAAAGTTATCTTGCACTGGAAAGTGCTCTTGAGTCAATATGAAGATGTTTCAGGTATTTGTTGAATAGTACGTTTTTGCATATAAATGGTCTATGGTTTTTGCAAAATGTACATTTTTGCAGAATTTGGCACAATTAAAATTTAGAACAAAAAATCCCCCATACCTGCCTTCCACTAAAACAAAATAAAACAAAAAACCCAACATAAATTAAATTTAAAAAATCAACTGTATTTGGTAAGATTAGGGCTAATAAAGATTTGATCTTATTCTTAAGCTGATATTTTGCAGCGTATGGATTTAGGAATGGTGCTTCAGACCAGTTCATTCATATTAGTATCTCTTTAACATGTTTTTGTATTTGTCCAGAAAGAATAAAATACAGTTTTCTGGATACCTTTCAGAGATATGCCTCCATTACAGATTTATTAGCATTGCATCATATGCATAATAAATGACTACACCTGTATAAACAACTTTATTGTTAATTGCATACTATAGTATTAAACCAATGCTTTATTGGCCATATTGACTTTGCACTTTTTCCCCTTTCTTTTCTATCAAGTATCATACTTTTCAACGCAAGATGATAATATTAATTTGTGAGTAACGTCTTCCTTTATTAAGAAAGTTCTGTGAAATTTTTTGACTTGGTGACCTCCTATGTAACTGTTCAACTCTGTGTGTTCCAGCATTGCAGTTTCTCCCCTCAATCACACCGATCTCACGGAAGCAGCTAATGGTGTCCAGCCAGCTCAACTTCACTCTCACTCAAGTTAAGCCAGCAACAGAACAGCCAGCAGCAGCTAAGAAGTCAAGCCGACACAGCTTCTCAACAGCATGAGTCGGTTCAGCGTGCCAGTCAGTCTATTCACAAAGGGTTAAATGGCCACAACCAAAAGATGTTCACCTGTACAGAATCAACATATACTCATAACAGCATACAAATACCTGAACAAGCGTCTGATGCAGAGTCTGAGGAGTTTAATGATTTGATAAGCAACCCAGCACTAAACGAAAGCAAGATTAAAAAATCCTCAAAGCCCTCACGAATGTGCCCATTCTGTTGCAAAAATTGTGGTGAGAAACTCTCAAGGCACCTAAACAATGCAGTAAACCCATTATATATATACAAAATGTGCTTTCCAAAGAACCCACTCAAGATATTTGAACCTTCAACCTCTGCATACATGTACCAGATGTGCACAAGAATTTCTAATCATGTAGGGAATTGTGCTTTATGCATGTTGGATATGTCAGTGAAAAAAATATGGACCAATAAACTAGTCTTGCAACTTCGGGATGATTAGTACATGTATTCTTACCTGTATCAATGTGATGGAGAACACTTCCGACATGAGTGATTTACTGGATCGCAAGAGGAGCTTGATAAATATTTTCGTTTATCTGTGCCGAGTGGCCCATATGCTTAAAGAACAGGGCCCTCTTAAAGGCTCTTTCCTTCAGGCAATTCAAGTGCAGCATACATGGTGCTAACTCTGTGTCGATTTTTAGTGGCATTGATTCGAGCTTTGTTTTGGATACCGGCTTCCTTGCATACAGTGTCCAGAGCCTGCCAACCCGAGACATGAGTTGATGAATTTTGTGTGCAGGCAAAAACATACAGGTAGTCCTTTGGTATGCCAGCCATTTCCCTTGCTTCATTGTCACATAGGCGATTCATTGTATCCACTGTGTCCTTGGGAAACAATATCGGGACAAGATGATTATTGCCTTTTCCAGTCTGGTAGGTGACTTTGTAATTATCCAACATTTCCCGGTGTAGTGGATCATCCACTGCATCAGCCTTTTGCTTGTCAATCCAAACATCTTCCTTTGCTTCCTGCCATTCCCTGATTTTCATGCGGAAAGGCTCACCCCTCCCCCCTCACCCCCACGCCTTGCATTGTATTTGTAGAGTATCAATTTTATGTTAAATAGTATGGATGTTTTTCTCACTAAATGGTGCCATTGGCTGGGAGCATAATCCCTATGATTCTGATGTTCTTAAAATTCTACAAAAAAGCCTTATTTTCCGATCTTCAAAAGCCCATAACTTTTTTATTTTCTGGCCGATTTTCAAAATTCAAACTGTTTTGTGACCGTGAAACTAATTAAAAAAAGCAAACCTGCTCCTCAAAATTTCAAACAAAAAGCATGTGGACAAGCTACTTTGTGTTATAAAAAAGCTGAGAAAAGGCTGAAGGTGGCAGCCAAGTGGGAAGATGAAAAAGAAACAAATGTATTGTTGCAGATGGTCCATATTTATAAATGAATGGTTTAGTTATTGTTTTTAGATGGTTATTTCCCCTTTTTTATGCTAAAGTTTGAAGCCATTTCTTAGCCGTTTTATAAGCGTTTGCATTAATTGTTTATAGCTGCAAAGTTTTACTTTTAGTTTGCTTTATTTTAAAGCTTTTGGCTGGCGTTTTTTTTTTCTCCATGTGAGACATCTATGCAATAACATTTCATCATCTATCCAATATTTCATTGCATGATGTTAGTTGACGAGAAAATAATGTCGATGTCCTTAGCATCAATAACAGAGTTTCATTATCATTAATTTTACTTAGTGCTGTATATTGTTGAAACCCTTTCAAATGTGGTTGCATCACATTTTCATTGCTGTTCATTTTTACATTGATTTATTTCAATAAATCATGTTATCCAGCATTGGTGTTAATTTTGACCTGGATAATGTCTGTACCAAAACAGTGAACGTTACATTTTTAATTTTATTATGTCATCCTCCTGTGGTGCTGAGTGAAAAGTAGTAAAATACACTGTTTAGGTCCACTTCAAGCTAACTTTGGATTTCCTTGTAGCCCAAATAATATACAGTGTAAGGCAGAATGTTCTGATGCATCAAAATACTGACTTTGATTTTGAAAAATCCAGCATGGTCTGCTAAATCATGAAGTGCATCGTCCAGCGTAAAGTGCTGCTGAAGGTAATTTTACACTCAAGACACCCCCACTGAGACTTGGGTTTGCAGCCTTACTGTACTTAATTTTTAAACTGCTTTGGTCTGATGGTTGTAGAAAGACAGAAGATGGATTGTACTGATAGAAAGACTGATGGTTTGTAGAAAGACAGAAAGACCTATGTTTAATGGTACTTTGTTTTGAACTGCTTTGGTCTGACGGTTTGTATAAAGATGAATTGTACTGATAGAAAGACTGATGTTTAATGGTACTTTGTGTTAGAGAAAAGCTGAGAAAAGGCTGAAGGTGGCAGCCAAGTGGGAAGATGAAGAAGAAACAAATGTATTGTTGCAGATGGTCCATATATATAAATGAATGGTTTAGTTATTGTTTTTAGATGGTTATTTCCCCTTTTTCATGCTAAAGTTTGAAGCCATTTCTTAGGCGTTTTATAAGCGTTTACCCCTTGGGGTCATGAGCAATCTTGCCACTGTAGATTGTTCTAACCTATAAAGGGAAAAGGGAAAGCCCCAGTTGAAAACCTGTCTTGACTTTGTAGGCATGACCAATTCACTGCGGCAACAGTACCCCCGTTGGGATGCCGGGGGTTTCAGTATAAATAGTATCCCCACTTTCTGGAAATTTAGTGCTTTAAATTCCCACTGTCGCTGTCTTCCTCATTTACTCTTTCCCATTCCTGCTCTGTCCTATCACTCTGCTATACTATCTTCTTCTTCGCTAGATCAATGACCTACCCTTTTTCTTGAAAACTCTTCCTGGACAAGACTCCTTGTTTGTGTATGAGGTCTGTTGGATCAGCTTGGGAGTGTTGGACGCTTTCTGCAAGGTGGTCACTAGGGCTTCCTATGATGTTATTATTTAGCACTATAGGCATTTTATATATATGTTTTGTTGATAATTTATAATGATGTTTGTGTTCTATTTTGTTTTTGTAACCGGGGGTTCGAGTAGTTGGGGTAAAGCCTCAGCCGTCCCCTGCGTGGGATGTCTTTATTGTAAAGTGACTGGCCGGTGGAGGGCATTCAATTTTCCCACTAGGGTTGTTTCAGCAGATCTTTTATGCGGATCGGTGGTTGTCCGGTCCTGATTTGGCTCGGAAGAGTCCACTGGACCTAAAGCAACAATCAATCAATCAATCAATTATAAGCGTCATTGTCATTGTTTTAGATGGTTATTTCCCCTTTTTTATGCTAAAGTTTGAAGCCATTTCTTAGCCGCTTTATAAGCGTTTGCATTAACTGGCGTTTTTTTTCTCCATGTGAGACATCTATCCAATAACATTTCATCATCTATCCAATATTTCATTGCACGATGTTAGTTGACGAGAGGATAATGTCGATGTCCTTAGCATCAATAACAGTTTCATTATCATTAATTTTACTCAGTGCTGTATATTGTTGAAACCCTTTCAAATGTGGTTGCATCACATTTTCATTGCTGTTCATTTTTACATTGATTTATTTCAATAAATCATCATGTTATCCAGCATTGGTGTTAATTTTGAAAAGTTTAGGTGTGTGTTGTCACTTTTGAATAAAATGTTGGCTTTGCCATTCGTCCCGCTGATCATTGGAGGGAGAGAGAGAGAGAGAGAGAGAGAGAGAGAGAGAGAGAGAGAGGAGAGAGAAGGAGAGGAAGAGAGAGAAAGAACAAAACAATAATTATTATTATTATAAAACACAAACATGTTTATCAAATAGTGAATTTAATTTATATTGGCCCATATATAATGTCATGATTTTATTTTTAAACATTTTAAATTACCATTAGTTTTTACAGCTGATCATTTTCTACTGCAAATAGGTCTGCTTAAATAGTCCAAGCATTTTTTTTTAAGCATACGTTTGTTATGAAGAAAAAAAATAACTGCCATTAGTCCACCACAGAAAGATGACTGGATAATTATTCAAAGGATTCTGTATTGTCCTAACACAAGTATCTTGCAGTGCACATAAAATGGGGTGTAGATAAAACAAGAAGAAAATAATTCAGCATTTCCATAACCTGGTTATAGTTGCAAATACAGCATACACTACAAGTACAATTCATACCACACGCTTACTCATGGATAGAGTTGTCACATTTCCACACACGCATTGTATTGTATACACAAGAACATTATTCACAGTGAGATAAACACACCCATACAATGATATTTATCACATATCACTCTAGCTCTCTGCGGTCCGAACCCTGCCACACTCAGAACCAAACTCATTTGTCCACACACTTAAAATATTATTACCTACATTCAGCCCACTGTTACCTCCACACTTGCTCTAACGAGGTATCTTCATAATAACAAGTAAAACTGGTATAAATGTTGACCTGGCGGAACTAGTGGCAATATGGTAATAACAGAACAAGCTATATGATGGCTGTGAAAAAAAATAACAGAACATCCAAATGCATGAACATAAGAAAATGATAAGGCTTGTATATATACAATACTAAATTATTCACACACACACCTACACAAAAAATATTTCACTTTACTGGTGTTCGAACAAAAACAATTTTGACAATTGCGTTCTGATTATCTGTCCTGTGATCTTCTCGGTGTACAATTTCCCTAAATGGTGCAGTCTTATCTTCAGATATGAATCAGCACAAGTTCTGACCAAGGTGAAAATGTGGTTGGTAGTGGGTGTAGTATCAAACATGTGACGGTGTAGGCATGAAAACAACTGCTTTTGGTTTGCATAAACCAGAACATCCTTGACAATAGAAGTCAAAAGAGTGTTAAATTTAGGAAGGCCATTTGCCATCATTTTTATTTCTCTTTGCACAAATTTCTCTGTTTGAGTGCAAAGGGACAGAACACTAGCTGAGGGGATAACTAAACCACCCCTGTTTTTGAAGCTAACAAATACCCCCTAAACTTCTTTCCATCCCATTCCACATGTTTCTTGATGGCCATTTCATCCATGACCAGGCCACAAACAAGCTCGTCTTTATTTCTTCTTGCAGACAATACTTTGGCCTTCAAAGCTACCATGACTTCTTTAGTAAAACCTGGCTCCCCCGAGATGGCTGAATACCACCGGCGAAGAACTGCAGGGTGGGGCAAATTCAAATCAAAAGTTTTTCTCACAAAGCGATATGCTTTTGCTGAATAAAAGCTCAGTGTCATGGCAAAGACTTTCAGTTCGTGGTTATAGTATATGTCTTTCCCTTTTCCAACATTTTCTTCAACAGATCTTTTGGTACCCCTGAAAAGGTTGAATCCAACAAATGAGCACACTGTGAAGACACCAAGTCTTTTTGCTTTAGTGTGTTTACTACACTTTGAAGGCTTTCTACCTTTTTTTCAACTTGCAGCATTTAGTCTCTTCCTTTTTCATTTTTTTCCTCAATTGTTTATTTTGTTCTAGCAAATTGTCTACCTTACTTTTCATTTTGCGTGGGCTTTCATGCATGAAGTAGCTGTGATCATTGCAAATGTCAGACTCCACCGCAATCGGTGGCTGGGGATCTGCAGAATCCAATGATGTACAAGGCCCAAGATTAAAGACGTCAACACTTGAACAGGCAGCGAAGGAAGGAGCTGGTCTCTCTTTTGGTGGTGCACGCTGCTTAGACTCCTGAATCATAATAATAATACCAAAATAACAATAATAAGGATGACAATAGTAATACAAAAACAATATACAGTTTAGGCAGTTGTGGATCTCGGCCTATCAAATATCATACACGTGTATACACACACAAGAAATATGTCACTTTACTCGGATGATCTGCCCTGTGTTTTTTTTTTATCTGTATATATGTGCAGTCTTATCTTCAGATATGAATCAGCACAAGTTCTGACCAAGGTGAAAATGTGGTTGGTAGTGGGTATGGTGTCAAACACGTGACTGTGTAGGCATGACAACAGCTGATTTTGGTTTGCATAAACCAGAACATCCTTGACAATAGAAGTCAAAAGAGTGTTAAATTTAGGAAGGCCATTTGCATTTCTCTTTGCACAAATTTTCTGTTTGATTGCAAACTGAGAACATTGCTTGAGGGGATAACTAAAACACCTCTATTTTTGAAGTTCACAAATAGATGTGTCAAAAAATATAGTTGATGTCTTCTGATAATTTAGCACTTTGGATCAAATGATCCATACCAAGTCAAAGTGGGAAGTAGCATGTACCTTTTTCAAATGCAGCAAAAAGTCGAAGAGGGTAGGCACAGCATCAGGTCGAAGTCTTGTTGTTTGACCGGTCCGATCAAACATCTTTTGTTCAAAGTGCTGGCTGCAAATCTTTGTGTGGGCCGTTGTTGTGAAGAAATCCCTTCGAAGGTTGTTGATCCATTTTTTCTTTTTCTCTTCATCTCTGGGAAAGCTGTAGTGATGAACAGAGGGGAAAATACTAAAATAATAGCGTACATGAACAAATATTTACTTTTTATGCCCTCTACTTCCTTAACTATTAATATTATTCTTCATTATTTTTTTTTATTCATTATTATTATTATTATTATTATTCATATTATTTCTTTCTGTATTGATCAGGGGCGTGTCACACCCTCCAAAATGATGAAAAATAAATAAATTAATTAAATAAAATCACACCAAAAGAAAAGGTAGGATGTGACGCTCTTGTTTATTTTTTTTTTAATTATTTTTTGGGGCATGCATGCATGCCTGAACTAGCATGCTTATGGAAAATTCATCTGGAAATGGTTGTGACTGTGTAAATGCAGAATTATGGCATACAATACATACTATAATATTCAATGTATTTATGTATGTATGCACAAACTAATACCTACATCAGTACGTGTATACAATACCCACATGAAACATAGATCTATTTACACTACATCAATTGCTTATTTTTTTTAGCATTGAAGTGTGACTTTTAATCTCAACAAAGGTCTGCAAATTCAACCCAAACTGAAAATGTGACACAGGCAGAGTTATCTGTAGACCTATGGTTTTGTTTACAAAGTCTACAAGAAGTGATACAACTACCAGTTTCACTTTCAACAATCAAATATCACTTCTATTTTGCATGCGTGGTGGTTGCACATCTTGACCATGAATACAATGGAGAGGGGGAATGAAAGCAGAAAAAAAAAAGATTTGTCTCTTATCTTTTTGTGAGATGCATAGGCCTATCGCTTTTGTTGCAGCACTTTGAGCAATTCTAGTACACAGATCACCAAGTGCAAGTTACTGTCTCTGTTAAAAAATAAAATAAAATAAAATAAAATAAAATGTGCTTACCTGTAAAATGTGATCCCTTCAGCAATTGCTTTCTGCGACGAGGGTCGATTATTGCAATTAATTGCACAGCAGTAAACCATTTTAGCGTTTCGTCACTATGCTTCCATGCTTCCAGACAGCACGCTTCAAGATGGCGGAAACTTCACTTCCAATTCTCCCGCAAGAGCCGTGGTGCGATAGGAGGCTGGCGCAGTCCAGTTCAGTTCAGTTCTGGAACGGCACCGCTGAAAACTCAGGCAGTCCAGTTAGTTTTCAGCTCAGTGTCTCTGACCAACATTGCGCATAATTAATAATTAATAATTTCATACTGGTGCAGTAATTTTGCATTTTTTATGCCTCAGAGGAATATGTGCTTATAAAGCTGTATAACGGAGACCTGTCTCTCAAAGGTACCTGTACAATATAGTGTCTTTTAAAGGTACCTCTTAGGGAAATGAAAACGTTAAGGAGACAAAAATTTGACCTAATTTTGGCTATATCTGAAAATACATTCCTAAATTCATTTGTTGCTATTTATATTAGCTGAAGAACTATTTAAAAGCATTTGTCAACATTGTAATAATAATTTCGATTTTTACTTTAGGATATATACACATTTATGTGAAATGTCTCTCAGATGTACCTATTATAATGGTGTCTCCGAAATGTACCATTAAGAGTTATATATATATATATATATATATATATATATATATATATATATATATATATATATATATATATATATATATATATATATATATATATATATATATATATATATATATATATATATATATATATATGACTGTGTGCATATATATTTGACTGTTCTGCATGAGCTTGAAGTTGCTAGTTAAAAGATAGGATAGGAGGAAGTTGCTAGCTAAAAGCATTAGTAAGAAGGTTGCCCTTTTTGGGAAGAGTAATGACAAGCGACTGGGGCCATGATGTAGACCCATCCCAACTCTGCCAGATCGTGTTACAAATAATGGTGAGAGCGTCAATCATCGCTTCTCCTCATGCTTGAAGCAATTCTGCGGGCATGTTGTCCACTCCCGCTGACTTCTTTTTCTTCAACGATTGCACTGTTGCCTCAACTTCTTCTTGGAGAATTGGGAGGATTTATTGTTCTTCTGCGTTCTAGGGACATGCTAAAACTGAGGGGTCTTTGTTTGTTTGTGTGTTTGTAAAGGTCAGAGCAGTACTCTCTTTATTTATCCAAGACTTCTTGTTCTTGTGTAAGGCACAAGCCTGGCATGCTTTGGATCGTGGAGACCTTGGGCTGTTTAACACTTGTCAGCCGCTTCACAGTCTGGTAGGCCTTTGCTGTTGTTCTTGTTCAGACTGTTCTCTATTTCCTGGCATTTATCTTCTATCCAGTTCTCCTTTGCTGTGCGCGTGCCTTTTCGCATGTCACTGTTGATTTTTTGGTAGGCATCAGCTCCCTTTGAGGTGTTCTTTTTCTTTTTAATCTCTCTTCGTTTGTTACACCGGTCCAAAAGTTGAATGTGTGATCCATGGTTTCGCCTTTGGGCGGTGCTTGCCAAGGATCTCAGTGGCAGCATCTGTCTCAGTTTAGTTGAAGGTGACGGTGTTAACATCTACTTCACCAGCTCCCAAAATGAGCAGTGGTGCAAATTCCCTCCAATTGTGGCTTGGAATATTTCTGCCGCCTCCGGGTCTTGCAGTTCGTCCATGTCGAACTTCGTGGTGTTGCACTTTGCTTTGTCTACTCTCTTCAAGTGGAGCCGGAAAGACATCATCACGAGATCGTGGTCACTCCCGAAGGTTGCAACTGGAAGAGTGCGTAGTGTGCCAATGTTGACCGATGATCTGAAGCGTTTATTGACCATGATGTAGTCAATCTAGTTGTGATGCTCCCCGCTGGGACTGTGCCATATCCATCGTCTGGATTTTTTGTGGAGACCAAGCGTGTTTGCCAGTATCAGATTGTTGTATCTGGCAAACTCCAAATCTCTCAGACCTCAGTCACTTGTCTCGTTGTTGCAGTGGGATCCACACGTGTCTTCCCAGTTGTGGTGCGCATCCTGGCCAACCTTGGCGTTCCAGTCGCCTTGCACTGTGACTATATCCTTCCTCGGGACTTTGTCAATGACAGCCTGTAGATGTTCATAGAAATAAGGACAGTAAAGGGTTGAAAAAAAAATCCTTGACTGTGCTGTCGGGATAGTCTGATGTTGGGGCGTAGGCCTGGATGATGGTGATGTTGAATGGAGCTGCTCTACTGGAAAAAGGGCGACAACCCATGACAGTTGCCAGAATGTCTTTGTGGACCAAGAATCCAACGCCGTGTTCGTTCCTGCCATCTCTCCCGCTGAAATAAAGCTTGTGGCCTTTGTCGGTCGTTGGTTTCACATAGGCCTTTACAGCGCAGTTTGCTGATACCTAGAATTTTCCATAGATAATGGTCCAGCTCGTTCTTCTAATTTTCCCTCCGCAGTTAGGGTCCTAACATTCCAGGTTCATATGACCATGTTGTCTCTCGTGCGGATCTTGTTAAGTTGTCCATCAGTGACCCACATCTCACCCCCGTACTGGTGGCCACCGGAAGGCGCGGTCCTTGGTAACCTGGGCGACGACGGATGCGGAATGGAGTGAGTGGTTCTTTTCATCATATGGCGTGTCTTGGGCAAGAAAGACCTGGCTGGGTTCATTCCTCTCCAGGCTGTTGGCCACAGCCGAAATCCACGAGTATAGTGTTGCTCGCCTTGGCCCCGAGCACGGCGCCGTTGAACTTATGGTAACTTGAGATTCCTCCGCCCTGACCGGTGACTTTTATATAGAAGACTTTCGCCTAGTGATGCCGTGGCGTGCTGACATCCCCCTTGTTTGTCGACTCTTAGGACGTGCAGGGAGACGTTGGGTCTATTCTATTCTATGCCCGAACCCACAGAGAAGATCTGGACAGTATCAATCTAGACAATTCGTGATGGAAATAAAAGGACCACACATATCATCTGTACTCACCAAAGTGTAGAAAAAAAAAAGATGGCACTTCCACGATGACAATAACAAAACCGCATAAGTACCGTCAACTGAAGTTCCTGGCGCGTCATTTAATAGAATGAAACCTTGTAAGTTGAGTTACCAGGTTTTATTTTATTTCTCGGTGTTTTTTTAAAACCACTTTCAGCTAAATAATCTTTATATAGAATTAGAAGCATATTTTCTAAATAATCATTTGTTTACGGTACAAACAATGTAAGATTTCTCTTAATAATATATTTTATCGGTAAATAACTTATTATTTACCTAAACAATACATTGTTTACGTACATCAATAATGATATAGGTAAATAAGGCATTGTTGCTAAATAAGGAATAATTTACCTATATAATGCTTTATTTTGCAGATTGTGTAAAATAAAGTATTATTTTAAAATGTTGCTAAGTAATTATTTGTTTACCTATATAATGCATTACTTAGCAGAATTTGCTAAATCATGTTTTATTTAGAAGGTGTTGTTAAACAATGCATTATTTACGTAAACAATTTATTGTTTAGGGACTGCAATTTTTATTATTTAGGGGATTCCAGGATTCGCCTGAACTCGGATTTTATCATTTGAATGCTTTTTATAATTAAATGCAAGGTCTTTCCAAAGATTGTGTATTTATATAGCGCTTTTTCCTATTAAAAATAACTGTTCAGAACGCAGTGCTAACGCTTTTACACACCAAAATTGAAAATCGTTCCTTACGATTAAAAAACAAACAAAAAACAAAAAAAAAACCAAGGATACATCAAATATAAAAAATATTTTTTTTAAAATGACTGACTGGGCGTAGCCAGTGGCGGTTCCAGACATGCCTGTTTCGAACTGGGAAACCAAGAGGACAAGGCGACACGAGATATGTTCTCCCCGCCTGACCCCGTCTTCTGCTTTTGGTGTGAGCAGGACAACATTTTCGGCAGGCATTTTATGCAGGTTAGTGGCAGTGACCTGCAGAGAGTGTCGTGGCACTAATAGCCGGCAATCCGATTTACTATCAACAATTTTTATTTCTTTCTTACGAGGGATTAATGAAATTGGCAGTTCGGGTCGGGCCGTGTTCTGGCCGAGAGGCCGGATTCAAAATATTCCGCTCGGCTACACTCACACACACACAACCACACGCGCGCGCACACACGCATATACCTAGATAGATAGATTGATTGATTGATTGATTGATAGAGGTAGGTAGATTAGATTAGATTAGATTAGATTAGATAACAATTTTACTTTGCAAGGGTTTTACATCTTACTAAATAGATAGGTAGGTATAGATAGGTAGGTAGGTATGTACATGGGTAGATAGATAGAGATATGTAGGTAGGTAAGTAAGGTAAATAGATAGATAGATAGATAGATAGATAGATAGATAGATAGATAGATAGATAGATAGATAGATAGATAGATAGATAGATAGATAGATAGATAGATAGATAGATAGATAGATAGATAGATAGATAGATAGATAGATAGATAGATAGATAGATAGATAGATAGATAGATAGATAGATAGATAGATAGATAGATAGATAGATAGATAGATAGATAGATAGATAGATAGATAGATAGATAGATAGATAGGTAGATTAGATTAGATTAGATACACACACACAAACACGCACACCTACACACACACACTGGCAGATTGGGTTGGGAAGAGACCTTGCGGAACAGACTACTGTTGTGGAAGATGGTTAATGAGCAAAGGTAAACGATAAGAGATGAGTTTTTATGTTTTGTTTGAAGGAAGAGATCGAGGGTTTGCTGCAGAGAGAAAGTGGGAATTGATTCCAAGCAAACGGACCAAAGGCAGAGAAAGAGCGGGATCCGGCAGAAACAAGTTTGGTTCGAGGGACTCGAAGAGTTACAGAGGATCAGAAGCTGAGCGGAGGTCGCGTGATGGTGTGTGCAGATGGATGCTGTTTGAAAGGTAAAAAGGAACAGAACAGTTGATGCACTTCAAACAGAGAAGGTCAACTTTGTAAAGTATTCTGTGTGAGACAGGCAGCCAGTGAAGGGGGAAGAGCAGTGGGGTGTTGTGATCAGACCTTTTTTGTTTTTGAAGATCAGGCTAGCTTCAGAATTTTGAACTCGTTGAAGGAGGTGGATGGATGATGCAGAAAGAAGTGAGTTGCAATAGTCCAGTCGTGAAAGGATGAGAGATGTAATTAGTTTTCTGTACTTACGAATAAGGCATGACTGCTGCTAAATCGTCCAATATTGGGCGACGTTTGGACGGAAGATAATCCTGTCAGTTCCACCATAAGTAGCGAGCAGCTCCAAAGCCGACCATCAGGATAAGCTAATATTAAATTCACCATTAACACACGTTCTGGCTATTTTCAGTTGCTTCGTGGCCTTTGCTATGGTATTGTACTGGTACCCGTTTCGTACAAAACGAAACTTCCTGATTGTTATCATGGACAAAAATAGCGACAAAGGACGACGCAGCTACAGTAAAAAAAAGTGTAGTCTTTTATGTTGCCGGTGCAGCTACGACCATAACTTTTAACGACTGTCAGACTGAAATGATAACTTATTTCCCGAATATTCCCGTACTACCAAACTACCTCCGTCCTTTCTCTTCAGGAAAAAAAAAACTCTTTTTGCATGCTTTCTGTCTGTTTATGTCTGGCTGGCTGTACGCATGCTCTCTATCTTTCTACACAGGCCTTCAGACCTTTTTTTGTATTACATTAGGTGGTGCCAGTTAACGTTTTTTTTTTAAAATTAAGTATGGTTATTTGCCTTGTTGCAAAGTTATGTTATTTAATTTCTTCTTCTTCTACCTTCAGTTTTAAATCTATGCTCCTCTATGTGTGAATGCCGGGTATACGGTTAGACTATATGAGTGAGTGACTGAAAGGACTGATTGTAAGATTAGCAAATTAATGCTAAGGTCATTTCTTCTCGTAATAAAATATTGAATCTGAATCTGTCTCTCTCTCTGTCTCTCTCTGTCTCTGTCTCTCTCTCTCTCTCACACACACACACACACACACACTCACCCACACACCCACACACACACACACACACACACACACACACAGATTCTAGTCAAGTGTATTGGTACTTCTCATCACCTGTAAACACAAAATTCAACTGAACCCATCCAAACTACTGTAGAAAATATCCAGTCTCTCAGTATTCTCTCCCCCTAAAATTAGACAATCTCTCTGAAGTTTCCTGATAATCACAGTTTCACAGTTGGCCTAAAGGACGAATTAACACTCCCCTCCCTCCCGCCTCTTCCCCCCTCCCCCATTCTCCCACTCCCAACCCTGCTAACAAAGCCTACCCAGCAATCTCTTTCGCAATTGGAATTCTCTTTCTCAGACAGTACTTGCTACGCGGCCTAGCATTGACCCGTAAAGACGTTGTTAACCCATGCAGTTACGTGGGCGCAAGGTTAGGACCGTTACTTGCGGGGGAGGTCCTGAAGGTTACCGGGTACCGAATACTGTAACAGTATCCCTAGGGCACTGTTTGCATGTTATGGTGTAGCATATTTGCTTTCGCTATCCATGTAGATCCATATTTAAATATTAACCGGCCCGCGATGATGAAACAACGCGTGGGACCAGGGCACACGTAAGGAGAGTTTGACTTCGACAAGTTGGTCGGGTTTTATGTGATTTAAAGGTATTATGCCATTATTTTAATGGTTAAATTGGTTTTTTTGGTTGGTTGGTTGTTGTGTTAACGTCTTCTCCATGAGGTATTATAATTAAGGGAGTAAACTGAAGAAAAATGACACAATAATTAAGGGAGTACATTGAAGAAAAATAAAACAATCTTAATAAGAATTTCACATGAACTTGTTGAATGCTAGTTGTTTTATTTATCCTCTCCACATCTCCATCCCCCCACCCCCTCTAGCCAAGCCCATACACGTGGAGTAAGCGACTTATGTATTAAAACTCCTACTTTTAAAAAAGGTTCCAATGTTGTAGCACGGCTTGAAGAAGCAGATAAAACCTAACCTTCGGGAAAAAAACTCCTTCAATGTGATAAGATGTTGACAAGTGAAAGGTTTGCCGGCGAATTATATTCTATGATTTGGGTACATATTTTATTCTACCGTATGGTGAATATAGTATATATGGGGTGTGACGGTGGGTCTATTGTTGCTGGGCTCTGCACAATGGAATGCTATTACCCACTTGTCTTTCGTCTGCGGGGATCGGCTAGTTAAATCACCCTATGACTAATCTTAATACATTTATATGTTTGGCCCGGTCTGTGTGCAGGGTTACAGAGACAGGGAGAAAAGTGTAATAGATTTACTGACACATTAGCTCTTGCGTGGCTATGTAACATAGGAAGTCCCGCCACTTGTTAACAGTAAATATCACACATTTATTTCCTCTACTCTACATCTAATTCTCTAATCACTATATTAACTTAATTGTCCACAACGTAATACAGCTAGGATTAACTTAACAGTCCAAGATTCACTTTGAGTAGTTCACTCTTTGATGGGTCTATTCTGCTACTGTTCTCGATACTTGCTACTGTCTCATCACTGAGCTTTGTTCTGGTTTTGCCTAATGTTCGTTTTCGGGAAGAGTGGATTATCGCACAGTCCTTTATAGATCAGTGTTTGTGCACTTCTTCTAGAGCACTTAACTTGATCGTTGAGGTGCGGGGCTGTTGTCGCCTGGTCTTGTTTGTTGACTACTGAGCTATCGTAGCGCAGTGCTCGATGCTCAAATGCAGGCCGAATGTCAGGGTTGACTCTCAGTGGTCTATCTCCTGCCTCGGACCAAGCCTGCTCATCTGCAAAACATAAGACGAGTTTCTGCAACGCCTTGTTTACAAAGGGTGTGCAGAGCGTCTCACTGATGGCAGAAACAGCCCTCAGTTGAGATCACATCCACTTATACAGATAAGGGACGAACAATCTTCTAAGTCCGTGGACCACTGGAATCTCCAACATACTTCCTATGCATATACATCACATGGCTACAATAAACACCGGGAGAAGTAACTAATAATATACACATTCTCCGGTACAGCCACTGGTCTGCAATAATACAAATAGGAGAAACAACAGTTAGTCAGTGAGGCTACCTCGTGGTCTCGAAAACAGGTCGCGTGGTCAGCCACGTGGTCAAGCAAAGTTTTACTAACATTCACAAGTATAAAACATGGCAAGACTTCACGAACATAATCCAATAATAATATCAATAAATCGCGATGAGACAAAAGATTGATCATTTACCTTTTTGACATTGTCAGGCTATGGCTATACTGCGATGAATGAATTTCACCCGTCACCTGCGTAGTCTTCTGAAAGAGCTTTCAGTGTGTGCTTCCTTCTCAGGTGAGAGTTAGACAAAAAATGATCTACCTTAACGTAGTTGCAACTAAAGCGCGCGAAATCTCGTGAGCCTTAGCGCCCTCGTGCGGGGGCGGATATAGGTCAGCGGGATTAGGTCACGGCATACCTTAGCGAGAATTTTCCTTACCTATGCTTATAACATTCCTAACTAGTGTCGTCTGCTAGGCATCGACTTTACATTACAAAGGCTAAAGCAAGATGAAGTTTTAAGGCAAGTACCTTAGTGCAGAGTCTAAACTAGCCTAATGTGACATGGGTCAGGTAAGGAGACTGGACTACGAGTAATACAGTGTGAAGAGGCAATGAAGGTTTTGTTATGGAACTGTAAAGGTGGGCTATTTTGAGAGTTTGGTGCCCCCTCGCAACCCCACTCTCACACGCCATCCTATTTTGAACTTTGACCTGATTTAGGTAAAACTTGTGCTATAGTAGCTTACATTTTATTAAACATGTGTTTTCTTGCTTTGATAACTGTGCTGTTATCTCTTTATTGAAGAGTCTACTACCTTTCTCTGTTCTACTATTTCTATAGCTAGTTCATGTATGAATGTCATTCAAGGCGCGGTGCGTGACACAGACGTCTGGCTTTACTTATTATACGTAAGGATCCAGTTTCAATGACAAGATGTGCATTACTTCCGTAGGCGAGGTCAAGGGCTGGGTATATAACGTAACTAATTGTTTGTGTAAACGGGCGCAAGCCTAATGCACTTTAATGAAATAGAACAACAACGGTAGTGCCGTTATCCAGTTGTTGTCTGTGTGTGTGAGTGTGCGGAGACATAAGACTTGAAATGGGTGACTAACCTTGCTTTTTATGCAGAAAATGGGTGTGTGTATTAGTCACCCAGTGTTTTCCAGCCACCCACTTTTTTCTAAGTACACAGGAGTGCTCTTTTAGTGCATGGGAGTGCAGTTGTAGTGCATGAGAGTGTTCTAAGTACAAGGGAGCGCTCTATCCGGGACGGAGAAAATCCAGTCAATTTTCGGGAAATTTTGCAAGAAAGTTCGACCTATTTCGTCGCCTATGTCACGTGGGGTTTATGGGCTCTGCACAATGGAATTATGGACCCTCACGTTTATTCGGTGGGAACTGCTAGTAAGTCACCCTATGAATTACTTTAATAAATTTATTTGTTTAGCTCGTTCTGTGTTAAGGTTGGGGTACAGAAATAGATAGAAAAATGGTAAAAGATTACTGTCACACTAGCTTTCACACGGCTATGAATCATATGTAGTCCAGCCACTTAATAACAGTTAAAATCACACATTTATTGCTTCTACTCTATACAAGATTCTCTAAGTACTAATCTAACTTAAAAAGTCTCTTTCACTGCTAATAGTTCGATCGCTGATAGTCTAGGCAGCTGTTATTTCTTCCTCGGGCACTTGCTATTATATTTCATGTAGATTTGGACTACTGTGGTCCGTTTTACAGTTTCTGGAGAGTTGGACTACTGTGGTCCTGGTTTGATCAGTTTAAGTGCACTTTCGGAGATTACACTTAACTTTCTGATGGTGCGGTCGAAGTCCTTCTGTGAGGTAGCTTCTGGGACACCTTTGTCGTTGTGTAGTTGGGTTCCCTTGCCACGCTGTGGGGTCTGACAGGGTGTTTTTCAAGGTAGCTCTTTCCGGCTTGTGCGGCAGAGTCTCCTCAACCAACTAGTCGTTTCTGTGGAGTGGGGTGCACAGGATAGCTCGGGATAGCTCGCCTGCTCGTCTGTAATATAAGAGACGAAATTCTGCACAACCCTGAATAATCGGTTTGTGCAGAGCGTCTCACTGAAAGCCAAGTAGCCCTCAGTGATAGCTCCACATCTTTATACATAAGCGACGAACATTCTGCTACTTCCGGGGTCCACTGGAATCTCACTCTAAATTCCTATACATACATAAATATCAATCGTGTCTAACTATACACATACAGAATTAATAATATTATAAACATTCAGTGGTACAGTCACTGGTCTGCAAACATACATATAAGTTAAACAACAGTGGTTCCGTACGGTATGCAACATGGCGGCGCAACCGGTCGTGTTTCGCCTCGTGCTCGGCTGTTCCACATGGTACGGCAAATTCGGATTAACAATTCACATTTATGCATAGCAAATTCCACAAACATAATTCCCACAATAATACAAATATATCACGATGAAACAGATGTGTGTTCATTTACCTGTTTGACAAGTTCAGGCCCGTGTTGACTAAATAGAATTCTTGAGATTCTAAGTCCTGCTTCCTGGTCTATGAGTGAAGATAGTTCTCTGCTAGCTAAGGAGATGTTACTTCTTCCTCGTCTCACACACGACTGATTCAAACTGTGTTAGGCTCTGACACAGTCAACCTGCTCTACCCGCTTAGCCTGCTCTGATTGGTTTAAATGGTCAGATTCAAAGCTCAAGTGCTGACTCACTGCGTTGTGTGTGGCTAGCTCGCTGTGTGTGGCCTTTAATTGCTGCTGTGTAATCTACTGACTCTCTACTGTTGCAAAGACTACACATGGCTAAACAGTAATAAGCAGAGTTAAAACTAGCCAGTTCGTGACAGCCTATAGGAGACGAACTAGGTCAACTTTTGAGACGGAAAGAGCCAATTTTGCGTTAGATTCTTACATTTCTAGAAGAAGTTTGCGTTCTTTCCGTCAAAAATCACTTTCCGATTCTTGCATTCTTAATAAAACCCAGTCTTGGTGTTTTACATACTTGTGTGTGTGTGCGTATGTGTGTGTGATGATGATGATAATGTTGATGATGACGACGATGATGTTGATGATGATGATGATGATGATGATGATGCTGATGATGATGATGATGATGATGATGATGATGATGATGATGATGATGATGATGATGATGAAATCCACTTTAACGCGTGCAGGTATCCATTCCGAAGCATGCAACTACACATATAGACCTTGTTCTTTTAAAAGAAGAAACATCCTTTGATTAAGTACATAAGCGTGTGTTTATATGTGCATGTTTATTCATGTGTGTGTATACGTGTGTGAAAGTCTAAACTCATTTTATTAATGATAATACTTTTAAATTTAAAAAAAAAAGAAACTGTAAAAAGAAATGGGTGTGCTTGTTGTTGTTGTTGTTGTTACGTACGTATGCTAATTTAATGTTCACAGCCCCTGTTACTCAAGTTGTAATAAAGGGGAGTTGGGGATAACACCCATGTCACCCACACTAGCAAAACAGTATCGGCATCTAAATTGCCAGGTTTGAATGATCGGCAAAGCCAAAGACGCTGCCGTCTGTATGCAAATGTCGTTGTTGTAGACTCTGCTGGGGATGGAATTTGCGAGGGTTGAAGACCGTTTTAAATGTCTGTACTGTGCAGTACTAGATCGACCTATTTATTTATTTATTGTTATCGTTTTGTTATGGTCGTCTAACTCTTAAATCGTCCGTGGTTTGGTTTAAACATAATTTTATTCACGAAACAAGTAAACCAGGCATGGAGAACATAAAGGGCACACAAAAGCAAAGCTTAAATGAGTGTTACCCTTTGATAAATGACAACAATGAAATGTCTGGCGAACAGACACAAGTACAAAGCAATAAATAAATCAAAAAAAAAACAGGAGCACATAAATTAATCTTTTTAACAATGAAAAGAGAACAAACATATAACTATAGTATAACATTAAAAAAAAAATGCAATAACGTCGAACAAACAAAAAAAAGTAATAGAGAAATAAATGAATGAACTAACTAACGAGAAACAGATACATGCACCCAAGAGTAAACTTTACACAAAACAGTAGCTGTCGATTAAAAGGTAAATAAATACCTGCAGCAATCTAAAACAATGAGAGAAAAAAATCAGTTTGGAGGAGGGGAAAAAAAAAGAAGTCACGTGCAAGTAAAAAAAAGAAGAAAGTAGAATAAAAACAACGCTTGCACACACACACACCCACACACACGCACACACACACACACACACACAAACACAGAGATAAATAGGTCGAGACTACGTGTTTGCACGTGAACAGATATTTAAAATAGATGGTGAACTCATCTATTCCGTTGGAAGAGACAATTATCTGGTCAGTTTCTCTCTGACAGCTATTAATAAACTTTTGGTGCAAAGGGATGGGGTGTAACTACTAGGGAGAGGGAAACAAATGGGGATTGGTTTAGCTGGTATCAAGGGTACCAATCAGATGTGAATTTGCATAATTGGGCTATTTTCTAAACTGGTGGTTTTGGCTAAGTACATTTGCATTTCGAATTGTTTGCGCTTCGCAACGCTAGAGTTTATGGATGGCTTGGTCTGTATCTCTGACGGCCAATAACGTTAGGGTTTGTGTATGACTTTAAAAACGCTTGCATTATGGTCACATAAAACATCATACATGCCTAAAATAATGGCGAACTTAACTTTGCAGTTTGCATGCAACACTGAATAGTTTTTTTGCTTGGGGTTCATGTCTGTCTGAATACCCCGCAAAAAATAATCAGTGTTGCAATCCTTTCTACATTTAATCACACACACACACACACCCACACACACACACACACAAACACACACACAAACACACACACAAAATAATAAGTTTCTGCCGTTATAAAGTTCGTTTCCGTTTAAAATGTTTGAATTTTACAACTGTTAATAGTATTGTTTGTTTATTGTTGTTCTTTTGTTAGTTTTTTTTTTTTACATGAACAACCATGATTGGAATTTGAATGTGTTAGTCCAAGGACTCATGTGTGGGAGTGGTCTAGTAGTGAGCTGGATTCCCACGCCGAAAATCGCGGGTTCGAATCCCGCGAGTGGTGGCCTCGTGGTGCAGTGGGATAGCCGCCGGTTTCCTATGCCGAAGGTCGAGGGTTCGATTCCCGCAAAGGGTGAACTTGTGTGACTTAGGTACGAGACTATTGGGGTCACCGAGGGTTTTGTCCGGGTACTCCGGTTTCTTCCATCCCTTCAAAAATGGTTCTGGAAGCAGTCAGTCTACAATTTCAAAAAATAAAAATTCCATTTCATTTCCGTCATCTAATAGCGATCGTTATTTTTTTTTTACTACACATGTTTGAGTGATAGATGTGTATTTGGTGTTTGAATGGGTGAAACATGGGAGCGCGCATTTTGGTACAGATCGCCGCGTTTTGAGCCTGATTGTTGATTTGGGGAAAAGCGCGTATATAGCATCCATTATTAAAACTATTATTAGACTTAGGTCCGAGACTTTTAAGTAACCGAGGGTTTTCTCCGGGTACTCCGGTTTCCTCGCTCTCTTCAATAATGGTTTTGGATGCAGTCTGGCTAAAATTTAAAACTAAAAATTCGATTTCCTTTCCGTCTTCTAAAAGCGATTTGCCTTCACACCACATGTTTGAGTGATGAATGTGTGCTTGTTGTGTATGTAGGAGTGTCTGTAACATGTGAGCGCGAGCTTTATGACTGTAAAGATTATTGTGTTATGGTTACAAAAAGAGTAGTTAATGTTTAAAATATTGAGGAAATTTGATTCCCTCTCCCCCCCCCCCCTTTTTTTTTTTTAAAGAGGTTCTAGCCAGCCAGAAACACATTGGGGGTTCAAGTGTTTAACCAAACTTTAAGTCTAAACGCGTACCCTCATTTCTTTACAGTCGCACTTGGACCAGTGTATATATACACCCCAAGCAAAGTTCCTGTTTCCGGTGATTGCTGGGTGCAATTGAAAACGCAACGGAAAACCGGAGAATCCACTCTAACGTCACAAACTGTGAAAGTCACTTTTGTTCTTGATAGAAATTGATCTATTGCCGTTTGTAATAGTTGTCAGTCCATGCTAATCCCATATTTTGTAACCTGATGAAATTCCACACCAGACGACATTTGACTCATCTTGAACTCCTTCTCTACGTCATAAACGGAAAAGCCCGTTTTGCTGTTTGACTTCCACAATCCGTTTTTCACCACAGGCGCTCATATTAGGGTCTCGCTAAGGCCATTAGATAGACGATTGTCGGCCGCCATGACCGTAACAATGCGTTCACTGACAGGCCCCGCGAACGTGACTGTATACGGTTATATTTGCTTAAAAAATATGGGCGAGAACAACTTTAAATTACACATTTTTAAAAATTAATTTTGTAGCACTGGAAATTATGTGGTGTGATATTTCTGTAAAGGTGTATTTCCAGTCTTAAAGAGCAGTAAATGTCTCAATTGTTTGAGTCAAAAGAGATGAAAAGTAAAAAAAATTATATTGTGTCTGCAACCTGTACCTGTTATGACCATGTTTATTGTTATTTTATTCACTTCAAAGTGCAGCAGACACTTGCGCAGATTATAAAACCTTTTAGTTGGGAGCTTTTTTGTTGTGGGTGTGGGTGTGTGGGAGAGCTGGGGTGAGGTGCGTGTGTTGTGTGTGCCTGCGCGTGCATGTGTGTTTTCATATATTATTTTGTTGCCTGTGTGCCTGCTTATGCATTCTAGTGTGTGTTAGCGTGCGCGTGAAAGTGCACGGTGAATGTTTTCATAACTAAGAGTTGTTTGGGTGGTTTTTTGTTTTGTTTTTTATTCTCCGGTGTTTGACTAATTAGGTTTGGGTTTAATGTAGCGTGATGCCCATTCGCCCTCGTCTACTTATGTTTTTGTTAATTAAGATCGATTTCTCAAAGTTTTAATTGTAAAATTTGTTGGAGTCTCCTAAGGTACTCTTTAAGTTACAAGTAGCAAACAAGCAAATATAATTATCTATCAATATGCATGCTGACCCAGATGTCGTCTAAACCCATGCGCTGGGCAGAATGTACGTACATACGTAATTGGCATCGGCGTAGACAGCTATCACGTACATGCTGACCCAGACGGTAAAGTCCTTTTTGACTTAAGGCGATGTGGGTACCATGTTACACTACCTCCCAGACGGGGCCGTCTATGGTAACAGTTCGTGCAGTGGCGTGTTACATTCCATGTATCATCATCTTCTCATGATATGACGTGACTCTGTAGCGCGTGACTGTCCATTAGAAACTTCCGTTAATTTTGTGCAGGGAAATTACTATGCGCTGTCGTCAGACCGAAAACCTTTCATCTGTTTCTCATATTCTGCGGTGCTGTATTTGTCAACACGCTGCTGTTGCCGGTTTGTTATCCAAATTGCATGCTGTTACGTTTGAAAAGAGAGCCGGTGGTCGTGGGAGTAGAGGTCGAAAACTGCTGTCACAGGTGGGTGCGTCACGTGTGCTATTCAGATTCAGAAAACTTTATTATCTCCAAGGAGAAATTCTAACATGGATTTGCTGTCAGCAAAAGGTAATAAAATGTAACAGTACTATAAACATGTAAACATGTACGTGTACTCACGCTCATGTACATATTATTACTATTGTGTGAGTCTGTGTGTGTGTGTTAGTACTATAGTGGGTGAGTGGTTTCCTATCCTGTGGACAATTATTATACACTATTGGACAGTATGATGAGGAGAGCACACACAATACAAATAAGTTGATTAGTACTGTTTGTAAAGTGACAGGTGGTTTCGATCTTGTGCATTAAATATGAAAACATAGAAGAAGCATGTGCCTTGTTTGTTGTTAAATTTTAGGCTTCCACGATAGTCGGGCTTGTTTTGTGATCTTTTGCTAACCTGGGGCCGTAATTATAGCCTAAAGGTCTGCCTTTCAGTCGGCACACTGGCACACTGGAAAGAAAATCTGTCCGCGATGCTTTTACTTTCACTGCTACTGTAGCTGTAAAACCGTCGCAGAATGGTCTGGTTGCTTGCTGGGGGTTTGTTATTTTTGTTGTCCCTGTCTGCACAGAGTATTAGGGAGCCACACGTTCACCTCTTTGAGAAGCCGCATACAGCTTGGGAGACAACAAGAGTGTGTAGAACACACGTGATAACGTTGCCTCGCCTAAAGAGAGAGGACAGGAGTTTTTTGATAGCGTCTTGGATATCATCCTTGTTAGTGGGCTCTATGCACAAGTCGGCGGCATGGTCACGTGGCGCGGGAATAACAAAGCGGTCATGGCTTCTTTTAGCTCGCTCGCGTGTACTCCAATGCTGCTTAAAAATTTTAAATTTACCGACATTTGGGGATATTGTGATGTTTTGAACATAGCATACTCGTGCAATAATGATTACAGAGCGATTTGTCACTGACATTCAGTTTAGAGTTGACGACATGCAGTGCTTCATCATTTGCGCTCGAAGTGGAAATCGATGAAAGGAAATGTTCTTTTCTTTGCATAAAGGTTTTACGTCGGAGTTAGAGCATCCAAACGCAACACAGTACTTCACCATTTTCAAACTCGATCACGCTGTGTAATTCCCGCAGCACGTGACCGCCACGCCTTTGTGCATAGCGCCCGTTGCTGTCCTCCGTGGAATGAGGGAATGATAGGAAAGATTTATCTCCCTTTCTCTGCTGCCAATGATTTGCATTTGTGGATCTGTGCCATAGATACAGACGGCCATTTCCCTGTGTTCTCAGCTCGTCAGTGTATCGGCTGGAATGGTTGAAAATCGAGGGACTGATATTTCCAAAGCACGAGAAGACGCCTGAATTGAGTTCTCAGAAAGAAACATCTTCATGGGGGGTGGGGGGGGGAAATTTCGCTGGTTGGGAAGGGAAATGGGAAAGGAACCATGCTTTTTGACAGAGAATACATTGCCAAAAATAGTTCTAAAATCTAGGATGGAAGTCTTGCTAGTTTTGAGCATGGTTATGTTTAGATAGTGGCTGCGGGCCAGTTGAATAAGGGAGACAACAAATCTATATAAAACATACATGTTAAAAGTGTCTCGCGCCTAAATAGATGGGACTGGGGTTTATTGATAGCATGGCTAAGCCTCGCTGTATGGTACAATGATAAAATATGGCGTCGTTAGAAGCCATGTTCTGTTTTCCATTGAGTGGATGAGACTCGTCTTCTCCTTCTCCGAGGCCTACGTTCGCACGTTGGCCTCTGCGAATCTCAGCTACGCGGTGTGATGTGTCTCTTGAACTCTTGTTTATCTTTCGTGCGTCTCGTGTACTTTGTATGAGTGTTGACCACAGGACTTGAGTTTACATGTACATTTGAGTTCAGCTGTACTTTTTGATTTCACGTATACTTTTTAGTTCACGTGTAGCTTACATTTGATTTGAGTTCAACCACTCGACCGCTGTACTGGTCATTGCCATCAGACGTAGTGTTCTTGTCGAAAGTAATAGTAATTTCCGTCATTTTAGAGGTGTGTTTTTTGCTTTCTTAAATGAAGATCGTGACTACTGGTGTGTCTTCTTTAAGACCACAACCACCATCATCACCCTCTTCTTCTTCTTCTTCTTCTTCGTCTTCTTCTTCTTCTTCTTCTTCTTCTTCTTCTTCTTCTTCTTCTTCTTCTTCTTCTTCTTCATCTTCATCATCATCATCATCACCATCATCATCATCATTATCATCGTCATCATCATCAACAGCAAGAACTTCATCATCATCATCATCATCATCATCGTCATCATCATCATCTTCTTCTTCTTCTTCTTCTTCAATAATGGTATTGGATGCAATCAATGTCCTATCCCATCCTATCCTATCCCGTAACTCGAAGGTCGTTGGGGCACCAGATGATAACAGATGATCGTTTAACCAGCGTACTCCATCTTTCTCTGTCCTCAGCAATTATCATGGCTTCGCTTAGTGTCAAGCCAGTCCATTCTCGAATGTTGTCCTCCCACCACATTTTCTGTCTCCCTCTTCTTCTGCCTCCTTGCACCGTGCCTTGCAGGATGGTCTTTGCAAGGCCTGATGATCTGGTGACGTGACCATACCATCGGAGTTTCCGTGTCTTCAGTTCACCACTGTGAGCAGGTCATCGTGTTGTTGTCCAATGGCTTGTGTGATGGTCTGTCAGACTTCGTCGTTGGTGATGTGCTGGGTATAGGAAATGCCCAGAAGTCTTCTGTAGCACCTCATCTCCATGCTTTGTATTCTTCGCTGTAGATGTGCTGTGAGGGTCCATGCTTTGCAAGAGTATAGGAAGTTGGAGAGAGATTTCCCCATTGTTTTTAACGGTACATCTGTACCATAGCTGTGTGATCTTTGACCCTATTTCTAAGTGAACCACACGGCATGAAGAATGGTTTGTGGGGTAGAGTAGGGTCTAGTTTTTTAACCTAAAACGAAAAACCTTTCGAGGACTTATTTCTAAAACGGATTTTGTCCTTTACCGGATTTGGTAGGTGCTAGTTTTTCAGCTCCAGAATGTTGGCTGGCTAGCCACCTGCTGTTGCTATTAATAGCCACCAACAAATACGGGAGTTATTCATTTAAAAAAATAATTTAAAAATAACTATGCTTTCTAAAGAGTTTGTGTGTGTGTGGTTTTTTTGGTAAGCTTAATTTTTTCTAGTGGGGCAACACTCACTGTGAACGTTAAAAGGACTTGTCGTAGGGGGCGTGGTAAAACTGGGTATGATAGATAGATAGATAGATAGATAGATAGATAGATAGATAGATAGATAGATAGATAGATAGATAGATAGATAGATAGATAGATAGATAGATAGATAGATAGATAGACAGATAACACCTTGTTTCTGGGAACATGCTAAAACACTGTTTAAAAGTGACGGAAAGAGCGGAATTTTACTATAAGGGTTCGGTCGGGTAAGGATTAGTTGTAGATCTATTCCTAGCCCTTGCCCTAACCCTTTTCTCTACAAAATTGCGCTTTGTCCGTCCCAAAAGCCCATTTGCCTTCTTGGATTCTTAAATTGTATGAAACCAAGTGAGGACACTATCCGGCGTCCTCAGACGGTTCGAAAATATTCTCAAACGGTTCGTAAAAGACAGTTGACCTAGAAACAAATACAGCTTGACCTAATTCGTCGCCTAGAGGAGACGAAACTTACTTTTTCTTGCATTTTCAAAGTTACCTTGGATCTGTGTCCCCCAGACAAACATACAAAAACAGACCTTGGGGACATTTATAAGACTAGAGAGAGAGAGAGAGAGAGAGAGAGAGAGAGAGAGAGAGAGAGAGAGAGAGAGAGAGAGAGAGAGAGAGAGAGAGAGAGAGAGAGAGAGAGAGAGAGAGAGAGAGAGAGAGAGAGAGAGAGAGAGAGAGAGAGAGAGAGAGAGAGAGAGAGAGAGAGAGAGAGAGAGAGAGAGAGAGAGAGAGAGAGAGAGAGAGAGAGAGAGAGAGAGAGAGAGAGAGAGAGAGAGAGAGAGAGAGAGAGAGAGAGAGAGAGAGAGAGAGAGAGAGAGAGAGAGAGAGAGAGAGAGAGAGAGAGAGAGAGAGAGAGAGAGAGAGATCACAAGAGTTGGGTGCACACCGCGTAGCTGAGATTAGCCGAGCTTCTATTGTACCGTAATAAATCAACGTAAGCATCAGCGAGTCTCAGCTACGCAGTGTGGATTCGAGAGTACCGAACATATAGTATTTCAACACGGATGTCGCAGACACTACTAATACATTTCCTTGTCACTTTGTTCTTTGTTCCTTTTAATTATTTTTTTTTTCCAGCACAGTTCCGTAGGCTGAAGAACCGGAAATCCCGAAGTTTTTATTGTGTACGCCTTTGTGTTGAAAATCCCAAATATTTTGTTAAAAAAAAAAAGAAGTAAAGTTGTTTGACGCCTTTATGTTTGTGTGTTATCTTTATGAGCTTCATTTTAACTAAGTGTCAAAGTTTCCGAGGTTGGGCAATTAATATTATCATATTAATGTTGTTGGAGGCTTTGCACCTCTGCGCGCGTGTGTTGTAGGTGTGTATATGTATGTAAGCGTGTGTGTGTAGGTGTGTGTGTGTGCGGTTTATACGTGTTTGTGTGCGCATGTCTATGTGAGTCCGGCTGTTTTGTGAGTTTGAATATATCTGCACGTTATCTTCATAAAACTGGAGGATATGAGTTGCGTTTTTTTTTAAAAGTTGTCCAACAACCTGTCTTGTTTGTGTGCGTTTACGCGCGCGGGTACTCTGTGTGTGTTTGTTTGTGTGTGTGTGTGTGTGTGTGTGTGTGTGTGTGTGTGTGTGTGTGTGTGTGTGAAGAGGGGGGAGTTGGGTGGGTATCTGTTTTTATTTCTGTGTATCAGTCTGTATGTATGTGTAGGGAACGATTCATTCCTAACAATGAAGCAAACTTTGTGTTGTAGTTTTGCCTTCAATTCTATTATTAAGTTCTCGTCCTTACAATGGTCTTCATCAGGTTATATACAAGATAGAGATATAAAATATGTGTGTGTGTGTGTGTGTGTGTGTGGGTGGGTGGGTGGGTGTGTGTGCGGGTGTGTGTTTGGAGGTAGTGGGAGGAGCGTTTTGAATGGTAGGTGAGAACCAGTCTTAAACAAGTGCTGCAGACCAAGCTGCAGGCAATCGTGGGTGACTGTTGATGCGGGGGTGTAGAGTGCACAATAAACCTCACCCATATGAAATAGGGAACCTCGTAAACGGGGAAAAACAAAATTGTGCTTTAATGCCAGGCATTTATTTCCGAGAGAACTGCAGCGGTGAGTTGATACTATCTTGAAGAATATAGAGAAGATCTGCCTTCTGGAAAGGGAAAAGACGAACCTCTAATCTAAAGCTTTGAGCTTCTCCTGAGGGCAAGATTTTAAAAATATATATATTATTAAAGTAATACGCTGACGAGGAAACGCTTTGGAGCAGCGGTGCGGCAATCTGAAAATAACGTTTTGAGATTAGTTCTGTATCACGTAATTTATCAAGCATGCACTATATAACCACGATATTGTGTAACATTCATTGATCTAATCCAAACACATATATCAGTGCAGCTAGCTGTATTGAAACCATGAAAATCTGTCCAGGGTTCTTTAAGAATGGTGCTGAATTGTATGTATTACACGTATTATAGCTGTTGCTTCCAGAAGATTTACGGAAGTATATAAATGCACGGTTAACATCTAAGTAGGGTCAACTGCTCTTTAAGTCAAGATACACTATTGTATTATTAACCTACTGCAGGGTTTGTCGATATCTTTATATCCTCCCACACTCTCAGCTTGTCTTTAGTGTTCTGCACTATAAAGATTGTAGGTAAGTGTTCCCTATATAAACATTTTGTAGTGTGTGGTACAATACGGGTCTGTTGTGTGTGGGTGAGAGTTAAGGGACTCTGATACCTCGCGCATTGTTAATAAGCCAAACCGCTGACACACCATGTAAAGCCCTATAGGCCTATTGTGAACAAGGGAGTGGTGGCAATGAATTGTCAACAGGTTACCGCATGTGCAGGTTTTCAATTTGATAATGTAGTTCGGCGACTGTTCTTGTATAGTTCGTTTACTTAATGCAGAGGGTTGCTTAAAGCAACGCGCTGGCATGCTCCCCCCTCCCCCAACCTCCCCGCTTCCCCCGAAAGAGAGGTCTAGCTTTCTACATTTTTTTTTTGGTATACTTAAGTCTGAATCGACTTTATGGATCGACGTCGCCGAACATGATCGTACAGGCCACAGTGCTACCGCTGTGTCGGATAGTGTAGCTTGCACAAAATAGCTTTCTGAATAGAGTCTGGATCGATCCCACATCTCTCACTGTGTTTGCGACATAGACCACAGATCCACCACCTACTAACTGCGTAGTATAGTGATTTCTGCAATTTGCTGTGGAGTTTGTTTTATTTTTATTCTGGTTTTCTAATTTAATTTATTTTTTATTTTTGTTTTGTATTTTAATTTTCTGATTTATTTGGAATTAATATTCTGAAATAGTTGGAGGAGTCAAAACGAGGAAAATGTCGGTCTGCCCGTTATCGTTCGGTTTGTCGGTCCGTTGGAAACCATATCTCAATAACCGCTGAACGGATTTTGACTAAACTTCACCAACGTTACCTAGATTAATGGCCTGCCTCCTGTGCCATCATAGTTGCTCTGCCGCAAAAGTCAAGATCACTGGAGACATTCCCCCGTGCGGTGCCAAGGATTTCTGTATAAATAATATCCCAACTTTCTTGAAATTTCGTGCTTTAAATTCCCACTGTCGCTGTCTTTCTCCTTTGTTCTCTCTCATTCATACTCTGTTCTATCAATCTATTATACTTTTTTCGCAGGACCAGTCACCTACCTTTTTTCTTGAAAACTCTTCCAACACTCCTCATTTGTGTATGAGGTCTGTTGGGTCAGCGTGGGAATATTGGACGCTTTCTACTAAATGGTCACTAGGGATTTCTATGATATTAGTGTTTAGCAACGTAGGCATTTTATATACAATATGTGTTTTGTTGATATTTTATAATGACGTTTATATTCTATTTTGTTTTTGTAAACGGGAGTTCCATAAATTAGAGTATAACCTCAGCGTCCCCTGCGTGGGATGCCTTTATTGTAAAGTGACTGGCTGGTGAAGTGCCTTCATTGTTACCACTAGGGTTGTTTCGGCAGATCTTTTATACGGATCAGGGGTGAGTCCTCTTTCAAACAAGTTGTGTTCCTGAATTTGTTGTCCTGATTCAGCTCTTTGCAGTCCGCTGGACCCTGTAAACAATGAATAACTCACTAACTGTAGACATGTTGTTGCTAAACGCGTTTTGCTCAATATCTTAAAAACGGTTAAAGCGATTTTGTCGAGTTTTGGTATTCAGGTATTATAAATCATTGACCGTCCTCCGGTTGTCGGTTAGTTGGTCGGTCCGTCGCTCCGATGTTCACTTTGTGTTTTTGGAGGGAGCGGGGTTCCAAACACACTTTTTGCCTTATTTCGGGAATAACATTTTTTTTGTTTCTTTTCGGATACAGTAACTGATGCCAAGTATGTTAGATCCTTCGTATTTGTACTTTCTCAAAGGTCAAGATCATGGTGCTTAAATACGTTTTGCGCGGTTTCTAAAAATCGGAGTAGCCGATTTGGATACAATTCTGCATGCAGGTAGATAGTTCAGATAGTGCATGCAGGTAGATAGTTCAGATAGTGGAATATAATTTTATGTTACTGTAAAGCCGAGTAAATACATCGCCTTAAAAAAATGAAAACATTTGAACAGTTCGGCTTTGTGAGTGTCTGGAAATACACTTGAACGGCTTGCCGTCTTGTTTTTACTTGGCGTAGTATTTGAACGGAAGATGCAGTGTATGCATAAGGGGTGGTAAACAATTACAAACTTGTCGAATAATCATTTCTTTGCGAGCAGGTGTGGTGATATTTGTTTAATGTGCAGTAATGCTGTGTTATTAGATGATCAATTGAAAACCTGCCAAATCATTTTCAAGCCTGCAGATGTGGGGTGTTTTTTGGTTATTTTGCAAGAAATAAATTGAAATTGATTAACGTTTTCAAGTCAGCAATTGCTGGCTCATGTGGTGTATGTTGTTTTGGCAGGGATTTGTTGTTATTCCCGCTGACGATTGAGCAGATGTCGTGGTGATATGTTGTTTTTGCGTTGAACATTTATGTTGCAAAGGTCATTGTCATGCAAGAATTATTGATAACGTTATGTTTGTATAAACTTAATCTAAGACTGCAACAACAACAACAATAACAACAACAACAATAATTGTAATAATAATAATAATAATAATAATAATAATAATAATATAAGAATAGTAATAATAATAATTAATTAATTAATTAATTAATTAATTAAAGTAATTTAATTAAATTTTAAAAATCTTTCATACTTTAGGTAGATAGTAATACTATGATCATAGGAGAGTTTATTAGTCTGCAATTTTGCAATTAGTGTATAAAAACCCACGTTTGTAAGTAGCTTCTTTGTGGTTGTTTCCGAAATTGTACTGAAGTCACCCCGGAAACACCCGAGCATTGTGCGTCATCGTGGACAGGGCCATACTATTGGCGCTTGTGTTAAATGACCTCCTGGGAATGAGTACGTGAGTGTTTTAGGTTTATACGTATTCTACGACTGTGTCTAACAGCCGGCGCCTGTACTGTGCACGCTAGTGGTGTTCACGATGACGGATATTAACAATGGAGCTCATTCATGCACTGATTATAACACACGGTCATTTAGAACGCCGTTTTTTAGAATAAATGTCGCAAAATTATAAAATCACACAAACACTCACACACGCACACGCACGCACGCACACACAAATACACATTTTATAATATTTTCACAATATGATCTAAAAATAATAATTTATTTTTATAGTGCAGAATCAAACTTAAAACTTGCACGAAGCGCAGTCACGTACACACACACACGCACGCACGCACACACGCGCACACAAACACACACGCACACACACATACATACATACACACGCTATATATCATGTAAGGGTAAGTATAACATTATAGCAATGTGGTACACCATAATGATATAAAACACGTTAAATATCTTAAGAAATAATAACAAATATCACATCTAAGTATAAAAAGGCATGTTTAAAGAGAGGTACACATACATACACACATACGCGCGCACGCCCACACACACACACACACACGCACACACAGACATACCTACACACACTCACACACACAAACGCACTCACCCACATCAAAGACGATATCAACTTTAAGAATAAATAATGAAGCAATTATAAGAATAGCTCAGTCAGTAACAGTAATAGAAACTATATTAAAAAACCATACAAAAGAATTTCTTTTATAAAACAATCATTTTTGTAAAGAATTCGGACTCAACTTATTATGGCACATGAGCATTTTGCTAGCAGTTGTTGCGGTGTTTGTGATAATTGTGGTATGTTTGTATTACTGCAAAGGGCACCGTCATGCAAGCTTTGTTTTGTCGATTATATTTTGTTATGTAAGCGTTGTTTCGTCGATTATATTTTGTCCATGTAAGCGTTTGACAGCGGAGTGTGCAAGATTACAGTGCATCAGCACTGATTAATTGGCAACACAGGTTTCGTAGTCATATGTGATTAGAAGTGTCGGCGAAAGAGACAGAGAGGCGAGGGATGGGGTGAGAGGAGGGGAGAGGTTACGGTGGTGGGTGTGTATGTGAGAGAGTTGCGTGTGTGTGTGTGTGTGAAGGGGAGGAGGTGTGCGTGTTTTCGTGTGGGTGGGTGAGGTGGGTAAGGGGGTTGCGTGTGTTAGTGTGCGGGTGGGGGTGCGTGTTATAGGTGTGTGTGTTTTCGCCTCCCATAGAAAATGTGGTATATAACAAAAAGATATAAAGTGATGAATCCGTCAAACTAACATAATTATAAAGAATGGTAGATACATTTTGGGTTGTATATGTATGTGTTTCTGCATAGCTTATATAGAAAATAAAAGAACAAAAAAAGGGTCTGACTATACTTTTTGATTCCGAACGCAAAATGATATTTGCAGTATTTCATCAGAGGTGGTATTCAGGAAAGCATTTTACAAAAATGGATAAATCCGCGAAGACGTACAGCAAGGTTCGTAATTATCCACTGCTTCGCGGATGTATCCACTGGGTAGGCTAACTTGCTGCATGAGTACCACCCCAGGTCTGTTTTACCTGATTCCAATGATACTAAACCCATTTCTGAATCGTTATTAGAAGCAGAGATATTAGCAAACTAAAATTGTATGTCTATCCCTATCCTATACAATGGGTCCCGACAGGAAGTCCTCTCCAGGATCGCACAAACAACTGCTGCCCTGGCGAGGTCGAAGCCAATTTGGAAAGACAGGACCATCAGTCTACATTCCAAGGTAAGACTGCAGCGCTCCCTTGTCATCTCCATCTTCCTATATGCTTGCGAGACATGGACCCTCACAGCAGATCTCCAACAAAGAATACAAAGCATGGAGATGAGGTGCTACAGAAGACTTCTGGGCATTTCCTATACACAGCACATCACCAACGACGAAGTCCGACAGACCATCACACAAGCCATTGGACAACACGATCACCTGCTCACAGTGGTGAAGAAACGGAAACTCCGATGGTATGGCCACGTCACCAGATCATCAGGTCTTGGAAAGACCATCCTGCAAGACACACTGCAAGGAGGTAGAAGAAGGGGGAGACTGAAAAACAGGTGGGAGGACAACATTCGGGAATGGACTGGTTTGACACTGAGCGAAACAATCAGGGTTGCTGAGGACAGGGAAAGATGGAGTACGCTGGTTAAACGATCATCTGTGGTGCCCCTACGACCTCCGAGTTATGGGACAGGATAGGATGGGATAGGATATCCTATCCTATCCTATCCCGTAACTCGAAGGTCGTTGGGGTACCACAGATGATCGTTTAACCAGCGTACTCCCTCTGTCCCACTGGCTCATGGCTCTCAACCCTCATGGCTTCGCTCAGTCCATTCTCGAATGTTGTCCTCAAACCTCTTTTTCTGTCTCCCTCTTCTTCTGCCGCCTTGCAGGATGGTCTTTGCAAGGCTTGATGATCTGGTGACGTGGACATACCATCGGAGTTTTCGTTTCTTCACCACTGGAATCATATCATCGTGTTGTCCAGTGGCTTGTTGGATGGTCTGTAGGACTTCGTTATTGATGTGCTGAGTATAGAAAATGCCGAAAGAAGTCTTCTGTATCACCTCATCTCCATGCTTTGTATTCTTCGTTGTAGATCTGCTGTGAGGGTCCACGTTTCGCATTGTGAAATTGTATGCAAAGCTGATTAAAGTTTCCATTTAAAATTGCAAATGTAACCAACTTTGACATTCAACTGGATGCAATGATGCTATTTCTTAGATCTTAAATAAATCAGACGCTTTATTTGTAATGAGAGGAGTGAAATAAAACACACAATGCCTGTTAGTGTGGCGTTGGTTCTGCGCATTACCCTCGCAAAAATGCAACCACTTGTCTTTTTCTTTTTCTGTAAGTAGTTTCTATGGTGTTTCTTTTTCATTTGTTCCACAGCAATGTTGTACTATGATCGTGCCTGTACTTTTTGAAATAGTGGCAGTGTCGTACTCATTTTGAGTCGCTGTTACACTGTTTTGGGCTCTATGCTCAAGTCGGCGGCATGGTCACGTGGCGCGGGAATAACAAAGCGGTCATGGCTTCTTTTAGCTCGCTCGCGTGTACTCCAATGCTGCTTAAAATTTTTTAATTTACCGACATTTTGGGATATTGTGATGTTTTGAACATAGCACATTCGTGCAATAATGATTACACACAAATTATTATCAGGGGACAGGCTTTTTTTAAAGAGCGATTTGTCACTGACATTCAGTTTAGAGTTCATCAATATTTCATCTTTCAGTGGAAATCGATGAAAGGAAATGTTATTTTCTTTGCATAAAGGTTTACGTCGGAGTTAGAGCATCCAAACGCAGCACAGTACTTCACTATTTTCAAACTCGAGAACGCTGTGTTATTCCCGCAGCACGTGACCGCCACACCTTTGTGCATAGAGCCCAATCATTGTTGAATCCGCCCCGATGCTTGAATCTTGATAAGTGAAACTCAGATTTTGTTTATCCACGCAACCTGTTCAATCGGCAACAAGGCATGAGTCTTCGTATGAAGTTTTCTAACTTTATTCAGCATCCATCAACAACACCCATACAAGATCGCTCAATCGCTTTTTCACTTCTTCCATCTCACTCTTTTACTTTTTCATCTCTCAAGACGACACAGTGCATCACCTATATAGTCTTTCTATAATCGAGAGAATGTTCGAACATTCCAGCGTGACGCAATAACATCCAATTAGGATACAACTTGTCACCGGAACTATGCACTGTCTTAAGTCATATAACTTTATTTAGGTTAGAAGAATCTCTTAGCTACCAATAGATGTATCTACATGCTTCGATCGATAGTAAACAAGTAATTCTAGAAAATTCTAGAAAATTCTCCAATAATATCGACCAACGAAAATTATCAACATTATACAAAGCTTCTTCTAACAACAACGCAAAATCAAATCAAAGGTAAATACACTATGTTATTGCATGCTTTGCAAAACAAAACGATCGGATCTATCGTGCGCGTCTCAAACTAACAGTCGCACATTCCCCGTATCAAAGATACGAGCGTATATACATGACACAGAAATAGATTTACACTAGTGATTAACCATATCAGCTTCCAGGGAGAGGCCTACACTGCAGCTCATAAAGTTACATTATCTTCAGGGTCAGGGGGCTTCGCCTCCCCCCCCCCCTACTCCTGGACACCACCGGGGTCTGGACCCTGGACACAATTTGGAACCTTCCCTCCTACTTCTCCCCCCCCCCACATTCCCCTCCCCTCACTTACCTTACCCCTAATCCGCCCCTTTTCTTTCAAGACTTGGACATACTTTGAAACAAGAAAGGGAGGGTGGGGGGAATCGGAACGAGCCATATGTTGGTCCGTCTGTTGTATTTTACAATTTACGTCATAATGAACGCAATACGACAGTATTTTCTGGGTTGTGTTATTACTTTGTAGTCAATACTTCATTTTTTATAGTGTTTTTTGTTGTTGTTGCTGTGTTTTGTTTTGTTTGTTTTTTGGTCAACTACATGTGCCATTTCATAACAATTATATTGAATAGGGAGACTGCCTGCACATCCCTCTTACTAGCAGCGCAAGCTGTTGCTAGGACATTTGCAATTGCTATAGTAGGCCTAGCTTGGCGATGGGAGTTCGTCACTGAATGGGCAGCACACCGAGGTGATCAATAGTGCAATATTTAGTTAGCTAATTAGTCATTGTTTTTAGGGTCATACTGCGATATATGGACCCCACTGTAACAACGAAACAAATGACAGGTCTATGATTCTTGGCTCTCATGGGTTGCCGCCCAGTCTCCAGTAGACTCATTACCATCCGTCTGAGAGCAGCTTCTTTCAACATCACCTCATCAAAGCCCCAACATCAGACTATTACGACTGCAGGCTGTCCTTTACCAAGTGCCGAAGAAGGACATAATCATAGTGCCAGGCGACTGGAATGCCAAGGTTGGCCAAGATGCGTACCACAAGTGGAGAGACACATGTGGACCCCATTGCAACAACGAGATAAGACAAGTGATAGAGGTCTCAGACTTTTGGAGTTTTCCAGTTACAACAATCTGATACTTGCAAACAAAAAATCCAGTCGATGGACCTGGCACAAATCGGATGTGACCACGATTTCGTGATGATGATGAAAAGTGCACCAGGTTGAATAAGTTCGACCTGGACAATCTGCAAGACCCGGAGGCGGCAGAAATATTCCAAGCCACAATTGGATGAAAATTTGCTGCTCAGTTTGGGACCTGGTGAAGTAGATGTCAACACCATGACCCCACCTTCAACTCAGCAGTGACATATGCCGCCACTGATATCCTTGGCAAGCACCGCCCAAAGAGGAAACCGCGGATCAGACCTGAACTTTTGGACCTGTGTGACAAACGAAGAGGGATAAAAATGGAAAAGAACACCTCATAGAGAGCTGATGCCGACCGAAAAATCAAACAGTGACATCCGAAAAGGTTTACGCAAAACAAAGGAGAACTTGATAGAAGATCATTGCCATGAAATACAGTACAATCTGAACAAGAACAACAGCAAGAGGACCTACCAGACTGTGAAGCGGCTGACAAGTGTTAAATAGCCTAAGGTCTCCGCGATCAAAAGCAAGTCTGGCTTGTTGTGTCTTACAGAAGAACATGAAGTCTTGGATAGATGGACATAGTACTGCTCTGACCTTTACAACCACACACCAAATGGAGACCCATCAGTTCTAGCATTTCCCCAGAACAAAGAAGAAGAAATCCTCCCAATTCTCCGCAGTGCAATCGCTGAACAAGGAGAAGACAGCGGGAGTGGACAACATACCCACAGAATTGCTTCAAGCTGGAATAGAAACGCCATTATCTGTAACAAGATCTGGCAGAGTGGGGAGTAGCCTACACCATGGACCCAGTCGCTTGTCATCACTCTTTCCAAAAAGGGTAACCTTCAGGAGTATCAAAAGTACCGCACCATCATCCTCATTCAGCCAACCCAACAAAGTCCTACTGAAAAGAATACTCGAGAGGCTGAAGCCCCAAGCTGAACAAATCGTGGGAGGCACGGTGGTCTAATGGTAGTGCTTTGGCTTGCGGATCGGAAGGTCCCGGGTTCGAGCCTGGGAAAGACACTTTACTCCCGTTTCCTACTCCTTCGGATGAGAGTATAAACCGATGTCTAGTCTGTGTGTCGCATACATTCCATCATAATGGACTTTAAAGATCATGACGCTCATGTCCTAGACGGGTGAGTGCCGGTAACAAGAACACACCCAGCATGCACTTGATCCTTCTCCCCCATCCCTGGCTGCCCAGGATTGTGCTCAGTTGTTCGGGTGTCAGACCATGCGCCCAAAGGCTGCGGGTGGGCGTCTCGGGCGGTTTGAGTTAGATCCTGTATCGGCCAGCGCTTTGAGCGGCTCTTGAGTTTTTAAAGCGCTATATAAAAAGCTAATAAATAAAAATAATAATAATAGTACAAGCAGGATTCAGGGCAGGGCAGAGTACCACAGAGCAGATTTTCAACCTCAGAATAATCTGCGAGAAATACCTACAGCACCAACAACATCTATCTATATGATGTGTTTGTAGACTTTGTTTGATCGAGTCTGGTCATGCAGCTCTGTGGACAACCATGAAAGTGTACAACATAAGCCCTAATATTATTGGAGTTATTAGATGTATGTATGACAAGGCTACCAGTGCAGTCCTCAACAACTTCGACATCGGGAAATGGTTCAGAACAACTATCGGCGTGCGTCAAGGATGCCTACTCTCTCCAACACTCTTAAACATCTTTCTGAAGCGCATCAGGTCAGATGCCCTTGCAGATCTTGAAAGTACAGTCAGCATAGGGGTTAGAGCAACCTCCAACCTCCGTTTTTGCGTATGACATTGATGGATTGGCTGGAGAGGAATAAGAACTTGATTAGTTGTTACAGAGTCTTGACTCCACCTTCAGAGCCTTTGGAATGGAAATAAGTGAAGAGAAGACCAAATGATAACCAACAACATGTACAACAGTGCACAGCTTCAAATATTTAGGATGTATTGTATCGGACAATGGTCCCGACAGGAAGTCATCTCCAAGATAGCACAAACAACTGCTGCCCTGACAAGGTTGAAGCCCAATTGGAAAGACAGTTTACAAACCAAGGTAAGGTTGCTGCGCTCCCTTGTAATCTCCATCTTCCTATACGCTTGCGAAACATGGACCCTCACAGAAGATCTACAACGAAGAATACAAAGCATGGAGATGGGGTGTTACAGAAGATGTATGGGTATTTCCTATACCAAGCACATCACCAACGACAAAGTCCCACAAACCATCGCACAAGCCATTGGACAACACGATGATATGCTCACAGTGGTGAAGAAACGGAATCTTCGATGGTATGGCCACGTCAGCAGAGCATCAGGGCTTGCAAAAACCATCCTGCAGAGACGGTGCAAGGAGGCAGAAGAAGATGGAGACAGAAAGGAAGACAGAAAAAGAGGTGGGAGGACAACATTCGAAAATGGACTGGCTTGACTCAGAGCGTAGCTATGATGTTTGCGAAGAAGAGAGAGAGAGATGGAGTACGCTGGTTAAACGATCATCTGTGGTGCCCCGGCCAACGACTTTCGAGTTCCTATCCTATCCTATCCTATCCTGTCCCGTAACCCGAAGGTCGTAGGGGCACCACAGATGATCGTTTAACCAGCATACTCCATCTTTCTCTGTCCTCAGCAGCCCTGATGGCTTCGCTCAGTGTCAAACCAGTCCATTCTCGAATGTTGTCCTCCCACATCTTTTTCGGTCTCCCTCTTCTTCTACCTGCTTGCACTGTGCCTTGCAGAATAGTTTTTGCAAGGCCTGATGATCTGGTGACGTGGCCATACCATCGGAGTTTCCGTTTCTTCACCACTGTTAGCAGGTCATCGTGTTGTCCAATGGCTTGTGTGATGGTCTGTCGGACTTCGTCGTTGGTGATGTGTTGGGTATAGGAAATACCCAGAAGTCTTCTGTAGCACCTCATCTCCATGCTTTGTATCCTTCGTTGGAGATCTGCTGTGAGTGTCCATGCTTCGCAAGCATATAGGAAGATGGAGATGACAAGGGAGCGCAGCAGTCTTACTTTGGAATGTAGACTGATGGTCCTGTCTTTCCAAATGGGCTTCAACCTTGTCAGGGCAGCAGTTGTTTGTGCGATCCTGGAGAGGACTTCCTGTCGGGACCCATTGTCTGATACAATGGCTCCTAAATATTTGAAGCTATGCACTGTGTTGAGGGATTGGCCTTGGACTTTGATGTCCGTATTGATGCCATTGGTGTTGTTGGTCATCATTTTGGTCTTCTCTGCACTAATTTCCATTCCATTGGCTCTGGAGGTGGTGTCAAGCCTCTGTACCAGCTGTTCAAGTTCTTGTTCCTCTCCAGCCAATCCATCGATGTCATCTGCAAAACGAAGTTTGGAGATTGCTCTACCCCCTATGCTGACTGTGCCTTCATGGTCTGCAAGAGCATCTGACATGATGCGCTCTAGGAAGATGTTGAAGAGTGTTGGAGAGAGTAGGCACCCTTGACGCACACCGATTGTTGTTCTGAACCAGTTCCCGATGGCGCTGTTGTGGAGGACTGCACTGGTAGCCTTGTCATACAGGCTTTTGATGACTTCAATAATTTTAGGGCTGATGTTGTACACTTTCATTGTTGCCCATAGAGCTGCATGCCAGACTCGGTCAAACGCCTTCTTGAAGTCTATGAACACATGATATAGATGTTGTCGGTGCTGTAGGTATTTCTCACAGATTATTCTGAGGTTGAAAATCTGCTCAGTGGTACTTCGCCCTGCCCTGAATCCTGCTTGTTCTTCAGCTATGATTTGTTCAGCTTGGGGTTTCAACCTGTTGAGTATTATTTTCAGGAGGACCTTGCTGGGATGGCTGATGAGGCTGATGGTCCGGTAATTTTCACACTCCTGAAGGTTACCTTTTTTGGGAAGAGTGATGACAAGCGACTGGGTCCATGGTATAGGCCACTCCCCACTCTGCCAGATCTTGTTACAGATAATGGTGAGGACATCAATCATCGCTTCTCCTCCTGCTTGTAGCAGTTCCGCGGGTATGTTATCCACTCCCGCTGGCAAACTTGTTTTTTCCAACCTAGTTCCAGTCATTCGCCCAAAAAGGCAATCACCGAAGTCGAACGAAGCTCTCCGATGTGTTACGAAATGATGCTTGCATGACTACGACTTGCTGACATTAAAAATGATCGCTGTTGCTTCTAATTCTGTTCGATTTACACAGATTTAGCATTTCGCAACGGTATACTTTGGTAATATGAGCATAATTATTATCGACCATATTTAATAGTTGCGTTCCTTGATTTGCATTTTGTTAGTTCTCAGCAGTAAAGGCTAATAATACATTGCCCATTTCCTGCCTAGAACCAAGACAGTAGACACTGTTATACAGTATACATAGGCTTAATCTACATTATTATATTATAAGTCAGTCTCCGCGCAGCGAAGAAGCTCACTAGCTGAATATAATAATTAGACCTGTATTGTTTGTTTTATACGTAAATAAATGTATAAACTATATCTATTCTAATTAATAATATTTAGGCCTATACTTTATAATATTCGAATCTTGAAATTTCCGGAGAAGGACGAGTAGGCTAAGCGAAATTTTTTTTAGGCCTATAACTCGAGATCAGAGTTAAATTAATAGTTAGTTATTCATTGCTTACAGGGTCCAGCGGACTGCAAAGAGCCGAATCAGAACCACAAAATCAAGACAACTCGAGATCAGAGATAAATTAAAAGCTAATTAGTTATTCATTGCTTACAGAGTCCAGCGGACTGCAAAGAGCCGAATCAGGACCACAAAATCGAGACCACAACTTCGAAAGTAGTAGTAGTAGTAGTAGTAGTAGTAGTAGTAGTAGTAGTAGTAGTAGTAGTAGTAGTAGTAGTAGTAGTAGTAGTAGTAGTAGTAGAATAGTTATTTAGTTAAATCTTTAATTTATTTATTTGTTTTGTTTGTGTGTTATTATTATTATTATTATTATTATTATTATTATTATTATTATTATTATTATTATTATTATTATTATTATTATTATTCCTACTTTAAAAAAAAAATAAAAGAATAGTGTGCTGCTGTGCGTGCTCAATGGTGTAAATATGGTCAGTGACGTTTTGTTTGTTTTTGCTGAAGTTGGGTGTAACCCGAAATATTCAGATGGTGTTACTGGTTATTTTTTCCTATAGATTTAACAAAGTTTTCAGATGAGAAATTTCCGCCCGCCACGCAACTTTTTTTAAAATACGTGTTTCTCATTAAAATACATATCATTGAAATACATATAACAAATTTACTGTGTCAGTTAAAAAGAATAATATTAGTTAAATAAATAATTGCTTTGGTGCTTGCAATAAAAATGTCACTGTTTTTTGAGACCATTATAAACTTGCTTTGCCTTGTTGTGCTGAAGGGACATCAACGTATCCATAGCGCTTTGAAGTTTTGTCATGGTTTTATTGTTGATATAGATGTGAAATCGTTGTATGTGTGCTTTTTGTGTTATGTATTACTTTTATTCTTTATTACTAATTGTGTCAGTATATTATTCATCATAAAATAATAATAATAATAATACTAACTGCTTCAAAATGCAAATCTCGACTTGAGCTTGAAGCTGTGCAGATCGAAATAGAATTAGATCTAGTAGAAGCAACAGCGGCTATTTTTATGCACGGATGTTTCACCACAGGCTCTGAAGTCTTTTCTTTTGTCTTTGTAAACTCCTAAATACGTGCGTAGTATAGTATGTTATTGAGGCCTACGAAAGACGAGACTTCCAAGCCTGTGGTTTCACGTAGTCCTGCCAGCATTCGTTCGTAAAACATCGGATAGCTTCGCTCGACTCGGAGAGCTTCGTTCGACTTCGGTAGTTGCCTTTTTCGGGAAAGTGACTGGAACTAGGTTGGAAAAAACAAGTTCGCCTCCCGCTGACTTCCCTTTCTTTAGCGCTTGCACTGCTGCCTCAACTTCTTCCCGGAGAATTGGGAGGATTTCTTCTTCTTCTCTGTTCTCGGGACATGCTAGAACTGATGGGTCTCCATTTGGTGTATGGTTGTAAAGGTCAGAGCAGTACTCTGTCCATCTGTCCAAGACTTCTTGTTCTTCTGTAAGGCATATGCCAGACTTGCTTTGGATCGTGGAGACTTTGGGCTGTTTGACACTTGTCAGCCGCTTCACAGTCTGGTAGGCCTTCTTGCTGTTGTTCTTGTTCAGACTGTTCTCTATTTCCTGGCATTGATCTTCTATCCAGTTCTCCTTTGCTGTGCGCATGCCTTTTCGGATGCCATTGTTGATTTTTCGGTAGACATCAGCTCCCTGTGAGGTGTTCTTTTTTTCGAGTTATAGGATAGGATAGGCATAGAGCAAGAGTTCTTTAGTACCGGTGTGTGTGTGGGGGGGTAGGGAAGAGGGCGCGTGGGGGTGGTGGTGGTGGTAGGTTAAGACCAGCAAGCAGATAATGAAAGGAAGGTTGTTTGATCGGTGTCATTCTGAGCTATCAGACTTTTGGAGTATACTGCCTAGGTAGTTTAGTAGTTTATCACCTCAATCTACGCTTGATAGATCTCATTTGAGGTCGGGGTGTGTGACCCGCAGCAATCAGCCAACAGTTTGTTTATTACCTTTACCGTGCTTGAATGCGTCGTTACGCGGAGTATTTGGAGACTGGTGAGGTTCACGCGTAATCAATTGCCGACGTAGATCTGTGTGACAGAAACACCTCTGACACTCAAGTATGGGTGCATCGATTGAGCGCGTGAAGTTACGACTTAATCGCTAAAGGTGATTAACTGTTTTGCAACATTTATGTAGACCCCTTTTAGTTCAGTTTTCATTATTTCCCCTCCCCCCCTCCCCCTGCCTCTGCGGCAGGTACACTTTTGTGCGAGAACACGTGAGAAAGAAATAAGACTTCTGATCTTGAAATTCGAGTTGAATGCAAGGAGTAGATAGTTGTGTTTTGAGGAAAAGTCGACGAAATGTCAATTTCGGATCTCACTGAATAGCACATCTAACTTAAGTTCAGGTGACGCAAAATAACACAAAGAGAAGAATTAAAATTTACTCTTGAACAGATTTCTGAGCTATAATAAATACAGGCTCTTCGTCGTAAAAAAAAAGTATTTCGTTTAATATCAGAAATGTTTCGGACAATGTCGCAATGCAGCAAAAGGAAAGAAAATCGAAATAAACATCCATGATGAGAACAGATTTCTGATACATTGTGACGACACGAGTTTTCAGATGGTAGGGAGAGATACACTTTTTACGAAGTTACACTTCTCCGCATATCTGCTGTACATAGAATAGCGTGACCGATTTACTTTTGTGTATGAAAGTGCAGTTTCGTAGAGTCCGTGCGATTCGTAGTAGACAGGGGGTCGGCCAATTTCGAATAGGGGTACGCGTAATAAAGAACGTGCATACTGACGAGAGCTCGACTGTTTTGCTTGTGGCCGGCGCAGATTTTGAAGGGCAGAGTGGTTTGAGATGCTATTGCGTGAGGAAGGAATTCTAACGAGGCAGCAACCCTGTGACAGAGGTCATCGTAGTGTAGGGTACTGCTGGAAGGGTGTGTGTATTGTTTTATAGCCACCCAAGGTCTTATGCCCTCGTCGGGATAAGGATGTGTAGAATTCGAAGGAAGATGGTAACTGCCATTCGCCAGTGAGTGTAGAGTTCCATACTTAAGGTGCGTGTGGTTCTCGATTGAACACCCACCAAGACTTAGTGTCTGTAGCAGAGCTAAGGTGTCCTCATCCTCAGAATAAATGTTATTTGGACAGTGAAATAACGTGCAAGAGCAAGAGAAAGAGACTCTCAAAAGACTAATCCATTGTGTTGTGCCAATGTTGTGACAGTGTTGTGTCGTGTTGTGGTGTTGGGGTAAAGGGCGTCACGAGCCGAGGCCTGTAAGGTGTGGGATGATGATGATTATTACATCTACGTGTTTATTTCTACGCATTATTTCCACACTGTTGCCTTTGACGTTGCCTGTTGTGCTGTACTGATGTTGATATTGTTGCCGCTGACTGGGTCCTAACCAGCCTGGGGTGTACCTTTGCCTCTACGACAGAGTAGTGTTGTGGTGATTTCTTACACTGCTGCAGGTTTTGCCTATGTATCAAGGCAACACACTTCCAGGGGGTTTTCATGCCTAATTCATGCACACACAGACTCACATTACACGCACCTAAAAACATATCCATCTAGTTAGAAGAATCATCCACTTTGTGAAAGAGACTGTTAGCTCTCTGAGCTACTTAACAAGAACATTGAGACATTACTTCTGTGCCACAGCTTTGTCTAGCTAGTAGTTTATGTTTCAACGCCATCGCTTATTATTTGAAGACTTGCATTTTGAATTGATTTGTTGATTTTGATTTTCTGTATACACTTTGTAAAGAAACTGCTGTTGTTTAGTTCTGTTTGGGGTTTGTTGCAAGGGGAGGTAATTGTTAGTTAGTATTGGGACGGGGGTCTGTTTAGGGGTTGAGGGGAGGTTAGTTCCCATTTGTCCTGTGTTTGCTTGTTGATTGTTGAATCAAAGAGTGTGTGTTTGTACTCTGGCATTTTGTGTTAGCTTATTTTGTTTGAGTTTATTCTTTTCACTCGCTTTATGAGCTGACGTCACTGAACCCGCTCGGGGGACGTGACATTTTTGGTGTCAGAAGTGGGATAAACTCATTTATTTTGTCAGGGTATTGCCAGAGGTGTATGTTGTGTGTTTGAGTTGTTGTGTGAAAGGGTACGCAGCGGGCGGTTGGCGGGAGTGTGGGTGTATTGCACTAGGGAACACACTCGGAGTGCAGCATTAACGGGGAATTGAGTTGCAGGGTTCACTTGCTCGCCTTCAGGGGTACGACGGTGAACGATTCCTCGGCTCCTGTGACTGTTGTGTTGCGTATTCATTCTGTTAGGTGTTTGTATCAGTTAGGTGTTATTTGTTTTGTGTATACTAACATCTGTTCTTCCCTTCTTTTCCGACATGGCTACGCGGGATGCTCGAGCCGCGATGCGCCGCGACGCTAGGACTCGTAAGGAGGAGGCCGAGCAGGAGGAGCAGGACTTCGATGATGACGGCTCAGTGACAGGGTTGTTGGAGGAACCTTACGCAGTGAGTACTCAGACCACCATGCCTAAGATGTATGCCAAGTCGCCCGGTGCACAGAGCAAAGTCGAGGTCGCGCTCAGTGATAGTGAGAGATTTAGACAGATTGGGGAAGGTCTAGGTCTCAGAGACGGGGCGCTGGCACAGTATATCATGGGTGAGACGAGAAGAGAGGAAGAGCGCAGAGAGAGGGAGGAAGAACGGAGGGAGGAGAGGGAAGCAAGGGCAGATGAGAGGAGGCTCTTAGAGCTTAGACTAGAGACGGAACGGGTAGCTAGAGAGGCGGACAGAAGAGCGCTAGAAATGAAGCTAGAGGAGGAGCGAAGAACCAGAGATGACGACAGAGCAGCTCAGAGAGAGAGGGAGAATAGGGCTAGAGATAGAGGGGCAGCATACTCAGTCAAGTTGAAACCCTTGGAGGAGAGGGAGGATGTGGAGGCCTACCTCCAGATGTTCGAACGGGTGGCAGAGATTCAGGGTTGGAGGAGGGAGGTATGGGCGGTTAGGCTAGCGCCTTTGTTACAAGGGGAAGCCCGAGATACGTACCTTCGTCTAACGCCTGAGCAAGCCCAGGATTTCGACATTGTGAGGAATGCGCTGTTGAAACGCTTCAGGAAGGACGCCGACTACTATCGTAGGCAGTTTCGAGAGGCCAAGAAGGAAGCTGCAGAAACGTTTCCTCAGCTAGTAGTAAGGCTAGGGTCGTTAGTGAAGAAGTGGTTTTCGCTCGCCGGCAAGGACATCACCGACGTAGGGCAGGTACTAGACACCTTCATTGGAGAGCAGCTTTTCTCCATCATGACTACTGAGCTAGAGATTTACGTGAGGGAGAATTTACCGACGACTAGCCATGCCGCAGCAGAGTTGGCGCAGCGCGTGGTAGATGCCAAGCGGGCAGCATCAGCACCGGCACCCGTACTACCCAGTCAGAGACGCAGTTTTCCCAGACGACCGGAGACACCTCAGCAACCTAGCAACCGGGGAAGTCAAGGTCAGAAGGTAGGGAGGACAGAAGGGGGTAGTGGGGTACGTCGTTGCTACCGATGTGGGTCGGAGAAGCATGTGGTCAGGGACTGCAAGGTCAAACCTCAGACAGTAGGCCAGGTTACAGTGGGAAGGACTATTTCCACAGAGACCGCACCTCGGGCTAGCGTGTGTGCAATCAAACCTTATGATCCATGGGGCCAAGGTAGGGCGAACGGGCAGGACGTTCGGGTATTGAGAGATACGGGGGCGGAGATAGGGGCAGTCGCGAGCAGGTTAGTCAAACCAGCTGATTTGACGGGTCGGACTGTCGAGATTTGCTTGGCGAATCGATCGAACGTGGGTCTGTTACCTACAGCTTGGGTGGAGTTGGATTGTGCGCTGGTCAGGGGGAGAGTAGAGTTGGTGGTTTTCGAGGACGGGCCCGATATCATCCTGGGTAACTGGGTAACGTTTGATAGCGGGGAAAAGAGTCCTGTTTCCTTGTTCGGAGGTGAGTGCGCGATGGCTGCAGCAGTGCAGACTCGGGCGCAGGTGAAGGCCGAGAAGAAGAGGGAGGTACCCTTAGCAGTGGTCGAACCATCCCAGATCTCTGTTAGCACCCCAGAGTTGATCAGGATGCAAGAGACCGACGAGACGCTCGCGAAGGCGAGAACGTTGGCACAGAGTGGTGGGGCGATAGCGTCAGGTAGGGCGTCAGCTGAGTTTCGCAAGAAGAAGGGGGTGTTGTACCGGGTACACACGAAGAGAGGTAGCCAGGTCACGCAACTGGTAGTCCCGAAACAGTTGAGGGGGGGGATCCTTCAGTTGGCTCACGATCCACCCATGGCTGGGCATTTGGGAGGGAAACGTACCAGGGAGCGGATCTGGGGGACATTCTATTGGCCGGGAATGTGTGCCGAAGTACGGAGGTATTGCGCCAGTTGTCCAGAATGTCAGAAGGTAGTACCGAGGGGACGGGTGAGGAAGGTACCGCTACAGCAACTTCCGCTGGTGGACGAGCCATTTCAGAGGGTGGCGGTAGACATTGTGGGACCCATCAAACCCAAGTCAGATCGGGGTAACATGTACATCCTAGTGGTAGTAGACTATGCCACACGCTATCCCGAGGCTGTACCGCTCAAGGGCATAGAGGCAGAGAGGGTGGCAGAAGCGCTGTGGGAGATTTGGTCAAGGGTGGGCGTTCCTAGGGAAATTTTGACAGATCAAGGTACGCAATTCATGTCTGAAGTCATGCGGGAGATGAACAGACTACTGTCGATCCACGGGAAAGCCACCACGCCGTATCATCCACAGTGCAACGGACTGGTTGAGCGATTCAACGGGACGCTAGTGTCCATGCTCAAGAAGTTAGCCACAGAACAACCTACAGCGTGGGACCGCTACATTCCAGCGCTACTATTTGCATACCGAGAAGTAGCACAGGAGTCTACAGGGTTCTCTCCCTTCGAGCTCCTATATGGAAAGACCGTGCGGGGACCGATGGCTGTATTGCGAGACCTCTGGACCAAGGAGATACAAGAGGAGGAGGTGAAATTGAGTAGCCAGTACGTGGTGGATTTGCGTAATCGCATCGAGGAAACATGTAAGTTGGCACAAGGAAACCTCAGAACCGCGTCAGCCAAGCAGAAGCGGCACTTCGATAAGAAGGCGAAACGGCGTTTGTTCAACGCGGGGGATCAAGTGTTGCTGCTGTTACCTGAAAAACACAACAAGCTGCAGCTAGCATGGCGAGGACCGTACGAGGTGATCGAACGTGTGGGAGAGTGCGACTACCGGATCAGGGTGCGTGGGAAAAGTAAACTATACCACGCCAATCTCCTGAAGAAATTCCACACCAGAACGACGGTAGCCACGATCGTTGTAGACGACGAAGGGGTAGAGGAGGAGGAAACTATGCCGGTGTTTGGGGATATTCCCGTAATCACCTTGACAGCATCAGAGACGCCCCGCGACGTGAAGATGGACGACAACTGCCCAGAAATACGGGAAGAATTGCAGGAGCTGGTGTGGCAGTTTGAGGATGTCCTAACCGACTTGCCGCTACGCACTACACTGGACGTGTGCGAAATACGTGTGGACAGCGACATTCCAGTGAGGACGCGGCAGTACCCACTTCCCCATTCGCATCACGAGACCATCAAGAAGGAAGTGGAAGCGATGCTAGCGATGGGCGTCATTGAAAGGGCCAGTTCGCCATACAGCTCGCCCATCGTATTAGTAAAGAAGAAGGAGGGCACGATGCGTTTCTGCGTTGATTTCCGGAAGTTAAACAAGCACGTCGTATTCGATGCGGAACCATTGCCGAACATCGACTACTTGTTTTCCAAACTGTCAGGGGCCAAGTATCTCACCAAGATCGACTTGACCAAAGGTTACTGGCAAGTGCCTATGAACAAGGGAGATAAAGCGAAGACGGCATTTACAACGCCAGAGGGACAATTTCAGTGGACCGTAATGCCATTTGGGCTGAAGACGGCGGGAGCAGTCTTTTCTCGCATGATGCGGAAGTTATTAGCACCCCTGGGAATGTCGGAGATCGACAATTTCGTCGACGACTTGTTGGTAGCCACCATTACCAAGCAGAGACACCTGGAATGCTTGGCACGTCTTTTCCTTAGGTTACGTGAGGTGCAGCTATCCGCCAAACCATCAAAGTGTTACCTGGGTTTCCGAAGAGTAGAGTATCTTGGGCACGTGGTTGGACAGGGAGAAATTCGTCCTGAGGTGTCAAAGATGGAGAGAATCCGAGATGCACCACGACCAACGACCAAGCGGCAAGTGCGCTCATTTTTGGGTTTAGCCGGATACTACAGGCGGTTCGTACCCAACTTTTCAGCGATTGCTTCACCACTACACGATTTGACCAAGGGAGGCAAGCCAGGGGCGGTACAATGGACCGAAGCATGCGAAGCTGCATTTTGCACACTGAAGGAGAAGCTGTGCTCTGACCCTGTGTGCTGTCTGCCGGACTTCACCCTGCCGTTTGTGCTACAGACAGATGCGTCGGAGGATGGAGTAGGGGCCATTTTGAGCCAGGACAGGGGACAGGGATTACAGCCTATTGCGTGTGCAAGCAAGAAACTGTCGAAACCCGAGAGGAACTATTCGACCATTGAGAGGGAGTGTCTAGCGTTGGTGTGGGGTGTGCAGAAATTCAGTCAATATCTGTACGGACGTACTTTCGTAGTGCAGACTGACCATATGCCACTGCAGTACCTACGGCAAGTGAAGAACACCAACAGCCGACTGATGAGATGGGCACTTCAGCTGCAACCTTTCTCAATGTCTGTGGAGCACATTTCTGGGAAGGACAACGTTCCAGCAGATTTCCTCAGCAGAAACGCTCAGTAGGTAGCATAGGGGGTAGTGAGAAATTCGCGTCGTAGTTAAGGTTCTTCAAGGTGTTAAGAACTGGGGGGGGGTTGTGTGACGACACGAGTTTTCAGATGGTAGGGAGAGATACACTTTTTACGAAGTTACACTTCTCCGCATATCTGCTGTACATAGAATAGCGTGACCGATTTACTTTTGTGTATGAAAGTGCAGTTTCGTAGAGTCCGTGCGATTCGTAGTAGACAGGGGGTCGGCCAATTTCGAATAGGGGTACGCGTAATAAAGAACGTGCATACTGACGAGAGCTCGACTGTTTTGCTTGTGGCCGGCGCAGATTTTGAAGGGCAGAGTGGTTTGAGATGCTATTGCGTGAGGAAGGAATTCTAACGAGGCAGCAACCCTGTGACAGAGGTCATCGTAGTGTAGGGTACTGCTGGAAGGGTGTGTGTATTGTTTTATAGCCACCCAAGGTCTTATGCCCTCGTCGGGATAAGGATGTGTAGAATTCGAAGGAAGATGGTAACTGCCATTCGCCAGTGAGTGTAGAGTTCCATACTTAAGGTGCGTGTGGTTCTCGATTGAACACCCACCAAGACTTAGTGTCTGTAGCAGAGCTAAGGTGTCCTCATCCTCAGAATAAATGTTATTTGGACAGTGAAATAACGTGCAAGAGCAAGAGAAAGAGACTCTCAAAAGACTAATCCATTGTGTTGTGCCAATGTTGTGACAGTGTTGTGTCGTGTTGTGGTGTTGGGGTAAAGGGCGTCACGAGCCGAGGCCTGTAAGGTGTGGGATGATGATGATTATTACATCTACGTGTTTATTTCTACGCATTATTTCCACACTGTTGCCTTTGACATTGCCTGTTGTGCTGTACTGATATTGATATTGTTGCCGCTGACTGGGTCCTAACCAGCCTGGGGTGTACCTTTGCCTCTACGACAGAGTAGTGTTGTGGTGATTTCTTACACTGCTGCAGGTTTTGCCTATGTATCAAGGCAACACACTTCCAGGGGGTTTTCATGCCTAATTCATGCACACACAGACTCACATTACACGCACCTAAAAAAACATATCCATCTAGTTAGAAGAATCATCCACTTTGTGAAAGAGACTGTTAGCTCTCTGAGCTACTTAACAAGAACATTGAGACATTACTTCTGTGCCACAGCTTTGTCTAGCTAGTAGTTTATGTTTCAACGCCATCGCTTATTATTTGAAGACTTGCATTTTGAATTGATTTGTTGATTTTGATTTTCTGTATACACTTTGTAAAGAAACTGCTGTTGTTTAGTTCTGTTTGGGGTTTGTTGCAAGGGGAGGTAATTGTTAGTTAGTATTGGGACGGGGGTCTGTTTAGGGGTTGAGGGGAGGTTAGTTCCCATTTGTCCTGTGTTTGCTTGTTGATTGTTGAATAAAAGAGTGTGTGTTTGTACTCTGGCATTTTGTGTTAGCTTATTTTGTTTGAGTTTATTCTTTTCACTCGCTTTATGAGCTGACGTCACTGAACCCGCTCGGGGGACGTGACATACATATTTAGAATGTTAAACGGATAGCAAATATTGCTTGCTTTTTTTTAGTTTAAAAGTACACCAAGTTTAAGGGTCCGTCTTTTCAATTAATTTAAAGTTCAGGTGTATTTTCTTGCTTTGTCGTAACTGTATGGAAAAAATATTGAAAATCCATTATCTGTATTGCAAATGACCTCAATGTTCATGAGTATTTTACCTTACACAAACAGGAACATAATAGGATCAAATGTACCTAGTAAGTACGTAGTTTATTGGAAAACCCGATTTGATTTTATTAAAGGTGTCCTCTACAAAAAATATATTATGTGTTTGTAGACTTCAAGAAAGCGTTTGACGCAGTCTGGCATGCTGCAGAGAGGTGCCAACCAGTACGGATTGACCGTATTTAATTCCGGCGAAGTGAATTAAATACGGAAATACGGTAGCTTTTATAATAATACGGAGGAGAAGTTGCCGATCGTTTATCTTTGCCAGCGGTGCTTCTGTACCGGTTTCTGGTCTCAGAATAGTACTCGTGCACTCACTGAACGTCGCTGTGTGCCTGCGGTATTTTCCGTGCGCGTGCGACCCGAATCAAACATGTGATCCATTTGTCCAATGAAAACACTCGTTCTTAGCCTTTCGGGGTGAAGACTATAATGCATGGGTGCCACCTTTCCGCCTACAGTCGGAAAATCAGATTTTTGCTGAAGCCTACAATCGAAAATCCGATTTTTCGAAAAAAAAATCGTAAAAAAAAATTATATAAAAGTAAACGAAACAAGATTTGTTTCAGATTTGTGTAAAGATGCACAGCTGAAAGGGGCATAACCCGCGTATCCGGTTGATGACTTCTGGTCGTTCTGAGACTGAAGCATGGATATTGTGACTTTGTGTTCCAATCATGCCGTTTTTAGAGGAAAATACCGATACTGGAAAGAAAAAAGCGTGAGATGTAGATAAGGGAATGAAGAATAAGTGGAGGTGGGAATGGATGTCAGATAAGTTTGATCCTGATGGCGATGAATGCCGGTTGTGGCTGAGAAAATTGGATCAGCCTGGTTTGATTTTGAAAAAAAAAAAACAATGCTTTTTCAGTTTGTGTTCTTGTGCAGGGGCGGATCTTGTTCTTGTGCCACTTGTGCACGTGCACACTCCCCTGGCGGTCCAAAAAAAAAAAAAAAGAAAAGAAAAAGAAAAGGAGGGAGAAAAGGAGAAGAAAGAAGAGAAAAAAATTACTAATTCTCACTCACCACACAGTTTCATGTACCTTTTTAGTTGGTGTGTGTGTGTGTGTGTGTGTGTGTGTGTGTGTGTGTGTGTGTGTTACACTCAGTTTGATGATGGTGTTTTTCTATCAGTATCTGATTCAGCCCCGTTGCTTGAATTCCTGATAGTTGTGTAACTCAGATTCGTTTATTCACACAGCCCGTCCAAACAGCATACAAGTCACAAAGTCGACGTATGAAGTTTTCCACTTTTATTCAGCACACATCAACAACTGCATACAATTCTCAACTCAACTCAACAACTTTCACAGCAACTCTCCAAATCGCTATCAACAACTTTACTCTCTCAACAACAATCTCGGCACACGATTAAATAACCTCTCTCTTTTCCGGAAAGATTTCGAATACGGTAGAAATGACGTACTGCCACCAATCGAACTAAAGATCGTCATCACTGACTTACGTCATTACACATTTCTTCTCCTTCCGGATCGTTCCTTCAAATTTCTACAATTATCCCGAATCTTCGATCGATAGTAAACAAGCCGATCCAGAAGATTCTACAACAATATCGACTAACGGAAATTATCAACGTTATACAAAACCTCTCCAAACAACAATGCAAACTCAAATCAAAGGTAAATAAACTCCATTATTGAATACTTTGCAAATCGAAACGATTAGATCTATCGTACACGTTACCGACATACTTTCGTTCACGTTTCAACGTAACATAACCCCCCACTCAAGAAGAAATTTACCCAATTTCTTTCAACAGCGTTGAAACGTAATGCACAAACAAAGTACAGAATTAAGACTTATCTCAGCCTGTCTGAACACTATCAACGTTCTCAGCTCATTCACACAGAGTCAATGGTTTTCATCTTCAAATCCGCCTGGATATTGTCAATGATCACAGTTTATCTACACGGTCAATGTTTCTCATCTGCAAGTCTTTCTGGATACAGTCAATGTTCACAGATCATTTACCCAGTCAACGTTTTTCATTTTCAAGTCTGTCATTACCAATATTCTTAGTTCATCCACACAGTCAATGTTCTTTCGTTCGCAAGGAATCGACGCCCTCGTCAGTTGCGGTCGTCATCGGCCCAGGGTCAAAGACGATGATCACGTGGGCTTCCCTGGAATCAGTGTGTCCACCGTTGTCTCCTTCTTCCATCGGATGTCCGACGCAGTCGACGTTGTCAGCTCCCAGGATGCATTCGCTGGGTCTCACGGTCAGGTTGGCTTCTGCGGGACGGTGGAACTGCTCCCTCAAGGTCTGGGTGTGGACTTCATGTTCGACCAAAGTCGTAGAGCCTGGGACATCATTGAAGTTATGGGGAAACTCGCCCATAAGGTCCTCGAGCTCCAACGTTTGACCTTCCGTCAAGCTCGGTCCTAGCTTAACATCATCGATGCCTTCTTTGCTGTGGAAGTCCCCCAGTTCCAACAGTTCTTCGCTGTCAAAGCTGTCGTCGGTCACAGCTGCTGTTGCTGCATGTACAGTCTCTGGCGGCCTCTCCACGTACAGCTTAAGGAGGTTGGCGTGGTATATTTTGGAATGCTGGCCGACCTTCACCTTATAGTCGTTGATCCCCACCACGGTCTCCACTTCGTACGGACCTCTCCACTGCATCAGCAACTTATTGTGATCAGTAGGTAGCAGCACCAGCACTTTGTTGCCAGGTTTAAACTTCCTGTTCACAGCCCTACGATCGTAGTAGTGCTTTCCACAGTCTTGGGACTTCTTCAGGTTTTCTCTGGCTATCTCGAGAGTCTGCTCCAGCTTCTCCCGTAGCTCAAACACGTACTGGTAGCTGTTCTTTCACCTCTGGGGTGTCTACTTCTTTCGTCCACAGTTCTTTTAGGATGTGCATCGGCCCTCGGATGGTTCTTCCGTACAGCAGCTCGAACGGAGAAAAGCCGGTGGACTCCTGCGGTACTTCTCTGTAGGCGAAAAGTAATGCGTTGATGTAGCGATGCCATTGTCTGGGCTGCTCGCTGCACAGTTTCTTCAAGGTGGACTTCAACGTAGCATTGAACTTTTCGACAAGCCCGTTGCACATCGGATGGTAGGGTGTCGTAGTTAAATGCCGGATGCTCAGCAGTCTGTTGACCTCCTTCATACAGTCAGAGACGAACTGCGTCCCGAGGTCTGTCAGAATTTCTTCAGGCACTCCAAGTCTACTGAACATGTCCACCAGTGCCTCTGCTACAGTTTCAGTGTCAATCTTCTTCAGTGGCACTGCTTCTGGGTACCGAGTCGCATAGTCTACTAAAGTCAGTACCCATCGATGACCTTCTTCACTCGGAGGTCTTATTTCCGCCGATTAAGTCTAAGGCCACCCTCTTAAAAGGTCGGTCGATCAAAGGCATTCTCTGCATTGGCACTTTAGGGACCCTTCCTCGAGGTATGGTCTTCTGGCAAATGTCACATGATCGACAGAAACGGCTGACGTCCGCATGAAGTCCTGGCCAGTAGAACACCGCCTGGATTCTGTCTGACGTCTTCTTGATGCCTAGGTGACCTCCCATGATTGAGTCATGCGCTACTTCCATCACCTGGCGCCTTAGGGGTAACGGTACCAAGACTTGACGTAGTGGTTTCCCTCCGTTGACCCTCGGGTGCTGGAAGATTCGATACAGGATCTTGGCCTTCACCTCAAAATAGACCGTACCACTGCCTTTGGTCACGTGGTCTTGGCGGTTCCTGTACTTGTTTAAAGTGCTATCAGCTTCCTGGAGCTGGATCAGCTTATCTTTGTCCACGATGGCAGCTTTGGAGTTGTCGGCGACCTTCAGTGGCGTAGACGTCTTGTCTCTCTTGGCCTGGGCCCTGGTAGTAACAGCACCGACGATCTCTGGTCGGCAGGGCTGAGCCGGAGTAACCACATTGTCCCGTAGCAGCTCTGTAAGGTCTCCATCGGGAAATGGCAATGGATCCTCCTCCACAACTTCGACGCGTTGGGTTGAGGCAGGACTCCACTCTGGATCGGGGTTGTCGGGTCGTCTCGCGCCGTCGATATTCCCGATCATCAAATCATACAGCGGCTTCTTCAGGCAAACCGCTTCGACTTCGCCTATGTAGAAAGGGGTGTTGACATGAATCTTCGCAACTGGCGCTTTCAAACATTTGCTGTCGGCCATAAGTGTCCATTTTGAATCGCCAGTGAACTGTTCTTTAGCGATTAGGTCTTCTCTGACGATGACCCCACTGCAGCCAGAGTCTCTTAAGACAGTCACTTCATGATTTCCGACGCGTCCCTTGGAAACAGGCATGTTCTGGACGGTCACAGCTGCGCTGGCGACGACGGGGATGGATTTCCCGTTGGCAAGGAGAAGTTGGCCATCAGTCATGCACTCTTGCACGTCCGCAGGGGTAGCTGTGCGCTTGGTCTCACTCGGAAGAATGACGCTCCCGCCGCACACTTGATGGTCAGATCTACTGTTTTGCCGTTGATTGGAGAAACGTCTCTGTCGGTTGCCCGCCGCTGCGTTGTCCGTACTGCTCCGCTGTCCGCTACTTTTGTTTTGAGGACAGTTAGAAGCTCTGTGGTCTGTAGCGTTGCAGGTGAAACAGCCTCTTGAGTGCCCTTCCCTGGGAGGAGGCGTGGAGTCCGTCTGTCTCTGGCTCGTCTGGCTCCCTTGGATCTGGTTCCCATGGTTTGCAGTCTTCTGAAAATGTTTCGTCGCGCTGGGTGGCCCCAGGGTTTTCCCATGAGCGATAAGATATCTTTCAGCAGCCTCAGTCACATCTTTAAGCGTCTGCAGCTTTTGTTCTTCTAAGTGGGTCGCTAGGTCCTTGTGACAGGCATTGAGAAATTGTTCTTTCACAATCAGGTCATGGAGACTGTCGTAAGACTTCATTTCGCCTGATAACTCCACCCACTTGTGTAGATATGACGACAGGCGCTCCACAAACTGCTTTGGCGTCTCGTCTGACTTAGGCCGGCATTCACGGAAGCGTTTACGGTAGCCCTTCTCTGTAAAGTTGTAGCACTGCAACAGGGCCTCTTTCAAGACGTCGTAGTTTTTGGCGTCATCGTTCGACAGTCTGGTGTAAACTTCGAGAGCTTGCCCCGTCAGAAGTGCACTCAGTCGAATTGCCCAGTCTTGAGGTTGCCAGTTAGAGCTTTCAGCGAACCTTTCGAATCTCGCCAGATAACTGTCAATCTGGTCCTTCCCGTCGACGAAAGCTGGCAATTTTGGTGCCGTGTTGTCACTGATAACTTGTGGCGCATGCTGCTGTTGCTGGATGCGCGCCAACTCTAGTTGGAACTGCCGATCAGCTTCTCTTTCCTCACGCCTGCGCTCATCTTCTCTTTCTTTACGCTGCTCTTCTCTTTCTTGCCGCTGCTGTTCAATTTCCAGACGCTTCAATTCTAATTCTCTTTCTTCACGGCGACGCTGCTCTTCTAATTCTCGTTCTTCACGGCGACGCTGCTCTTCTACTTCTAGACGCTTCTGTTCTAGTTCTATTTCTTTTTCTAGACGCTTCTCTTCCAATTCTCTTTCTCGTATTCTCTCCTGAGACTTGACGTACTCCGTCAGCTGCTTGCCTTTTAGATTCAGTTCAACCCCTTTCTGCCAGAAGTCAGCCATCTTGATGCTTCTGGAAAGTTCTTTTCAAGAAAGTTCTTTTCTAGAAAGTTCTTTTCTGGAAGGTTCTTCTTCTAGAAAGTTCTTGACTGTAGAGTTCTTTTTTTTTCTGGAAAGTTCTTGACTGTGCTGTACCTTTCTAGACTGTTCTAGAACAGCACGCTTTCTGCAGTAGCACTGATGCTTGTCACTAGTCGCTTTCGCTGACGCAGGCCCCGCTGTCCTCGTCATATGCGACGCTGCACCACGCTGGTGTTGATGTACACGCTCCTGTGCTGAAGTAGACGCGACGTCCGCTCGACGCTCGCTGTAACACTGGCGATGTAGCTCCGAGACTGTCCCTCGACGTAGTCTTACGGTAGCCACGTAGTCCCGATCTGTTGTTCGCTCACGAAGCAACTCTTCAGCGACCACACGCCCTTGCAGTCAACCCGAACCTATCGGTGATGTAGTCCCAGTATGTTGGCCCCTCTCGACGCAACTCGTTGGCGGCTACCCTCGATGACTGCCTCTCGTAACGTTGACTCGCTTGTTGTAGCAGTTGAACCCTTGGCTATGGCGTGAATCGCGGCTTGACCCCCAAAATGTTACACTCAGTTTGATGTTGGTGTTTTTCTATCAGTATCTGATTCAGCCCCGTTGCTTGAATTCCTGATAGTTGTGTAACTCAGATTCGTTTATTCACACAGCCCGTCCAAACAGCATACAAGTCACAAAGTCGACGTATGAAGTTTTCCACTTTTATTCAGCACACATCAACAACTGCATACAATTCTCAACTCAACTCAACAACTTTCACAGCAACTCTCCAAATCGCTATCAACAACTTTACTCTCTCAACAACAATCTCGGCACACGATTAAATAACCTCTCTCTTTTCCGGAAAGATTTCGAATACGGTAGAAATGACGTACTGCCACCAATCGAACTAAAGATCGTCATCACTGACTTACGTCATTACACATTTCTTCTCCTTCCGGATCGTTCCTTCAAATTTCTACAATTATCCCGAATCTTCGATCGATAGTAAACAAGCCGATCCAGAAGATTCTACAACAATATCGACTAACGGAAATTATCAACGTTATACAAAACCTCTCCAAACAACAATGCAAACTCAAATCAAAGGTAAATAAACTCCATTATTGAATACTTTGCAAATCGAAACGATTAGATCTATCGTACACGTTACCGACATACTTTCGTTCACGTTTCAACGTAACAGTGTGTGTGTGTGTGTGTGTGTGTGTGTGTGTGACCAAACTTGTTTATGCATCAGGTCAGTTTTGAATAAAACTGATGTGAGTGGCTATTTCTTGTTTTATTTGCAGTAACTTTATCTGTCTTTGTATAAGCCTTTATGCAAGATGTTCTGCTATTGTAAATTTTATCATCAGAGTTTGCAGAGGGGTGTTTGTGTGTGTGTGGGAGGGGTGGGGGTGGACTAAACTTAAAGAGGACTTTTAGCACAAAACAATACTATTTTCAGTCCTTAAAATAATGCCCAAAATGCACCAGATTTCACAGATTTTAACCATTATTTTCAAATTTTTCCGTGGGGGGGGGGGGGGGGGTGGGTGGTGTGTGGCATGCCTCCGGACTCCCCTAGTACACTCGCCTGCTTCGCAGGCTCGCGCTTGTGGCTACGCCACTTCGCATTAGTGCACTGTGCACACCCCCTAAACAATGGAAAGATCCGCCCCTGATTGTGTATATTTGTGTGTGTTTGCTTTTCTTTCTCTCACCTCTTATACACAATCACAAAATGTTTAAACAATCTTAACTATGCTTCTGATTGTTCATATGTGTTTCCCATTTGCATTGACTAAGTCTGGGGACTTGGTCACCTTTGCCGATGTTAGGCCCTGGTCTTTTTATGTAGTTTTTTTCTTGTTCTATGTGTCTTGTATGTATAGTGGTAAATCATTCTTCAGCTTTCACGAGAGGCCTCTAAATTGGCTTTGAATATTGTAAAAATTTTCTGTTGGGGGGCGTTGCCACCCTAACCTCCTACCAGGGCGTTACGCCTGGACCCCATCGGGACCTGGGTGGCCCCGGACCCCTGCCTTCAGATTTTGGAAAATTTCTTGGTGGCACCCATGTATAATGGAGGGAACTCGTACAGATCTATTTTTATACGTCAACTTGGGTTAGGATAGGGTTGGGTTACCCTACCCAACCCAACCCTAGCCTACCCTACCCTACCCGTACCATACCCCTAGTCTAAAAAATAGACCTGTACGAGTTCCCTCCATAATAGTCTTCACCGCCTTTCAGAGTGCTTCAAAATCGCGAAAATGGCAGGACGTGGTTTTTGATTGATTGATTGATTGTTGCTTTAGGTCCAGCGGACTCTTCCGAGCCAAATCAGGACCGGACAACCCCCGATCCGCATAAAAGATCTGCTGAAACAACCCTAGTGGGAAAACTGAATGCCCTCCACCGGCCAGTCACTTTACAATAAAGACATCCCACGCAGGGGACGGCTGAGGCTTTACCCCAACTACTCGAACCCCCGGTTACAAAAACAAAATAGAATACAAACATCATTATAAATTATCAACAAAACACATACATATAAAATGCCTATATTGCCAAATAATAACATCATAGGAAGCCCCAGTGACCACCCGGCAGAAAGCGTCCAATACTCCCAAGCTGATCCAACAGACCTCATACACAAACAAGGAGTCTTGTCCAGGAAGTTTTCAAGAAAAAAGGTAGGTCATTGATCTAGCGAAGAAGAAGATAGTATAGCAGAGTGATAGGACAGAGCAGGAATGGGAAAGAGTAAATGAGGAAGACAGCGACAGTGGGAATTTAAAGCACTAAATTTCCAGAAAGTGGGGATACTATTTATACTGAAACCCCCGGCACTCCAACGGGGGTACTGTTGCCGCAGTGAATCTGTCATGCCTATAAAGGAAAGACAGGTTTTCAACTGGGGCTTTCACTTTTCCCTTTATAGGTTAGAACAATCTACAGTGGCAAGATTGCTCATGACCCCAAGGGGTGGGCAGGACGTGGTAGACCCAGAAAAAGAAAAGCTGCTAAGTCTGTTGACGAAGCCGATCCCTCATCAAAGAAAACAAAGCCTGCAAGTAAACGTCTGCAAGATTTTCTGCATTCATACACAGATGTACATCCATGCATCATTGCTTCGAAACTGTCAACAAAGTACGCACGCTGTACTGTCTGTGGCTTCGATTTTTTACAAGTCATGGTGTGTTTTTGACGATGTTGCCAGGCATGTTGCATCTGCTAGACACAAAGCTTACTTACTGTCTAAGATTATACTGAGGATTCTCCTGATCCCTGTGTCCAACTGTTCATGTGAAAGGGTCTTTTCTCTGGTTAGAAAAAATAAAACTGACTTTAGAGGGACTATGGGAAGTAAGACACTGAATGGAATGCTGCAGTTTAAATCAAGAAATTCGAATACTGATACTACCAACAAAAAAAAAACAACCTTGAAACAATAGAACTGTTTTGTTGCTGACATTGCTTTTATTGGAAAGACTATCAGTATCATTCATTTTAAGTAAAACAAGTGTAGTGTTTAGCAAGCTGATTTTCATAAAAATACTGACAAGTGTTAAAAAATACTGAAAAACGGGTCCAAAAATACTGACAAGTAGATTAGGAGGCAGGCACCTCTGCATGCAGCTTTGTGGGCAACCATGAGAGTGTACAACATCAGCCCTAAAATTATTGAAGTCATCAAAAGCCTGTATGAATTGGCTACCAGTGCAGTCCTTCACAACAGCGCCATCGGAAACTAGTTCAGAACAACAATCGGTGTTCGTCAAGGATGCCTACTCTCTCTCCAACACTCTTCATCATCTTCCTAGAGCGCATCATGTCAGATACCCTTGCAGATCACGAAGGCACAGTCAGCATGGGGGTAGAGCAGTCTCCAACCTCCGTTTTGCGGATGGCATTGATGGATTGGCTGGAGAGGAACAAGAACTTGAACAGCTGGTACAGAGGCTTGACACCCTCCAGAGCCTATGGAATGGAAATAAGTGCAGAGAAGACCAAAATGATGACCAACAACACCAATGACATCTTCACGGACATGAAAGTCCAAGGCCAATTTCTCAACACAGTGAATAGTTTCAAATAGTTAGGAGCCATTGTATCACATAATGGGTACCGACAGGAAGTCATCTCCAGGATAGCACAAACAACTGCTGCCCTGACAAGGTTGAAGCCCATTTGGATAGACAGGACCATCTGTCTACATTCCAAGGTAAGGCTGCTGCGCTCCCTTGTCATCTCCATCGTCAACATGGACCCTCACAGCAGATCTACAACGAAGAATACAAAGCATGGAGATGAGGTGCTACAGAAGACTTCTGGGCATTTCCTGTGCTCAGCACATCACCAATAACGAAGTCCGACAGACTATCACACAAGTCATTGGACAACATGACACACTCACAGTGGTGAAGAAACAGAAACTCCGATGGTATGGTCACGTCACAAGAGCTTCAGGCCTTGCAAAGACCATCCTGCAGTCACGGTGCAATGAGGCAGAAGAAGATGAAGACAGAAAAAGAGGTGGGAGGACAACATTCAAGAATGGACTGGCTTGATACGAAGTGAAGCCATGATGGTTGCTGAGGACAGAGAAAGATGGAGTACACTTGTTAAACGATCATCTGTGGTGCCCCAACGACCTTCGAGTTACGGGATAGGATAGGATAAAATAGGGCCTCTTCAAATTGACTACGCAAAGTCCCCTATACGCTTATGTGTCCGGGGACGTTAATCTATATAACTAACTAACTTGACTACGCAGATGGTAAATTGCCCCTTCTGCTGTAATGTTCATATTGTCGTTGATTTTGCTGCTGCTGTCTGTCTGTGGGTATGTCTGTGTATATTACTCTAGCCTGTACTGTTGATTCTACAGCCTTCATGCAATAACCCTGGCATGTTTATTCGAGGTAGTTTATTAATCATTTATTTGATTGTGAGCACTTGATAAACGAAGAGATTTCCATCTGAACAGACCGTGACAGATATAGCTAGGAACCGTTGAAAATAGTTTCATCTCGCACAGAGTATTTGAGAACTAAGAGGCAAACGTGTGCTAGTGAGTGATGTGGGGACTGCAGTTTGGTTTCTCACACTCAGCGTGGAGTTGACCTGTCAACACGATGACCGCTTGGGAAAGTTCCAACCCTCGAACAATTGACAGTTTGGGACAAAACCGGCCACAGGACATTTGACCACTTGTCATTGGGCGCTGCGCCTGCAGCGCAGACGTTTCCATCTTCGTTGAATTTTTTTTTTAACTTTAAAAGCCTAAGTGTTCTCTGCCCCAAGAACTACAAACCTTTTACTGTTTAGAGTGTGCTATCTGCGCTTATTGACCAAGGACGTTTTATTTAACCGTTTATATTTGAAGTGTTTTCAAGTGAGTCGTTGGCTTTTCGGTTGGGTGCGTGAGTGCGTGCGTTCGTGCGCGTGTCCGTGTTTTAAATTGAAGGAAACATTATATAGCAACTGATATGTTGTGATGTGTATTTATTTACGGTTATATTGTTATACTGTAAAATAAAATCAAATACATTTTTGTATTAGCTCATAATTCCAGTGAAGAAACTGTAAATAATGTCGGTCAACAGGAGAAATACCTGGTCTTAAGACACTAATATTAAAGAAGGGGTTTTCGATTGGCTAGTGTATGACTACCCCGATAGCCTTGATCTTGAAAATCTGATAGATATCGTGTAGTTTCTCTATTGGAGAGTTGTGCGCTATGCAGCGCGAAATGGAAATTGGGAATTGGAGTAGATTACCTTCGTCGTAATGGTCAGTTGCGTTTTTGCAGTTTTGCGTTGCGTGTTAGTGCATGTTATTTTTGATGATGTCTCGGGTTTTCTTTGAATAAATCTCTCTCTCTTCCCCCCCTCTCTCTCTCTCTCACTCTCTCTCCCACACACACACACAAACACGCACACACACACACACACACACACACAGTCGTGTCGTTGTGTCGTTACTTGATTCTCGGTTCAGTTCTTTGATTTTACATCATGATCTGTGATATTTTTATTCTCTTCGGAGCTCAGTTACCTGCTTTTTTGGCATGTTGTGTGCTAGTTCACATCACGTACGAGGCCTGCTCGATGTAGACCACTACTGTTTAAAGCTTGTCCAATGGTGTTTCATTACTCCTCCCTCCCACACACCCCACCCCCCACCCCTCTTTTCTCCACAGTTCACCCTTAGTGCACATTCATTTGATGGGTGCTTTTAAAAGAGAGGTAGTGTATTGTTGCAAATCATATTGACCGTAACCTGTGCACGCTAACAAGTCGTGTCCATTATTTATTGTTAAACAACAATATTCAAATCTGAATAATTTAAGACAGGCAGACAGAGACAGACAGATCAACTTATTATCCTCATGCGCGGCTCATTTAAACGTGTTGTGTTGTTCTTCTTCTTATTTTCAACGCCGTTTCGTGTGTTAGTGCGAATGAACTCCTTCCGATGAGAGTATAAACCGAGGCCTAGTGTGTGCACGCACGCATTCCATAGCACGAATTTAAAAAATGACGTTGATATTCTCGTTCCTTCTCTTCGCCCCCCTCCCCCACACTCCCACCCTTACTCTCAAGGATTGTGCTCATGTATCAGATTAATTATGTGACTAAAGCTGCGAGTGGGCGCTTGCGGGCGGCTTGGGTTAGGTCCTGTATCAGCCAGCGCCTGGAGCAATCTTGAGCTGGGAAAGCGCTAAATAACAACGATTAAATAAATAATAAATAACTAACTCGGTGTCGTGTTTGGATGTTGACCACAACCTGTCGCTTCACAGTGTTCAGCGGACAGACAACTGACACGCTGAAGCCTCATAATGTTGAAACGGGGATTTTGGGGGTGGGTGGGGGAAGGGGGAGGGACAGCGGCTGCCTATGTTCTCAAACAATATTTCGCTTTGATGTTCACCTTGCCGGAACACTAGTTACAAGTCGCACACACGGCGCCTTAGGACATGTTATGTTTTTGCGTGCAAGTTCGTGTAAAACGAGGATGCCATTTTAGTTTTGAGTAAATTGATCGACTTATTTTCTCTCGTCTTCATTTCCTCCTCGATTTCGTCGTCGCTTTCTTCCTGGGCATCAGCAGCAGCAGCAGCTGCTGCTTCTTGTTGTTGTTGCTGCTGCTGTTCTTCTTCTTGAACTCTTGGAGAATCTTCAATCTTCTTCTTCTTGGCAGAAGCTAACGAAGAACATTTTTGTCTATCAAGGCTGTACGCTCTACTCGTTTAATTAAATGGAACTAATTGCCAGCTGTGCGGCGCGACATACATAATGAAAAAATACCAGTAATTTGCTGACGTTGTTGTTATTGTTGTTGTTGTTGTTGTTGTTGTTGTTGTTGTTGTTGTTGTTGTTCTTCTTCTTCTTCTTCTTCTTCTTCTTCTTCTTCTTCTTCTTCTTCTTCTTCTTCTTCTTCTTCTTTTTCTTCTTCTTCTTCTTTTTCTTCTTCTTCTTCTTCTTTATTTTGACTGTACTCCAGTTGAACTATTAAATCAATGTTATAAATAATTTGACGTTTACTTGCTGATAGACTTTAAAAGCATGCTTGAATAGTTTTATCTGGAGATTTTTACCTGCTATTTTTACTTTAACTGCAAAATCAATTTAAACCGTCAGTTAGTTTTTAAACTTCAGAGTTTACTTTCAAGGTCAGTTTTTACTTCAAAGTAATACATGTTATGTACGGTGTGTTTCAGATTGGATGTTTGTGTGGCCAGGTAGAGAGTGGAAGTGAGGCTTCTCTTGTTGGCTTAGCGCTGTCGTCGATTTCGACAGGCGCGCGCGCCATGGGCACGTCAAGGGACATCGCAACTTGCTGTTACGATACACAACAATGTTTCTACGCTCATTTGAGACAGAACAGCTCTTGTGACTAGTCATTCTGCTTCCAGTCTATCTGTACCTTTGATGAGAAAAGCACATGTGTGCTTCTTCAGTTAGTGTTGACATTTTGTGAACAGTTGTTATTCAGATCTTACTGAGCTGGTGATTCTCTTACAAAGAAGATGGCTCGTTGAACAATTCTTGGTCATAAAAACAATTCTTGGTCATAAGAATGCGGTGACAGAGCAGTCGGGATGCAGAAACAAGAGCAGAATCCTCAGCTGGTGGTGATGACGCCGACGGGTTGCAGAGAGGTGGTGCAGCCTCCAGCAGCCACGGACGAACAACAAGAGCAACATCACCACCGAAGGCACAAACCACCCCCGTTGACGCTGGAGTCCCCGACGGATCAACCTGACCAACATCACCACCCAAACTGTCAGCATCATCGCCAGCTGGCAGCGGGCAATTGGCAGTTGCAGACGACGTCGACGTCAACGTTGTGTGTGTGTCAGCACTCGCCCATGAGCGCGTCGTCAGCATCATCGACGTCGTCAGCATGCGACCCCCGACAGTTGACCCCTATGACCCTGAGCCCTTGTGGCAGACTGTCCCAGCCCTCACCCATGAGCGAGACGGATGCTGACGACACGCTGACATCACTCGACTCGGGCCAGCACGCGGACGACACGTCGGCAGGGGCAGGGGCAGGACAAGGAGCGGATGAAGTGTTTTTAGCAAATCCAGACCATCAGTCAGACAAACAACAAACACAGGATCACCTAAATAACGGACAACGGGAGTGCGATTCTTGTCAGCCAGCTTCACAACAACGGGCATTATCATCACAAGGGAAATGTACGCAAGCAGGTGAGCCGTTGTTTTGACAAGAGTTACTTGCCGTAAGTTTTACTTTTAATGTACGGTTCACGCCGTATTTAATAAAATTACAAAATCCACAATGTTCTTCGGTGGTCCGCCACCATGATGAAGAGAGGTGTTATTTATTTATTTATTTATTTATTTATTTATTTATTTATTTATTTATTTATTTATTTATTTAATCACATTTAAATGGCGCTTTCCCAGCTCAAGAGGCGCTCACACTTACGTGTTTTTGATACGATGATGATGATCATTGTTGTCAAGGTGGCGACGTGGTGATTCGTCCTTAACCCTAACGCAATAGGACGTTCAGCTTCGATATTCCTCCTCCAGGAGCTGGCCGATACAGGATCTAACTCAAGCAACCCGAGGTGCCCATTTGCAGCCTTTGGGTGCATAGTCTGAGGCCAAGAAATCCGAGCACAATCCTGGGCGGTCGGGTATGGGGAGAATGGACCGGCTGGGTGTATTTGTGAAGCCGGCACTCACCCGCCTAGAAGATGAGCGCCAGGATCTTTAAAGTCCTTGCGATGGACTGCGTGTACACTCTACTGTTTCGAGAAGTTTTGTTTGTTGTTTTTTTGTGTTGTTATCTAGCGGACCCACTGCGTTGTATGAATTCTCTATAGTGGGCATTTGAGAGTACGATGTTGATTAGACGTGACTAGCCTGTCTCGCTAGCGGCTCCTGCTTGCCAAGCAAGTTGGTGTTCGGGAGACACTATTGTTGTAATTAATTGACCCAGCTCCTGTTCTCGTACAACTATTTTCTTTGTTGTATTACACTACGGAACACGTACACTAAATTCTGCGACTGTAACGAGGAGAATTATCAGAGGCGCAGTCAAGTCAAAGAGTATTGATCAGCTGTATAAATTATACCTTGGCTATTTTGTCACTTCGTGTAGCCCCGCCAACCAAGCGGCTTGTGTTCGGGACGCTTCCGAAAGCGTTGTGGCTGCGGGTGATGGGTCTGCTGGACATGTACGACCGTTTCCAGATGACGCAGACGTGCCTGCTGTTCAGACAGCTGTTCTTCCACCCTCAGCTTTGGCAGCGCGTCGAGCTTGTCTGCTCCGTTGGCGCCCTGCCACCCACTACTGCCGCTACTGGTAAGCTGGATTAACATCAATGAATGAACGAATGTTTGAATAAATGAATGATGAATGGTTTTATATTGTTTACTGTAGTGTGGAGCCGTGGACGACACCAGTTAACGTTTGGAATTAAATGTTTTATGAGATGAATTATTATATTACTATTATTTCTTTTTAAATAGGATCCGCTGCAGTATACGTAGCGTTGTGTGTTGCTTTCCACTGTGCGAACACCGATATTCGACAATATTAATAATGAGTGAAGAAACTAATCATGGTTCTTTGTTTTTCTTTGTATAGATGGATTTCATAAAGGGTGCCTGTTGTCCTCAGTCACTCACAAATATGCTTCCAGAAAAGTTAGGTACTCTTAAGATTGTTGTTGGTGTTGTGGCTGTGAAAATCAATTGTGTACTTGATGTATCTTCCGCTTTATAGGTGAAACAGGAACCAAACAAACAAACCAAAACGTGAACAAAGAGAAAGAAAACGATGAATTCAATAAAATAAAAATGCTACCGGCTACAAAAAATGAGTCGTTTAATACAATTCCTTTTCATTTCCTTACCGAAAAGCATCTGTTTGAGTTTTCTTTGTTCACGTTTGTTTGAGTTTTCTTTGTTCACGTTTGTATATAAACGCTTGTAGCCTCCTATCGCATTTTAATTTTTTTTTTCCAATTTATTTACAGTAGGAGAACGCGAGGAGGCTCCAGTGTGTCTACGGCCCAGCCACAAGAAGATCGTTGCCGAGTTTGGCCATATTTTCCAAGACGTCAAATTGCACTTTGCCGACTCGCGGCGGAACCTGGAACCCGAGACGCAGCAGATACTGATGAGTCTTGCGGACAGGTGGAAAGTCCAAAGCCTTAAACTGTCTACCAGCTTTGAGGAGCTAGCCGTTGTGGGAGGGCCTCTTGGGGCTACCAGGTGAGAGCTTGTATGTCATGTGTTCTAACCTCATGTTTACAGTTTGTATTAAAATATTACTCTTCCGCCTCCCAACACACAAACCCTTGCATATCCCCCCACCCCACTCCCTTCATCCTTCCCTAATATTGTCCACAGGTTTTTAATATGAGGGCAGACAAACGTATTTTATAGATACTTGTCTGAAGTTTAAATTTGCATGTTCTTTCGTCGTGTCCTTGTAATTATTTTGCTTTCGTTGACCACAAATAATATACTTGGCAAAATGTCTGTTCTCACGACTGTTGATAACAAAGTTCATGGGAGGTAATAATTCTAAGACTAGCCAGGGAAGACAGATAGTCCAGCCTTCATAGTTTTCACAGATAAAGTTTTGTGCTATTATCAATTTGGTATTATTGTCAGTTAATATCTTACCTTACCTTACCTTACCTTTACCCACCCTTACCTTACCTTTACCTTACCTTTACCCACCCTTACCTTACCTTTACCTTACCTTTACCCCTTACCTTACCTTACCCTTTACCTTACCTTTACCCTTACCCTTACCTTACCTTTACCCTTTCCCTTACCTTACCTTACATTATCTTACCTTACCTTAAACGGGGTTTCGATAAATTAGAGTACAGACTCAGCGTCCCCTGCATGGGATGCCCTAACTGTAAAGTGACCGGCTGATGTAGTTCTTCATTGTTACCATTAGGGCTGTTTTAGCAGATCTTTTATGCGGATCAGGGATGAGTCCTCTTTCAACCAAGTTGTGATCCTGATTCGGCTCTTTTCAATCCGCTGGACCCTATAAACAATGACTAAACTAACTGGCTAGCGTGTGTCCCCAAAGTACGACACTTCTGCCCCAACTTATGCTGCATTAACCACCATCATTTGCTGTTGGTTTGCATGTTGTTGTTGTTGTTTTTTTTATGTCACTCCATTTTAGGCTTATATCACCGCGCAAAATGTATTCTTTTATTGAAATGACACACAACTGTGAGCCTCGAATCTTGAGAAAACGTTTTAACCAATGAGTATTGTGGACATCTTGTGTCAGACTCCTGACCCCTTCTCGCCCGTGTGGACACTTTCAGGTACACCAGGAGCGGGCGTAAAGTGGCGGTGGAGATGATCCGTAAGGCCAAAGATCTGCGGTACCTGGACCTGTCGGAGTGGCCCATCTTCGTGGCCCAGGAGACCTCGCACTTTCAATTCCCGCCCAACCCTGACCTGCTGCTGTGGGACGCTATCGGGGCCGAGAGGGAGCGAGGACGGTAAGGTCTTTAAGGTCCAGTGGACATTTCATTGAGTACTCCTGCTACAATAGATGTTGTCCGTATGATTTTGCATGTCCGCAGTAGGAACACTTTTGTAGTAATGTTACTGCTTATGGTTGCCGTTCGGCTTTAAGCTTTCATTTTTATTTTTGTTTTATTTTTGTTTTATTTTGTTTTATTTTATGTAATCATCGATTTATTGATTGATTTAATTATTTATTGATTTTAAACTTACTGAATGTTTGTATCATGTCCATGAGAATGAAGTGGTCTAGAATCACACACATGTACGCCAAAAGACTTTAAAAAATAAAATATTGAATTGAATTGAATAGGTTCTAGCGGAAGGTACTGATCATCATTAGGAAGACGGGATTTGCTGGTGATAATGAGGGAAGGGCAAGTGTGGTGGTTGTGTGTTATAAAGAGAAGGAGGAAGATGGTTTTGGTCATGTTGGTGCCAAATGACGAACGTTAAAAAGCAACGCGAAAAAAGATGTTTCAATGGAGGTCTCAAATGTTGATTATAAATTAATAATGAAATAAATAAAAGCGTTGGTATTGGTGACGATGACGACGCCGATAATGATGATGATGGACACAAAAAGTGTTTATTGGGCTATTGTGATGACGCCGGTTTTCGGAACGACGTAGTTTGCATGGATAATTGTTTTCATCAACGCTTACAAAAAAAAGAATGAATCTCTTGCTGTTGTTGTTGTTGCAGAGAGATTAACAACGAGGCGGCCGAAGAGAGCCTAGTGGACTTGCTGGTGGAGCCAGACACGTGCCCACAGCTGTGCAGTCTCAACGTGGCTCGCAGGACCTTCCCCTACCACGGCCTCGGCCACGACACCCAGTCACTCACCACAGAACTCCGCTTTCCAGACTACGCCCTGCGTCTGGCCAACAGTCTGCGTCACGTGCGCCATCTGACACTGACTCTGCGCCAAACCATGATCACCGACGCCTTGCTGGCGGAGCTGGCGTTCTTGGGTCAGGCTCAGGCTCAAACCAACGGCGGGAGTGAAGGTCAGGAGGATCAGAGCGTCAGCAGAAGGTTGCGGGTGGTCAACTGTGACCCGCTGAGTATCGAAGCCGCGGTAAAACTGAAAAAAGACAAGAAGGGACAAGAGGTTCACGAGGACTCAAACCTGGAGGCCTGCCCCGTGCTGTCGGAGAAGGCGTGGCGGACGCTGAGTGCGGCGTGTCAGGAAGGCGGAGAAGGGGCAGGGCTGGAGGTGGAGGCGGTAGCGGAGGTGTACAACGTCCCAGCCTTGCGCTGGCTGTTTCGATCGTACGTTCCGCTCGTCTCCCTGTCCCTCCTGTCCTGCAGCGTGCCGCCCGCCCTTCTCCGCGCTGTGCTGCAGTGCCGCACCACGCTGCGCTCCCTGTGCTGTCACATTCTGCCCCGGAAAGGTCTGGACGTCGCGCTGCTGGAAGTAGCTGAGGGCTGCATCAAACTTCGACACTTGGTCTTCTTCGGCAGCGTGCGTAGCTCCACTGTCCTGGCCATTGCTGCCATCGACAGGCAGTGGGTCACCTTCCACTTCAGGCGCCGGTTCATTACCTTTCCGACCGCTGGCACTGACGGCAAGCTGGCGCTTTCGCCCGCCAGAAGTCCCGCCGACGCCAGTGGTGACGACGAGGTCAGCAGTGACAGTCCCAGCTGTGACGATGTCTGTAGTCTAACCTCTGAGTTTCCACCGCCCGAGCCCTCCGTCCCCGGGAATGCCGAAATCGGCAAGATCGGCGCGACGTTCTTCGCGTCACCTCAGCAGCCAGGGCAGTTGCAGAGCGGAAATAACGGCGCTGACCTGGATACAAAACCTAGATCAGAAAACAACAAAAATCTCAGAAACCTATCGTCGACGTATTCGGTCGGTCAGTTACCGACGAACGTCATGGCAAGCACAGTTCTTGCAGACCAAAACCCCAAACTGCAGACTGAAGACAACCCTTTTGTGAGCAAGGCGGAGAGACTGAAGCCGTGTGGCAGCTTCGACGGACAGCCGTGTTCCTGTGCTATCCAAGGACAAAGCACAAAGAAGCGAGGAAGCAGGGACGACATTATGGCGAGGATGGAGCGAGAGATCAGGAGGAAGATGAAACTGGACCAACTGAGTAAGGAAGTCTCCACATTGTTGGGATATACGTGGGAGCCTTCTGATCTGTAAATTCAAGAAAGGGCATGCCTGTTAAATCTAATATCAACCTTCGGTCTGTGAAATGAAGAAAAATACTTTTGCGAGGTTGTTAATTTTCATTTAAATCTGAAGTGACATAGCGCCTACCTGATTTTTCAAACCTACGACTGTGCCCTTTTGACCTCTTGTGCCCTATTCACACCTCCCATCCCACGTTTTCTCAGCCTTCACATTTTTATTATCACAACATAACCTCATTCTGCCCCATCCTCTCCCTAACCCCCCATTTACCCATCCTGTCTTCTTCATCATTTGGCCTTTTTGACTATTGACCTGCCTGCATTTTGTGTGAATGTGCTAAACGTTACGAAATCTTGTCAACAACCAACGAAATTATTTAGTAGTATTTATGTTAACCTCTATGGACCTATTGAATCGGTTTTGTTGTTTAACATTTGTAATGTTGTTGTTTTTTTTTTAATAGATATAATAATAAATGCACTTTTTAAAAAATCGGAACAATTTCATCGCGCGAAATCCTTGACTTTTTGTTGTGAAAAGCACTTCACAATTATTTCCTGAAGAAATTGACATCGTAACGTCTTTACAAGAAATATTTAGCGATTTTCCTAATATTTTAACGTTTTTGTGAATATTTAACAAATTTGGACCAAAGGCGTTCTTGTTGTATAGTTATTTTTGTTCAATGTTTAATGGTAGCCTATATGTACATTTGATAATTCTATTTCAGTGTTTGCCGTTCAGTCAATAATATATTTTTGTAAGTGAGCTGTATAAGTACGATTACATTGATGCGCAGTTGGATCAGCGGTGTGGGCAGTGTACTGGAATGCCAGGCGATAATATTTGCAGTCTGTTCAAGCAGTGGTTCAAACCCCGTTGACGGCCTGGAACTTGAGACACTGCGCCCCTTACTCCTTCGACTTGGACTTTGAAGATCCTGACGCTCATGTCCTAAACGGGTGGGTGCCGGCTTTACAAATACACCCAGCACGCACTAGGCACTTTCTCTCCGTCCCCGGTCGCCCAAGATTGTGCTCAGTCATCTGGGCGTCAGACTTTTCACCCAAAGGTTGCAAGTGGGCGCCTCGAGTTAGATCCTGCTTCAGCCAGCGCCTTGAGCAGCTCTTGAGATGGAGAGGCGCTATATCAACAAATACATAAATTATTTTTTTTATTTATTTATGTCCATATTTATACTTAAGAGCTCTTCACAAAAATGGGGAATGGTTATTTAGGCAGTGATAATTAAATAAATAAATAAATAAATAAATAAGCACATGAATGAAGTAAAATTAAATAAATAAATAAATATTATTAATGGACTTTCTACAACGAGGAAACTGTAAGAAATCAGGCTTGTACCAACATTTGAATATTAAATAACGTTCACCGGTACATGCTAAATTTTTGCTGGTTTCTTTCTTCGATGTTAATAGCTTATAACCTACGTGTAATTACTACGCTAAAAAGCACCTTTATACATATGACGTGTCACTTAACATGTGTCTTTTTCGCTTATGACGTCCAGTTGGCTGTTGGCTAAATTGAGAAAATAATAAATACCTCTTTTTTCCAGACTTGTTTCCACACAACACCAATTTGTGTCTTTCCCTCATGTTAAATGTGCATTACTTAAAACTTTTGTGAAGAAATTCTGCCTTTTTTTCTTCTTTAATGTAAGTTGCGTTATCCATATTTTTTAAGTGTAATGTGACGATTGGTCAAAAGTAGTTTGGCGCCATGACTGGCTTGAGTTAGAAATTAGATCTTGTTTTGGCTAGCTTCTTGAGCAAGTAAAATGGAACATACCAACCATTATATATTTTTTATAAATTAATTTTGTTTTTTTTTAACTCAAAACTGATCAAGTCTTGCGGGTCTCGAAGTAGCGAGTTTGTGTGGATCAGTCAAAATTTGGAAATCGTCATACTTATTACAAGTCCAGAATATGGATGATATGTGCAGTATACATGTACATTTACAGAAGCTTTTATAAGTGTACATTGAAAGGAACTGTTTTATATGTATAAGTGTACATTTAGGAAGTATAAGTATACATTTTGTACTTATCGTCTTGGTGAAAAAAGACGTTAATAAAACAACCAACCAACCAGTATACATTTAAAGAAAGTGTTTTAGGTGTATAAATGTACATTTATGTTATGGAGTATAAGTATACATTTAAAAAAAAATGTTTTCCTACATACGTGCATGTAATTTTTAAAGAAATGTAATTTCTTGCAAAGGTGTGTTTTTTGCCGTGAATTTGCAAAAAATCACTTGTTCGTGTGTTTTTAACCCGTGGTTTGGTAGTGTTTTTTTAATTTTTATTTTACTTAGATATAACCTTTACTATATCAGGTTTAGCCTATGAATGATTTTAAGAGACTGCAAACATTAAATTACAAGTAACATTACTTATCTTTCCTGCTTAATGTAAAATAATTATTTTAGATGAAAGTTTTCTCGCGGCACGATATTTAAATATATAATTATTAGCTTCCTTTTTTACGACAAGTGATAATATTCTACGTATTGACTTCTTTTGGCAGTTTAATATTGTATAGTAGATTAATCATGTTAGTGTATCTTGCCTGACAAGCTCTCGTCACTATAATTATTCATCGACATTGATATTAATATCTTAATTCCTAAAACGTAGAAAGACTGTGATAAATGTTCTCTTAAATGGTATGTCATTTTAACATTTACCTCATGTGAGGTTTGTTCGCGGATTTCGAATTTTTAATCGCTTCGTGTTAATAATGTAATAATATATTTTTGTATCATTGTTAAATACTGGTATTTCTGACCAACGGAGTACAGTTGTTGTTTTGGTGTGTTTTTTAACGAAAATGTTGCATTAACTGGAGATACTGTGACCATGGAATCTAACCAGCCATGCGTCATTAAGATCACTGAATTATTATTCCTTTTTTTTGCACAAAGCAATTCGACCATTTTAGTTTTTCAGGTCTGCTCTGTGAAAAATATTGAAAACTGTCAAAAGGTTTGAAGTATCCTTTTTCACTGAAATTTTTGAAAAACCGATACAGGTTGGGAGTTTTCATTGCCCTTTAGAATTTTGACAGCGGGCAAAAGGACTGATGAGTGTCTATATTTGTTGGAAGTTATGTTTGTGTGTTATTGTTCGACATTTTGTATTCACTTGTGCTACCTTTTTGTGATCGCAAGGAAGCTACAATGATCGCGGTGCTCGTTTTTGGAATTAAAATGAAACCAACCCAGTGTTGGAGAGTTTGGGCTTCGACAAGTGAAGGTCGGCATGTTAATGCGCCTTAAGCATGTCTCTGTGACATGGAGTTGTGCGATATGCAAGTGGACATTGGTTTGGATCGTATGTTTTGTCTATTCTCTCTGGTTAAACAGTCTAAATGTCGTCAGATATTCCAAGCTTTAATTGTATTTTTGTACTACCACTCTTTCCCGAATCTCCCAGCTATTTGGACATTAAAACCTACACAAATTGAAGAGTTTTGGGTTTTTTAATTTTGATCATGATGATGATGATCATAATGAGTTTTTGATGATGATGATGATGATGATGATGATATGGACTATGGAGGATGAGGATGAAATTGGACAGTTTTTGGTTTGGGTGATGATGAGGAGGAGGATGTCTTCTGGTTTGGTCAGCGTTTTTTTAACCTTGGCTACACGTTGTGGATAGAAAACTTCACTAATGACTATGCATTACATTACATTACATTACATTACATTACATTACATTACATGATTATTTCTTTAGGTCCAGCGGACTCTTCGAGCCAAATCAGGACCGGACAACCCCTGATCCGCATAAAAGATCTGCTGAAACAACCCTAGTGGTAAAACCTGAAAGCTCTCAACCAGCCAGTCACTTTACAATAAAGACATCCCACGCAGGGGACGCTGAGGCTTCTCTAATTTATGGAACCCCCGTTTATAAAAACAAAATAGAGTACAATCATTATAAATTGTCAGCAAAACACATACATATAACAGGCCTACATTGCTAAATAATAACATCATAGGAAGCCCTAGTGACCACCTGGCAGAAAGCGTCCAATATTCCCAAGCTGATCCAACGGACCTCACACACATACTAGGAGTCTTGTCCCGGAAGAGTTTTCAAGAAAAAAGGTAGGTGACTGGTCTAGCGAAGAAGAAGATAGCAGATTGATAGAACAGAGCAGGAATGAGAAAGAACAAATGAGAAAGACAGCGACAGTGGGAATAAAGCACTAAATTTCCAGAAAGTGGGGATACTATTTATACTGAAACCTCCGGCACCCCAACGGGGGGGGGGGGGGGGGGGCTTCACTATGCGTCAACATTTTTGTTATGATGTAAATTCCTTGTTTGTTGGAATCTTTCGCTCAAACTTATATTAATGCCCTAAGATTGACTCAAGGAACACACATGTGCATTTTACTTTAATAAAAAGTTATTAAGGTGTTGATTTCTGTACCCTTATTTACACGTCGTGGGCAGAAAACTACAACATCACGCAAAAAGAAGAGATTATTCCCATTAGTACGTTGCGTGTAGAAAACTTCACATATAATAATATACATTTTGATGCAAATAAAAATCCAGCAAATCGTAATTATGACCATGCTGGGAGACATCAAGGCAACGTTTGCAAAGGGAGGGTTAAGCATTCGTGTGTGAGTGTTTGTGTGTCTGTCTGTCTGTCTGTATGTGTGTTAATGAACCTGTCCCTTGTCAGAGAGGCTCTAGTGACATAATATTTTTGTTTTCATTCTGGTCACATGTGTGTAAACAATCTATATATAATTGGGTAACTTTGAGACGGAGTATGTGCGTGTATTGTATCTTTTAAAACGCTGTATCTGTTTACTTCAAACTTTGCACAGTGACAGATACCACTTAACAATGTTTTTTTTTTAATCAATTATCTATTTAGCTCAACGGGAGCGCAACAAACAACGAGAAATAAAAATATCGTTTACCACACTGTTTTTCCCGAATTCGCCGCCATGACAATTGTTTTGCACAAACTTTTATTGCAAACTGCTCAATGGATTTACTCTCAAATTTGCGTAAATAAACTCCCCAATCAACAAGTACTTCACAGTTTTATTGTGGGACAGACACACGCGCAAGACATTAAAATATTGTCACAACTCCGAAACTTCTGGTTTTCTGAACCATTACATGGGTTCAAGTAACGTTTCCTGTACTGCGTTCTTACAACAGGGAGTATTCATTGCACCATTCTTCAAAAATAACTTACCCCATTGTTTCATAATTACATGATCCAACTTATCAATGGATTTACTTAGAAATGTGCTTATTTATACTGCGCAGTCTCCAGTTCATTCAACAAATTTATTTGGGCCATAAGAAATTAAAATAGCGTCTTTTTATGCCGGAAATTCTGCCAATTAATTGAAATTGCTTGATGGGTTCAAACGACTTTAGGAAAGGAAAATAATTTCGCTTTATGTTAATTACTTCCTTCTATAGCACGACGCCAGCGAGAGGAGAGATGGAGGAAGATTTTCTCTTTCTTTCCTTTCTAGTTATCACGCCAACGATCTGGGTACGCCCATTTCAATCCGCCGCAAGTAGTACTCTGCTTTCAATCCGCTGCACCCCAAAGCAAGTTGGTTGCATCGCCCGGAAATTGTTTAGTTAAATTATGCTTGATTTGATTTGTATAGGTATTTTGATGCTGAGTTGTCATAGCGTTATGGTCAATCGTGTTTTATTTATATTTTTCAAATAGTAAGCCTACTTGTTAACAATAGTTTTCTGCAGAAGCCAATTCAGTATTTGCCGAGAAGTCTCCATTTCTTCAGATTACTTCAGAACAACCATTGATATTATAATACTCACAGATTTAACATTCAGGCCTTGCCCCCTAGGCTTAATAGGTAGATCTCTGACGCTCAGGTAGTGTCAAGGGCGTGTGTTTAGTGAAAACTAGCCTATTGTTCTTTTTTTAACGCACTTACCAGCTTACATAACAACTGAAGGCGCTGTTCATCTTCGATGCCGGGGGTTTTCAGTATAAATAGTATCCCCACTTTCTGGAAATTTAGTGCTTTAAATTCCCACTGTCGCTGTCTTTCTCATTCCCGCTCTGTTCTATCAACCTGCTATACTATCTTCTTCTTCGCTAGACCAGCCATCTACCTTTTTTCTTGAAAACTCTTCCAGGACAAGACTCCGTATTTGTGTATGAGGTCTGTTGGATCAGCTTGGGAATATTGGACGCTTTCTGCCAAGTGGTCACTAGGGCTTCCTATGATGTTATTATTTAGCAATGTAGGCATTTTATATGTATGTGTTTTGTTGATAATTTATAATGATGTTTGTATTCTGTTTTGTTTTTGTAAACGGGGGTTCGATAAATTAGAGTACAGCCTCAGCGTCCCCTGCGTGGGATGTCTTTATTGTAAAGTGACTGGCTGATGGAGAGCTTTCAGTTTTACCACTAGGGTTGTTTCAGCAGATCTTTTATGCGGATCAGGGGTTGTCCGGTCCAGATTTTGCTCGGAAGAGTCCGCTGGACCTAAAGCAATAATCATATAATGTAATGTAATGTAATGTAATGTAATGTAATGTAATGTAATGTTCATCCTCGAAGTTTACTTAATATAGCAAGAGAACGTAGACTCGCTTCTTGTCGCGATGTCCTCTTATATTATAAAGGAAAACTGCTTTATTGGGAAAGAACGAGTAGCCTACAGACCCTTGTTCACGCGCACCATGTGGCTGTTTCACACTTTTTAAAATCAATGACGTCGACATCTGTTTCATTTTTTTTTTTAAATCTAAATCTAAGCTTCGGACAATTTTGCCGTCACTCGGCTGTTTCTGGAAAGTGCTGTCGAACGTGGAGAAATTTGCGTGTCATGTTTTTTCCCTTCTCCTTGTTTAGTCTACGAAATCATTGACGTTGCATTTGAAGTTGTGTAAAAGACAGCTTTGTGAAAAATTCTTATTCAGAGTGTAATTGTCATCACGTTTACTCCTTGTTTGTAGACCGTAAAGTCTAGTCAACTTTTATTAGTTTAGGACTTGAAATATACTTTTGTAGGTTTAGCAATCGTATTACCGTTATTCTGGGTGTAATGTGAAGAAGGTAGCAGATGGTTATTAGCCTATCCTATCCTATCCTATCCTATCCCATAACTCGGAGGTCGTAGGGGCACCACAGATGATCGTTTAACCAGGTTATTAGCAGTGATTAATAATAGCATTTCTTTTAGTCACAAAGGCTTAACGTTCGTTTCATTTTCACATTTAAGATTGCGCTTCGTTTTTTATTTTATTTTATTTTATTTTTTGTGTGCTGTGGACGTGCTTGGGTTGATTTTGAACAGGAGCAGTTATTTTTTTGTTTGGTGAGTGACATCTGTTAACACAAATTGTTAGTATCAAGATGATGTTTCACAAAACTCCAATGTCCAAAATACTGTTTGTGGCCTTCGTACATTTCTGCTCTATCTTGGCGGAAGTGTATGAACTGAACAAGGACAGCATTGAGAGTGTAAGTATATACATGTAAGCCTACATCTAGTATCTATGTTTTGTTCCCTCCGCTTTTTGTACACATATTGATAGATAAAAGAAAAGAGATTGCTCTTATATAGCGCACTTACAAGCTCAAAGAGCTTCTCAAGGCACTGGCCACTAATATCCAGCAATTACACAATAGTTTGCTGAAGTCAGGATTCGAACCCACGTCGCCCAAGACGCACTTACACAAGTCGTGCGCTCTGACCCCTGAGCTTTCAGCTACATCATAGTGAGTCTGAGGCCAGTGTTATCGCTTGTACACTAAATTAGCATGAGCGTAGAAGAGTTTATTAATCCCCATGATTGAGGTGAGAGTTCTCCAATAATCGTGTACGCAGGTTTATATATATATATATAAACCTGCGTACACACCCCTACATGGTATGGTTATGTAAACAAATAGTCATCTGTTAGTGCAAATTAAACATTTTTGTGAAGTTTGTGCGCAATGTTTTTGTTAATGTCAACCCCAGACGCACTTGAGTACCAATATACAAAAATGGGCTAATTAATGGTATAATGTGCTGTTTTGTTATTTAAATATGGTCAACGTCCTGTCAGTTTATCATCATCCTCAGCCTGGTCGTCGTCGTTGTCATCATTATCGTCGTCGTCGTTATCAACATCGTCGTCATCATAATCTTCATTATCATCGTCATCATCATTATGATCTTCCTTATCACCATCGTCATCATCGTCGTTGTTATCGTCGTCGTCGTCGTCACCATCTTCACCATCATCATCATCATCATTACCATCATCGAGTGTTAGGCCGAGGGTCCACACCGCGTCGCTGAGACACGTCGGGGCTTATTCTGACCCACCCGACACTCCCGATCCCTTCTTTGTGTGTGTGTATGTGTGTGGGTGTGGGTGTGTGTGTGTGTGTGTGTTTGAAAGAGGGGTGTGGATTGGTATCAGTTCGGGAGGTGTTCGATTTTATCGATCCCTACGTTCCGCTCCTCATCCTCGGCCACAGCCTAATACCGACTGCCGGTATAGATCAACAACACGTGTTTCAGTTTCGATTTTTGATTTTACTAGTGAGCCGATACCTTGCATTGGACTTTCTGCATACGATGGTTGTCAGCTAGTAATGATAATAATAATGATAGTAATAATAATATTGATAATAATGATTATAATAATTATAATAATAATTATAATAATGGATGTAGACACGGGCCTTTCCTACATCGCCAATCATGATTATGGTCGGTAATAATTGGAAGGTTGTGGAGGTTCACGAACCTTTTCGTGAGGTTCTCCGATCCCGAAAAAAGGTTCAAGAACCTAGGTTCGGGATATGAAAATCTTGTTTTGTCCAAAAAAGTTAAGGAATTTTAGGTTCGGGATCTGGGAACTTGGAAAAAAAAGGTTCCTGAATTTCCACGAACCTTCCATGAACCTTGCAATTAAGACAGGCCAGTAGAGCGCGGCGATCTAACCCAACAATATACACGCTCGCATGTTTTACACACTCTCGCATACACAACAAACACACATCCATCACTCGAACATACGGTGCACAGGCAGGGAGATTGCTATAATAGAAAACGGAAATGAAATTGAATTTTATTTGTGACATTTGACTGCCTCTCATGCCATTCTGTTGATGTTGTTGTTGTAAATTAAAAGTTCAATTCATTGTTATTGTTTAAATGCAGTTCTTGTGTCTTTTAAAATATAGAAACAAGAAATAAAAACTTTCTGGTGTTTTCTCACTTTATCACGAAACGCACGTTGTCGGATTTTATAAAGCTGAATCGTTATTTTAATCTCTGGACGATTTCTTTAATGTGTTTCAGTTTAGGAAAGGCAAACTACTGGTGGTCATTTTTGTGGACAGTCCCAGTGAGTATTTTATTTTTTTTTTGTCGTCATCATTATCATCATCAGCAGCAACAGCAGCAGCAGCAAAAACAATAGATTCTTCTTCTTGTTCTTCTTCTTTTTCTTCTTCTCCTCATCCTCCTCCTACATCTCCCACTCCTTCTCTTTCTTCTTCTTATCCTCCTCCTCCTCCTCCTCCTCCTTCTTCTTCTTCTTCTTCTTCTTCTTCTTCTTCTTCTTCTTCTTCTTCTTCCATCTTCACTACAACCAGCAATGTCATCATTATCTTTTCACTGGCCTTCCCAACCGTGATGGTCGTCGTGCTTGCAGCCAATCTTATTGTCTTGGTTTTCATAGCTGATCAGTTCTTCCATTTCAGTTTTAACACAATGTGTTACAGTTGCAGCAACACCCGTCGGGGTGCATGCTAGAGGCTTCAGTATAGGCTAAATAGTATCCACACTTTCTGGAAATTTAGTGCTTTAAATTCCCACTGTCGCTGCCTTTCTCCTTTGTTCTTTCTCATTTCTACTCTGTTCTATCAATCTACTATACTATTTTCTTCTTCGCTAGACCAATCACCTACCATTTTTCTTGAAAATTCTTCTGGTACAAAGCTCATCATTTGTGTGTGAGGTCTGTTGGATCACCTTGGAAATATTGGACGCTTTCTGCTAGGTGGTCACTGGGGCTTCCTATGATGTTATTATTTGGCAATTTAGGCATTTTATATGTATTTGTGTTACACTCGGTTTGATTTGATGATGGTGTTTTTCTTTATCAGTAGTTGATTCAGCCCCAATGCTGAAGTACTGATGAGTGTAGCTCAGATTCGTTTATCCACGCAACCCGTTCAAACAGCATACAAGTCATAGAGTCGACGTATGAAGTTTTCCACTTTTATTCAGCACACATCAACAACTGCATACAATCGCTTTTCACTTTCAACTTTTTACTTTCCAACTCACTATCAACAGCAACACTACCTCTCTACAACAGTGCGGCACACAATTTTATAATCTCTCTCTTCCGGAACAATTTCGAATACAGTAGAAATGACGCACTACCACCAATCGAATAAAAATCGTCATCACTGACAATACATATTTTTATATCTTCCGGAACGTCCTCTTGCTTCGACATGGTATCGGGAAATTTCTATCGAGAATAAACACGCAGATCCAGAACATTCTACAACAACATCGACTAACCAAAATCATCAACGTTATACAAAGCCTCTCCTAACAACAATGCAAACTCAAATCAAAGGTAAATAAACTCTATTATTGAATACTTTGCAAATCGAAACGATTAGATCTATCGTGCGCGTTTCCGACGTACTACCATTCGCGTTTCAACGTAACATAACCCCCCACTCAAGAAGAAATTTACCTAATTTCTTTCAACAACGTTGAAACGTAATGCACAAACAAAGTTCAGAATTAAAACTTATTTCAGACTGTCTGAATACTGTCATTATGCTCAGTTCATTCACACAGAGTCAATGTTCTTCCACTTCAAATCTGTCTGGATATTGTCAACGTTCACAGTTCATTCACACAGAATCAATGTTTCTCATCTGCAAGTCTTTCTGGATACTGTCAATGTTCACATTTATCTACACAGTCAATGATTTTTCATCCGCAAGGAAACGACGCCCTCGTCAGTTGCGGTTGTCATCGGCCCAGGGTCAAAGACGATGATCACGTGGGCTTTCCTGGAGTCAGTGCATCCTCCGTTGTCTCCTTCTTCCGTCGGATGTCCGACGCAGTCGACGTTGTCAGCTCCCAGAATGCATTCGCTGGGTCTCACGGTCAGGTTGGCTTCTGCGAGACGGTAGAACAGCTCCCTCAAGGTCTGCAGATGCTCCTTCCAGGTCTGGGTGTGGACTTCATGTTCGACCAAAGTCGTAGAACCTGGGACATCGCTGAAGCTATGGGGAAACTCGCCCATAAGGTCCTTGAGCTCCATCTTTTGACCTTCCGTCAAGCTTGGTCCTAGCTTAACATCATCGATGCCTTCTTTGCTGTGGAAGTCTCCCAGTTCCAACAGTTCTTCGCTGTCAAAGCTGTCGTCGGTCATAGCTGCTGTGGCTGCGTGCACAGTCTCTGATGGCCTTTCCACGTACAGCTTAAGGAGGTTGGCGTGGTATATCTTGGAATGCTGGCCGACCTTCACCTTGTAGTCGTTGATTCCCACCACGGTCTCCACTTCGTACGGGCCTTTCCACTGCATCAGCAACTTATTATGATCAGTAGGTAGCAGCACCAGCACTTTGTTGCCAGGTTTAAACTTCCTGTTCACAGCCCTACGGTCATAGTAGTGCTTTCCACAGTCCTGGGACTTCTTCAGGTTTTCTCTGGCTATCTCGAGAGTCTGCTCCAGCTTCTCCCGTAGCTCAAACACGTACTGGTAGCTGTTCTTCACCTCTGGGGTCTCTACTTCTTTCGTCCACAGTTCTTTTAGGATGTGCATCGGCCCTCGGATGGTTCTTCCGTACAGCAGCTCGAACGGAGAGAAGCCGGTGGACTCCTGCGGTACTTCTCTGTAGGCGAAAAGTAGGGCGTTGATGTAGCGATGCCATTGTCTGGGCTGCTCGCTGCACAGTTTCTTCAGGGTGGACTTCAACGTAGCATTGAACTTTTCGACGAGCCCGTTGCACATCGGATGGTAGGGTGTCGTAGTCAAATGCCGGATGCTCAGCAGTCTGTTGACCTCCTTCATACAGTCAGAGACGAACTGTGTCCCGAGGTCTGTCAGAATTTCTTCAGGCACTCCAAGTCTACTGAACATGTCCACCAGTGCCTCTGCTACAGTTTCAGTGTCAATCTTCTTCAATGGCACTGCTTCTGGGTACCGAGTCGCATAGTCCACTAAAGTCAGTACCCATCGATGACCTTCTTCACTCGGAGGTCTTATTTCGCCGATTAAGTCTAAGGCCACCCTCTTGAAAGGTCGGTCGATCAGAGGCATCCTCTGCATAGGCACTTTCGGGACCCTTCCTCGAGGTATGGTCTTCTGGCAGATGTCACATGATCGGCAGAAACGGCTGACGTCCGCATGAAGTCCTGGCCAGTAGAACACCGCCTGGATTCTATCCGACGTCTTCTTGATACCCAGGTGACCTCCCATGATTGAGTCATGCGCTACTTCCATCACTTGGCGCCTTAGGGGTAATGGTACCAAGACTTGACGTAGTGGTTTACCTCCGTTGACCCTCGGATGCTGGAAGATTCTGTACAGGATCTTGGCCTTCACCTCGAAATAGACCGTGCCACTGCCCTTGGTCACGTGGTCTTGGCGGTTCCTGTACTTGTTTAAAGTGCTGTCAGCTTCCTGGAGCTGGATCAGCTTATCTCTGTCCACGATGGCAGCTTTGGAGTTGTCGGCGACCTTCAGTGGCGTAGACGTTTTGTCTCTCTTGGCCTGGGCCCTGGTGGTGACAGCACCGACGATCTCTGGTCGGCCGGGCTGAGCCGGAGTAACCACATTGTCCCGTAGCAGCTCTGTAAGGTCTCCATCGGGAAACGGCAATGGATCCTCCTCCACAACTTCGACGTGTTGAGTTGAGGCAGGACTCCACTCTGGATCGGGGTCGTCGGGTCGTCTCGCGCCGTCGATATTCCCGATCATCAAATCGTACAGCGGCTTCTTCAGGCAAACCGCTTCGACTTCGCCTATGTAGAAAGGGGTGTTGACATGAATCTTCGCAACTGGCGCTCTCACACATTTGCTGTCGGCCATAAGTGTCCATTTTGAATCGCCAGTGAACTGTTCTTTAGCGATTAGGTCTTCTCTGACGATGACCCCACTGCAGCCAGAGTCTCTTAAAACAGTCACTTCATGATTTCCGACGCGTCCCTTCGAAACTGGCATGTTCTGGACGGTCACAGCTGCGCTGGCGACGACGGGGATGGATTTTCCGTTGGCAAGGAGAAGTTGGCCATCGGTCATGCACTCTTGCACGTCGGCAGGAGTAGCTGTGCGCTTGGTCTCACTCGGAAGAATGACGCTCCCGCCGCACACCTGATGGTCAGATCTACTGGTTTGCCGTTGATTGGAGAACCGCCTCTGCCGGTTGCCCGCCGCTGCGTTGTCCGTACTGCTCCGCTGTCCGCTACTTTTGTTTTGAGGACAGTTAGCTGCTCTGTGGTCTGTAGCGTTGCAGGTGAAACAGCCTCTTGAATGCCCTTCCCTGGGAGGAGGCGTGGAGTCCGTCTGTTTCTGGTTCGTCTGGCTCCCCTGGATCTGGTTCACATGGTTTCCAGTTTTCTGAAAATGTTTCGTCGCGCTGGGTGGCCCCAGGGTCTTCCCATGAGCGATGAGATATCTTTCAGCAGCCTCAGTCACATCTTTAAGCGTCTGCAGCTTTTGTTCTTCTAAGTGGGTCGCTAGGTCCTTGTGACAGGCATTGAGAAATTGTTCCTTCACGATCAGGTCATGGAGACTGTCGTAAGACTTCCTTTCGCCTGATAACTCCACCCACTTGTGTAGATATGACGACAGGCGCTCCACAAACTGCTTTGGCGTCTCGTCTGACTTAAGCCGGCATTCACGGAAGCGTTTACGGTAGCCCTTCTCTGTAAAGTTGTAGCACTGCAATAGGGCCTCTTTCAAGACGCCATAGTCTTTAGCGTCATCGTCCGACAATCTGGTGTAGACGTCGAGTGCTTGCCCCGTCAGAAGTGCACTTAGTCGAATCGCCCAGTCTTGAGGTTGCCAGTTAGAACTTTTGGCAAACCTTTCAAATCTCGCCAAATAACTGTCGATCTGGTCCTTCCCGTCGACAAACGCTGGCAATTTTGGAGCTTTGTTGTCACTGATAACTTGTGGCGCATGCTGATTGTTTTGGATACGCGCCAACTCTAGCTGGTACTGACGCTCAGCCTCTCTTTCCTCTCTTTCTTCTTGGCGACGCTGCGCTTCGAGCTCTCTTTCTTCTCGGCGTCGTTGCTCTTCTTTTTCTTGCCGCTGCTGTTCAATTTCTAGACGCTTCTGTTCTAATTCTATTTCTTTTTCTAGACGCTGCTCTTCTAATTCTCGTTCTTGTATTCTCTCCTGGGATTTGACGTACTCCGTCAACTGTTTCCCTTTTAGATTCAGTTGAATCCCTTTCTGCCAGAAGTCAGCCATCTTGATGCTTCTGGAAAGTTCTTTTCTAGAAAGTTCTTTTCTGGAAAGCTCTTGACTGTGCTGTACCTTTCTAGACTGTTCTAGAACAGCACGCTTTCTGCAGTAGCGCTGATTCTTGCCACTAGTCGCTTTCGCTGACGCAGGCCCCGCTGTCCTCGTCGTATGCGACGCTGCACCACGCTGGTGTTGATGTATACGCTCCTGTGCTGAAGTAGACGCGACGTCCGCTCGTCGCTCTCTCTAATACTGGCGATGTAGCTCCGAGACTGTCCCTCGACGTAGTCTTGCGCCAGCCACGTAGTCCCGATCTGTTGTTCGCTCACGAAGCAACTCTTCAGCGACTACACGCCCTTGCAGTCAACCCGAACCTATCGGTGATGTAGTCCCAGTATGTTGGCCCCTCTCGACGCAACTCGTTGGCGGCTACCCTCGATGACTGCCTCTCGTAACGTTGACTTGCTTGTTGTCGCAGTTGAACCCTTGGCTATGGCGTGAATCGCGGCTTGACCCCCAAAATGTTACACTCGGTTTGATTTGATGATGGTGTTTTTCTTTATCAGTAGTTGATTCAGCCCCAATGCTGAAGTACTGATGAGTGTAGCTCAGATTCGTTTATCCACGCAACCCGTTCAAACAGCATACAAGTCACAGAGTCGACGTATGAAGTTTTCCACTTTTATTCAGCACACATCAACAACTGCATACAATCGCTTTTCACTTTCAACTTTTTACTTTCCAACTCACTATCAACAGCAACACTACCTCTCTACAACAGTGCGGCACACAATTTTATAATCTCTCTCTCTTCCGGAACAATTTCGAATACAGTAGAAATGACGCACTACCACCAATCGAATAAAAGATCGTCATCACTGACAATACATATTTTTATATCTTCCGGAACGTCCTCTTGCTTCGACATGTATCGGGAAATTTCTATCGAGAATAAACACGCAGATCCAGAAAATTCTACAACAACATCGACTAACCAAAATCATTAACGTTATACAAAGCCTCTCCTAACAACAATGCAAACTCAAATCAAAGGTAAATAAACTCTATTATTGAATACTTTGCAAATCGAAACGATTAGATCTATCGTGCGCGTTTCCGACGTACTACCATTCGCGTTTCAACGTAACAATTTGTTTTGTCGATATTTTATAATGATGTTTATATTTTATTTTGTTTTTGTAAACGGGGGTTCGATAAATTAGAGTATAGCTTCAGCGTCCCCTGCGTGGGATGTCTTTATTGTAAAGTGACCGGCTGGTGGAGTGCCTTCAGTGTTACCACTAGGGTTGTTTCGGCAGATCTTTTATGCGGATCAGGGGCGAGTCCTCTTTCAGCAAAGTTGTGGTCTTGATTTTGTGGTCCTGATTCGGCTATACTGATCCTGATTTGGCTCGGAAGAGTCCGCTGGACCTAAAGCAATAATGCAATGTAATGTAACAGGTGCAGCAACGTACAGTAACCATATTATTTGCATTTCGTTCCTGTTCGCTTTTAGCTTGCTCGCGATGTCGCGTGCAGTTTCCATTCTTCGTGGCCACCTCCCAGGCGTTCCCCAGTGACCCGGAAGTGTTCTTCGCGCGAGTGCATGACCCCCGCCTCGTGCAGGAATGGGGCATCACGGAACTTCCCGCCTTGCTGTACTACCGAAACGGCTTAGAGGAACCTGATTTGTAAGTTGCAGTCTATCTATACCTTGGAGGAAAGATAGATGGAGGCTGCATGACCGAATTTTCTTGAAGCCACAACGCTGTCGTCGCCGCCATGTTGGTTCACTCAAAACAGTGATGCCTTTCTCTAACACAGACTAATTATATTTCTCTTGTACAATCGTTCAAATTTTACTCAGGATGGCTGCTTGCTGTGCATATGGATGTACGAACAGACCTCAACGTGATAGAAAACGAGGCGTAACTTTTAACAAGTAAATATAATAGTAATTTTGCGTTGATTAATCGAATCGATGTAGGCCTACTGTGCTGTGCAGTGTGTTACTGTGTAAGCGTGTCTTGTCAGCTCCAAGCCAAAGGAACACTGTCATAAGTAATCTCAACCAAATAACTAGCTGTCTTCAGCCAAAATCATGATAAATCATTTATTAAAATTGCAAAAGTAAAGTTAACAATAACTGCCTAAACATTGATTGCTGATTTGTTTGTTCAGTAGGCCTAATTCGTTTGTCAGTGACCTACATTCGCGAGAAATTCGAAGTCTCTTTCTTTTTCTTTGCTTTAATTTTTTAATTGAGAAATGTTAATCTTGCAGTTTATCTAGAAGATAACATTATTATACAGTAGAATAATTTTTGTTTTTAATTCAGTGAAGCAACTGCAATTATGTCTTGTCTCTACTTTAGAGCCTGTGTATTGTATCTTCTTTCATGCTCACCATTCAGACACAAAAATAATATGTGTTTATTTAAACAAGAGAAATCAACCTAAGAATCATATGTAATTACAAGTTTGTTTAGCTGAATGATGTAATAATATTAATAGTTGTGTTGAAGTATGCTTTTGCACAGAGAGAGAGAGAGAGAGAGAGAGAGAGAGAGAGAGAGAGAGAAAGAGAGGGTGAGTGAGAGAGAAATGCTGTTGATATGCAACACATTAAATTAATTCATTGAAGTTTCGGTTTATATTGTACAATTTGGGTCTATGTCTAAGTGATATTAATGTGCCGGTGCAGTAAACATTGTAAGCAAAATTGATGCTAGCTACTTTCAGATGTTACTCTTCTTAATGCTTAATTATTGCATGTTTGTGGAAAATTGGCACTCTTGATTATTATTATTATTATTATTATTATTATTATTATTATTATTATTATTATTATTATTATTATTATTACCCCCGAGGGGATGCCGGCTTCAAGATACTTATAAGTCCCAATTATGTTTACATTTTTTAAAGTAGATATACTAGATAATACATAAAAATACATACACATTTTTAATATTAATTATAATCATTAACAACATAAATTTCTATAATCGGTTTTCAATAAAAAGGATATTTATCTTTACATCTCTCTCTCTCTCTCTCTCTCTCTCTCTCTCTCTCTCTCTCTCTCTCTCTCTCTCTCTCTCTCTAGCTCTCTCTCTTTCACACACACATTGGTTTCAAAATCTTGTTTTCTGTGTTTAATTCTTCTTTTTTAAATAATGAAATAATTTTTATGTGTCATTATGTTTGCAAACATTATTTTGCTGGTGCTTGTGATAGATACCCGAGATAGGCCTAGTCCACTTACGACTTTTGTACTGTCTTTTTCTTTATTATTATTATTATTATTATTATTATTATTATTATTATTATTATTATTATTATTATTATTATTATTATTATGTTTTTTTAATTGATTCAACAAGCCAAAACTTAGTTGTTTGAGGAAATTATATTTCTTTTAATTTATAACAATAAAAGACTGTCAATTTTGTCAGCATTATCATGCAAGTCACAATAACAATTATACGAAAAGACCGGTGTTTTGAGTGAACCAATATGGCGGATAAGCTCCGCCCACTGGCTTCAATTGCCGTAGTGGCAGAAAGAGCGCGATGCGGCCTCCATCTAATCTTTCCTCCAAGATCTATACTGTATACTATATTATTAGTGGAATGTAGGGTCCTCAAATCAGGAGGGCAGTGTGATGCTGGGTGGCGCTGTTCTGCCCCTGCGGTGCTTTCCATGAGAAAGCAATCAGAAATTCGCACGCATGGATGACTTACAAATTGTTATTTTATCCAAATCCAATCCATTTACATTATGTCATGTATAGGGTATAGTAGTTATTTAATATAAAGTGACTCTAAAGAAAACCTGTAATGCTTACTTTGTGTATGTGTGTGTAAGGTGTGGGGAGCGTGCGTGTGTGCGGGGGTGTGTGTTTGAGATTATAGGGATCTTTCGAAAGCGGGTGAAAGTGAAAGTGAATGTGAATCGGGACTACTTATTGTTGTGACGTCAGCAATTTATGTGACGCTTTAACTTCCCGTGGTGAAAGGTCACGAAGTCTGCCTACCACAAGGAATAAAACTTCGTGGAAAACCTGATTTCCACGAACTAATATTAGTGAGTACATTTTGGTTATTAAATCGTTTGTAAAATGTCCAAAAATGATTTGAATTTGTATATGGTACATTACTCAACCATTTTAGAAGGAATAATGGGGATCTAAACTCGGTCTCAGACTTAAAACGTATTTTCAAACGAGCTACTGAAAAGAGTGCCCAAACCCTCATGCCGTCATTGTTGTCTAGAATCTATCTATTCTGTATCACCAATCAGCAGTCCAAAAACTGTTTTATGTGACAAAAATGAAACTCGAAGCTAGAATGTAAAATATCTTCAATGTTAGAGCACTAAACCATCTTTAAAGTTCAACGTAATCGTTACATTCGTGTCAAATCATGATTTTGTTAGAAGAAGCCTTACGTAGGCATAATAATCACAACGAAACTAGGTGCTGGAATCGAAAGCGCACAGAAACACGTTCGTTTCGTTTCGTAACGCGGTGTAAGAATCTCCCGGCGTGCCTCTCGTTGGACGAAACGAACACACAATCACTTTCACTTTTACCCGTTCCGAAAGACCCCTATAGTTTAAACCAGGGATACATAGGTAAAATATAGGTCAGTGGTTTAAACGGCGTTTTTGTGACATACACTTGGGAATTTACTTCCTTTTTTTTTTTACAGACCCCGTTATGCTGACAACGAAACGATGATCCGTTAAAGTTAGGGTTAGGGGAAGAGTTAGGGTTAGCGTTAGATCACTTAAAAGTACTTTAAAAAAAGGGGGGGGGGGGACGAAAGATGATCCTTTGTCAACACAACCTATGTAACGTTTCATTAGTCATTACAAAGCGGTATAAACATGGGTGTGTGTGTGTGTGTGTGTGTGTGTGTGTGTGTGTGTGTGTGTGTGTGTGTGTGCATTCACAAATTACTAGATTTAAAAGAGATTTAAAACAGAAAAGTGGTCGAACTGTAGTGGTGCGCGTTCCAAGGAATACAATTCAATATAATACAAAACAATACAACACAACACAATGAAATACAATACCTCGTTAATGTCCAAAGTTCACGTGGCAGGAAAGTTGTTGTTGTTTGTTTGTTTTGTGTTTTTAATGACACCTTCATACGTTAGTCAGTCGTTTCCGACTATGATCACCAGAACAGCATGGGAGTCGACTGTTGTCCCAGAAACTGGGCTAATAAAGTGCGATTATAATGGAACACGACTTGCCCCCAGAGTACATCCCCACTCTCTGGCCCAAAAAGGGATTATCAGGACAGTTGGCGATGGTTATGGTCTCCAAAAACCAAACAACCTCCAAAGGCTGCAGCACAAGAGCCAGTGCAATACTGCCCGTCTGCCTCCTAATTTATGACAGTCGTAGAACACAACGACTAAGTAAGTGTAAAGCGAATTAAGATAAGATAGATAAGATAAGACAACTTTATTATCTTTTACAAGAAATTACATTGCGGTGTACAGTTACTATCAACAAGGAATAAACATCACAATAATATTAACAACAATCAAAATGACAATGAGGATAAAAGTACACAGTCACACATGAATATAATTACACTTATGCATGCTAACATTAAACGACAACAAATGTTAAATGAAATTATTTTGGGCAAACACACACACACACAAACACACACACACATGTCATTTATTAAGTAATGAGACAGCCTTTGGGATAAAACTGTTTTTCGTTCTGAGAGTTCTGACCCTTGGTGTTTGGTAGCGTCTTCCAGAAGGCAGGAGCTGGAAGTGGTGCGCAAGCACATGAGTGCTATCCAGCACAATGCAACTGGCTTTCCGCACAACACGCCTTTCATACAACACCTGCAGACTCTCTTGTTTCACTCCCACAACCTTCCCACAGACTTTCACCACTCGATCCAGCACACTTGTGTTTTTTTACGCACAAACTTCCATACCAGCAGATAAAAGAAAAGGTAAGAACGGACTTAATAAAAGAAGAGTAAGAAGTCTGAAGGATACGGCTATTGACTTAAAGATTTCGAAGTTTTTGAAGGCAGTAAATTCTAGACTGACATTTTTTGTGGATGGCCTGGGTGTTCGCAGTGAAGTTCAGTTTCTCGTCAATGATGGTTCCCAGGTATTTGTATTGAGCGACTCTCTCGACTGTAACACCATCAATGACAAGGTCTGGAATGAGAGCGTTGCTTTTACGAAAGTCAATGACCAGTTCCCGCTGTGCCTGGAAACTATTGAACATACAGTAAGGTCCTCTACTGTGCTGCTGGGCCCAATCAACTTTCTGTTTTTGTCAATCCCTTTGAGACTATTGCAAGTATGAAACTCCAAAATGCCACCACAAACTTCAGTCCTCTTTTTCTATGGTGAGCAGGAGTCTGCCTATTCATTTTCATGTGTTGGACAACTCAACCCTACTGCCTTATTGTCCTATTGCCTTTGCTTGGCTTGCTAGCGCAGTTGATATGTTGCTGTTTTCCTGTGCTGAAGGTCGCGGTTTCGCGCCCCCCGCATGCGACGAACTTGCGTGACTTCGGTACGAGACTTTTGCGGTCACGAGCGGTTTTCTCTGGATACTCCGGTTTCCTTGTTCCCTTCAATAATGGTATTGGATGCAGAATGTATTTGTATATTCAAAAATAAAATTACATTTCCTTTCCGTCTTCTAATAGCGGCTTGCCTTTTACACCACATGTTTCAGTGATGAATGTGTGCACTTTGCTGTGTATGTAGGAGGATCTGTAACATGTGAGCCTGTATGTTGGTTAACGGTCGCCGCGCTTTGAGTCTGATTTAGGAATAAAGGCGCGTATTGAATTCATTTATTAATAATAATAATAATAATAATAATAATAATAATAATAATAATAATAATAATAATAATAATAATAGGCTTAATAATAATAATAATAATAATAATAATAATAATAATAATAATAATAATAATAATAATAATATATATATATATATATTTTTTAGATTTTAATGCTTTATTGTTCCTTTTTTATCGGGAAATTCTGGGCCGCCTCCCCTGTGGAAGGCGTAGTCGCAGCCTGTGGCGCGCCCAAACCCAACCTACCTAACATTAGTTGTGATTTTTTGAAATTTAGAAATTCTTTAAATTTTTGAAATTTTTGAAATTTTGATGAATGTTGAATTAATGATAATAATAATAATAATAATAATAATAATAATAATAATAATAATTATTATTATTATTATTATTATTATTATTATTATTATTATTATTATTATTATTATTATTATTATTATTATGCTTAGAGAAAGAAACGAAAACTCCGATGGGGTATGGCCACGTTGCAAAGACCATCCTGCAAGGCACAGTGCAAGGAGGTAGAAGAAGAGGGAGACCGAAAAAGAGGTGCGAGGACAACATTCGAAAATGGACTGGATTGACACTGAGCGAAGCCAGCGGGGTTGCTGAGGACAGAGAAAAATGGAGTATGCTGGTTAAACGATCATCTGTGGTGCCCCAACGACCTCCAAGTTACGAGATAGGATAGGATAGAGAAACCTAACGCGGTCCTTTAACTGCACAGAACAATACAGTGTAATGTCACTCAATAATTGGTTTGTTGCGCTCTAGTACTTTGGTTGACTGGTCTTGGACGTTTTTCATCATTAAATGACGTCACACTTTTTATTTTTATTTGTGTGTGTGCGTGTGTGTGTGTGTGGGGGTGTGTGTGTGTGGGTGTGTGTGTGTGTGTGTGTGTGTATTTGTGTGTGCAAGTTTTATGGTTGACGTCACTGTGGATGACATCACCGATGAGATTGCTCGACGCCTCCATGACAACTTTGGGGGGATGGAACGCTTTTACGCCGTGGAGCTGACGCCGAAGAACTTCCGCGAGATAGTCAAAACTCCCAAACAGAGCGTTCTGCTTCTGGTTTACGATAAAAGTGAGTAAATGACGGTGTTGTTGTTGATGATGATGATGATGATGATGATGATGATGATGATGATGATGATGATGATGATGATGATGATGATGATGATGATGAACAGTGGCCGGCTTCACACCTACCATAAAACTAAGTGGTTGATGATGATGATGATGGTGAAGATGAAGATGATGAACATAGTGCCCTGCATCACACCTACGATACAAATAATGACGACGACGACGACGATGATGATGATGATGATGATGATGATGATGATGATGATGATGATGATGATAATGATGTAATTCATGCGCCTTTAAAAGACTGCTATCATCATCATCATCATCATTGTCATCGTTCTTCTTTGTCAAAATTAAAATTCACCCCCATTTTGATCACCCTTGGGCCTACTTTAAAAAAATATCAAAACTGAATTTTAAAGATATGGTAGCCATTAGACTGAACACAAACTTTGTATTTTAGAGATATGGTAGCCATTAGACTGAACACCAACTTTGTATTTTAAAGCGTGAAAGAAGAACAACTTCACCCGACAGATCCCAACCTTTCATACGGATTTAGGCGGAGCAAGTGTAGTGTAACGGTGAAGGTTATACTGAAGAAAAAAAAAGAGGCCGAAGGATGTCTCCGATGGGATTTGGTTGAAGGACGTAGGTGTTTCATTTTGTTCTAACCTATTTTTCCATTGCCCAGACACCAAGGAGGAGGTGAAGGTGATGGAGCAGGTGGCCAAAGTGTACAGAAACGATGAAGCCGTGAGTCTGGATTCTATTCTTTAGCCCAACAATTCATTTCTCTTTTATCCTTATGATCAGTCCTTAGGCTCTTCCTCGATCTCTTCATCTCGTTTTCTCTGTAGCTTGATCCAGCCGCCCCCTTCCCCGCCCCCCCCCCCCTTCCCCAACCCTGTTCCCCTCTTCAGTTGGGGTATCGGGGTGTTACGTCTGAGACGCGCGCGGTGGTGCGAGTGGGACGCGAGCGATAGATCTGTTCGTTTTATTTTGCAAAGCATGCAATAATAGAGTGTATTTACCTTTGATTTGATTTTGCGTTGTTGTTAGAAGAAGCTTTGTATAACGTTGATAATTCTAGTTGGTCGATATTATTTGATAATTTTCTAGAGTTGGTTGTTTACTATCGATCGAAGTGTGTGGATAATTCTAGTGGTAACTAGAGACGCTTCCATCCTAAATATGGTTGTGTGACGTGAGACAGTGATGACGAAATTTGTTCTGATTGGTTATAATTGTGTCTTGCCCGAATGTTCTTCCTTTCTCTGGAGCATAGAGAGACTATGATTATAAGTGCCGCACTGTTTCAAAAGAGTGTTGGATTGTAAAGTGAAAAGTTGAGAGTGGAAAAAGCGATTGTATACAGTTGTTGATGTTCGCTGAATAAAGTTGGAAAACTACATACGACGACTTCTGCTTTGTTGATGAGTGAGCAGGCTGCGTGGATAAACGAATCTGAGTTACACTTATCAGGTTTCAAGCATCGGGGCTGAATCAACTGATAAAAAAAAAACGAGTGTAACACAGGGGTTTCTGTATAAATAGTATCCCCACTTTGTGGAAATGTAGTGTTTTAAATTACCACTGTTTCTGCCATTATCATTTGTTCTTTCTCGTTCCTAGTGTTTTCTAGTAATCTAATATCTTCTTCGCTAGATCAGTTTTCTTGAAAACTCTCCCAAAACTCCTGATTTGTGTATGGGGTCTGTTGGATCAGCTTGGGAATATTGGACGCTTTCTGCGAAATTGTCATTAGGGATTTCTATGGTATTATTATTTAGCAATGTAGGCATTTTTTGTATGTATGCGTTTTGTTAATATTTTATAATGATGTTTATATTCTGTTCTGTTTTTTGTGTAAAAGGGGGTTCGATAAATTAGAGTACAGCCTCAGCCTCCCCTGCATGGGATGCCTATATTGTAAAGTGACCGGCTGGTTGAGTGCCTTCAGTGTTACCACTAACGTTGTTTCAGCAGATCTTTTATACGGATCGGGGGTGAATCCTCTTTCAACCAAGGTGTAGTCCTGATTCGGCTCTTTGCAGTCCGCTGGACCCTATAAACAATGACTAAGTAACTATCTTGATCCATCCACACGGGACTTTACCCAACTAGAATGGATCTGATAGATGGATAGCAAAGAACTAATGGATTCTCGATGGCGTAGCGGTAGTGTTTATCTATATATAGCTCTTTTATGAATACATAAGCCCCGCAGTGTTATGAAGGATCCACTCATTCTTTGTTATGGAGGATCTATTCTAATTGCTTAATGTCCCTGTTGTCCATCTAATTTAGCTTTGTATTAAGTTTGAAATGCTCTTATATTGCATGTACTTCGTTTAGTATTCCTGTCTGACATCTCCCCGTTTCGGGCTCTTCTTATCATCATCCATACTGCTGGTTTTCATACTGCTGTCCTGCTATTAAGCTATCCTACCACAATGGGCAAGATGTACAAAAGCAATCCCATGAGTGCTGACTCTTTTACCCTTTGTTAAATAAAAATCTTAATTTATCTTATCTTATCTTACCTTATCCTATCGTATCTTATCTTATATCTTCTCCTACATCTCTTCACTTGTATTATCTTATATGTTTTATCTAACCCCTTGGGGTCATGAGCAATCTTGCCAATGTAGATTGTTCTAACCTATAAAGGGAAAAGTGAAAGCCCCAGTTGAAAACCTGTCTTGACTTTGTAGGCATGACCGATTCACTGCGGCAACAGTTCCCACGTTGGGGTGCCGGGGGTTTCAGTATAAATAGTATCCCCACTTTCTGGAAATTTAGTGCTTTAAATTCCCACTGTCGCTGTCTTTCTCATTTGCTCTTTCTCATTCCTGCTGTGTTCTATCAATCTGCTATACTATCGTCTTCTTCGCTATACCAGTCATCTACCTTTTTTCTTGAAAACTCTTCCGAGACAAGACTCCTTGTTCGTGTATGAGGTCTGTTGGATCAGCTTGGGAATGTTGGACGCTTTATGCCAGGTGGTCACTAGGGCTTCCTATGATGTTATTATTTAGCAATGTAGGCATTTTATATGTATGTGTTTTGTTGATAATTTATAATGATGTGTGTATTCTATTTTGTTTTTTGTAAACAGGGGATCGATTAGTTGGGGTAAAGCCTCAGCCGTCCCTTGCGTGGGATGTCTTTATTGTAAAGTGACTGGCTGGTGGAGGGCATTCAGTTTTTCCACTAGGGTTGTTTCAGCAGATCTTTTATGCGGATTGGGGGTTGTCCGGTCCTGATTTGGCTCGGATGAGTCCGCTGGACCTAAAGCAACAATTATCTAATCTATATGTTTTATCTTAGCGTATCTTATGTCTCCTCTTTTACCTTAACTTATATCTCTTCTCTTCTCTTATCTCCTCTTTCATCTTATCCTATATCGCTTCTCTTACCTCTTCTCTCACCTTATCTTATACCCTTTCACTTATCTTCTCTCATTACATCTTATAGATCTCTTCTCTTGCCTTTTATTCTGTTCTCTTTTTTTTTAAATCTTTTCTTATATCTTCTCTTCTCTGGTCTTCTCTCGCCATCTCTTCTCTCTTCTCTTCTACGGAAAAATAAAGAAAATTAACTGAAAAAATGTAACAAATCATTTTTGATAAAGTTACAAATAACAATCGCTTGTATATTTTCCTCTATATATCGAATCATACAATAATTATCATGATCTGTATTTTTATTGGGTCATACAATAATTATTTTTATTTATGTACGTATTTATTTATGTATTCTATTTTATTTCTTTTATTTTTATAGGTTAATTCTTTTTGTAATCAGCACTATTTTATGTGTTACACTCGTTTGATGTTGGTGTTTTTCTATCAGTATTTGATTCAGCCCCAATGCTGAAGTCCTGATAGAGTGTAACTCAGATTCGTTTATCCACGCAGCCTGCTCACTCAGCAACAAGGCAAAGTCTTTGTATGTAGTTTTCCAACTTTATTCAGCATACATCAACACTGCATACAATCGCTTTTTCCACTCTCAACTTTTTACTTTCAACCCTCTCTACTTCCAACTCTCTCATTTTGAAACAGTGCGGCACTTATATAGTCTCTACATACTCCAGAACAAGCGAGAATACCCCACATGAAACACCACAACCAATCAGAATTAATTTCATCATCACTGTCTCACGTCATACAACCCTATTTGGAATGGAAGCTTCCATGGTTACCACTAGAACTATCCATACGCTTCGATCGATAGTAAACAACTGACTCGAGAAAATTCTCAAATAATATCGAGCAACTAAAAATATCAACGTTATACAAAGCTTCTTCTAACAACGCAAAATCAAAACAAAGGTAATAACACTCTATTATTGCATGCGTTGCAAAATAAAACGAACAGATCTATCGCGCGCGCTTCACACATTTCACACGCACCATCATGCGCGTTTCAACGTAACATTATGTTAACAAGAACTTTCTCCAGTTTGGTGTGAGCGTAGTTTGAATTTGTTGTATTTTGAGAAAATACCACTTTTTGAGAGTTTGGTGAAAGAATGGCCTCTCTTCCCCTCTGCCCCTTGGTATGCGTATTGGCCCAAGGCCGTGAAATGCATTAAAATTTGAAGTCTCTTCTCTTCTCTATTCTCTTATCTTCTCTTTTCGCCCACCGCCGTAGCTCAGTTGGTAGAGCGTTCGCCTGGTACACCGATGAGCCAGGTTCGAATCCCGTGGTGGGCGATATAAAATGTGGCCATTTTTACTGGCCATTTTAGCAGTATGATTGCTTTGGTGGTTCAGTGTTGATCATGTCCCTACCCCTCTTTCCCTGGGATGGTTATCCCCGTCTGCCATATCGCCAATGGTGGGTGTAGACGTTAAACCTCAATGTTCATTCATCTTCTCTTTCCTTCTCTTGCCTTATCTTTTCTTGCCTTCTATTCTCCTGCCTTCTCTTTTCTTGTCTTCTATTTTCCTGCCTTCTCTTTTCTTGACTTCTCTTGTCTTCTCTTCTCTTCTCCTGCCTTCTCTTCTCCTGCCTTCACTTCTCTTGTCTTCTGTTCTCCTGCCTTCTCTTTTCTTGTCTTCTCTTCTCCTGCCTTCTCTTTTCTTGTCTTCTCTTCTCCAGCCTTCTCTTTTCTTGTCTTCTCTTCTCCTGCCTTCTCTTTTCTTGTCTTCTCTTCTCCTGCCTTCTCTTTTCTTGTCTTCTCTTCTCCTGCCTTCTCTAGACTTTTCTTGTTTTCTTTTCTTGTGCCTTCTCTTTTCTTGTCTTTTCTTCTCCTGCCTTCTCTTCTCCTGCCTTCTCTTCTCTTGTCTTCTCTTCTCTTGCCTCATCTTTTCATGCCTTATCTTCTCATGCCTTCTCTTTTCTTGTCTTCTCTTCTCACGCCTTCTCTTTTCGTGTCTCCTCTTCTCTTGTCTTCTCTTCTCTTCTCTTGCCTTCTCTTTTTATGCCTTCTCTTCTCTTCTCCTGCCTTCTTTTTTCTTGTCTTCTCTTCTCCTCCTTCTCTTGCCTTATCTTTTCATGCCTTCTGTTTTCATTCCGTCTCTTCTCCTGCCTTCTCTTTTCCTTTCTTCTTTTTTTCTGCACTTCTCTTCTCTCCACAGTGTACGTCATCTTTTTAAGAAACTTCCAGTACTTTTTTTTTTAAAACTAGCCAAAACAAAATGCTACTCAGGAATTCGGTGTGGACTTAATTCTTTTTTTTTTCAAGATACTTCCAACGTTCCTTCTACAATTTTTCGACCTCTGTGTGTATGTGCGCGCGCGCGTTTATGTGTGTGCGTGCTCGGAAGAGTCAGCTGGACCTAAAGCAATAATCATGTAATGTAATGTGTGTGCGTGTTTGTGCGCGCCAGCGCGCGCTTTCTCGTATAGATCTGTGCCCATAGGCCCCCCCCCTCCCATATCACCTTTCTTCTCCCGTTTTCCTCTGGTTAAGGTGCTTTTTTTCTTTCTTCCTTCCCGTCCCTTTTTCTTCTTTTTTTCTGTCTTTATTTTCTTATTAAATTTTTCTTTTTCTTTCTTTATATTTTCTTTACTTTTTCTTTCTTTATATTTTCTTGTCTTTCTTTCTTTCCTTTTTTTAAGGTCTATTTTTGTTTTTAGTTTAAATTAACGATTTTTTTTTCGTTTATTTCTTTTTTTAATTTTTTTTATTATTCATTCTTTAATTCATTTTTAATTTGAAATTTGTGTTAGTTTTCAATTTTTATATGTTCTTTCTTTTTTTCTGTTTTTTTGTTTTGTTTTGTTTTTTGTGATTTTTATTTTTTATTTTATTTTTGCCTTTGTTTCTGTCGTTTCTTATTTTGCTTTCTTTCATTTCTTTTTTTACCCCTTCTTTCGTATTTTTTTTCTTCTTTTGTTTTATTTTCTTTCTTTCTTTTACCTCTTTTTCAGTCTTTTTGTTGTGGGGTATTTTTTTGTTTTTTTTTTTCATTTCTTTCCTTTTTTCAGTTTTTTTTATTTGTTATAATTTCCTTCTTCTTTTTTTACCCCTCCTTTTTTTCTATATATTTTTTAAAACCCATCTTCACTTTCCGATTTTCTTTTCTAAACAATTTTATTGCCTTTTTTTATTTATTTATTTATTTATTTATTTATTTATTTATTTTTGGGGTGGGGGGGTCTCTCATTCTTTTCTGGTGAGGACTGAACGATTTTGCCATTTGAGACCTCTTATTATTTCACACTTCTCTTGCCTGCAAACGTACACGTTCGATCTGCTTCGGAGAGTTGGACAGGCGGAGTGTGATGAGGTGGAGGAAGAGGAGAAGATGAGGAGGGGTGGGGTACCTGGTGAAGGAAGGATAATGAGGGAAAAAATGAGGAAGAGGGAGCGAAGATGAGGAGGAGAATGAGAAGGAGGGGGATGGTAGCCTCGATGACGTCGCCGATGGAAAAGAGAAGAGTTTGTGTGGTGTGGGGTGGGGTGGGGGGAGGTAGTCATATTAATTTCAGCGCTGACAAGAAAATGGAGGTTTTATGCGAGGCTGGGCTGGTTGGGAAGTGTAGTGTGGAAGGCAGAGAGAGCGCGGGGAGAGAAAGATAATTTCAACCCTCTCTAGAGGCACTTTCTGGAGCATGGTTGAAATTGCTGGAACATTAAATTTGTGTAACCCATTTTTATTCTTTTGTTTTTCTTTTCCTCCTTTATTGTTTTTTTTCCCTTTGTTTTTTTTTTTAATCTTCTCTCTCTCTTTCTCTCTCTCTCTCTCTCTCTCTCTCTCTCTCTCTCTCTCTCTCTCTCTTTCTCTCTCTCTCTCTCTCTCTCTCTCTCTCTCTCTCTCTCTCTCTCTCTCTCTTTCTCTCTCGCTTACCAAGTTTTCCCATCTGTCTACTTTGTTGTTGTTTGTTAAAGACCACTCACTTTCACCATTATTTTAATATTGTTCTGTTATTTTCTCGCAATGCTGTTTAGTATGAAAGGAAAAATTTTTTAAAAAAAGTACATTTGTCGTTTTTCAGATTCTAATTTGCAAGCTCAACGTCGACAAAGAAAAGGAGCTACGAGACAGCGAGTAAGTATTACCATTTTGTATATACACTTCAAAGTTTGATTGTTTTTAATAATCTTCAGTAGTGGCATGACGCTAAAGTTAAGATATGTTTTGGTTAGCCCCTTTATATATGTCCGGAGGCGCTACTATAATTTTATTGACCAAAATTAAACTTTACCTGCCTCACTTACTGATAGTAACAATGTGTACCCTATGGATATTACCTACTGATTGTAACAGTGTGTACCCTATGGATATTACCTACTGATAGTAACAGTGTGTACCCTATGGATATTACCTACTGATAGTAACAGTGTGTACCCTATGGATATTACCTACTGATAGTAACAGTGTGTACCCTATGGATATTACCTACTGATTGTAACAATGTGTACCCTATGGATATTACCTACTGATTGTAACAATGTGTACCCTATGGATATTACCTACTGATTGTAACAATGTGTAGGCCTACCCTATGGATATTACCTACTGATTGTAACAATGTGTACCCTATGGACATTACCTACTGATTGTAACAATGTGTACTTTATGGATATTACCTACTGATTGTAACAATGTGTACTTTATGGATATTACCTACTGATTGTAACAATGTGTATCCTATGGATATTACCTACTGACTGTAACAATGTGTACCCTATGGATATTACCTACTGATTGTAACAATGTGTACCCTATGGATATTACCTACTGATTGTAACAATGTGTACACTATGGATGTTGCCTACCAAACAGGCAAGCATCCGTATCACGCATGTAAGAAAATGAGAGAGAGAGAGAAAGAGAGAAAGAGAGAGAGAGAGAGAGAGAGAGAGAGAGAGAGAGAGAGAGAGAGAGAGAGAGAGAGAGAGAGAGAGAGAGAGAGAGAGAGAGAGAGAGAGAGAGAGAGAAAGGACTAAATAATAGGATAAATAAAATAAACGCATAAACAAATGAGCTCTGGAATCCTCTGGCCGGTGTCTTTGAAGAATAGGGAGGCACGGTGGCCTAATGGTAGAGCTTTGGCTTGCGGATCTGAAGGTCCCGGGTTCGAGCCCAGGCCGGGGCATTGTGTTGTGTCCTTGGGAAAGACACTTTATTCCCGTTTTCTACTCCTTCGGATGAGAGTATAAACCGAGGTCTAGTCTGTGCCGCATACATTCCATCATTACGGACTTTAAAGATCCTGACGCTCATGTCCTAGACGGGTGAGTGCCGGTGACAAGAACACACCCAGAATGCACCTAGGTCCTTCTCCCCCATCCCTGGCTGCCCAGGATTGTGCTCAATTGTCCGGGCGTCAGACCATGCGCCCAAAGGCTGCGGGTGGGCGTCTCGGGCGGCTTGAGTTAGATCCTGTATCGGCCAGCGCCTTGAGCAGCTCTTGAGCTGGAAAAGCGCTATATAAGAACGATTAAATAAATACTAAAGACGCATATGCCTTGTTGTTTCAGATTGAACCAAGTTTTGCCAAAGCACCATTCTAACTCTTAGGTCACTCACAATGTTTCCCCCAGACTTTGGGCTGTCCTATCGTTTTCCTTTTCCTGTGCTCTTCTTGTGCGCAGCGAGCGTGCTTCCGGATGGACACCCTGCGCGCTCCAACTGGACATCAACATCTTAATGATAATAATGTGTTCTTTATGCGCAGGTTCAAGTCTAGAGACGTGCCAGCGGTATTCTGGTACTCAGCGGATGACAAGCAGGTCCCAAAAAGGGTAATGAAAAAGACCAAGTAGGAGCAGGTAGAAAAAGAAGAAGAAAAAGAAGAAGAAGAAGAAGAAGAAGAAGAAGAAGAAGAAGAAGAAGAAGAAGAAGAAGAAGAAGAAGAAGAAGAAGAAGAAGAAGAAGAGAAAGAAAAAGAAGAAGAAGAAGAAGAAGAAGAAGAAGAAGAAGAAGAAGAAGAAGAAGAAGAAGAAGAAGAAGAAGAAGAAGAAGAAGAAGAGAAAGAAAAAGAAGAAGAATGAAAGAATGATGAGGGTGATTATAACTTGTTAAATAAGAATGATGATGATTATGATGATGATGATTATGATGATGATTGATAATGACGATGATGATGATGATAATGAATATCATGGCGTTGTTGTGCACAGTTTGGGGGACCCATCACTATCTACATTGCAACAACGTTTATCAACGAACAAACAGGCCTCAATCGACATCCAGATGGAAACTTGAAGCCTTCGGTAGGACTGTTATACACTTTTATATCATTCAATTGAAGTCAAGGCAACAAATGTTTATTCACAAAAACACATTAAAAATGTGGCGTTTCGCTTAAAATAATTATACAATAACCACGTACACACGCATTCGCACACACACATACCTACACACCGACTCACACACACACACATACACATACATAACGGGCAGGTTCACAGCTAAACAAAGAATACCCATATACACAACATCAATGACAACTACATGTGACACAGAACGTATAAGCTTAATTCATTCAGTCATTAAATCATTTATGAATTCATAATGCACGTTTCGTCGAATATGCTTTTTTTTTTAAAATTGCTTATTTGGAGATTTCAAATAGGTCTATCAGAAATATATATTCGTCGTTTGCTATTTTACTACGGAAGGGAACTGTGTACTTGTTTTGCTTTGTTGTACCGCAGGGGCAGACATTGATAGATCGGTTCAGTGCTTATAGATTCAGATTCAGATTTTTATTTGAAGTCTTTTCTTTGATAAAATGATATTAGACTTTCACAAACATATATATGCATAGACATACACACAAACACACATGCATAAACATAAACACATATTTATGTACTTAATCAAAAAATGTTTTTTATGTCAGTATGTAAGATAATGTAAGCAATTTTTTCAATAAGTGTATGATTATATAAAATATCTGTCATACTATCGGTTTCATTGATCGAGACATTATTTGCCTTGTATAATGGTAATAATGTTGTACATTCAAATAATAAATGTTGTACAGACATTGGTTGCTGACATATACAATGAATATCAGTAATGTATTTTGTGCTCCATGAATTCAAACGCATTTTATATATGATTTTTGAAATATTTCTACTACATGATAAAATGTTATGCTTGTTTACTGATTTTTGAAAATGTCTTTCTACTAATAAAATCAATTCATGCCTAGATAATGTAATATTACAATTTGATATCGAATTTGTATTTTTAGCTCCAATTTTGGCAAGTTTGTCCGACTGCTCATTCCAGTACAAGCCAGAATGAGACGGAACCCAACAAAAATCAACATTTGTAATCGACACAAATGAGCAAGTTAACTATATCCAGGGATGTTTCAAGAATATATTGTAATGCTCTTAATATGGCATATAATTCACAGGAAAATATAGAAAATCCTTTTCCAATATAGTACGAATTTTCTACTTTCAAAGCTGGTATAACACACCCTGCACCACTATTAGATGATTCAAGTACAGATCCATCTGTAAATATTTTTAGGTGATTGGGATAATATTGTTCTAAGTGTTCTTTCACTTCACTTATAAGAACATTATTGTTTTCCCCTTTAGTAATATTAGAATATTCTATATCAAAGTTAGCAGATAAATGTTCCCAATATGGTATTTGAGGTATTAAAGGCTGAATCGGAATATTCGAAATATCAATGTTACATGCAGTCATTGTTGTGTTTACAAAATTCTTAATTATATATTAATTATTAGTGCTTATACACTGCCTGCAAAATCTAATCTATCACAGCGTGCATCGTGCTTCACAGATCTCAGCGTTTTTCTTTCGCCATGTTTTTTCCAGCTGGTCTTGATTGAATAAACTGTCCGTTTACCTTTTTTTGCAACTACCGCCGCTTTGATCCTAATGTAGAAATAATAATTGTGTTCATTTTAACCGTCTTTTGGGGGCCTCACTTGCACACAGCCCCCAGGCTGAATGTGGGCGCCTCCAGCGGCTGGTAGAGGGCCTTCAGTGTTACCACTCGGGTTGTTTCGGCAGATCTTTTATGCGGGTCAGGGGTGAGTCCTCTTTCAGCCAAGTTGTGGTCTTGATTTTGTGGTCCTGATTCGGCTCTTTGCAGTCCGCTGGACCCTGTAAGCAATGAATAACTAACTAACTAACTAACTAACTAACTCTCTCTCTCTCTCTCGCTCTCTCTCTCTCTCTCTCTCTCTCTCTCTCTCTCTCTCGCTCTCTTCCTCTCTTCCTCTGTTTTGTCTTATTGTTATCCGCACGCATCCTTCATGTTGCCAGTTTTACTTTTTGTGGTTGTTGTTGTTGTTGTTGTTGTTGTTGTTGTTGTTGTGTGTGTGTGTGTTTGTGTGTGTGTATGTGTTTGGATTTCATCTTACTAATGATTATATTTGATATGTTTATTGTCTTCGGCGTAGCTCTGCTAAAGGCGTGTGCTGTTTGTTGATTATGCAGTCGTGTTGTGTGCAGTCTGGTCGCATTGAGTCTTACGACGTCAAAGTGCTGGAGAACGCGGATAGAGTTCTTTCTGGGGACAAGGTTGCTGTGGTGAGTACGCTTACACTAGTACATCCATTTCTACAGTTTTGACCTGTTTCTAACGGTTTAACTTCTCCCCGCGACCACAATACGCCTTCTTCTTCTTCTTCTTCTTCTTCTTCTTCTTCTTCTTCTTCTTCTTCTTCATCATCATCGTCATTATCATCATCATCACCATCATCAATCATCTTCTTCTTTTTCATCATCATCATCATCATCAATCATCATCATCATTCATCATCAGCATAATTATCATCATCATCACCATCAACTTCTTCTTTTTTATCATCATCATCATTCTCATTCTTATTCTCATCCTCTTCTTCAGCATCGTCATCTTCTTCTTCTTCTTCTTCTTCTTGTTCTTCTTCTTCTTCTTCATCATCATCATCATCATCATCATCATCATCATCATCATCATCATCATCATCATCATCATCATCATCAACTTCTTCTTTTTCATCATCATCATCATTCATCATCATCAACTTCTTCTTTTTCAACATCATCATCATTATCATCCTCCTCCTCCTGCTTATCCTCTTCTTCTTTATCATCATCTCCTTCTCTTCTTCTTCTTCTTCTTCTTCTTCTTCTTCTTCTTCTTCAATTAATACAAATGTTAATCTGATGAGTAAAAATGATACAAATTCTTCTTCTTCTTCTCCTCCTCCTTCTTCCTCTCCGCTTCCTTTTCTCCTTTTCTATAGACAGTAATACATTTTGTTTGTTTTGTATCTTGAATTTAATGTCTTTACACCTAAGTGATTACCCCTTGGGGTCATGAGCAATCTTGCCACTGTAGATTGTTCTAACCTATAAAGGGTACAGTGAAAGCCCCAGTTGAAAACCTGTCTTGCCTTTGTAGGCATGACAAATTAACTGCGGCAACAGTTCCCCCCGTTGGAGTGCCGGGGGTTTCAGTATAAATAGTATCCCCACTTTCTGGAAATTTAGTGCTTTAAATTCCCACTGTCGCTGTCTTCCTCATTTGCTCTTTCCCATTCCCGAGCTGTCCTACCACTCTGCTATACTATCTTCTTCTTCGCTAGATCAATGACCTACCTTTTTTCTTGAAAATTCTTCCTGGACAAGACTCCTTGTTTGTGTATGAGGTCTGTTGGATCAGCTTGGGAGTGTTGGACGCTTTCTGCCGGGTGGTCACTAGGGCTTCCTATGAATGTACTATTTAGCACTATAGGCATTTTATATGTATGTTTTTTGTTGATGATTTATAATGATGTTTGTATTCTATTTTGTTTTTGTAATCGGGGAGTTCGCGTAGTTGAGGTCAACCCTCAGCCGTCCCTCGCGTGGGATGTCTTTATTGTAAAGTGACTGGCCGGTGGAGCGCATTCAATTTTCCCACTTGGGTTGTTTCAACAGATCTTTTATGCGGATCGGGGGTTGTCCGGTCCTGATTTGGCTCGGAAGAGTCCGCTGGACCTAAAGCAACAATAAATCAATCAATCAATCAACCTAAGTGATTTTAGACTTGATGGAAGCAGGGCAAATATTAAACAAATTAAGAATGGTCACAATGAAGGAAGAAAATTAAACAAAATAAACAAAAGTGAACAATTAAACAATCAAATTGTAAAATAATTATCACAAACGACGTCTATTATAACTACAAAACAATCCTTGTAACATAATCTTAGTTATATCTCATAGTTTGTTCATTAGCGAGCAACAAAGAGCCGAATCAGAACCATTATATATGTTTTGAATGTATGCATATATAATATTACATGTTCTGAAATTACGCTTCACATACAAAATCCACTAGACCTATTAAAAACTCTGTACTGTAAAAACATCCAACAGGACTGTGTAGTAAAGATTTTGCAATTGTCATCCAATAATTAATATTTGTATCCTGACTATTTCGAATATATTGTGTATTATATTGCGCGATTGCACAGCAGTCATAAGTGAGATGATTAATAGAAATTATTTGTTTGCAAATGCAAGCAACTTCCTTACAGTATTTTGTCCTCCACGAGTTCAAAGCAAGACAGAATGCTAAACTGATAACAGTCCGCGAAGAGTGTAACATTCCATTATATAATTTAATTTTTTTTAAATATTTTTCTCAATTATACTATATACTCTATTTTTTGAGAATGGAATACCAAGCTGAATAACAGTATTTAAATTTTTCGCCCCCTTTTTTTTCAATCCTATGATCTAATCCGCGATGAGATGGTATCCAGCAAAATTGAACATTTGTTCCATTTATGATTAAACTATGAATAAGGTATTTAATTTCATAAATAAAATATTTTGTTATTATTATCATTTGAATTCAAAGTTTGTAAAACTGATTTAGAGTCAACACAAAATAATATATTTTGAAAGTCAGTGCGTAAACTAATGATTTTATTTTACAGGTATACATAATATCAATGAAAATGTTCACGTTCATTTCAAGAGACGCGTGTAATTAATTGTATAAACTAGTAGACATTATACTTGGATTTTATTGGACTGAATGCTAGACTTTAAAAGTCCTTTGTTGAAGGATGTACTATAATTATGCTAAGTAGATCTTGTATTTTTGTTTGCATAGAGTCAGCTTACCAGTCATCTTCTTATTGAGAAATCCCACCTGAGATGGCACGAAGTGGAGTGAGTAGTACTGTTCAAATCCATTAAACGAATCTTTATTACAATATTAGATAAAAGGGGCGACCGCTGGCGAGTACAATCAAGGGAGACAACCTTAAACTGTTTGTCTCCCTTGTACATCTGTATTACCTTTTACAAGGAATTGTGACAGGCACTGGAACATTGCTTTAAACAGAAAAATAAACAAAAAAAATAAAAATAAACGATGACTGTACAGATACTACAAAAGTGTACAAAAGTCGCATTATTTGTAGTAAGCGATGACGGCGGTGTTTTACTAGAAGCAGGTAAGTAAACTGAGATCTAACTCAAGTCTCCTGAGGCGTCCATTTGTTGCCTTGTTGTGTAAAAATCTGGCTACAGATCGCCCCGCTTTGAGTCCATTTAGGAATAAGGCGCGTATAACATCCAGTATGATTATGACGATGATGATGATGATGACGACGACGACGACGATGATGATGATGATGATGATGATGATGATGATGATGATGATGATGATGATGATGATGATGATGATGATCTATTCCTTCTGTGCCCATGTTTGGTTCAGCTGGGCCAACTACTACATCTTCCTGTTGGACAAGATAGGAGAGAAGGGCAGTATGGACATCGTGCAGCTGCAGATGGATGACATCGTTAGAAAGCTGGAGGAGCGCGACGGTATGTTAAAGGCCATGCTTACCATTGTGGTATGCTGTTTGTTTTATCGTTCTAATAGAGCAGTTTTTCAGCTCAAGAGCTGCTTGATCCGCTGGCCCAATACGCATTCTTACTCAAGCCACCCGAGGGCTTCACTTGCTGATCTGGGCGCATCCAGCACAACCTTGGGCTGCGCTATGTTCTGGCTCGTCATGATTGCTGTAATAGGCCTACTGAGATTTCGTTAGGTAAGGACGAAAGAGTGAACGAAACTGCGTTCGACCTTATATACCTTCGCTTCGGCCTGTATTCAGATTCTGTAGGGTCTTCTCTGTCGTGTCCTGCTGAAAGGATCGTCGTATGAAACGAAACCTTCTCAAATTTCGAGGACCCCGACGAAGCAACAAAGAACAAATAACCGAAGAACAGATTGGGGCTTTAGTGATGATGATGATGATGATGATGACGATGATGATGATGATGATGATGATGATGATGATGATGATGATGATGATGATGATGATGATGATGATGACTAGGATGAGGAAACGGCGACTACGATGATGATCCTTGTTAAACTATCATGGCATCTGGTATATGGGTACATGTTCACACTGACTTCTGCTTGGTGAATAACTTCATGTAGTTGAAGTCTCAATACAACTGGAAACTATTGCGCAAATGTTGAGCAAAAAATAAATTAATAAATAAATAAATAAATAAATAATGTCTGTGGAATATCTTGCAGAAATGTTGTCCAAGCAAGAAGACCTGCTGAAGAGAAAGCGCAACATCTTGATCTTCTTCCAGAGCCTTGCTGAGGAGAGCGCCAAGCTGAAGAAACAGAAGGAGGAGCAGCGCCTGAAGGAGGAAAAGGAGAGCAAGAAGAAAGCGGAGGAGGAGGAGGAGGAGGCCAAGAGGCAAAAAGAAAAAGAGCAGCAAGAGGATGACATTTTGAAGGTGACGACCAAGGTGGTGCCCAAGAGGCGAAGAGACCAGCTTGACCAGTACACTGCCCGGGCCACTATCCACCGCCGTGTGCACGAGGAGTTGTAGACAAGTACCGTTAAACATTTTTGCCTGCAATCTCTTTGTCGTACAGCTTGTCTACGACTTGTAATTGTAGCAGTGTTTGTTTTTTGTTGTTGTTGGTTTTTTTTATCTTGCATGCGTGGTGTGTAGTGCATATCAACATCGAAACATCATTAAAAGCTCCTTTGTGTTTTGTCGGAGGTCTTCTTCTTGGGTTGAGCAGCAACAATCAGTATGTTGATTCATTTGCTGAACTGAAAAACTTGGTTGGTTGTTACTAAGTGGTGGCCGTGTTTTCCGTTTTAATGTGAGAAAACAAGATATATATATATATATATATATATATATATATATATATATATATATATATATATATATATATATATATATATATATATATATATATATATATATATATATATATATATATATATAATATATTACTATAAGTGTACAGGATAGTCCAGGCCTACTTGCTATAGGCGCGACAATTGTGTATAAGACTGCTGGTTTTATCACTTTAATCACTTATATGCATTTTTTAGGAGGGGTGGGGAGGAGGGAGAGGGGGAGTTATTTTCGTTATAGAGGATGCAGAGTAGCCTAACAGATTGTCAGCATGTTACGCTCAGCATAATAATGTAATGTGTAGTTTATTTAAATGATCTGCATAATATATGCAATTGTGTTCTGTGAGTTTTGAGTCGTCGTACTAGGTAAAGGGAGACAACTAGCATAATTTGTGAGCGAGCCCTTCATGGATATATCTCGGTTACGTGAGGATACAAAAAGAGCTGCGTTTATCTGTTGTTGTTGTGTTTGTTGTTGTTGTTGTTGTTGTTTTAAAGAATGGTATGCATGATTATTGTCTTCATCTGAATGTTCGATGTGAAGTTCAGATGCCACTGACAATAGATAAATATATTAAGAAGGGATTTAAATGCCACTTTTGTTACCTTGAATTTCTTTATTAATATCTACTTTGTTTTTTATATGGTTGTTTTTATTTTATTATTTTTTAAAAATATCTAATATATCTGCTAAAGAAGTAGTATCGAGAACAAGACTTAGTATAATACACATTTGAATGGTACGTCATTGTGATTACCGAAAGTTTGTAAAGTGAATTGAAAATGTTGTTCAAAAACTACTTCTAGATCAAATGTGGTAAAGGGGAGATAACTAAAGTTTTATGTTTTTATTTTCTTATAATTACGTTATAATTTATACGTGACAATTATTTTTTTTATTATTTGTTAATTAATTCATTTACTTAGGGTAAGCTCACCTTATGCATCTTAATATACAGATTTGCATAATTGGAAATGTGACTTATCTCTCAATAAATGTTTGTATGAAATAAAACTGGTTTTGTCATTTCATTAGCACCAACCTCTCTCTCTTTCTCTCTCCCCCCTTTACTCTCTCTCTCTCTCTCTCTCTCTCTCTCTCTCTCTCTCTCTCTCTTTCCCTCTCTGGGATGGTTGGAAGTAAAAATAAAAAATGTTTAAAATCCCATACTAACGAGATACATGTAAATATTAACACATAATAATATTAATAATAATAATAATAATAATAATAATAATAATAATAATAATAATACCAATCTTGTTCAGTTGTTTTTTTTACATGCGCAATTTTAAACTAAAAACTCTCAAACGCTACTCTTTATATTACGATGATGATCATTATTGTCAACGTGGCGACGTGGTGATTCGTCCTTAACGCTAACGCAAATGGACGTTAAGCTTTGTTATTCCTTCCTCTCACACCATTTTACGGACTGTACGGCTAATATATAGCCTAGCTTATTTCACGAGACTATTAGGGGAGGATAGGTTTTTTACGAGATCATGATATCATATTCCAAAAATAGTTACAAGACGGCTGAGTCGACTTCAAACGTAAGGGGTGGCAGGTTGGTAAAACGCTAACGGTGTTGTTTCAAAACCGATAATGCCAAACTGAAATTTACGGGGTTTGACCTCTAAATTACGGTGTTTTACGGGTTTGTCTTTCAAACGCCCTTGAAGTCACCTTGAAACGTACTCACTATAGAACGTCACGTATGACGCGTGCGTTATGCACGTGATTCTAACTTTTTTCACTTTTTTTTTTAAATACTAATTTTATTGCCATTGTATTTAGTTATTTGAACTTTTTATTGAATTATTTTAGTTTATTTATTCATCTTTCCAAACCCCCCATCCTACCCCCATCCCTCTTTTTTTTAACCCCAGTTTTTTTTTTTATCAGGGAATTATTTTTGCATAGTATACATCCTCTAGGCTCCTTCAATTTCCCCCTTCCCTCTCCATACCCCCTGCCCTTCCCCTCCCCCCTTACACTATTTCCTATTAATTCCTGTCGGACACAATAAGGAATAACACTATCGAGTTTGGACAGCTGAACGTGGAAAGAGCTAACTACTGTATGGGTGACAACACTGTAAGATACAGCGAAAGAGTAGTAGATGGAATTAATACATTTTTTGTTTTGGTTTGGTTGGGTTTGTTGTTTGTTTTTTTTTGCGTCTACACGGCATACAGACAGTTCACTTCAATGCTGGAACTTCCGTCTAATTGGCAGTCACTGCTCGGGGAAACTTTGGCTATCGCGGCTAAGTGTAGCAGAAATACACACACACAAATCGATAGTATTTTAAAACCGAGCACAAGAATTATTTCGATGGACCGAACGATGGTAGAAATCGCGAATTCTTTTCCCCACTTGGTGTTGAAGACTTTGTCATTGTTTATAGAGTCCAGCGGACTGCAAAGAGCCTGGAGACCTATCATTGTATCAAGGTTACAATCTGGAAGACACACGCACGAGCCCCTTGAACCAGGCGATCTTCTTTTCCGAGTATAATACAATGTAATGCAATTTTCCGGCAAAATCTGTCATTTTAACAGATTTTTAACACGACTTCCTCTGCACAAACCGGTGCGGTTCTACCGAAATTAAAACATATAATCATATTCAGTTCACAAACTCCCTAACGGCATAATTAAGCTATTTCACGAGGTGCACGTGCGTTGTCTCAGTAGAGCCCCCACAAAAAGCAAATTGCTCTCAAGTTGCATTTTTCCCCCCGTTATTTCCCTTGATAAACGCGGAGTCATGGTTGTATGCAAATCTAATGGGGTTGATTCTTTGAGTAAAAATATACACATGGTAAAATATATAAAATAGATATTTATAAGAAGGAGAGAGAGAGATTGTGGTGAGAAAGAGATTTTAGGAATAGGAAGGGAATTTCTGTAAGTGTAATGTGCAAGTAATTATAATGTGCCGAAACATTTTCCCGTTGTAAGCTACTTGTCATTATACAAATCGATATTTCTATCATCTTCTGGATCAGTCAGAAATAGAAATACATGTAGCCATCAAACATAATGTTAATTTTAAAAGAATTTAATCCCATACCCGTATCCAAAAACCCACAAGGAATAATGAACAAGACTAAAAAGCAACCAATATTTCACAATTTTTTTTTTTATTTTCTTCAAAAAGGTGTTGTGAATATATGAAACCTTTCGTAATAATGTATCAAAATATGTGATTAAGTTTAGCATTTAAACATAAAATACAATACAAAATTAAAATATTTTTTTTAAAACAACAAATTGTTGTTAATACTGTCCAAAGCACGAGACCAAAAATGTCCATAATTCGTTGTGATATAATTTTACTGATGTTCAAAATGTACAGTTTTAATGGCCGTGGGTGAATTTACAACACTGACACATCTAGAATTAATACTGCTATGTAAATAAGCAACATTGTCCCCATATACGCCTAGGTGTGTGTGTGGGGGGGGGGGAGGGGGACGTTAATATTACCAATGAAAAATAAGCAACAAGTTTTATCACTTTACATCAAGAACGGTAAATAAACACACACGACGGTAGCTGATTAAATTATTCAATAAAAAATAAATAAATAAATAAAACGACTATTAATGCTGAAACGGTGATGAAAAGTCCCTATCCCCACAAACTTGACAATGTCGTTTCGATTTTTAACTTCATCACATTATCAAGGGAGACAACTGGAAGGGTAGTATAATACATGAGTGAATACTGCAAGGTTTCAACATGTGGAAGATGTAAAGAACAAAAACTTAAAACAAATATCATAATGACTAATGTGATTATGGTGGAATTCCTAATCTCTTTTTTAACAGCTTCAAATAATACTGCAAATACAGATTTTCCTCGTGAAAGGATTTTAGAAGGTTTTATAATAAATGTACTTTATCACACGGTAGAATAATACTGCATTTTTTTCTGAATATGCAACACACACAAAGGTAGGTGATAAATAAACGTCATCGTTTGAATAATAAATACACCATTTCCCTACACACAAGGAATAATACTGATTAAGTAAAGCCTTTGGAGGAAAAAAAAACAACCAGTGCAACTCAAACTTGATACAGCTGATACGAAAATCCTGGAGGAATAGTGAAACATACTTAGTAGCATGTTATCTATATTTTTTTCCCCGTTAGTTAGTTATTCATTGCTTACAGGGTCCAGCGGACTGCAAAGAGCCGAACAGGACCACAAAATCAGGAACACAACTTTGTTTAAAGAGGACTCACCCCTGAACTGTATAAAAGATCTGCTGAAACAACCCTAGTGGTAACACTGAAGGCACTCCACCAGCCGGTCACTTTACAATAAAGGCATCCCACGCAGGGGACGCTGAGGCTATACTCTATTTTATCGAACCCCCGTTTACAAAAAACAAAATACAATATAAACATCATTATAAAATATCAACAAAACACACATATAAAATGCCGACATTGCTAGATAATAATATCATAGGAAGCCCTAGTGACCATTTTGGCAGAAAGCGTCCAATATTCCCAAGCTGCCCCAACAGACCTTAAACACAAATGAGGAGTTTTGGAAGAGTTTTCAAGAAGAAAAAAAAGATAGGTGAGTGGTCTAGCGAAGAAGAAGATAGTATAAGAGGTTCATAAAACAGAGTAGGAATGAAAAAGAACAAAGGACAGCGACAATGGGAATTTAAAGCACTAAATTTCCAGAATATTATTTATACAGAAAAACCCCGGCACTCCCACTGGGGGCATTTTTCCCCGTTAAAGATCAGCCTTTAATATTTTTTATTATTCAGGTACTAAAAAAAAACTTCTACACCCCTCCCCCCATCACCACCCCCTAAACCCTCTTCCATTTGTCACTTTTGATGCTTTTTTCTTTTTTATTCAAGTTGTTAACGGTATATTAATATTTACATCAACGTTATCTGGTTCTTACAGCCTGCCTGGTCATATAATAATAAGTAGTTGATGTGGTGGTTGTCTCAACTCAATCCGTCTGTCAATCCTTCACTCTATGGTTTTTCTAGCAGGTTTCAGAGGTTTATTACAGAACCCTGGCAGTCGGGTTTTCTCGTTGTTTGGTTGTTTAGATGGGTATTAATGGGGGAAGGAGGGGGTGGGGTGGGGTGGAAAGAAGTAGAAAAATAAATGGTGATGAGACTGGAAAACGCGGAGGTTGGGTGGGAATAAACAACAACAAATTAAATTACGTTACATGGTTGTTGTTTTAGGTCCAGCGGACTCTTTTGAGCCAACCAACAACAGATTGACGGAGTCTGGAAAAAGAGGAAACGGACCAGGGCCTGAGCCGTGGGGTTTAATAGAGGAAGGCAGAGGTGAGGGATCATTAGAGAAAGCGGAGAAGGGAATGGAGGAGAGGGAAGGAATAGGGGGGAGGGGGAAAGGGTGGATGGAGAGCTGGTGGGTCGGCATGTAAGAGAGAGAGAGGGGTGTAGTTTAGCGCCAGGCTTCGGATGCCACATTGCGGTAATACTGTGGGTAGCTGTCTCTGTAGCGCGAACTGAAACACAGAAATAGTCCTCATGTACACACAAAAGATGCCTATAGCGAACAATCAGATTTTTTTTAAGGTTCAATAACTCATACCAAATGATACAGGATGGGAAGGGGGTGGGGGGCTGCGTGGGGGGCTTGGGGTGATATGGTGGGACTACACGTGGTCCGTGTCCAAAGGGGAATAACTTTGCATTACGTTGAACTCTTCATAAGTCCTATAATTATAAGGTATCGCTTAGGATTGGTATCCCAACAACGGTAGCCTAACTAACTTTCATAGTATGACTCTGCAAAAGTAACGTTCAAATAGGTCTACTCCAGATTCTATAGGAACATACACTGCACTACTGACTTATTAATTCAGATAAACTGTATGCTTTCCCGCTGGACAATACGAACTTACAAGATGTTAGCAGGCGTGGGTCTCTGGCCGAACTGGTCCAAGTTGGGTTCCTGACGTAGTGTGTACTGTAAACACACACACACGCACACACACACACACACCCACACAAACACACACCACATCACACACATGATTCATAATAATCTATTACTGAAAAACACCACACATTAACATAATTATCATCCATCTCCGAAAATACAAAACACGTTGATACATCACAAATTACAATGCTACATCGTCAGATCAAGAAAGTAAATTAATAAAATAGGCTTCAATCATTCAGAAAAATCTCAAGTTACCGTCAATAAACTAACGACGGACATGATACTAAATTTTACCCACAAAGTGTATACATGACTGAATATAGAATACAGACTTTATTTCACAAAGTTACATTACACAAGGAATTTGCTCCGATATTAGTAACACACACACACACACACACACACACCCCCACACACATACTCTCTCTCTCTCTCTCTCTCTCTCTCTCTCTCTCTCTCTCTCTCTCTCTCTCTCTCTCTCTCTCTATCTCTTTATCTCTTTCAACTTTTATCTTGGTCAAGGCGAATTGGTCCTGAGCAACAGTACTACGCGCCCAAAGGCTGCAAGTGCGCGTCTCGACGGTTTTGAGCTAGATCATATATTGGCCAGCGCCTGGTCAAGTACTGTGTGGATAGTGCTCAGTTGTCTGGGCGTCAGACCATATACCCAAAGGCTGCAAGTGCGCGTCTCGGCGGTGGTTAATTGATGTTAGGACCATTTTTACGGGACACACCAAATTTTAGTACCGATTGTAAATGTCAAAATGATGAATTATGTATGCCTCGAAGACACACACACACACACACACACACACACACACCCACACACACCCACACACACACAAACTACACTCACCGCGTGCACCCCATCCATCATCACTCCTCTCATGCATTCATCATATCATTATAAAATACATAGACTTTATAAAATAGTACGAATCGTTAATTGGAACGACCACTGCGCGGTCTGATCAGATGACAAAACTGGAAATTTACCTTCCATGATTTCGTGACGTCGGGTCTCAGATATCTTACGTTGTAGCCTGAATAGTGGATGTCTGCAAACGGAGGTGGACAACAAAAATAATAATAATGGTAATAATGATAATGATGATGATGATGATAAATAATAATAATAATAATTGAAGAAGAAGAAGAAGAAGAAGATGATGATGATGATGATGATGATGATGATGATGATGATGATGATGATGATGATGATGATGATGATGATGATGATGATGATGATGATAATAATAATAATAATAATAATAATAATAATAATAATAATAATAATAATAATAATAATAATAATAATAATAATAATAATAATAATAATAATGTAGTGTGTCTTGGGCAAAAAAGACCTGGCGGTGCCCAATCCTCTCCAGGCTGTTGGCCACAGCCGAAATCCACGAATACAGTGTGGCTCGCCTTGGCCCTGAGCACGTGGTCGTTGAACCTGTAGTAACGTGAGGTTCCTCCGCCCTGGCCGGTGACTTCTGTGTAGAAGACTTTCGCTCAGTGATGCCGTGCTAACATCACCCCTGTTAGTCGCCTCTTACGACACGCCGGGAAACGTTGGGTCTATTCTATTTAATGTCAGGGTAAGACAGGTTCGAATCCCGGATTGGTCAACGTGTGATCATATTATTTTCCCCTTTACCAACAACTGGCCCGCTGGTGTCAGTATAAATCGGTCCAGTAGTCACCTATATGCGAAAGTGTCGTGTGACTATAATCTACAAAACAACAACAACAGGACCATTTGGAAAGACAGGACCATCAGTCTACATTCCAAAGTAAGACTGCTGCGCTCCCTTGTCATCTCCATCTTCCTATATGCTTGCGAAGCATGGACCCTTACAGCAGATCTACAACGAAGAATTCAAAGCATGGAGATGAGGTGCTACAGAAGACTTCTGGGCATTTCCTATACCCAACACATCACCAACAACGAAGTCCGACAGACCATCACACAAGCCATTGGACAACACGATGACCTGCTCACAGTGGTGAAGAAACGGAAACTCCGATGGTATGGCCATGTCATCAGATCATCAGGCCTTGCAAAGACTATTCTGCAAAGCACGGTGCAGGGAGGTAGAAGAAGAGGGAGACCGAAAAAGAGGTGGGAGGACAACATTCAAGAATATTCGACAACATTCGAGAATGGACAGGTTTGACACTGAGCGAAGCCATTAGGGCTGCTGAGGACAGAGAAAATATGGAATATGCTGGTTAAACGATCATCTGTGGTGCCCCTACGACCTCAGGGTTACGGGACAGGATAGGATAGGGTAGAATAATAATAATAATAATAATATTAATTATTATAATTATTATTATTATTATTATTATTATTATTATTATTATTATTATTACAAATGAAGCAAGTTGACAGTTGTTTACCCAGGTTTAATAATAATAATAATAATAATAATAATAATTATTATTATTATTATTATTATTATTATTATTATTATTATTATTAAACCTGGGTAAACAACAGTCAACTTGCTTCATTTGTTCCTGATTTAGCAGCTAGATGTAGGCCTAGTCAAAAGTGTGTTTGTTTTTAAAAGACAGCATTGCCCACTTGATCGCCATCAACTTCAATTAGCTTCATCATTCCTAACACCACCACCACTACCATCACAATCATCATCATCACCTTCCATTAATCAATCCGTCAAGGATCATTAGCAACACCATTAATCAATCAATACATTAATCAATCAGTCGTCATCGTTATCATCGTCATTATCACCATCATCATCATCATCTTCCTACTGTATATGCTTGCGAAACATGGACCTTCACAGCAGGATCTACAACGAAGAATACAAAGCATGGAGATGAGGTGCTACAGAAGACTTCTGGGCATTTCCTATACCCAACACATCACCAACGGCGAAGTCCGACAGACCATCACACAAGCCATTGGACAACACGATGACCTGCTCACAGTGGTGAAGAAACGGAAACTCCGATGGTATGGCCACGTCACCAGATCATCAGGCCTTGCAAAGACTATTCTGCAAGGCACAGTGCAAGGAGGTAGAAGAAGAGGGGGACCGAAAAAGAGGTGGGAGGACAACATTCGAGAATGGACTGGTTTGACACTGAGCGACGCCATCAGGGCTGCTGAGGACAGAGAAAGATGGAGTATGCTGGTTAAACGACCATCTGTGGTGCCCCTACGACCTCCGAGTTACGGGACAGGATAGGATAGGATAGGCATCATCATCATCATCATCATCATCATCATCATCATCATCATCATCATCATCATTATCATCATCATCATCATCATCATCATCATCACCGTCGTCGTTTGCTTAACACCATCTTTACTTACCGCACTTGTCAGGTAGGGTTGGCAGCTGAATGTCGAAACGTTCGGGGCACGCACTCAAGAACTTGGACCACTCCTCACGTGCTTTTCTACACAGACAGCATTTATCGAGCATTTTAAAAAATCTCAGGGACGTTTTCGCGCTGTCATGTGGTTCCCACCGAAAGCTCAAATCGAAACCGAACACATAATCATTATAATAATGGGACTGTACCTGTCATCCCAACCCTTCAGCATTATACCAAATGTCAGAATGCCAACTCCAATTCAAATATTATATCTATGAAAAAATATATAGATCAAATCTTTTAGCAGAAAATAACTTACTTGATTTCACAAGGTGTGGTGTAGAGCTTGTGGTGGGCACGACCTGCTCCTGTGATGTTCTGAAACAATATTTGTGTAAACAAAACAGTCACAAAACTGAGATTTAACGTGAACAAGGCCAGAAGAACTAGACTATAGATTTGGATTATTCGCTAATTAACACATAAATGTGTACGTGCACGTTGACGTCCTCATATACACGGGGAATACACATATCCACTATCAGCGTGCGACCCATCACCAACCCCATCCCCCACCCCCACCACCCGTCATTCACACATAAAACACACCCACCAACTGGAAAGACTGACTGACTGACCAATCCCACACACTGTACATTACTGTTTTTAACCAGCTGTGAAAGCCAGATATACACAAAAGTCCCTCTTTAACAAGACCGTCAGACAGCCACCACCTCTTTTCTCTCTCTCTCTCTCTCTCTCTCTCTCTCTCTCTCTCTCTCTCTCTCTCTCTCCCTCCCTCCCTATTTTTTCTCTCTCTTTCTCTCTCTCTTATCTCCTCTCTCTACTCACCAAGCTGGCCAACTGTTCTTTGGGAGGGGCGAACAGACTGCTCTTGGCTCGCTTAAAATCCTCTGAAACAAAGTGACAATTTTTGCTTAGAGAGTCAGAGGAAAATATTTTGATATGAAATAGGTATTTACGAATCGCCTTAAAAAATCGATATTATATTATTTCCGAATGGTAAACATCAATAGTATATACTATTGGCCTCAAAGAGAAATCCTACGCACACAAATCAAAATTATTTCCAACTGAGAACAAATGTGTTTCACTGGTTTTAAGTTTCCCCCCCCCCCTCTCTCTCTCTCCCTCTCTCTCTCTCTCTCTCCCTCTCTCTTTCTTTCTTTCTAATATACCCACACAATTTTTTTATGATGATCTTTCCCCAATTTCACGATTGATTAAAACTCTATAGGGAGTTTTCACAGTCATATAACTGTATAGAATATTTACACGGGACACTGACGCCTTTCAAAACCTCCTCACAATAGTAGAGGGAAAAATAAATCTTCAATGATTTAAAGGGTCCACCATCCGGAACGTCGAAAACATTTCGCCTTTGATTAATTTTTTCTACAACATGTCTTGCTTCCAAACCCCACAACACTTCTGTTCTCGTTAAACCTGCCATGTTCTTTCTCAATGAATTTGAGTCTTTCTTTCAACAATCATTGGGGGCCTTGGAACTGTGAAGGCAGTTAGAACATACTGAGACACTCCATACTCCAAAACGCTTATTGGTTTTCATTGCTGGCATATTTGTTTTTGTTTTTTGTTCAGGGTTGTTGCTAGGAATTTTTTTCTTTGGCGATTTGGCCGAAACAGCCGTGAAACTTTCGGCTTTTTACAGAAAGTTTCGGCTCTCTCTTCCAAAGCAGTCTCACGTGGTTTTTTTTTTTTTTTTACTAGATTCACTATACGTTAACATGCACCCTCCACCTTCTTATATTAAAGGTGTTCTGTGGATGCATATCTTTTTAATAAAACATGATTTTAAGAGTAGAATAAGAACACTGAAAATAAATTTTATTTTCTTAAATTTTAGACACACAAAAACAATAAAAAGTTTAGACTGTCCCTTGACATACCACAATACTGTCAGAGTTTCTGGGTTTAACCTTAGTAATTATCGAATCCTCACCTAAACTGCAAGCGTACAGCACAGGAATATCGCAAAAATGGACAAAATTGAGCCGATTCACCCGTGAAAACTTCGGCTCGGCGAGCCGACATGACGGACAGTTTATCGGCTTTTTTATAAAAATTTCGGCTAAAAGCCGAAGATCCGACCCAAACGACATCCCTGTTGTTTTTTGTTTTTTAAAGTAATTTTCGCCGATTCATTCAAATATGGAAATACTATTACATTTATAAGAAAATTATGCCTATTATTAATCTGTGAAATACAATGAATTAATACACAAATGTTCTATGACATCTACACTGGCTGCAGATCGAAAATGCCAATCTGATCCTTTAGTCAATGGTAAACTGATAACTGAATTCATGTTGGGATCTATCGGGTGACATTTAAACCCAGTTCTTCTCTTTTCACACTTTTTGTAATTGATCATTTTAGTCAACTTTTATGAGGGACCTCTTAAGGAGACGATACTGTCAAGGTGATATTATGACAAAGTGGGTATATTCATTACTGTAAGCTTGCTCTTCGCCAATACGATTATCCATACATCGCCGTCAAAGTAATACCAAGTCAGTCCATATTAGGTTACTATATAATATGTATTCCGATACCGAATAAGGTATTTATGTATTTATTTAATCGTTCTTAGCCGCCCGGGGCGCCAACTTGCAGCCTTTCGGCGCATCGTAGCCTAATAACGCTCCAGACAACTGAGCACAATCCTGGGCAGTTAGGGATGGGGGAGAAGGACCTAGGTGCATGCTGGGTGTGTTCTTGTCACCGGCACTCACCCGTCTAGGACATGAGCGTCAGGATCTTTAAAGTCCGTTAGGATGGAATGTATGCGACACAGACTAGACATCGGTTTATACTCTCATCCGTACAGGGTACTTGTAGATTAATACCGAAATATAGACTTTATACACACAAAACCCTGAGAGTAAGGGGTGAACGAAAGGAAGGAGCAAAGAAAAAAACTGAAGGAAGAAGGAAAGAAATAAAAAGGTTAATGAATTAATGAGTAAATGAATTCAGGAATGCATAAGAATTATGCCTACAAACAGACGTTTTCTAGAGTTTTTGTCAATTCTTTCAGAGAATTCAGAATTGATCCTAGAGTAGATTTGTCAGAAACAGAGATCATTGATGAGATAGATTTGAGCATGTTTGGCAAAGTGTTTGTTGAGGCCACTTCAGCAAAACTCGGTTCATTCGTATCACAAGGGGTTGAGAGTCTCATACCGTTTTCTCGCTCCTGGAAATGAACATCTTTCGCGTGTTCTTATTTTCTTAATCTCAGCCTGCCTGACCCGAGCAGGGCAAAAGTTTGACGATGCAGGATGATCTCCCTTGCAATTTGAGCACTTAGGAGCATCATTGCACTGATCGCCATGAAAATCTCCCCCATACTTGAAACAGGTTGTTGTGTTTTTATATGCCGTGCTACCGTGACCATACTTTTGGCATTTAAAACATCGCAATGGCGAAGGCACCACCACGGAAACAGGGATGCTTTCATAGCAAACGATCACTCTTTTAGGCACGTCAGGTGTGCAAACAGAGTATTTGTGAAGACTTTGATTCCGTCTATCTTTTCTCATGACCCTATGTGCCTTAGTAACACATGCTTTGCCAAGTCATTTTTTTTATTTCTGCCTCTGGCAATCCATCAAACTGAGATGACCCTACAACTAACTCCTTTGGAGGAGTTGAGGGTGCGGTGACAACTCACATAACCTAGCTCTAGTTTGGAGCCATCTCTAGCTCGAAGTTGTTCAGATGTCCGTTCCGTCATATAAGCTAACAAGATCCCTAAAAATTACTCATCATGCTCGTTATTGTATGCAATGCATTCCTATTTTTCGGGAAATGTCCTGGTTTTGGTTCTCACAAGTTTCATAAAATAGTAAAAACAGGCTCTACGAAAAATAAATAGCAACCTTAAAGTTTGAAACCCCCGTCCCCTCCCCCCCCCTCCTCCCCCCCCCCCCACCCCCCGAACTTTAAAAACATGCCTCCCATTCACACACCCCACACACCTAAAAGAAGCACCCACTTGCATGTCAATATATAATTCAAAATTCGAACTTTTTTTTTTAAATATCTCAATTAAATCTATTACAATGCTTTAAATGACAAAATCCTAACTTCAAGACTACCTTGCTCCTTAATTTTGTATTATCGCTGTACTGGACAGCAGTATATTAAACCGCCTTGGTGGGTCCCTGCAGACATTTTTGTCCTAGAAGATTACCTAAGCAGTTTTTATTACTATCTCCTGACCTCATAACCCGCCTGTTGCCTAAACTCCATGGCTGGAATGTTAATGTCGTTGTTCTTTGCGTCTCTGGAGGAAACGGTGGGTGGGAATGAACGAACAGTTGCATGCCAGAATGACGCCAATTCCTAGTCGTGCTCGTACATACGCTCGGCTTGTTACAAGCTAACAGACAATAACTGTTCTACCATGTTGTTTGTTTGTTTGTAGATTATAGTCACACGACACTTTCGCATATAGGTGACTACTGGACCGATTTATACTGACACCAGCGGGCCAGTTGTTGGTAAAGGGGAAAATAATATGATCACACGTTGACCAATCCGGGATTCGAACCAGCGACCTTTCGGTTACTAGCAAGACGCTCTTACCAACTGAGCTACCCGGCCCCTCCTTCTACCATGCCCTTTAATCATGACTTTGTAGGCCAGCAGGCGGGGTCAGAGGTAAAGCCGACAACAGTTACTAATCCCTGTTGCTACTAATCCATTATTGGCACACCGCTTCTACGGTCTGGGTGTACGTTGGACATTATTATTATTGGGTGGCAATAACGACTGATTAGTCGAGCGTTAGCCTTATACATGTCAATTAACTACCTTGCACCGGCGCTCGTTGTTTTCTTGTGCCGGCCTCTTTCAACACAATCGCACGATTTGTAATGCCAATCATGATTCCTGTAAACTGTATCGATGTGGCTTGCAAGGAAGGGATGAGAAAGGGGTGGGGGTCGGGAGGTAGGAACGGAAGAGTATAAGCAATAAGTGAATGGAATACAAGAGGCGGTATTCTGGTGTAATTCAGAGTACTATGCTAAATAATGCCGGCGGAACGTGATTCTTAAAAAAACAAAAAAACCAGGGTAGTCATATTTCCGTATTAATCTAATTATTTCGAGGACGCTATTTCAATAAATCGTTTTTAAACGTGAGACTAGATTGTTTAATTCTCTTTCTTTTCTTTTTTAAATGTCAGTGACGGTACGCTATCTGGAATAATAAATCAACCCAGTGTTGTTGGAATGATCTCGACCACTCTGTTTCAATAAACTGTCGTTGTTGGCTTAATAAACCAGAAGGTTGAAGTGGAAAAAAACTCTTAAGGTGGAGAGGGAACAGTTCTCTCTTTTCCCTCTACAATGAAATGTTAAGCGCCAAACACTTAACCCACAGTTTACTAAACACAAACAGTTCCAACATGTCGATCCCTCAGTGGCATTCCGTGTATTGATATTACTAATTCCTCATAATAGCCCACTTCAGCCAAGAACAAGAGACGGAAAATAAAGAGAAGCGTGATTAATTGAAAAGTGTCACGTTCTGTTCTGCTTTTTTACTTGGCTTGGCATCCAGTGCAAAGTGATCAAAGTAAGACACAATCCAAAAATTATACGTAGTGCCATGCAGTAGTGTGTGAGGAAAAGGCGGAATGAGGTGCCAGATGGTGGTAAAGGATGGGAGAAGATGGAGGATGTAAGAGTAGAACCCTAACCCTAACCCTAACGGATCACTAAATGGACGTCCCAACAAAGAGGTCTGTCCAAAGAACGTATGTAGATGTGCACTAGTTTGTCCAAAGAACGCCGTGTAAACATCCACACCATGAATTTGGCGAAATGTAGGTTTTTAAATGACCCTTGATTTGTAGTTTTGCACATTGTGATAAGGCGCCCAAAACACGTGTAGCATGTATATAGAACGTTCAATCCACTGCAGGACAAGACTTGCCTTGGTCACACCGATACCGGTCTAGATGAATTGCCTAATAACGTCTGTGACAAGAAGCCCTTAATGCCAACTACTACTACAGGCAAACAAAAACTCATCGCCGAAGTTAAACCCCGAGAGGCGGCAAAGACGATGAAAAGAACCCAGGGGAGGGGGAGGGTGGGGAAGGAGAGAGGAGAAGGGAGAGAAGGGTGAAGTGGGAGTGGGTGGGTGGAGGACATATCGAGTCAGAGATCTATCAGATATGGTCTTGAAACGATCCGTATATATAGAGTGTGCCCAAAAGGAATTACAGTTCTTGCCATTCCGACATTCTATCGCTTTTTTTGTCGGCTAGATTTTTATGTGCAGTAGTGCTAGTGCCTTGGTTCTAATGGAATAATTGATAATGACGCAGCTGTAGTCATGCTAATAATGGGATGATCTCTGGAGAAGAAAACAAATAGAGAGATGGCTGTAACATCAAAAACCATTGCGAGACATTGTCTATCCATGAATGGTCGTTGACAACATCGTTAAGATTTAGAAGTTACGACGTAACGTTAACCTTGATGCAACCGACCCTTCAGCGAATTTCCTCCTCCTCCTCATCATCATCATCATCATCATCATCACCACCACTACCACCACTACCACCACTATCATCACCAGCTTTCTTCTCATCTTACGTCATCATCAGTACACTAGGTTAAGACTTAAATAACCTTCAACATTACTAATAATTACCGCAGACACCACCACCACCACCACCAAGAACAACAGCAACAACACAACACGGTAAAGCAAATTGTCCTAATTTACCTACAACAACATCCGCGTTCTAAAGACTCTTATTTTAAAGAACAGACTCCCACACTTTCCAAATTTCAATTTAAATACTTCAAGCAAACTGTGTGTACTGCATAGCTTACCTGGTCCGCAGGTGGTGGTGGTCCTACTGTGTTCGTCGGGCAGCAGATGGCGTGCGGTGTCCATGTCCATACGCCTGAAGGTGGGGAGGTTGGGGTGGAAAGTGCCCTCCTTGACCGCCGCCAGCTGGACCCGGTTGATGTGGGGGTAATGGTAGGTGTAGCTGGGCATCCTCATGCCGTTGACACGGTCCACCACGGTGGATTGTACTCCCACTGTCGTCATCGTTCTGGCTGTGTTGGTCGATGCCACTGTCGGTGATGTTAACAAAAAAGTTTATGCAGCAATGATTTGTGAGCTTTAATAAGTGTGTGTGTGTGTGTGTGTGTGTGTGTGTGTGTGTGTGTGTGAGTAAGCGCGCGTGGGTGTGTGTGTGTGCGTGCGTGCGTGTGTGTGTGTGTGTGTGTGTGTTGGTCTGCCCTCATGTTGTTTCCCCATCCAACTGTTTCGGGGCATTTTATTTTACTTCACTGTTGCCTTGGCGTCGTTATAGTTAAATGCATTTTTTTCAACTTTGTAATGAGTGAATGTTCATAATTAATTGCCTTTTCTTATACAATTATTGCAATTTGTTTTAGCACTGTCAGCAAAGCAAATCTTAATTTTTCTGTTTGAGATAACAATTAAAGTATTCTTGAATCTTGATAGTGTAAGTTTACAGGTAAAAGGAGGCTGAATTGTCAGGCATAGGTTGGGTACAAAAAAGCTAGGTAACTGAATTTGTCATCAATTTGAGGAGGATGAAAATAAGAACTAATTTGTGTAGGGGAGGGGGAAGGGGGGGGGGGGAGTTGGGGACTAAATAACTAAAAGTCAATGTTTTGTGTTGGTCGATGTTGTTAATGCAGCCAAGAATGAGGAGATCGGTGATTGAGACACACGTGAGAGAGAGAGAGAGAGAGAGAGAGAGAGAGAGAGAGAGAGAGAGAGAGAGAGAGAGAGAGAGAGAGAGAGAGAGAGAGAGAGAGAGAGAGAGAGAGAGAGAGAGAGAGAGATTACTTTTCTTGTACGGATAGAAAGACAAACTCAACCCCTCTTTATCATTTTGACGACAAGGAGAATCAGCGAAGGAACGTACATAATACAAACTGCGATGGAACGTACATAATACAAACTAACAGTTTGATGTAGCCAAAATTTCGTTATTGCTGGTCAGCCTGGTGCTATCGATTGCAAACGTCGTAAACGTTACACTTGAATCCAAAAAAACAAAAAACACAACATTGAAGTTTCTCAAGCACTTGTGAGTTGTGGATGTATGATTTTGAGATTATGAATGATTAGAATAGGGACGAGAGGAAGAGGAAGGTGAGAAACATGCGGTAGAGATGATAGTGGTGCAGTAAGGTGATATGGTTGGTGATAGATGGAAAGGTAACAATGCAGTTAAGTAATACTGTTTAGTATTTGAAGCATCAAAAATAGTAACAATTTTAGATCAGGCTATTACGAGTTTTAAGTTGTACTGCCACTGCAGGACGATCATCAGACGGTTGATAAAACAATTGAATTCAATTACAAGCGATGATGTGGACACTTGTTTTTGGTGTTTGTTTTTTTGGAATCGCTATAGCGACGCAAGAAAAACACTTTCAATTCCAAAACATATTATTACTTACCTCACACAAATTGTAACGTTGGGCCGAAACCGGTAAGAGGTCTGCTAATCCAGTACTTCAATCACTCCAAAGAGACCGAAGCAGACGACACAACTTGGACGACTGGCTTGCCCTGTTGCTCGTAGCAACACGTGTGAGCTCCGAGACTGCGAGATCGTTGCGGGCCAGTTTAGGAAATCTCATTCTGATTCTGGGTTAGGCCAGGGGATGTTACTCTTAAATGACTTTTACAAACATGGAAGCATAAATGAAATGACATATATTAATGTCAATGTTAGAGAGAACTATAAGAGGTTTATTTACTTCTGTATTCATCCTAATACTTTTTAGTATCCGTATATTCTTTTTTGTTTTTAGTATGGCTTCTTCACACACATCCACTGCATCTGGATCTCATCTGAGACCAAAGTTGCTCATCTTTGATTTAGGTAACCTCACTAATTGTCGTGTAGTGATTCCATCAGCGATCAGGTTTTTTGGGTTTTTTTCTCCACACGCACCAATTGCATTAAACAATAAACTTTCATTATTTGTAAACAAAACTGCTTATGGTTTATCGGGCTGTTTTAGGTGAAAGGGAACAATGTTGTTATTTTTTGGTGTTTTTTTCGTGCCTTTCACTGTTTCAGTTTCACTAAATTATCCTATATTGTTATTGTTCATGCTTTTATAGTTTTACTCAAATTACTGCCATGACGATGTTAAACTGTCAAGAATAAATGTGGTTGTTACTTTTAGTGTAACCCTTTTCTTTTTTTAGATTACACGCTCTGGCCGTTTTGGGTTGATACCCATGTAGATCCACCATTTCAGATGGAAAAGTGAGTAAATTATGTCTTAAGAAGTTAAGTACCGTTTTGTTTAACCCCTTGACTGCTTTTGACCATCTAGCTCGTCATTCAACAGTATGAGAATTTATGCCAATGATGAGGACCCCTGAAGGCACCCCTGAAGGTAGACGGCCGACTTCATACTGATGCCAAGGATAGAGCAGAAGTCCTGAACAGCCAATTCCAGTCTGCCTTCAGTACCCGCATTGACTGCTCATCTGACGAGTTCCAACAACGAACCAACCTCCACCCCAGTCAAGACCGCCCAACCCTGAGCACTATCTTCATCTGCGAGGAAGGTGTACAGAAACTACTAGAAAACCTTGATCCTCATAAAGCTTCAGGTCCCGACGGCATCAGCCCTAGGATGCTAAAAGAACTAGCAGTCGAGCTCACCCCTGCCCTCACACTCCTCTACAGATCCTCCCTACTCTCTGGTGTGGTGCCCCAAGACTGGCGCCTCGCGAATGTCACTCCTGTCTTCAAGAAAGGGGAGCGGTACCGCCCAGAGAACTACCGTCCCATTTCACTGACCAGCATACCCTGCAAAATCTTCGAGCACATCGTGGTGAGCTCCATCATGCACTTCGCCGAAATAAACAACATCATATGTGAACAGCAGCATGGCTTCCGGAGGAACCGGTCCTGTGAGACCCAGCTACTGGGGCTTGTGGATGAGCTGACAGAGAGTCTGGAGAGGGGCCAGCAGTGCGACGCCCTCGTCATGGATTTCTCCAAGGCGTTCGACAAGGTCTGCCACTCTCTCCTCGTCCATAAGCTACGTTAGTATGGGATCACAGGCCAGGTGAATGACTGGATCTGCAACTTTCTCAGCGACAGGAAACAGGCCGTGGTGGTTGAGGGGACAAAGTCCAGCTTCGTGCCTGTGGAGTCAGGAGTCCCGCAGGGATCTGTGCTAGGCCCCTGTCTATTCCTACTCTACATCAATGACCTCCCGTCCGGCCTGACCTCTGCTACCCGCCTCTTCGCAGACGACACCCTCTGCAAGAACAACATTTCCTCTACAAAAGACCAACAAACCCTCCAAGACGACCTCAACCACCTTGCAGAGTGGGAAAGAGTGTGGATGATGGCCTTCCATCCAGATAAGTGTCAAACGCTCCACATCACCAGGAAAAGGTCACCCATGACTCACACCTACTCTCTGCGCGATCACCCCCTCCAAGCAGTCAGCGAAACGAAATACCTTGGCGTTACCATCACTGACGATCTACGATGGAACCTCCATATAACAAACACCACCAACAAAGCCAACAAGACACTTGGGTTCCTGCGGCGTAACCTGAAGGTTGGCTCCCAGCGAGCAAAGCAACAAGCCTACCAAGCCATGGTACGTCCCATCCTGGAATATGCAGGGACAGTCTGGGACCCGTACACAGCTAAAGAGACCCACAAGCTGGAGGCCGTCCAACGACGAGCTGCGCGCTGGACAGTGAAGCGACACCGTCAGACCTCCAGTGTGGACGACATGCTTGCAGACCTCAAATGGCCCACCCTCCAGGAGCGACGCCGGAAAGCCCGCCTGACGATGATGCACAAGTACGTCAACGGACTTGCCATCATCAACACCACCAACAAACCAAACCCAAATCCTCAGCGCAGGACCACACGTCAGAAACACCCCCTGACTTTCCAACTCCCATCCTGTCGTACACTCTACCGACAACAGTCCTTCTTCCCTCGAACAATCAACGAGTGGAACAAGCTCCCTGCCCATGTGGTCTTAGACCCTGAGCTGGAGAGCTTCAAATCTCAGCTGTAACCCCTCCTTCCCCCTTCTCCTACCCTTCTCCTACTTTTTTTTTTTTTTTTTTTTTTTTGGTGCCGTACTTTTATAAGCGCGAGGTACCATCTCTCCTAACGTTGGCTGCAGCGTCCTCAATAAGTTGAGGTTGGCAGCCCCAAATGAAAGAAGAAGAAGAAGAAGACCACAACGTGGTTGAAAGAGGGCTCACTCCTGATTTGTATAAAAGATCTGCTGAAACAATCCTAATGATAACACTGAAAGCACTGCACCAGCCGGTCACTTTACAATAAAGGCATCCCATGCAAGGGACACTAAGGGTGTACTCTAGTTTATTGAACTCCCGTTTACAAAAAACAAAATAGAATATAAACAAAATATTAACAAAACACATGCATATAAAATGCCAAAATTGCTAAATAATACCATATAGAAAGCCCTATTGTCATTGACCATTTGGCAGAAAGTGTCCAGTATCCCCAAGCTGACCCAACAGACCTCCTACACAAATGAGGAGTTTGGGGAGAGTTTTCAAGAAAAAAGGTAGGTGACTGGTCTAGCGAAGAAGATAGTACATTGATAGAGCACATTAGGAATGAGAAAGAACAAATGAGAATGACAGAAACAGTGGTAATTTAAAACACTAACTTTCCACAAAAGTGGGAATACTGTTTATATAGAAAACCCCATCAGCCCAATGGGCGAACTATTTAAAGTATTCGTTTCAATTTGGTATAAGTTATAACAATCCTTTTCATTGCTGTGTGGCCACCTACTGATCTCCAACCCCATGCACAGCTGATTTATGTGCTAAACAGGGAAATAAATGAAGGGATGCAACCATGCTTGCCCATTCATGCAAAATACAGCAATGACAAAGTTATTGCCTTCCTCTCTCTCTCTCTCTCTCTCTCTCTCTCTCTCTCTCTCTCTCTCTCTCTCTCTCTCTCTCTCTCTCTCTCTCTCTCTCTCTCTCTCCAAGTCGCTTTTGACTGGAAATAACTAAATAAACAAACACAGAAATAATGTGTTTGCATTTTAAAAACAGCATGTGCATGTAAATTACATTAAATTATTTAAATAAATAAATAAATATATATAGAAAATTAATTACCATTCAGATTCACTATTCAGTTTCAAAAATGTATAAGTTGTACACAGGTATTTCCAATACTTTTCAACCTAGAATTTTTGGTAAATGTTTTACAATGGCTAGACACATTGGCTTTATAAATGAAAAATATCTCTGCAGGAATGGCAAGGTGTATGATAGCCATAAGAGAGAGGTGAAGTTTTATCCTGAGGTACCTGATGTGCTGCAAGATCTTCATTCACAGGGCTATAAGCTTGCAATTGCTTCAAGGTAAGTGTGTGTGTGTAGAAGGAAAGGGTTGGGGGGGGGGAGGGGAATAAACTCAATCATTATGATAATAGGATGTAGTTACTATTTTGCAGTATACTGTCATTTGTTGTAAGTGGAGGTATGAAATTATCAATAGCTTATTATGATGAAGAGACAAAGTTAAAAGTCAAGAATGGAAACGGCTCCGATACTATAATTTTTTTGTGTACGAGTTAGGTGATAATAAAAGTAATGTAAGTACTATTTAAGAATGATTAAATAATAATAATAAGTGTAATTAAATGGAAAGCAGAGGAGAGGGGGTAGTAAGGCAAGTCAAAGGAATCAGTTTTACCCCAGAAGAAAAAGAATGTAAAGCATTGTTGTATGATTATAATTTATAAAATTAACAATACAAATTTGACTACTTGCATGAAGTTAATAATAGAAACGTGATTACTTTAATGAAGGTGATGATACAAATTTGTGATTGATTACATTGTATCGGTAATGATAGAAATTTGTGATTGATTACATTGTATCGATTCTTCAGAACAAGCTGTCGACCGGAGGCCAACGATCTTACACGTCTCTTCAGCTGGGACAAGTTCTTCAGTTTCCGAGAGATCTACCCTGGATCCAAAACCACACACTTCAAACAGTAAGCTCTCTCACTCTGCATTGTTTACGTTTATTATCTAGACCTCCAACAACTAATCCTAAGCAATGTATTTATTGTGTCTTTGCATCTTGGATGTGTATTATCTAGTTGTAGTGCAATCCATTTGCAGTACAAGTAATTACTTTTTTAGTGTATATTTAGTTGAAAAGACAAGAATAAAAGGTAGGAGATAAAACATATCAGATTAAATGATTCAGTATAAATGTAATTTCCTAAAAAAAAAACAACTTTTTCAGGTGTTTCAAGCCCATAACCCCAAACCAGTTTACCTGTATTTTGCCTGTGATAATTATTTGTACTTTGCCAAATGCAGGTAAGAACACTATTGCTAAGAGTAAGTAGCACAGGTAAGAATATCTACAATCCAGTATTGCTGCCAGCGAATCGGGTTTTCCTTCACAGTCGAGTTCAAGAATGGTGTTGAAAGGTTTTCTGTTGTCGTTTTTTTTTTTTTTTTAGCTGTTTCAGTTTTTAACCTCTGCCTACACATAAATATATAGTACAAAATGAAATATTTTGTTTTGCCGCAACATGCCAGTTCGACCCATATACATTTTTTATTTCAGATTACAAAAGGTCTCTGGGGTGGCATACGAGGAAATGATATTCTTTGACGATGAACACAGAAACATTATGGAGGTTGGGAACATGGGTAAGACATGAGCAATTCTTTCTAACACAATAACCTTACGAGTAACCATACATTTAGGAATAGCGGCAGAGGGTTGAAGGCAGCTAATATTTTGGACTAACGTTAATTTATGCCCAAGGCTGGAAGTGGGCTGCTCATGCAGCCAGTGCCTTGGGCACCTCTTGAGATGGAAAAGCACTAAACAAGGGCAGTCCAATAAGTACTGAGCCTCACCGCCCGATGGCACCAGTATCGCAAGAGCAATTTACTATCGTGTAGTACATTCTCGTAGACGGCTACTATCGTAATTTCAGCCGGATCGGACTCGTAGTTTTATTTTGACCGCATGTGAAAGCGGGTTTGTCTGCGGATTTTTAAAAAATTGAAAAATAGCAATATCGGTCAATGATTCGATTCTTGGGCTACTAACTGCTGCCCCATCCACCGTAATCTCCAGATTTGGCCCCGTGCGACTTCTTTTTGTTTCCAAACTTGAAAAAGTCACTCGCCGGAACAGAAATTTGAGTCGAATGAGATCATCGCCGCCACGGAGGCCTACTTTGCAGACCTCGAGAAAACATATTTTTCAGACGGGTTAAAGAAGTTGGAGCATCGCTGGGTCAAGTGTATCAAACTAAAAGGGACTATTGAAAAATAAATCGCCACTTTTTCAAAATTTTCGTTTTTCTTTTGTAGGCTAAATACTTATCGTACCGCCCTCATATAAGAATGTTTTTAGAAAATGTCAATAGGATTTAGTAAGAGGAAAATCTAGAAGACTGTGTAAGGAACATCTTAGAAAAGATCTTAGATTTTGTGCTTGTTCGAACTTGGTGACTGGCAATGGACAACTGACCAGATTTAATTGTTTCAGTGTGCAATTCGTTTTCAGGAGTCCTTTGCATCCTGGTAGAAAACGGAGTCTCCAGAGCGATTGTCCAAAATGCACTGGAGCAGTTTGCACAAAAGAAAAGCAAAGGTGTAAACAACGGTTTAGGCAAGAATAAGTGACTGTAGCTCTTTATTAGAAGTAGATTTATGAGGTTGTGATTTTTTTTTAAAGTGTAGTAGCATTGTTTGTTTTTCTTTTTCTTAAAATGAGGTTGTTTAAAAAAAAATTTTTTTTTAAGTATGTGGGTTTAATTTGTTGGTGTGAGTGTTTAATATTTAATGACAAAGGTTAAGGGCTCCTTCTTGCAACTAGTCCATATTTCCAGATTTGCTTTTAATATTATAATAAATCTCCATAATCTTTGCTATTTTTGATATTAACCACAACTGTCTTCAACTTGTCAGGTGAAAATGTGGACCAGAAATTCAACAGTGACCTTTGACATGAGGACTTTGAAGAAATATCTTCCACCCAAACTGTGATCTTATGTACAAACTTGATATTTTTGAATGAACGGGAGAATGTACAAAAGCAAATGTTCATACATGTATGTACCGCATTTTGTTCTGATTGGAGATGAAATGTGTTATGTGACTGTAATGCATATTGCATTGAAATACAGAGAGAGAAAAATAGTTTTCGACATTTCTGTCTTTCAGAGTGACACACAGCCAATCCAATTTTCTGTCTTTTCTTTCTGCTTTCTCTTATAATAAACCACCGTTCTAAGGAATATCCCAATGAGAAAACCAAGAATAATCCAAAGAAAAAATGGTCAGCATATTAGCATGTAGAATAAAATGAAGCCTTCAAACTACACAGTAAAATACAATATAAACTGTAAATTTACACCAGCTAAAAATTATAGCATGTACAGGGGGAAAAATAAGTTTGGTTCTGTGTTATATACATAAAAACTGCCACAATCTGACGTGCGAAACCATAAAAACAAAAACAAAAATAGTTCTTTGCCGCCAAAATGCATATTATAAGATTATATTTAAAGAAGAAGAAAAATGCAATACAATTTTGCACAAATTTGTCCTGATTTCATAAACATGTAAATAAATAAATAAAATTTACAATGGATAAATGAGGTTTACAACAGGCACAATTTAACTCAGCCAGTATCACGCATTTAGTTTGTAATAACTCTCGACACTATTCAACAGCAACAAAACTAGCAATTTACAACAGAAATCCCCAGATCTCACTCTTAAGCCCATGCCACACGAGCTCGAGCGTCAAAGCTACTGGACTTGACGCGAATCGGAGCAATTTTCGACTTCGAAGTCGGAATTTCATTTTGACTTGAATCGCACAGTGCCACACGAAAGTCGCACATCGAGTCAAACTTGAGGGTTATTGGTCTTGAAGTTTTGCTGTACGTGTGTTGTGATCACGTGATTCGTATTCTGCTTCTCATTGGCCAAAAGGTCCGAATCACACAATCGAGACTTGCGGAATTAGAACATGTTGAAAGTCGGCAATCGGAGCCAATTCAAAGAATCTGGATTCGCGATGCACAGGGTGCCACACGACAATCAAGGGATTTTGTCGTGATTTCATGAATTGGATTCAAGATTTGACGCTCGTGTGGCATGACCATTAACGTTAATTATCTAACAAATACATTATAAGTAAACTGTATCCCAATCTTTTCGTTCAGAGATAAGGTACACGTTGAACATTTGTCTCTTTGCTTTCCTTTGGATCCATGTTTCCACACTGTAAGGTTTAACGGTCATGCATGTACTTGTCAATAAGGCACACAATGTATGAGCTGGAAAGAAAACAAAAACTGCCAATAATGGCTGAGGTGTACTGCATATTACTGCGCATAACGCATGGTTGAACAAAGGCGAATGTAAGTAGTATTAAGCCACTGGTAATTGTTCTGATTATAAGGCTTGCAACGACAAGTAAACTATCATGGCTGCAGAACACATCAATAATCATATCCATGTTAACATGTAAACAACAAGAGAAAAAGATCGACTAATGTCAAGTCTGGATGAATTCATTACTCCTTTTATTTAATTTAACGCTTTGCTATGGTTGTTCATTGCCCTCAATTTAAAAAAAAAACAAACCTGTTATACTCAAAAGATGAGTTTTAACAGAACTATAATATTCAAAGATCAGCTATACCATAGTTATTTATTTATTTATTTAATCAAGCTTAAATAGCGCTTTTCACGCTCAAGAGCTGCTCAAGGCGCTGGTTGATACAGGATTTAACTCAAGCTGCCCAAGGCACCCACCTTCAACCTTGGGCGCATAGTCAGATGCCCAGACCACAGCACAATCCTGGGTGACAAGGGATGGGGGGGAAAGGACCTAGTGCTTGCTGGGCGTATTTTGTGTAGCCTGCACTCACCCATCTAGGACATGAGCATCAGGATCTTTAAAGTCCATGCCATGAAATGCGTGCGTGCACCGACTAGACCTCAGTTTATACTCTCACCCTAAAGAGTTATTCCCTCAGAGCACAAACTTATATGACGCGGGTCCGAGACCTTTCTAGGTCACTGAGGGTTTTCTCCAGGTACTCTGGTTTCCTCCCTCCCTTCAACGATGGTATTGGGTGCAGTGTATCTAAAATTTCAAAATAAAATTGGATTTCATTTCTGTGTTCTAATAGCAACCTGCCGTTACCTCTCATGTTTGAGTGATGAATGTGTGTTCATTGTGCATGTAGGAGTGTCTGTATAACATGTGAGTGTGTATGTTGGCTACAGCTCAATGCTCCACCGGACTGCTGCTTTAGGAATAAGGCACATATAAGCATCCATTATTAATATTCTTATTATTATAACATTTTAAAGCTTAGATACTGTATAATATTGAAATGGATCACAGAGTTACTTGAATTTAGTCGATCTCTATAAAACCGAACTTTGGAATAATGAAAAGGATATAAAATGTAAAACCACAACCAACATCCATAAAACAGAAAATCAAAAATAATTATTACAATTTTTTTTTTTTGGTAAGTGCGCTGTTAAATATTGATCTGACAAGAGAAAGAGTATTATGCTGTGCCAAACTGGGATGACTATAATAATAAGACGAAAAATAAAAATATAAAATAACAATAGGATATATATCTAGTCATTGCTCATAGGATCCAGTGAACTGTAAAGATCCGAATCGGTACCACACCTTTGTTGACAGAGGACTCACCCCCTGATCTGTATAAAAGATCTGCTGAAATAAACCTAATGGTAACACTGAACGCACTCTACCAGCCGATCACTATACAATAAAGGCATCCCATGCTAGGGACGCTGAGGCTATGCTATAATTTATCAAACCCCCATTTACAAAAACAAAATAGAATAGGATATTAAATATTATCAAAACACATACATATTAAAAGCCTACATTGCTAAATAATAACACCATAGAAAGCCCTAGTTACCATTTGGCAGAAAGCGTCCAATATCCCCAAACTGACCCATTACATTACATTACATTATTATTGCTTTAGGTCCAGCGGACTCTTCCGAGCCAAATCAGGACCGGACAACCCCCGATCCGCATAAAAGATCTGCTGAAACAACCCTAGTGGTAAAACCGAAAGCTCTCCACCAACCAGTCACTTTACAATAAAGACATCCCACGCAGGGGATGGCTGAGGCTTCACCTCAACTTATCGAACCCCCGTTTACAAAAACAAAATAGAATACAAACATCATTATAAATTATCAACAAAACACATACATATAAAATGCCTACATTGCTAAATAATAACATCATAGGAAGCCCTAGTGACCACCTGGCAGAAAGCGTCCAATATTCCCAAGCTGATCCAACAGACCTCATACACAAACAAGGAGTCTTGTCCCGGAAGAGTTTTCAACAAAAAAGGTAGGAGACTGGTCTAGCAAAGAAGACGATAGTATAGCAGATTGATAGAACAGAGCAGGAATGAGAAAGAGCAAATGAGAAAGACAGCGACAGTGGGAATTTAAAGCACTAAATTTCCAGAAAGTGGGGATACTATTTATACTGAAACCCCCGGCACCCCAACGGGGGTCCAAACTGACCCAACAGACTTCATACACAAATGTTGAGTTTGGGGAGAATTTTCAAGAAAAAAGGTAGGTGACTGGTCTAGCGAAGAAGACAATAGATTGATAAAACAGATTATGAATGAGAAAGAATTATGAATTAATAATAAGAATACTATAATAATAAAGATGACAACAATAATAATACAATATCAAACCAGACAACTTTAAAACAAATTAACTAAAATGCAGACCAAACAATTAGTCAAGGGAGTAACATGAAAATCCTCACCATCATCTTCATCATCAAGCTACAGTAAATTGTAACAAAAATCACCAAACAATTAATCATAAGTGGTGTACAATATTTGCTGTCTACAAACCAAAAAATACAGCAAAAATGAAAGATCTCAATGATCATTATGAAGCATTTCATTCACTTTTACATGCTACTTTTTGTTAGTTAATTATTTATTGCTTACAGAGTCCAGTGGACTGCAAAGAGATGAATCAAGATAACAAAATCAGGACCACAACTTGGTTGAAATAGGACTCATCTCTGATCCGTATAAAAGATCTGCCAAAACAACCCTATTGCTAACACTAAATGCTCTCCACCAGCCGGTCTCTTTACAATAAAGGCATCCCTCCCAGGGGACGCTAAGGCTATACTCTAATTTATAAAACTCCCATTTACAAAAACAAAATAGAATATAAACATCATTATAATATATGAACAAAACACATACATATAAAATGCCCACATTGCTAAATAATAATATCAAAAGAAGCCCTAGTGACCATTTGGCAGATAGCGTCCAATATATCAAGCTGACTCGAGAGATCTCACATACAAATGAGGAGTTTTGGAAGAGTTTTAATATTTATACAGAAACCCCCTGTACCCCCACGGGAAAAACATGCTACTTTAGGCATACCAGGCACTTGCAAATCACTAATAATTAATATAGTCAATATTATATTCAATGTTATAAAATTATATTCAATGTTATAAAACTTGGGGCAAGAAGGGAGGGTGGAGGATGAAAGCTATTTTAAGGGAATGACACATTGAAAAGCCAATGGATTGATCATCGGTAAATTGTAAATTAAATAGGTCCATATTCATGAGCAGTAGCAGGTTACATTTCTGGATAAAATTGGGGAGATTGGCAGCAATCACATTATAATAAAAATGCTTATTGGAATATTTTAAGTTTGCAAAACACTGATTGTAATAATAACACGTCAAAAACAGCTAAAAGCTTCCATTCAAGCATTTCACGACAGTCCAAAATAACACCAACAACAAAAATACCAAAGACAAACAAAATTCAAACAGAAGTTCCAAACATTCTGTTTTTAAGTCAATTATCGTCGCCCATTTGTTCAAAATAGATTTCAAACCACTTTTGCTTACATTTAAAACAATTGTTAAATTATGCATGCATAATGTGTTTTGTTAAAGAATAATGAATAACAGACAATAAAGTAAAATATATGTTAACAAACAAGTTTTACTCAAAATACAATATTATCTTTAGCAGGTGTCTGGAATATTGCAACCAGTGACGGCATATATTATCATGTGACCAGCAGTATTTTTTTATGAGTTAGGTAGTGTGGTTGCTGCCAGTATGTATGAGGTTATTTACCTTTATTCTTCTTATTCATTTTGTCTCGATTGCATTATATGAGAGAGAGGGAGAGGGAAAGGAGGGGGGTAATTATGATGATGAGGAAGAGGGAAGTAAGAAATGTATAACCAAGGTAATTTTCTCCCCTTGGTTCTTTTATCTAATAGGCTAATGATGTAACAAGTATTGTTCTTATTAGTACTTTGGCAAGTAGCATCAACTGGTTTTATTGCTTAGAGAAATTTGAATATTTTGCGATTAGTTTTGGAAATGGGTATAAATTCTTTAATCAGATATTTTTTCATCACTTTGCTATAAGTCTCAGAAGCAAGACATTCTGAAGTGGTTTCATGTTGACAAAGAATTCGTCGGCCCTGGTTCCACAAATAGGGTAAGTCATAAATTTAAAGTATTTGCTTCTAGATTAAAAACTTAGTGTATTATTATTATTATTATTGTAATGTAGAATATAACTGCCTTTTTCATTATTAGCACAATAATAATATCTTTGCACGGTAGTCATTTTAAAAATAACTGTTTTGTGTATTGTTTTTTTTACTAAGGAATATAGTCTCTAGTTATTTTTTAATAATGTTTATATTCTTTTAACATTTTATTCGTTAATATATAATGTAAAATAGAATTTTGATATACTTTTGAAAATAGTGAGAATGATACAAAGAATGAAAGATTGTTATTGTTATTAAGTGTGGGTTTTATGTGTGTTTCAGGGCTTCTTTCTTTCTTCATTCCTTCCTTCATTTCATCCTTTTTGAAAGTATTGTGTAACCTTCTGCAAAACTAGGTCTATATCTTCTCTGGAAATAAAAATAAAAGTACCGCAGAGGAAAACCAACCGAGCTCCTTGTTTGGACAAGATGATTACTTCTTCTTCTACCTGTAGCTGTTTTGTAACCATCATATAAATAAGAGCTGTATTGTAATACGTCAAGCAGTTACTGCAATATGTATGTATAGCATCCGTGTAACATATTCCCAAAAAAAGTCAATAATGACATCCAAAAATGTGGCATACTAATTACAATCAGATAACACCCCCAAAAAAAATATGATTGACACTCATTTAAGCCAGGGAATCAAATAATTAATAATAATAATAATAATAATAATAATTACTATTATTATTATTATTATGATAAAGAGTATTTACATAGCGCTTTATTCTAAAGAACAATATCATTTCAAAGTGCAATACTCATACATTCATTTTAAATGTTAACATCCGGCTTCATACAAAATGAAATCAGGCAAAAGCACTTGCTAACGAATTATGCAAGGACATAATAATATACAAAGTGGACAAAAATATTTACAAGTGAAAGCACTTGCTAAAGAATTATGCACGGACATAATAATATACAAAGTGAACAAAACTATTTACAAGTGAATTATAAAAGACGAGGGGGTGAGGGAGGAGGGGAAAGTGGTGAAGGGGTGACAAGGTGGGTGGTGGTGGTGATTTGAATCATAAAAGGAGGAATGACGACGATGATGATGATGGGAGACAAGATCAAAAACATTTAAGGAAGAGATGAATTTTAAGTTGGATTTGAAAGTAGCAATGTTTGGAAGAGAGAGAGAGAGAGAGAGGGGAAAAGAGTTCCAAGTTGAAGGGCCAAGCACTGAGAAACATCGACAGCCAGCATAGGAGAGTTTGTAATGGGGAATGTGAAGCATGAGAGGAAGAACGAAGATTTCTAGAGGGCTTGTGGAATTGAATGTTCTGGGTAAGGTAGGAAGGGGTTAAGCCATGGATGCACTTGTAACAGAAAATAGAGATTTTGTAGATTATTCTATGAAACACTGAAAGCCAGTGGAGTGAATGTAGAAGGGGTGTGATTTGATAAGATCTTTTTCTTTTTCAGAACCACACAAGCAGCAGAGTTCTGAACAGGAGCAGATAAATAGAAGAAGAAGGATGTCCAGCCAGGAGAGAGTTACAGACCTGCCTACCCCTCAAGTGCAGCATGTGTAGTTTGGTTTGAGGTGTTCAAAATTGAGCAAATGTGTAGTTTGGCTGCTGTGTGTGTAGTTTTTCGTGTAGATCAATCGCAACACTCAAAACAGAACAAAAAATACAATACTAAACCGTACAAGCTTGACAATTTAAAATCCACATAAAATAGTGATGAAACTTGAACACTGTGGAGATGGCCCCGATGGGTTCATTTTTTCACTGCCTTCAAGCTTTTTTGGGGGGGTTAGCATCCCCACCTCGTAAAAAAGACTACGCTACAGAAACGTTAACAACAGAAGAAAGAGAACACTTTATCCTGGGTTGCACAGGACAGAGGACTCTGGAGAGCTGTTGTTGGCGGCCCATACCCTGGCAGGGGTGAGGGGCATTAATTTTTTTTTTAATCAAGCTTTTTGAGTAGGCACTTTTCAGAGTGTCAAGAATTTTGGAGTCGGGAAATCCCACCTTCACCCATTCGTTCAGTTTCTCTGCAGTTGCAATAGAAAGGTTTGAGTCTGCAATAATATGGCAGATCAGTGCCTCTGCCCTTGTCACAGATCGCTCAAAAGCTGTACTTGATCAATTCCCTCAGGCTCCTTCACAAAACAATCTATTTTCTTCGGCTTCGGCCAGCTTTTCTCAAACTCCTTATGAGAAACACTCTTGATGCGCGTGGCGACCATAGTCGTAAAGCCCACTGTGTTTCACAGAAAAATCTGAAATGCACAAGGTGCAGTGGGCAAACCGTTTTCCCTTCTTTGAAGAAATCAGGCAAGGATATTCTTCATGATACTTTTGAAGAAACACTTAGCTTGCGGCTTGATTGAATTTCTACTTCTTACTGGGTGGCGATTTATCCGAGTCACTCAAATCTATTGTGTTCTTCTCAATCGCTCTCCGCTCTGCCGCCATTGTTTTCATACTGAAATAACTCGTTCAATGAAGCGGTTGAACAAGACGCCCGCGATAGTTGTACTACCAGTTTACTGAGCTACTTTTCCGGGCGCACCACTGGTTATTGAAAAGTACTGACCGGAACTCGCTCGCGCTTTCTCGGTTTCGAAAAATGATGGATTTAAAAAATGTGTAGCGAAATAAGACATTTTGCGTATTTTGAGGCGAGCATGCGTAGTTGCGTAGTTTGAGGGCCAAATTCGTAGTTTACTACGCTCAATGTGTAGTGTAGGCAGGTTTGGAGTTACAGTAGTCTAAGCGACACAGAACAAGATAGGAAATGAGTTTGGTAGTAGCGTCAGTGGTCAGATGCTTGCGGACAAGGCCTATTCTATGGAGATGAAAGTTGCACGAGGTCATTGTCTCTTCTTCTGCACTGAAGGACAAAACAAGCAAAATACACATTGTTTGCTCATGGATAATGGGGCATAAATATGACAACTGTCAAAACAGATACATATACAACGTTCCAGTGAAATGGTCAATAAGGCTCAGAGGTTAAAGTTTCAGTTGGAAGGGTAACAAAAGGCTAGCTTTGCAAACTCAGGGCCCATCTCCCGTCCTTGCTGCTTTGCCGTTCGCAGGGAGAGCCTGGTATCTCGATAATATCCATGTTTGAAACAAAACTTGGTCATAAAATTTCTAAACAAGCTAATAAATTAATTAATTAATAAATTAAATTAAAATACAAAAAGCAGCTCTCCTCCCCTTCCCCCACTGTCCCCTTCCCCACTCCTACCCCCCCCCCCCCCCCCACCCCCTCCAAAAAAAATAAATAAATAAATAAATAAAATAAATAAAATAAATAAATAAATAAATAAATAAAAATAAATACATAAAAATCTACAAAATTTACATTTGTGCAAGCTGAATACAACATAAAAGAACGGATAACTTGACACATGAGAAAACTTGCATACACAACGAAATGAGGACGAGTTGACCACCATGCACAGCACAATAAAACAATAGTGTTTAACAAGGCAGTGATTCCACAATAGCTTATCAAACTATTGGCAGCCATGGTGTGTTGTGTAGATTTGCTCATGTATAATAGATTGCTTCCCACATTCAATCTTCTTTCATTTCTTCAGGGGCTGCATAGAACAGCTTCTGGGACAGAACGGTCACCTTGGCTGAAATGAGAAAATAGTCATTGAGAAAGTCATCTATATGAATACCGATGTTTTTACTATTTTAATTTGTACATTGCCCTCTTTACCCCAGGTGGGAGCTTTGATCCTCATAAAGATTTTTTTCTGTCTTAAAACTGTCTAATTGGCAGCAATTTTCCTTTTTCTCTGGAATAAAGATTTGCTGATTTGATTTGATGAAAGATCAACTGGTGTTTATATGACGCCACCGGACCACTTACTTATAATAATAAGGTCTGAGGCAGAGCAATTATAAAATAATTCTTCACAATGCAATATAGTACATCAAAATCACAAGTTTTCTTCATAAATGTTTCATATTTAAAAATGCTGCTTCAGTAACAGCACAATAGGCCTTATTCAGAAATGGGAGGTACCTTGTCTTTTTATTTTGTTTTCACCTAGAGTTATCCGGCCAGGCAGGTCATCTCAGAACACTATGAAAGCTACCCCCCCCCCTCCCTCCCCCCCCCCCTCCCCCCCCCTCCCCCCCCCACCCCCGCTGCAAGCTTTTCTTCGGGAATTGGGGGTGATGGTTGCAGGGCAGTACAAGGCTGAACTAGTGAAGCTAGCCAAGATTGCAACTCAAATCAACCTTTCAGTTGATTTGTAAGGTTTGATGGAGGACAGAGCAAAAATTATAGGCAAGAAGAATGTTCACCCAACGTAGGACTCTGGGCACAACATGCGGGAAAGCTGGCCAAGTTGTTTCCTTTCATGTTTCCTAGCATGGTCTATTTAGGGATTGAAAGAAGAAGATGGTGTGGGGGAAACACTAATAGACGTACACAGTCGAACACGCTTACAACGAAGTCCAGGGAAAAATTTGTTCTCTTCACTATAGCCGAAGTTTGTTGTACCCATAGTAGACGGTTAGTGGCCAATTGTGTGTTTGTATTCGTTACATCCACCGTTTCTCTAAAATAAGCTTCTGATGGAAGATTTACAGCCCAGAACAGGTTAAACTGTATTCTCATCATGTTATGGCAAAATGGGTTGATTTTATAAGAGTTTTGCCAGATGAAGGTAATCGAGGGAGAGAGAGGTTGATTAATTGATTGATTGATCCCCCTGGGCTCAAAAGTGTGATGTGTGCGTGCCTACCTGTGCATACGCGTCCAAGTAATGTGCTTATGCGGTTTTTTTCTTGAAAGAGAGAAAAGCGCTGTTTTCTTTGTATGTAAACGTGCTCTTTTATTCATATAGATGCTTCTCGTGTTCTCTCATTGCAATAGCATTCTTATATATATATATATATATATTGATGTACCTTCTTTTGGGTGTCTGCGTGTGTTTGCATGCATGCTTCCTTTCTTTTAGCATTCTGTATGATAATCGACTTGTCTACGATATACATATGTCCATTTGTGATATTTTATGTGTTCAGTGTGATTGCGTCCAATATTGCAATGGTGTCTTTCAGATTTTGAAGTATTATAAAATGTTTTGTGTATTGAGAGATATATTACTGTAGGAATAATATTTGCCTGTAGTGTGAATGTGTGTGAGTGTGACTGTTCACCAACACAGGGGCAATGTACAATGTAATTGTTGTCATTTGTTTGAATAATCTGTATTCTTGAACAGAAGGTGCTTAGCGTTGATGGTGGAATTTCAAATTTATTGACTATATATCAGCTTTTTCTCTTGTGTGGATGCTCTCCCACATGCGATATTATTTCAAGTTCTCTATCAGAGTGAGCTGAATTCATTTCCATTTTGCCACCATGATCTAAAGCCTTAGGAGATCTATCAGCTCTGCCTGTCTGTGCCATTGGACAAGAATCGTCTCAGATTGGATCTCAAAGAATGAAACCGGTTAATCAGATGCCTTTGTGTCTAACAACAAACTTTTCGCCATGCAAATGATCGTTCTCTGCGATAATTTTGATGGGTTCCAAACTATTAACTATTTTTCCAGTGGAATTATTGTGACAGTGACACTGAGTGTAAAAGATGCACAACCAGCAATCGTCCACTCTAGCAGTAAAATCTTGTCTGTTGTATTGTTTTTCTGATAGTGAATGCTTCTATATTAGCCTTTGGAAAGCAGTAATAGCCTCAGTGATAAGGATGGGGGTTACACCTTTCTTTCGTTCAAAGTGTATCGGAGTAAGAAGACAATAACATACAACCTTGTCTATTTTTCTGAAAATACACATTCATGTACTTTATTCTGAGGCATTTTTAAAATTCAGTCTATTTACTTTTACAAAATGAATCCTTTCCAGTACCCGTGAAAAGTTTCTGGGTGCCAAGAACAAAAAGAAAAAGTTAGGCCTGTCACTGACTTTCAGCCAGATCTAAAAATGACACTCCTTTTAAACTAGTACTTAGCAAAATGATGTCGTTTCCAAAGGGTTAAGAAGAACCGAGATGTGCGTCTTTCTACAGACACCTGAGTTACGTCTACAGTTTTGCAAACAAAACCTGTGTTTTTAGGTCATTTTCATGAATTTACGTCATTTGTGATGTTTTTGTATTTTGATTTCGTTATATCCGTCAAAATTTGGTGCCGGGTATAAGAAAATACATTCAGTGTAAGCGAAGCTATGCTGGAACCATGTTCGTTGTATCCGTAAGTTTTAGGTAATGAATAAGAAAAACTTTGGCAGGGAGTTCTTTTGTTCGTTAAAAGCGTGTTCATTATACGCATGTTCGTTGTACACGTGTTTGGCTATATACACTAATGGGTATCTAGTTTTTAAAAAAAGCACAGACGCAATCGTCATAGTCATCATAGTCATCAAAATTTAGGCTGAAAAAAAAAATCACACACAAACGTCACAAAGAATTTAAAAACATTGCATTTCCTTTCACTCACAATGAGCTTTGAGCAGCTCTCTGAGCCAGTAAGAAAAGGCTATATAAGAATAATTCAATTTAAACTCCAACAAACACAACATAGTTTGAATATGTCCTCCTACTGACCCCAGCACTCTCCACACACACATATACTCTCACTCACACAAAGATGCAATACTTACACAGCATGACCATAAAGCCTTCAGGCTTCTTCTTCCACAATACACCCAGGAAATAGAATGGAATCCCAGAAGCAATGACGATCAATCCCATCAGGCACTCCCAGGGGCTAGAGGTCAGCGGGGTCACCACCAAGAAGATGCAGATAATCAGGTAGAAGATGGGGTACACCAAGCTCACCTGTAATCAAATCATTCCAAGAATCCATGCAGTTAGCAGGCTCACCTGTTGGGCCCATAGTCAGAAGACTGGTGCACTGTATAAGAACAATCCTCTTTTTCTGTACCTCTTGCTTTCATACTATTCCCATTTCATGGCTGTCACTGCCAATAATGATGCCTTTGTTCAATTCGATAATTAATTTTAACGTCTATTCACATACATGTGATTTCAGACCTCAGTCATTCTCATGCATGGACACACATATAAGCAAAACTCACAATTTAAAGTTGTATTAGATGGATAAAAGTTGCAAATTCATATAAACGAATTTAGTATTATTATTAATTATTATTCACTATTAGTCTTTATTGGAATTAATTCAAGCCAAAAGTTTATTTTCCAAAATAAAACAAACAAACATTGCAATTATACTGAAAATAAAAACAAGAAAAGCTGATCAATACAAACAAACCTTGATAGGCCGTTTGAGGTTGGGCTTTGTGATGCGCAGGATTAACAAACCACCCACAGACATGCCGATAAAAAGCGCTTCCACAAAGCTGGCATAGTTGATAAGGGAATAAATATCACTAGACGACAGCATGATCAGCGACGTAACACACTGCAAACACACAAAATACCAAACCAGAGGTTGATGCAACATTAGGGAAAAAGGGGGGGGGGGGGGAAGGGGGGGAGGCGCAAAGCAACATTTTCTTTAAAGGGGTTCTAACCAAGAAACACCTTTTGTGGGTTTTTATGTATAGCCAAACTATAGTCTAAACGCGTAGCCCTTTTTCTGTAGAACTGCACTCGGCCCAGCGTATATACTCCAAGCAGGTTCACCTTTCTGGAGATTGCCAAGTGCGATTGAAAGCACAATGGAAAAACCCAGAATCTACTCCAATGTTACAAACTCTGAAAATAACTGGTAGTCTTGATAGAAATGGGTCCATTGCCTTTTGTAACAGCTGTCAGTGCATGCTAGTACTATTATTTTGTGACTGGATACAATGCCACACCAGGAGACAACACACATTCGACCAGTCTCGTACCCCTCTACATCACAAACGGGAAAGCCATTTTGCTGTCTGACTTCCTCAAATCGTTTTCCACCACAGGCGCACACCTTCGGGTCTCACTAATGGCGTTATAGAGATGGTTGTCGGCCGTCATGACCTAGAGAAATACTTTCCCCGACAGGAAACCACAAACGTGACTACAGTTAAATTTGCTTGAAATGTAGAGGCGAGATCCACTGTGATCTGGTGTAAGTTATCTTCTTCAACCTTTTTCTTGCCTCTCCTACAAAAGGAACGAGCCAAAGAAAAAACAAGCAACACTTACACCAAAGAGAAGAGATGGGAATGGTGTCAGTTTGTTCATGTTGATGGTGGCCAAGAAGCCTGGTAAATGTCCATTACGGGCGCCGACAAAAAATAACCTGTCGAGACAAAAAGTAGGCCCCCAAAAATATTACACCCATTTTCACTAATGCCAAAGTGATTATTGGAGCTGAAGCATTGTGTACATTAATTTACAAAAGGAAAAAAAAAGCAACAAAAACATGGGAATCTGGGTGATTTCAGCACAAAACTCCAGTGATTGAGAACATTACATTACATTACATTACATTACATTATTACTGCTTTAGGTCCAGTGGACTCTTCCGAGCCAAATCAGGACCGGACAACCCCCGATCCGCATAGAAGATCTGCCGAAACAATCCTAGTGGTAAAACCGAAAGCTCTCCACCAGCCAGTCACTTTACAATAAAGACATCCCACGCAGGGGACGGCTGAGGCTTCACCCCAACTTATCGAACCCCCGTTTACAAAAACAAAATAGAATACAAACATCATTATAAATTATCAACAAAACACATACATATAAAATGCCTACATTGCTAAATAATAACATCATAGGAAGCCCTAGTGACCACCTGGCAGAAAGCGTCCAATATTCCCAAGCTGATCCAACAGACCTCATACACAAACAAGGAGTCTTGTCCCGGAAGAGTTTTCAAGAAAAAAGGTAGGAGACTGGTCTAGCGAAGAAGACGATAGTATAGCAGATTGATAGAAAAGAGCAGGAATGAGAAAGAGCAAATGAGAAAGACAGCGACAGTGGGAATTTAAAGCACTAAATTTCCAGAAAGTGGGGATACTATTTATAGACCATGCGCCCAAAGGCTGCGGGTGGGCGTCTCGGGCGGCTTGAGTTAGATCCTGTATCGGCCAGGGCCTTGAGCAGCTCTTGAGCTGGAAAAGCGCTATATAAGAACGATTAAATAAATAAATACTGAAACCCCCGGCACTGAGAACACATCTCCAGTTCCTGTTCTAATGTCATGCAGTATGGGTAACTATCATTTCAGTACCTAATGATAAGGATGATTAGGGGTCTTACACATACTTGTAATAATATTCCTGATACTCTAGCATGCTCAGTGTAGTCACAGAGAGGCAAATACTGACCTTGAAGAGGTGAAAATGGCTCCGTTCAGGCCCCCAAAAGTTGAGCAAGCTACAAAGACTGGCATAATCCATGCCATCACACCAAGCGTTCGATCAGCAAATGTCTGAAAACCGAAACGGTAGCAAAAATTCATCTTCATCTTCAATAGCAGTCTTCTGTACAAATAGAACTGCAAACAAGCAGAACCAAAAAAAAACAACAACAATCAAATACCAAACTATCAAGTCCACTAATCTTTAATTTACTGTTTTCTCAGCATAGTATCGTTTCATGCCAGCGCAAGTCAGCAGTTTTCCTGGTTATTTCTGTCACCCCTCTTTGCAGAATAGGAACAGCCCACCAGCCTCTTTCATCGACGTTCAATGTATTTCCTATGGCCCTTGCTTTTGTATCCCGTGGAAGCACAAAGGTTCGCCCCCATTACCAATATTATTTTTGTTCACCGATATATTTACATAATCGTTCTTGTATATCACATTTGCAGCTCAAGGGCTGCTCAAGGTGCTGGCCGATACAGGATCTAACACAAGTCAAATACTGCGCCCACTTGAAGCCCTGGGTGCACTGTCTGACTCGCAGACAGCTGAGCACAATCCTGGGCGGCCGGGTTTGGGGGAGAAGGGACCAAGTGCTTGCTGGGAGTATTTGTGTTGTGGGCACTCGCCCATCTAGGACCTGAGCATCAGGATCTTTAAAAGTCTGTGCGATGAAACACACGCGTGCATAGGCTTGACCTCAGTTTATACTCTCATCTGCAGGAGTATTTTGAAACGCAAGTTGTGCTGTCAATACTGTGTTTTTCACTATCATTGTTCAACAAGTAGAAGGGTCTTAGTTGGTATATCTGAGGCGACAAGCGCTAGCAGACGTCACGATGTAAGGGGGGATAAATAATTAGGGCCAGACCGTGTGACCACAAAGTGTGATTGGGTTGAATGAGAACGAGAGACTCCTAGACCAAATGACTGCATGTGCATGTAAGTATGACAAAGCGGTCTGGCATTTTTCTGTTTTCTTCTGTCTAGGTCTTTGCTATTCTAATTATATAGGTTAGTGATAGAAGTCTATATATATATTAGACAAACTGCCCCACGTTAGGATTCTTTTATTTTTATATGTTTCAGATAAGTAAAGAAGCGTAAACATAATTTCTGTGTTCACTGCTTTAGGGGGGTAGTCTGTATAAGTTTGTGTATTGTGATTTCTGCCTTGGCTATTCTCACATCCTTGCAGACAATAGTACACACATCTGAAGAGGGATAGTATAGGACAGGGGCCAGAAGTGAAACCCTTTCCCCTGATATCTCACTTCAAAGACTAGGACAGACATTACACAAATTGGTGTCAGAAGTACGCCAGAGGTTACATATCTGCCAACACCTAGCTCGCTGAAGCAGCAAAAAAATGTTTGTATTTCCAAAAATCACTCCATTTAACAGCTGAGCTTACCACAGCCACTGCATCAGAAGCTAGCATCTCTGCAGGTGACAGAACAGCGAAGTATGCCACATTGGTCAGCAGGTAGATGATGGTCACCATAGGCAACGATATCATGATTGCTCGCGGCAAATTTCTGCAACGATTCACAGACAAAACAATGATACAGTACATGACCTCTTTTAAAGTTTAAAAGAGTGCGCACGCCATGCCCCAACAACTTACCAGTTACAGGATAGTATAGGATACAGTATAACTGTTAGTGTATCATGAAATTAAACAAAGGTTATGAAATTTGTCAAACACCATTACGTTTCCTCCAGCGGAACAGTGTTGTTTGGTTCATATCTGCATCTGAGAACCCCTTCACTTTCACACTGGCCAGTTGCTCAACACTTCAAACTTAGCCCGATGCATTCCTCAATAAAATAAATAATGTCAAAATTTTTTGGGGGTAGACCATCATCGTTGTCATAATCATCATCGCATTGGTTGTCATCATCATCATATTGCTGCAGTCATCGTCGTCGTCATTATCACAATCACCTTTGTGGTCTTTGTTAATTTATCGTAATTTGTTACTATTCAACGAACTGGTAGATTGTTATTCTTTTTTTGATTGTTATTCTTTCTTGACATGGTCAGAAGCAATTTTTTCCAGACGTAAAACCTTTGTACGAATACAATTTTGCCATGTCTTGTCTTTTTTCTAAACAAATGCTTGGGTATGTTATTGTAACTCTGTGTATCTCGATTTACCCTGCCTTTCTTCCAGTAATAGGTATTGGGGCAAGAGGGGCGCTGGGAGGGGTGGGAGAGAGAAAGGGGGGGGGGGTGGGGGGCAGGGGGGGGGCGTCCTTGTAAGTGCATCACTGTATGCTGACCACTTTGTACATTTCAGTCAGACTGTTTGTCCCTTATCTTACAGGTAAGACAGAAGGGGTAAACGGGAGAGAATGGAGGGTAGCCCGTGTAGGTCCAGAACGGACAAAAAGAAAACAAAACAGACTTACTTGTATGGATCTTTCAGCTCCTCTGTCACGAAATTCAGGTAATTCCTGGAAAAAGAAGACACACGCAATATTATTTATTGCAACTACAATTAATAAATAATAATAAATCTTGTTCATTTCATCATTTGCAACGTGATTTTTTTTGGTGGTGTTATTGTTGTTGTTTTAATGATTTTATTGCGGTTCTATTTCATTAACAGTGTGTAAGAGTATTAGGTTACAAACTACAACAGCAATCAAAGATCCACCAGTAAAGAAATAAAACTATCAACCCCATTTGTAGTTGGCACTTCATTGTTGGTAATTCCACTTGTAGTTGGTACTTCCAGCGTGTCTTCTTTTATCACAAAATTTTGTTTTTCTTGTTCTTTCCTGAAACTGCTTCTTCCCGGATCCCAGACATCGACTAAGCTGACTGTTAAATTCACAAATTCTATCCCGGAGTGTAGACCTTTCTCCCTCTTAAACAATGTTACAACTACAACATACAAACGCCATATGTCATCTAGTTGAGAGGTTGTGTAGTTGTTGAGAGGTTGTGTAGTTGTTGAGAGGTTGTGTAGTAGTTGAGAGGTTGTGTAGTTGTTGAGAAGTTGTGTAGTTGTTGAGAGGTTGTGTAGTTGTTCAGAGGTTGTGTAGTTGTTGAGAATTTAGGTAGTTGTTCAGAGGTTGTGTAGTTGTTGAGAGGTTGTGTAGTTGTTGAGAGGCTGTGTTGAGAAGTTGTGTAGTTGTTGGGAAGTTGTGTTGAGAAGTTGTGTAGTTGTTGAGAAGTTGTGTAGTTAAAAGGTGTATTGGTTGAGAGGTTGTGTAGTAATTGAGAGGTTGTGTAGTTGCTGAAAGATTGTGTAGTTGTTGGGAGGTTGTGTAGTTGTTGAGTGTGCTGTTGTTTAGAAGTTGTGTAGTAATTGAGAGGTTGTGTAGTTGCTGAAAGATTGTGTAGTTGTTGGGAGGTTGTGTAGTTGTTGAGTGTGCTGTTGTTTAGAAGTTGTGTAGTAATTGAGAGGTTGTGTAGCTGCTGAAAGATTGTGTAGTTGTTGGGAGGTTGTGTAGTTGTTGAGAGAGTGTGCTGTTGTTTAGAAGTTGTGTAGTAATTGAGAGGTTGTGTAGTTGCTGAAAGATTGTGTAGTTGTTGGGAGGTTGTGTAGTTGTTGAGAGAGTGTGCTGTTGTTTAGAAGTTGTGTAGTAATTGAGAGGTTGTGTAATTGCTGAAAGATTGTGTAGTTGTTGGGAGGTTGTGTAGTTGTTGGGAGGTGTTGTAGTTGTTGAGAGTGTTGTTGTTTAGAAGTTGTGTAGTAATTGAGAGGTTGTGTAATTGCTGAAAGATTGTGTAGTTGTTGAGAGGTTGTGTAGTTGTTGAGTGTATTGTTGTTTAGAAGTTGTGTAGTTGTTGAGAGGTTGTGTAGTTGTTGAAAGATTGTGTAGTTGTTGAGAGGTTGTGTAGTTGTTGAAAGACTGTGTAGTTGTTGAGAGGTTGTGTAGTTGTTGAAAGACTGTGTAGTTGTTGAGAGATTGTGTAGTTGTTGAGAGAGTGTGTTGTTGAAAGGTTGCGTAGTAGTTGAGAGGTTGCGTAGTAGTTGAGAGGTTGTGTAGTTGTTGAGAGGTTGTGTAGTTCTTAAAAGGTTGTGTAGTTGTTGAGAGGTTACATTACATTACATTACATTATTATTGCTTTAGGTCCAGCGGACTCTTCCGAGCCAAATCAGGACCGGACAACCCCCGATCCGCATAAAAGATCTGCTGAAACAACCCTAGTGGTAAAACTGAAAGCTCTCCACCAGCCAGTCACTTTACAATAAAGACATCCAACGCAGGGGACGGCTGAGGCTTCATCCCAACTTATCGAACCCCCGTTTACAAAAACAAAATAGAATACAAACACCATTATAAATTATCAACAAAACACATACATATAAAATGTCTACATTGCTAAACAATAACATCATAGGAAGCCCTAGTGACCACCTGGCAGAAAGCGTCCAATATTCCCAAGCTGATCCAACAGACCTCATACACAAACAAGGAGTCTTGTCCCGGAAGAGTTTTCAAGAAAAAAGGTAGGAGACTGGTCTAGCGAAGAAGACGATAGTATAGCAGATTAATAGAACAGCAGGAATGAGAAAGAGCAAATGAGAAAGACAGCGACAGTGGGAATTTAAAGCACTAAATTTCCAGAAAGTGGGGATACTATTTATACTGAAACCTCCGGCACCCCAAAGGGGGTTGTTGAGAGGTTGTGTAATTGTTGAAAGATTGTGTAGTTGTTGAAAGGTTGCGTAGAAGTTGAGAGGTTGTGTAGTTGCTGATTGATTGATTGATTGTTTCTTTGGGTCCAGCGGACTCTTCCGAGCCAAATCAGGACCGGACAACCTCTGATCCGCATAAAAGATCTGCTGAAACAACCCTAGTGGGAAAATTGAATGCCCTCCACCGGCCAGTCACTTTACAATAAAGACATCCCACGCAGGGGACGCCTGAGGCTTTACCCCAACTACTCGAACCCCCGGTTACAAAAACAAAATAGAATACAAACATCATTATAAATTATCAACAAAACATATACATCTAAAATGCCTATATTGCTAATAACATCATAGGAAGCCCTGGTGACCACCCGGCAGAAAGCGTCCAACACTCCCAAGCTGATCCAACAGACCTCATACACAAACAAGGAGTCTTGTCCAGGAAGAGTTTTCAAGAAAAAAGGTAGGTCATTGATCTAGCGAAGAAGAAGATAGTATAGCAGAGTGATAGGACAGAGCAGGAATGGGAAAGAGTAAATGAGGAAGACAGCGACAGTGGGAATTTAAAGCACTAAATTTCCAGAAAGTGGGGATACTATTTATACTGAAACCCCCGGCACCCCAACGGGGGTACTGTTGCCGCAGTGAATTGGTCATGCCTACAAAGTCAAGACAGGTTTTCAACTGGGGCTTTCACTTTTCCCTTTATAGGTTAGAACAATCTACAGTGGCAAGATTGCTGTGTAGTTGCTGAGAGGTTGTGTAGTTGTTGAGAGGTTGTGTTTTGTGTAGTTGTTGAGAGGTTGTGTAGTTGGTTGACTGTGCTACGTGTTGTTTGCTTTGTAGAAGTGTCAGTGAATGGGTATCATTGTTTTTATTGAATTTATTATCCCTCAGATACATTTTTATTTGTATAAAATCTGAAGCAAACTTTGAACTAGAAGGGCTATGCCCATTTGACTCACAAGCTCCTTATGAAACTCTCAATATTTAACATGAAAATGAGTGCCCAGAAAAAACAAAATGAAACTATGGCTTTAAAATGCAAAGTAATACAGACTTCCATTTTTCTATGCTCTTGACTTTGAGATGACATTGACCTTCGGCTCCAAATACTCATGTACTATCAAATAAATTACTCACAAGCTCCTTATGAAACTCTCAATATTTAACATGAAAATGAGTGCCCAGAAAAAACAAAATGAAATTATGGCTTTAAAATGCAAACTAATACAGACTTCCATTTTTCTATGCTCTTGACTTTGAGATGACATTGACCTTCGGCTCCAAATACTCATGTACTATCGAATAAATTACAGCAAACGTTGTATTATGCCCAAAAAAGGTGACCTTGAGATGACCTTGACCTTCAGTGACTTTGATCTTGGGATGACTCTCACATTATCTTTTATGCATGTCTAAACAACTGTTGTTGCATACTATGGGTTAAATAAACAGCTTCTCACTGTACAATGACCTATTTTTTGCATGATTTTACAAGGCCTAAAATGACCTTGACCTTGAAGTGGTAATTCATTCAATCATCATTTTTTATGTTTCATGGGTATTTATCTTCTTACAAAGTTTGGTTGTGATAGTTGAAATAGGCACTGAGTACTTAGCCACGGTTAATTTTATGCACAGACAGACATATGGACATTTTTTTAAATATCATTTTTGGATTATTTAGAACTCACCTTGCAAAGATGTGCAAAAATCAGATAAGTGTAGAAATCAAAACATGACCTCATTGATTTTGATTTGACAGAAGTGGTTTTATTAGACCAGCACACCCATATAGGCTTTAGATATTTTTTTAAACTGATGACAGCTTACACATAGACAGACCCGCACACAGACATGCGCGCGTACACACACACACACACATCCAGACACATCATTTAGATGATTTTAATCCTGTCAGTATGAGGCACGATCAAAATGAACTAAACACACCAATCACTGCAACCATAATGTGAGGCCGTTTATAATTACATGATTATTAAACGTTGATCTCTATTTTTGTATTGCTCTGCCATTAATAGATGCCAGGGGATGGTGGGAATGGGGAGGGGGAGATTTTGTTCATTGACTTAGAAATGGCAGTATATTGTTACATCATTGAACAGTTAATCTCTTTCATATAGATGCAAACAGTAGCTGGGGCATTGAATGTATGGTGGTGAACTGTAAAATCATTGTGAAATAAATTATGTCATCATTAATATGCATGCAGCATCTGGTTTGTAATCTGTATATGTATTCAGTATTAATTGGCATTCATGCATTCACTCCTGGCATTGTGTGGGTATATCATCATGTTGTTTATCATCAGTAATCTCTTTGTGACTGCCAGTGATATTGTATGTGGGTTCATTGACCCCGCTTTCCTCCCCCTTCCTCCCATACCCTCACACACACACACACACACCCACACACACACACACATGAAGGGACAAGTCCAGAATAGAGCTATTCAGAAAGAAAAAAATTTGCAGTGCAAGGAGAGTTCTTTACTAATTTTAGCATTCCAGTGCATTATACTAGTGTTCTAGATTGTTCCAGAGCCATTTGACTTAAGATTTTTGTTTTCGCTCGCATTCATAGAAATGTGTATGTATACGCCCCTCTTTTTTTTTTTTTCTTCAAGATTTTCGCACATCTTTTGCAAGGTGCAACTGTTTTGAAGAAAAAACCTGGCACACTTAGTAGCGATGCATTTTTGTAGCACAATGATCTGTGTGGTATATATGGCACAATTAACTCTTTTAAGTACAAGGGCATCTGGCTATTATAAATACATTGATAGCACACCATTGCCACCTAGTATTCAATTCTAGCACTGACTGGGAGCCAGTGAAGTGTATGCAGGAATGCAGTGGCAGAGTAGCGCTTAGATTTTTGGAGGATCATACAAGCAGCGCTGTTTTAAATATGTTGCAGCCGTTCTAGCTTATCACCTGGTATCCCAGATTGCAGTGCATTGCAATAGTCCAACCAAGATAAAATGAAAGCAACTGCCAGCTTCTTGGCTGACTAGAGAGGTAGGATCGAATCGGACCCAACAAGTGTAGCTGCAAATACAGCGTTCTGCACAAATGACTCGTCTGTGCATCAAAAGAGAGGGTGGAGTCTAAGAACACACAAAAATTCTTGACTTCATAAACCAAAGGAACTTGGCACCATGGAACTGACAAGGACTGTGGACCTGCGACTAGCCTGAGTTTATTCTAGTTCCAACTTGAATAACTTCTGCTTTGTCTTAATTCATTTTCAAGCAGTTTTCTGTCATCCAGTCTGTCACGCTAGCCACACAGGAGCTCATCTCGCTCACCAGGCAAGGAGCATTAGAGGGATTGGTTGAGTTATGCAGCTGTGAATCGTCTGCTAAAAAATGGTAGTACATACTAGTACATGATCTGATAACCTGACTCAGAGGCAAGGTGTACAATGTGAATAAAACTGGACCTAACTCGGATCCTTGAGGTACTCCCTATTTCAAGACAGAACTGTCAGAGCAAGACATGTTAACTACCACAGACTGAGTACGTCTCGTCAAATATGACTTGAACCAGTCAATAACGACCTCTGCACAGCCAAAAGTTACTGAAAGCCTCCTGATCAGTATCATGGTCCAGGGTGACGAACGCGGCTGACAAATCTAGCCTTGAAAGAATATACATGCGGCCGGCATCCGACACTTGAAGTAGATCGTTGACAATCCTAACAGCAGCAGTCACTATGATATGGCACTTACAGTATGCAGACTGAAACTGTTCAAAAAGGTCATGCTTTTCGAGATGGTCCAACAGCTGTACCAATACCACACGCTCCAATACTTTTGACAAGAATGGGAGGTTCGAAACCGGCCTGTAATTCTTAAAGTTATCTATATTAAGATTGACCTTTTCCAAGAGGGGCTTTACAAGCGCATGCTTGAAAGACTGAGGCACTGAGCCGCTTGTCAAAGACATGATGATGATGTGAGTTTATGATTGGGAGAAACGTGTCCAAGCACTCTAAGAATAAGGGTGCATGTATTGGATCAAGCTCACAAGACTTCTTAATCTTAGGCATTCTCGTGACAATTATTTTCACATGTTCCTCATAGACTGGCTGGAATTTACAGAAAAGCGTGCCATTAAAACCATGGTCAATAAAATGGGACATGGCATCTGGCATATCGTCACGAGTCTGGTCAATCTTTCCAATGAAAAACTGATTTAATTTATTGGGAAGGTTGGCTGGGGCCACAGTACTAGGGAGAAAAGGGCCTGATCTTGTACCCAAAATCTCCCCTGCCACTCTGAACAACTCTCTTGAGGACTCAATTTACATTACATTCTTTCACAAAGGTTTTGTGTTTTAGCGTCTCTCACCAAGCGGTTGACCAAGTTATTTTGGTTCACGTAGATCTGACGATGCACGACAACAATGGAAGTGATTACTATGAATTGTACAATAATGACCTAAAAAATTTCAGGCCTATATCAAATTTATCCTTTGTTTCCAAAATCATCGAAAAAATTGTTCTTCCTCAACTCAATGCACACCTGTCTTCAAACAACCTTCTTGATCCTCTTCAATCCGCTTACAGACCTAGACATAGTACAGAAACTGCTCTTGTTAAAATTACTAATGATCTCCTCCTCTCCCTTGATCAAGGCACACTCTCTGTTCTTGCTCTGTTAGACCTTTCGTCAGCATTTGACACCATAGATCACACCCTTCTCATTGACCGTCTGCAACACACTTTTGGCCTTCGTGGCACAGTTCTTGACTGGCTCAAGTCATACATTACTGACAGACAACAAACTGTGTACGTTGACAATGACCGCTCAGATCCTGCTCCGATCCTCTGTGGCGTGCCGCAAGGATCGGTTTTGGGTCCTGTCCTCTTTGTTCTGTACACATCCCCTCTTTCTGACATCATCGATTCTCACTCTGTCAATCATCATTCATTTGCGGACAATACACAACTTCATAAACCTTGTGACCCACAGGATCTTGGCATTACAATAAATTCGATGCAAGAGTGCATCTGTGCGGTCAAGTCTTGGATGACGTTCAACAAATTAAAACTTAATGACGAAAAGACAGAAGCCATAATTATTTCATCTCCTCGCTTAACATCTCAGCTTCCATCTTCCTTTGTTGTTGGTAACTCTGTTGTCCAGTTTTCTGATTCTGTCAAAAACTTGGGCATGATTTTGGACTCTCACCTGACTATGCAAGCTCACATTTAAACTCTAATCCGAAACCTAAATTTTGAACTCCGTCGAATCAACAGCATCCGTCACTTTCTGTCTGCCAAAGCCACTCAAACTCTTGTCTCAGCTTTCATTCTCTCACGGCTTGACTATTGTAACTCTCTCTTCTGTGGTTGCCCGGACTATCTATTGCAAAGACGTCAAAAGATTCAAAATAATGCCGCCCGTCTCATTCTTCGCATTCCAAAATCTGCCCATATAACTCCTCATCTTAAATCCCTACACTGGCTTCCCATCGAACAAAGAATTGAGTACAAAATTGCTTGCCTCTGCTTCAATGCTCTCTTTTCATCCGGCCCTTCTTATCTCAAAACCATGGTTAACCCCTACATACCCTCTAGAACCCTTCGATCTTCTTCTGCCCAAAATCTCTGCATTCCACGAGTGAACAAGTCCTTTGGCAAACGCTCATTTTCATTTTCTGCTCCCACCGTCTTGAACTCCCTCCCCATGTCTCTCCATTCTTCCCAAACATCTGCTGCCTTTCGTTCTGGCCTCAAGACCCATCTGTTCAAACGTTCCTTTGATGACATCACAATTTAAATTCGTGTTGAACTTGGTGTGTGTGTGTGTGTGTGCGCGCGTGCGTGCGTGTTTATATTATGTAATTACATTCTGTATGTTTTGTTTACCATGTTTTTATACTGTTATTGTTTAGTCATTTTAGTTCTTAGAAGAAGTGTCTTATGTGAATGTAAAGCGCTCTGAGCTTTCATTAGAAAGGGCGCTATATAAATGTTAATTATTATTATTATTATTAATACAATATAACAGTACACAGCCAGCAAGCCAATGAACCTGGACCTGAATTCATATGCTATTGCTAACATCCATAAACTGGCTTAGACGCAACAGCGGGAGGTGCGATGCTACAAAGTTATTAGCGACTTTTGGCAGACGTTTGTTGTTGATTGTTGGCATCGAACCTGGTCATTGCTGGCTGTTTGCATTTACATGCAAGTGGTTACAGCCCGATTCATATCAGTACACTGCCAAAAGACGGATGGGTAAATGCATGCGAATGAATGTGGATGCATGATAGGAAAGCACACCTGCCTCTAAGGAAAAGCACCACCCAGAAATAACACAGCCGCAATTCACTATTACGTAGGTATTGACTCGTGGTAGTACTGTCCTAGGGGAGAATGTAATTCGTTATTACTATCATCATATCCCTCTCACAAAACATGTCTGTCTCAAATGGTCCATCCCTTCCACTCTCATGGCGGCAAAAGCCTACCTTCTCTTCTTTCAAATCTGCTCTTAAAACCCACCTGTTTCCACCAAGCTGATTTCTTCATCTGCCAACAACTCTGTCAGAACATCTAACCGCTCGTGTTCGTGCTTTCTTTCCTACAATCCTACCCCACCTCAAACTCACACTTAATTAAATATTTGTTTTTTTAATTATTTTCTGTGCGTTTCAGTGCCTGTTTATCCATGCTTTGAATTATTCTTTAATAAGATCAGGCACCCTGGAAGTAGCATTTATAATTATTATAATCATCATTATTATTACTTTTATATGGGTTGTGATTTTAGCCAAAAGCTTACAGGTATACATAATTATACTTTTTTTTCACTATGGACACCAATTTCTGTGATGATGGATGCATGTTCCTAGCAAGCCAGTGTACATGGATGGCACACACAACTTTAACAAGTGCTAATATGAACCACAACCTTTGTTTGTAGTATACTTAAACTAAACAATAATAAATTTATTACCATCCTGAATAAGAGAAAAGCCCAGAGTAGAAAGCCAGGGCAAATTTTCCTGGCTCTTTTGTGGAACCGTCAAACGCCAGCTGGAAATTTTCTGTGCTTCCTGCAAACAACAATAACAGTAATTGATTGATTGATTGATTGTTGCTTTAGGTCCAGCGGACTCCCCCGAGCCAAATCAGGACCGGACAACCCCCGATCCGCATAAAAGATCTGCTGAAACAACCCTAGTGGGAAAACTGAATGCCCTCCACCGGTCAGTCACTTTACAATAAAGACATCCCACGCAGGGGACGGCTGAGGCTTTACCCCAACTACTCGAACCCCCGGTTACAAAAACAAAATAGAATGCAAACATCATTACAAATTATCAACAAAACACATACATATAAAATGCCTATATTGCTAAATAATAACATCATACATAGGAAGCCCTAGTGACCACCCGGCAGAAAGCGTCCAATATTCCCAAGCTGATCCAACAGACCTCATACACAAATAAGGAGTCTTGTCCAGGAAGAGTTTTCAAGAAAAAAGGTAGGTCATTGATCTAGCGAAGAAGAAGATAGTATAGCAGAGTGATAGGACAGAGCAAGAATGGGAAAGAGCAAATGAGGAAGACAGCGACAGTGGGAATTTAAAGCACTAAATTTCCAGAAAGTGGGGATACTATTTATACTGAAACTCCCGGCACTCCAACGGGGGTACTGTTGCCGCAGTGAATCTGTCATGCCTATAAAGGAAAGACAGGTTTTCAACTGGGGCTTTCACTTTTCCCTTTATAGGTTAGAACAATCTACAGTGGCAAGATTGCTCATGACCCCAAGGGGTAATAACAGTAATTAATAATATTAATTAATAATATTAATTAATTAATACTACTACTACTACTAATAATAATAATAATAACATTTCCATAAACACTATTCATCAGAAATGCGCAAGCACAAATATGGAATTTTCATAGAGGGAGAGAGGAGAGCGGAAGGCAGAGAAGGGGGGTAAAGGGGAGAGAGCTAAAGGCATTAAAAGAACCAAATTGAGAGACAGAGACAGACAGACATAAAAACAAAGACAGAGACAACTAAGGACAGACAGACAGAGAATTTAGTGTATGGATCTAAGCAAGCATGAAAGCTGAAATCATCCATACAATTTTCTATTCACTGCTAGTTATATTCGTATTCCATATTCGTACAGAAAAAAAGACATGTAGTGTAACATCAAAAAGCATGTCACAGCCTAATATCAGATCAGCGGAGATGAGTCAAAGCACATGCAATGTCAATACTTTTATCATTTTATTCCCTTATAAAGTTCACGAGGCTGGAGCCTGCTTACACTCAAACTTCTCAATACTGTTGTTATTAATGAAACAGTGAAAAAAAAGGGGGTCTGCAAAATAAAATATCAAAATTTATCCAAATTTATTTGCATTTATATCATTGTACAGTGCGTGAGAATGAATGAACTTTAAGCAGACTTCATGTGTTTGGTACTGCTCTTTCTAAAAATAAATTATTATTATTATTATTATTATTATTATTATTATTATTATTATTATTATTGTAAAATTACTCCTTCGGATGAGAGTATAAACCGAGGTCTAGTCTGTGTCGCATACATTCCATCATAACGGACTTTAAAGATCCTGACGTTCATGTCCTAGACGGGTGAGTGCCGGTGACAAGAACACACCCAGCATGCACCTAGGTCCTTCTCCCCCACCCCTGGCTGCCCAGGATTGTGCTCAGTCGTCCGGGCGTCAGACCATGCGCTCAAAGGCTGCGGGTGGGCGTCTCGGGCGGCTTGAGTTAGATCCTGTATCGGCCAGCGCCTTGAGCAGCTCTTGAGCTGGAAAAGCGCTATATAAGAACGATTAAATAAATAAATAAATAAATAATAAAATAAAATAAATAAATAAAATACGCAAAGAGAAAATATGCATGTAAAAATATGGTAACGGGTGTTTAAATGTCAAATTAAAGATGTTAGTCAACATTTGTGTGTGTGGGCTTGCGCGCGCGCGCGCGTGGGTGTGTGTGTGTGCACACATGCGTATGAGTACAAACATGTGTGTGTGTGACTGTTACAGAGTGAATGGCAGAGGGGTAGGAAGGAGATGGTGATAAGAGTTATGGGTGAAAGGAAACTCCATACCTTTAAAATTGTGCAACTCCAATTTTTGTTTTTTCCATTTCCAAATAATATCCTGCAAAAACGTCTAGAAATACTTTGGATAGCTTGCCATTGTGTTTGTTTCCTTTGTGTACCTAATACGTTTTTTTGTCAAGCAATGTTTATTTTACCACTTAGTGAACCTCATCCACAAATGGTGTACAATACTATAAAAAGTACCCTTTCACCACGAGACACAGCTTTTTCAAACAACTAATACAATAAGGAAGTGCCCACTACCAGTTCCTATTTAATGCTTTCATCGTTTTTAACGACCCTTGTGCCCTCACAATTATGGGTGTGATGACTCGCGGAAATAACTATACATGCTACACAAACTTCAGCATCAACAGAAGACATCTGCATTAACATTAAAAGTGAATGAATGTCACATCGTGAAGTGGAGAGAAGTCCCGCTAGGCCCATGTGCTCAACAAGGAATCATTTTTGTGGTCATAAAAAACATTGCCCCTTAACCAAACAGAGAGGCCGACTAACCCATTTTGCAAGCCATTGATTTCTTCTTCTTTTCCTCTTTTTCTAACAAGTGTGTGGGTGAGTAAATTAAACATATTTTTATTTCAACCCTTCAACCTGTTAAAATACGTCTTCAAACATTTTACATAGGTGCATGTTAATATCTTATTTCTATAGGCTAGATTCTTCGTGACATATTTGCTTCAAACATAGCCTTTGATCCTTACCCATACCTCTGATTCTCTTTTTCGTGGTTACAAATTCCACCACTTTATTATTCTGCCATGAATCAACATCAACTCATATGAATTTTGGTACACACAAAGCTCTTAATTGTATTTTGTTTTCTGTAGGGTGGAGGGTGGGAAGAAGAGGGGGAGGGAGGAATATACGCAGGAATTAAAGGAAATTTGATTTTTGTTGGTATATGGGGATTTTCAAAACTCAGCTTGACAGTAAAAGAATTCAAACTGACGTAAGGAAAAGATTAATGGTACCTAATTTTCCTACAAGATAAAACAGGTAGACATGGGTGGTGAAGCACACTGTGTATCAAGTTCAAAGATTGATTTATATATACAGTATATATCCGCAAGTTTTACCATTATAAAAAAATACACAGCATGTTGTACTTACCCATGGCAAGCTTGACAATGCCAGTGACGATGATGATAATAAGAGCAAAGATCTTGGTGAACGTGAAAATGTCTTGGACTCGTGTTGCCCATTTTACATTTGTACAGTTGATGTATGTCAGCAATGCTGCACATAGAAAGGGAAAATATCTCACAAGTTAACTCAAGACTCTTTTGTTAGATATATTACTTATTTACTGTGTTAGTTTGTTAATCAATGCTCATAGAGTCCAGTGGACTGCAAAGAGGCGAATCAGGACCACAACTTGGTTGAAAGAGGGCTCATCTATGATCCGTATAAAAAGATCTGCTGAAACAACCCTAATGGTAACACTGAAGGCACTACACCAGCCGGTCACTTTACAATAAAGACATCCAATGCAAGGGATGCTCAGGCTGTACTCAAAATTATCAAAACCCCGTTTACAAAAACAAAATATAATATGAAGATCATTATAAAATATTAAGAAAACACATACATATAAAATGCCTACATTGCTAAATAATAATTATATATACCATATAAAGCCCTAGAGACTGTTTAGTAGAAAGCGTCCAATATCCCTAAGCTGACTCTACAGACCCCATAAACAAATTAAAAGTTTTGGGAGAGTTTTCAAGAAAAAAGGTAGGTGGCTGGCCTAGCGAAGTAGTAGATTGACAGAACAGAGTAGGAATGAGAAAGAACAAATGAGAGTGACATAAACAGTGGTAATTTTAAGCGACATTTCCACAAACGAGTGGGGATACTAAAATTACTATTTATACAGAAAACACCAGCACCCCAGCAGTGGTTATTTATTTAGCAGAGAAGGAAGAAGAGGAGTAGTAATAATAGTGGTAGTAGTAATATGAGTGTATGAGGAAAAGAAAAGCAGCAGCAACTACAGCAGCAGTAATAATAGTAGTCAGTGTCAACATCAAATTATTTGGAACACAAATAGTCACTGATGGGAGAAAAAATATTGGCTGGAAGTGTTAAAGCTTAGCTGGAAGAGTATAACACAAACTTGGAAAGCAAATATTAGAAACCATCAATGATCAACCCCTCATAATTGCGAACCAAAGACGAAACCCACCCACAGTTATTATACTAAGAGTAAGAAAACTATAACCCACAAATTTTATTTGGAAATAAACCACCAAGTAGTATTTGAGGAATAAAATCAACTATAAATGCAGGAAGGTTCTGTAAGTTTTATAAAATAACATCCTCAACAAAAAAGGACAGTTGCAGCATGTGTGTATAAACCTTTTGGCCAATGTGTAATTATTGTTCCATGCCTTATAGTCTTTGAACAACTAGTACTACACAATGCCTATCTCATGCTCCTTGTCTTTTGTCACTACTAGCAACACAATGCAGGCTGCTCATTTACGCCACAAGTACAACAGTGACCTAATACTAGATAAGGGCATATAAACAACACACAAGAATAATAAGCGACCCAACAATAAAACAAAGGGATATTTGCATTACCCCTAAGTCTAAGGAAAGAATTGTAAAACCGAGGCCTATGATTTTTCCCTTGACCTATTAGCAAAAACAAATGCGCATTAGCAGTCATTTAAACTTGTCGGGAGAGGCTATAAAATAAACACATTATCCAGAGAGACTATGAAATAAACAAGTATGTGCTTTCATTAAATGTTTGTGCTTGGCGGATAGATGCTAATCTCACGTTACGAAGTTTGAGGCTGAATGTGAATAAACCGATGACCCAAGTTACCACTGATTGCACTTAACCCACTTCTTAGATAACAGAAAAACAACTGATTTGATATTGCCACTCAAGTCCGCACACCTAAGGACAAGAAAAAAAAAAGCTTAAGGCAGGCTATAAGAGTTGGAAACTGAAGTGTTTAGACTTCAACATGTACACCGATTCAAGGTGCACCTACAAGGGTACTAAATGGAGTAGGCCTATACGAGACAGCTAAATGTAACTATTTACTAAGGCTTCTTCTAGCTTCTTGAATCCTCACAAAGCACTAACTAAACTTGTATAATTCGCATTACCACATCAAAGTGCTTCCCATGGCCAAGGTGGAAGTCAAGATCTAACTCAAAGTCAAACCACCACAAGTCTTCAATGTGGACCCAGCATCAAGTGCACTGTCAAATGTCCAGGACAACTGAGCCACCACAACAGACCTTTTGCCGCTATTAGACTGCTACTAAGCTTATAGCTATAGAGACAGTCAGCCCGAAAGCAACGATGGCCCCAATGCTGAGGGCATACATCTGCATACAACCTATGCTTGGTAGATCTCCGACACTCAGCTAGCGTCAAGGTCAGCTTTTGGTGGAATTTTTTTCTATTGACCTCAATGCAGTGTTACACTATTTCAACCTGTCACCTGCCGGTTTTGACAGAACTGGGTTCTTTAATAATATTAATATGCCATTGTGGTGACTGTGGGAAGGGGAGTATGTGTGAATAGGATTGGGGTGGTAGGGAGAGAAAGCGTTGAACCACCTTAAAGAGTCATTACAGAAAATACTTCTGTGAGAAAAAAAATCTTCCGTCACATTCGAGAATAGGACCCAGGGTCTCCCACATGCCAGCCTGATGAACCATTCTATCATACCAAGCCAATGCTATCCCAAACTTGATAGATCTTTATGTCACTATATACTCTACAACTTGGCTACTTGAGTTGAGGACAATATCCTCTCTTTCCAGCTCAAGATGAATTGTATCTCTTTCAAGCACTCCTCTGAAACACATGATCAGATTACAAACTTGTTGAAACCAGTGATTTACAACTGGTGATACCCTTTCAGTACAGCTGTTGTTTATCAGCAGGAGCACACTTGCGCTTTCGTTTTCGTATCCCTCAGCTTTAAGTCGTGATAACGACTTTCCTCCCTCTGAAATATACCCCAACACAAACCAACTTACATACTTAGGCAATCTTCTGTGACCTTGACCCCAAGGTCAAAATAATGAAAAAGTGCATGAATGGTACCTTGTATAATGTACATTATTTTTATCTAAGATCTAATTACCTTGATCCTTCATATTGTGTCAAAGTCCACAAAATGGTAAATGATCAAATGGCAAGTTTGAGAGAGAGGGAGAGAGAGAGAGAAACTTTTTTTTTTTTTTTTTTAACTTTGAAACTTTTTTATTAGGGATAAAGATTTTAGACTAATAAGAAGTCTAATCTTCCAATCTGTCCCTTAACAAATTAACATAATAAATAACCTTTAACATTAACTTGGAAATCATAGAAATCACACACATGCACTCACACACATGCACACACAATCACACCAACATCTTCATCATGATCTTTAAACAATGTTAGGCAACCACCACCCTTCCTATCCCTCACCCTCATAATAATAATACAAATAACAATAATCATAACAACAATGATAAGAACAATAATAATAACAATAATAATAATAATAATTATAATTAATACTATTATTATCATCATCATTACTATTACTATCATACTACAATGTCATGAAAAACTGTTATCATATAAAAAATATAAGTTTTATCATTAATTTTGCAGATGTTTGCAGAGGTTATTTTTGAAAGAAAATATTGTGGTGCAATGTTTACACTCCAGAGGAAGAGAGTTCCATACAGCAGCTCCATTAAATGATAAAGAGAGAGAGAGAGAGAGAGAGAGAGAGAGAGAGAGAGAGAGAGAGAGAGAGAGAGAGAGAGAGAGAGAGAGAGAGAGAGAGAGAGAGAGAATTATTCTGTTCTCAAAGGTGGACAAAACATGCGACATAGTGGCTTTCAATTCTGTGTGCTTCTACACAAGCTAAAGAAGCTCAAAAGCAGTACAATTGCATTCATAAAGCCTGGTCCTCCTGACACGTTTCTACCTTTACCAAAGGTCTCATCAGACGAGGTTTGGCATTGAATTCTAAGACTACTCTAAGTGTGTCTAGTAATGCATGGGTAGTCACAAAGACACCCGTTGAGAAGTTCACATTAGGAAGGAGCCAGTTGCAAATTGAAAACACCCCAGTTGCTAGGGCTTACCGAGAGAATGACTTTGAAAAATGTTTTTAAATAACTGTAAAATTTATAATAAATTCTCTCAAAATGACTAGAACTGTACAGCAACCAAGGAATAAAAAAAAAGTCAAGGGAGGCAAGTTGCTTTAAACATCAAGAAAGGTAATTATCCAAGCTCTCAAACGAGGACAACAAAACATTTTTAAAAAATTAGATAGATAGATAAATAGATAGATAGATAGATAGATAGATAGATAGATAGATAGATAAGATAGATAGATAGAGAGATAGAGAGATAGATAAATAGACAGATAGATAGATATAGATCTATAGATACATACATGTATACATAACATTTTATCTCGGTTCTCATTTTTCCTTTCCCAAATTATGAAAAATACGCCAACATACTGAATCAACAACTGTATAGTTAAATGCCTGAATTTGTTAAACAAGCACTCAGCATATAACCCTTTAAAAATCTCATTGGTAAACAAAACATTTTGAAGGATATGATCTATGAACATGGTTCATAACTGATGGTCTCGAGTCAGCTAGACTTCACCAAAAATAAGTCACAAATATGGGACACTAAATAAGTCTCAAGGCTTAAGGATCATCAGATCCATCCCTACTGCAATTCCCTTTAACCTTCACCTTGAAATGATCAAGCAAAATAACTGAATGCCTAGAACTTATCGAAACTGCTATAACTATCATTATGCTAATTCGCTTAATAAATTATACACAAAATAAAAGACAGCTTGGGGTTGGGGTGATTTTATGTGCCACAGACAGCCAAAAAGAACGTAATTTGCGTCAGCTTATCATAATGTTATACATAAATTCCCTTTGAAGTCACATTACAGTTACCAACTTTATAGTGTTTCTCATACATTTTTTATAATGTTACTCTTTCTCTCTATTTAGTGTTTAAGTTGCACAACCGACTACATTTTTAGTCACAGCTGCAACACTGAAGATAATACACTGACAACCTTCACCTATAGGCCATTCAAAACCTCGTATCTCCAAAAATTAAGTTTTGGGAACAACGAAAAATACTGTTTTAAAAAATCAGGACAATCAGGTGTCACCAAAACAAATGTTTTTAATATAATTTGTACTGAATACAAATTATATTAAAAACGTTTGTTCTGGTGATATCTGATTTTTAAAAACAGTATTTTTCGTTGTTCCCAAAACTTAATTATTTGAAATACGAGGTTTTGAATGGAAACCGACTTTATTATGGAGTTATCAGTGATGCACTGACAATACACCAAGAAGAAAAAAAAACATACATACACAGTCAACACACAAAACACAGACAGCACGATAGAGGAGAGGGGGAAGGGGTTTATAGGGTTTTGGGGGTGTTGGCGATGGTGGATATAATCCTATATATACATGTATAGTTCCTATGTGAAAACTGAAGCTACAGCAAAGGTGGCAAGGTTGAAGCCTGTTGGAAAGATAGGACATTCAGCCTACATTCCAAGGTAAGGCTGCTGTACTCTTTTGTCATCTCCATTTTCCTATACGCTTGCGAAACATGGACCCTCACAGCAGATCTACAATGAAGAATACAAAGCATGGAGACGAGGTGCTATAGAAGACTTCTGGGCATTTCCTATATGCAGCACATTACCAACGACTAAGTCCGACAGACCATCACACAAGCCACTGGACAACACGATGACCTGCTCACAGTGGTGAAGAAACAGAAACTCCGATGGAATGGCCACGTCACCAGAGCATCAGGCCTTGCAAAGACCATCCTGCAAGGTATGGTGCAAGAAGGCAGAAAAAGAGGGAGACAAATAAAGAGGTAGGATGACAAAATTCAAGAATGGACTGGCTTAACACTGAGCGAATCCATGAGGGTTGCTGAAGACAGAGAAAGATGGAGTACACTTGTTAAAGGATCATCTGTAATGCCCCAACACTTCAGCATCACCAACACTTCAGCATCAGCAAATTCAAAAATAATAAATTGTACATGACTGTTCAGATGGTAGCACCAAATGAATTGATCAATGTACAGGCTGAGGCTACTCAACCCAAGAAGTAGTGCCCCCTTGATTTACAAACAAAATCAACAAAAAATTATATACTATATGTTTTTTAAGATGTTCTTTGAAGCAAAACATAAGACACAAACAGATGAGTACAAGAAAGACATGTACTCACTCTCTCTCTCTCTCTCTCTCTCTCTCTCTCTCTCTCTCTCTCTCTCTCTCTCTCTCTCTCTCTCTCTCTCTCTCTCTCTCTCTCTCTCTCTCTCTCTCTCTCTCTCTCTCTCTCTCTCTCTCTCTCTCTCTCTCTCTCTCTCTCTCTCTCTCTCTCTCTCTCTCTCTCTCTCTCTCTCCTCTCTCTCTCTCTCTCTCTCTCTCTCTCTCTCTCTCTCTCTCTCTCTCTCTCTCTCTCATGCATGCATAGATTTACTGTCACAGCTTGCCCAGCTACTAGCTGTTTTAACTAGTAAAGGACGACAGATGGAGATAGGGTCTGAGGATGCTGATCAATACTACCGTCATTTGAAAGTGATTCAATACTTGGAAAACTGGCCAGTATGCTCCACAATAGCATGTACATCAAGTGCAGAAATGCTCCACTACAAAATTACTGATAACAAATAACCCTTTATAGTTTACGTAAATAAAATTATATTGAATATATAGCATACTACAAAAACAGCTTCTTAAAACTGTCATTTTAAGAAATCTCTCTCTATATATGTGGTGTAAATACATAAATTTACAAATTTTAGAGCAAGTCCAAGACTTTTAAGTACTAAATTGCCAGATAATTGGAATAGCAAGATTTTTTTTAAGAAGCCTGGGAGAAAGGCAGTGTGGTGATGGTAAAGACAGTTGGGATAAGAAAGGTAGGTGGTGCCCACGTAACTTTTTGTGGTTGGGGAGGGCGTCGTTGCGGACCTCCCTTTCCTGCAAGCCAGCTTAATGATGGCAGTGCCTGCTTCACTGCCTTACCTTCCCCGATCCTAAAGGGATCCAGGTACCCATTCACAGGTGACTCCACTGTGTCAAGCCATGCGCTTGTTTCAAGCCTTTTGATAAGGAAGGCTAACAAATGTATAGCTGGTACAGAGGCTTGATACCACCTCCAGAGCCTATGGAATGGAAATAAGTGCAGAGAAGACCAAAACGATAACCAACAACACCAATGGAATCAACACGGACATCAAAGTCCAAGGCCAATCCCTCAACACAGTGCACAGCTTCAAATATTTAGGAGCGATGATATGGCCACGTCACCAGAGCATCAGGCTTTGCAAAGACCATCATGCAAGGCACAGTGCAAGGAGGCAGAAGAAGAGGGAGACAGAAAAAGAGGTGAGAGGACAACATTCGAGAATGGACTGGCTTGACACTGAGCGAAGCCATGAGGGTTGCTGAGGACAGAGAAAGATGGAGTACGCTCGTTAAACGATCGATCATCTGTGGTGCCCCAACGACCTATAAGTTACAGGATAGGATAGGCAACAGCAGCATTACTTCCCCAACACTGCAGCATCAGCAAATTCAAAACTTATAAACTGTACATGACTGTTCAGATGGTAGCTCCAAATGAATTGATCAACGTACAGGCAGAGGCTGCTCAACCCAAGGAGTAGTGCTGCCTTGAAAACACACATGAACTGCAACTTACACAATAGGCTCTTCAATTAACCAACAAGACATCAACAGCATGGTATATTTGTCAAAATGTTATTTCATATAACATTATTATGAGTGAATATGACACTGTGTTAGTGTGTACAAGCTCCTGCAATGACAACAAAAGTGCACTCACATACAGACTTACACATAATGCAGGGCACCGTTTCAGCCCCATGTTATGAAGACCGAACTCTTCCATGCTCGAAGATAGGGAAGCAACTAGCGGCAAAAGGAATTCCATAATTATAGGTCACACCGCTGATGACCCAGGTTCGAATCCTGTGGTGTGCAACATAAAAGCGCTGGTAATTTTTAACTGTCCTTCTTAGCTGTATTATTACTCTGATGGTTCAGTGTTGATTTAGATCCCTACCCGTCTTTCCTGGGATGGTTTTTCCTGTCTGCCAATAATATCGCCAAGGGTTGCTGTAGACGTTAAATACATCCATAATTACTTGTGTGCGAGTGTGGAGTGTGCTCAGGGCCAAGGCGAGCCACACTGTATTCGTGGATTTCGGCTGTGGCCAACAGCCTGGAGAGGATTGGGCACCGCCAGGTCTTTTTTGCCCAAGACACACTAAATGATGAAGCTATCCACTAATTCCATACCGGATCGGTCGTCGCCCGGCTCAACAAGGACCGCGCCTTCCGTTGGCCACCAGGACGGAGGTGATAAGTATGCTACTGATGGACAATTTAGCAAGATCTGCACGAGAAACAACATCGTCATGTAGGAACCTGGAATGTCAGGACCCTAACTGTGGAAGGAAAATTAGAAGAAATGACCCACGAGATGGACCACTATCGATGGAACGTTCTAGGTATCAGCGAACTGCGCTGGAAAGGCCTAGGTGAAACAACGACCGACAAAGGCCACAAGCTCTATTTCAGCGGTAGAGATGACAGGCACGAACACGGCATTGGATTCTTGGTCCACAAGAACATTCTAGCCACTGTCATGGGTTGCCGCCCAGTCTCCAGTTGACTCATTACCATCCGCCTGAGAGCAGCCCCTTTCAACATCACCATCATCCTGGCCTATGCCACAACATCAGACTATGACGACAGCGAAGTGGAGGATTTTTATGAAAATCTACAGGCTGTCCTTGACCAAGTGCCGAAGAAGGAAAAAGTCATAGTGCAAGGCGACTGGAGTGCCAAGATTGGCCAAGATGCGCACCACAACTGGGGAGACATTATGTGGACCCCACTGCAACAACGAGACAAATGACAGGGGTCTGAGACTCTTGGAGTTTGCCAGATACAACAATCTGGTACTGGCAAACACGCTTGGTCTCCACAAAAACTCCAGACGATGGACATGGCACAGTCCCGGCGGGGAGCATCACAACCAGATCGACTACATCATGGTCAAGAAACGCTTCAGATCAAGCATCAACATTGGCAGGACATGCACTTTTCCAGGAGCAGACATCAGAAGTGACCACGATCTCGTGATGATGTCTTTCCAGCTCCACTTGAAGAGAGTAAATACAGCAAAGTGCACTATCTAGACTGAAGTTTGACCTGGACAAACTGCAAGACCTGGAGGTGGCAGAACTATTTCAGGCCACAATTGGAGGGAAATTTGCACCACTGCTCATTTTGGGAGCTGGTGAAGTAGATGTCAACACCATGACCACCACCTTCAACTCAGCTGTGACAGATGCCGCCACTGAGATCCTTGGCAAGCACCGACCAAAGAAGAAGCCGTGGATCACACCTGAACTTTTGGATCTGTGTGATAAACGAAGAGAGATAAAAAAGAAAAAGAACATCTCACAGGGAGCTGATGTCTACCGAAAAATCAACAATGACATCCGAAAAGGCATGCGCACAGCAAAGGAGAACTGGACAGAAGATCAATGCCAGGAAATAGAGAACAGTCTGAACAAGAACAACAGCAAGAAGGCCTACCAGACTGTGAAGTGGCTGACAAGTGTTAAACAGCCCAAAGTCTCCACAATCCAAAGCAAGTCTGGCATATGCCATACAGAAGAACAAGAAGTCTTGGACAGATGGACAGAGTACTGCTCTGACCTTTACAACCATACACCAAATGGAGACCCATCAGTTCTAGCATGTCCAGAGAACAGAGAAGAAGAAGAAATCCTCCCAATTCTCCGGGAAGAAGTTGAGGCAGCAGTGCAATCGCTAAAGAAAGGGAAGTCAGCGGGAGTGGACAACATACCCGCAGAACTGCTACAAGCAGGAGGAGAAGCGATGATTGATGCCCTCACCATTATCTGTAACAAGATCTAGAGTGGGGAGTGGCCTACACCATGGACCCAGTCGCTTGTCATCACTCTTCCCAAATTAAAAAAAAGGTAACCTTCAGTAGTGTGAAAATTACCGCACCATCAGCCTCATCAGCCATCCCAGCAAGGTCCTCCTGAAAATAATACTCAACAGGTTGAAACCCCAAGCTGAACAAATCATAGCTGAAGAACAAGCAGGATTCAGGGCAGGGCGAAGTACCACTGAACAGATTTTCAACCTCAGAATAATCTGTGAGAAATACCTAGTAACCTACAGCACCAACAACATCTATATTATTATGTGTTCATAGACTTCAAGAAGGCGTTTGACCGAGTCTGGCATGCAGCTCTATGGGCAACAATGAAAGTGTACAACATCAGCCCTAAAATTATTGAAGTCATCAAAAGCCTGTATGACAAGGCTACCAGTGCAGTGCTCCATAACAGCGCCATCGGGAACTGGTTCAGAACAACGATTGGTGTGCGTCAAGGGTGCCTACTCTCTTCAACACTCGCATGTTAGATGCTCTTGCAGATCACGAAGGCACAGTCAGCATAGGGTGTAGAGCAATCTCCAATCTTCGTTTTGCGGATGACATTGATGGATTGGCTGGAGAGGAACAAGAACTTGAACAGCTGGTACACCACCTCCAGAGCTTATGGAATGGAAATAAGTGCAGAGAAGACCAAAATGATGACCAACAACACCAATGGCATCAACACAGACATCAAAGTCCAAGGCCAATCCCTCAACACAGTGCATAGCTTCAAATATTTAGGAGCCATTGTATCAGACAATGGGTCACGACAGGAAGTCTTCTCCACGATCGCACAAACAACTGCTGCCCTGACAAGGTTGAAGCCCATTTGGAAAGACAGGACCATCACTGGCATCAGTCTACATTCCAAAGTGAGACTGTTGCGTTCCCTTGTCATCTCCATCTTCCTATATTATGCTTGCAAAGCATGGACCATCACAGCAGATCCACAACGAAGAATACAAAGCATGGAGATGAGGTGCTACAGAAGACTTCTGGGCATTTCCTATACCCAACACATCACCAACGGTGAAGTCCGACAGACCATCACACAAGCCATTGGACAACATGATGACCTGCTCACAGTGGTGAAGAAACGGAAACTCCGATGGTATGGCCACGTCACCAGATCATCATGTCTTGCAAAGACCATTCTTCAAGGCACAGTGTAAGGAGTTAGAAGAAGAGGGAGACCAAAAAAGAGGTGGGATGACAACATTCGAGAATGGACTATTTTGATACTGAGCGAAGCCATCAGGGCTGCTGAGGACAGAGAAAGATGGAGTATGCTGGTTAAACGATCATCTGTGGTGCCCCTACAACCTCCGGGTTACGGGACAGGATAGGAAGGATAGGATAGGAGTGTGGAGTAGAAAGCGAAAGGGACTAGCAGTAGTAGGGCCGACAGATTACACACAAACACACACCACTTTTTTTTTTTTAAATACTAAAAAGCCTTCACAAACTGTTTAAAATCTGAGTAATTCTTGTTCTGTCCTTGTGTATCACCACAGGTCAAACCAAACCTAGAAAGAAAAAAAAACTTTTGTTTGGCTTGTTGACTTATCTAAAATAGTGATCAAAGTATAAAGAGGAAGTTTTATCAGGAAAAGTTTACAATGAATATTGTATAACAAATGGGTCAGCCTGATTTGACTACTAAATTACTTCCTAGCTTAATAGCTGGATGTTCCTTTGATTCACTTCTTCCGTTTAGACTTTAGTAGATCAATTGGCTCATTTTTCATTCAGTCTTATTTTGATAAGGTTGTGGTTCTTCAAAACATTGACTGAAGTAGTGAAGTAGGAAGTTTCAGGGAATTACTGAAAACATTAAATGGCTAAAGTGAGCAATGAATTTTTTAATCTCTAACTAGAAGAAAGTATGATCATGATAGAAGTGTTAATTAATCCAATGATGTAAAAGCTCTCCAATAGATGATCGAGTAAGCAGCTTAAAAAGGTCAGTGGGGCCCCTGATTAAAAAAAGTCCCAGGCTTCTCTACTATAGGGAACTCTAATACCGAACTGGAAAAGCGCTATAAGCCTAAGAATGATAAAATAAAATAAAATTCTTTGTCACTTCAGACGACAAGCATAGCATTATTTCTCTTGGATAATCTACAGCATTGGCCCGGGATTTATTGATCACTCTACTGTGTTTGCTTGCTAGAGCCTGTATTTTAAGGGGGATAAGCTATTTCCTGCTATAGCAGACGACTTTTAAAACGATCCAACGCTTTAGATTAAAATCTTGCAAATATTAGAGACACACAAAATATATGAATATACCTGCAAATAGTCATCTCTTTGCATGAATGAGACTATCTTTTTGATTTAGACCTCTGACTTACTTTAACATAAAACATAGAAGCAAGCACCCAATATAAATTATTTATAGTGGCAAAAAGGCTGAACAAGATTTTGCCCCTCGAATAAGACAAGTCATCTTATAATTATTGAACTTTCATTAATCTAAACTGAAAAATATAAACTTCTTCCCACTACCTGGACAATTAATGATTCAATTGTAAACACACTCACTAATTATAAGTGCTGCAAGTAGGGTCACAGCAATAGATGGCGGCGTACAAGCCTGAAATATAGGCTGTAAGATGTAATTAGAGAACGTCAAGGCAGTTATGGCATTCCCTGTGGGCACAATCACCACCAAACACACCCACAAAAACAGAAAGGCTGGCAAGTCTCCGTAGGCCTGTAAAATGTATCCGTAGTCCGCGCCTGATGTCAGGATGCAGGTGCCCAACTCGGCGTAGCAGATGGCTCCCACGCCGCATATTACGCCCGTCAGTCCCCAGATAGTCAGACACAGGCCGACAGAGCCAGCTTCCAATAACACGCCTTTCGGGGAAACGAAAATCCCACTGCCCACGATAATGCCCACGATGATGCCCACTCCATTCATCAAACCCAGGTTTTTCTTCAAATGCAAGCCCTCTTCGCTCACCACTTCTACCGTGGGTTCGGTCGCGACCACTTTCGGTTCGGCCTTGCCCATCACTGACCGATGGCGATCCGTGGAAAAACCACGGCCTCTGCGTAATCACTATACCAACTGAGGACGAAAACTGTCACTCGGCATGGTGCTCCGTTGCTCTTCTCAACAACGACACACGACCTCGGCTGTAAGCGCGCACATGTAAGCTTCTTTCTTTCACTACAACCATCCCGCGTGTCAGAGCTAGGCCTAGTGAAACTGACGCGCATGCGCGGGAAGTGGAACTAGAATTAGTTGATGCGTTCAGTGCGTTTGCTCATTCACTACTTGTCATGCGTACACTGTTCAATCGTTAGAGACTTTTAGAATGTTTCAGAGTGTTACAGTAGAGTCTTTAAATCTTAATAAGTTAATGACACGATTTTAACGTCAATTGACGGAATTGGCACTTCAGTTTAGTTTTATTTCACGACTCCCACAGATTTACGTCGATATGCGGTCGGCCCATGATTGTCTCAGCTTGTTCATGCCCCACTAAAGATCATTTCTCAGTACCTTGATCTGATATTCCAAGCCATTGTTGCAAAACTTCCCTCCTATGTTAAAGACACAAGCAACACTCTCTGCATGCTCCAAGACTCACTCTCCTAACCGCTTCCCGATCACTCCAGCATACCCCACTCTGTGGTCGCGACCGAACCCACTCTTAGGCTAGCTATAAAACATCTGTCTAAGGACTCCCGCTGCCTTCCTGTCACTACCATCCTCCGCCTTGCTGAACTCATCCTTACCTCTTTCCAGTTCAGCATTACCTCCAGACTTATGGCGTGGCAATGGGCACTCGCATTGGCCATAATGTAGCTATGCCTGCCTTTTCATGGGTTTCTTGGAAGATCTGATTTTTTAGCAGTACAAGGCCGTTATTCCCGATCTGTACAAACGATTCATTAATGACTGTTTTGGCATTGCCACCTGCCCAAAACCTGACCTCATTCTCTTCATTCAGTTTGCATCAAGCTTTCCGTCCTGCCATCAAGTTCACCTTTACCATCTCTGAACACAGTCTGGCCTTCCTTGATTTCAAAGGTCACCATATCTCCCAGATTCCCTGCTAGTGTTTCCTCTAAGTCCACTACAAGCCCGCTGACTCTCATTCCTACCTCCATTTCTCCTCCAGCCAACCCTTCTCCTCCAACTCCAGTATCCCCTTTTACCAGCTACTTAGTCTCCGCCGCATGTGTAGTTCCGACTTGGATTTCCGGTCACAAGCCCGCACTATGATCACCTTCTTTGCCAACAGGGGCTACCCTAACGCCTGAATTGTGCCAAGACGCGCTGCTGAAGGTGTCTGCCATCCCCCATTCCCAAACTCTCACTCCCGTTCCGTCCTCCTGCACTTCTGACCGCCCCGTCTTGGTCCTCACCTACCATCCCCACAACCTTGCAGTCAAAAACATTCTTCTCAAACACTTTCATCTCCTCCAGTCCGCCCCCCTCTTCGTGACACATTCCAACTGCTCCTCCCACCCTCCCTACCCCCCACTCCTCTTACCCTGGTGGCCTAAAAGCGTGACACCAGTCTCCGAGGCTCTCTTGTGTCTTCTAGGATCCTGTCCTCTGTCCCCTTCGCTCCAGGCACCACGTGCTGTGGGCAGTGCAAATGCAATGCTGCTTCTACATTTACAATCCCACCTCTTTTCAGGGTCCCAAGGGCCAGTTCACCGCTCTCTCTCTCCTCTTTCAGCTGTCTCTCCACTACTGTGTATCATACACTGCACCCTCTGCCATAAGCTCTATGTCGTAGAGACCAACCGGACTCTCAAGGAAAGGGTCTCCGAACATCTGACCTCGGTCCGCTACCCTACTGTCAATCCATACCTGGTTGGGGACCACTTCATTCTTTCTGGCCATTCTTTTTCCCCATCTTCGAGTCTCCGGTGTATGGCGGAACCGCAACTTCTGGCTGTTGCGAAAGTGTATGGAAACCCGCCCCATGCTCATAGCTACCCTTGGGACCCTTCACCTATCAGGCATTAACATACGCAAATGAGGTTGTCCCTCCCCTTTCAACTCCCGGCCCCCTATTTTGCCCTCTTCCTCACTACCTTCCCCCCCCCTTCTCCTTTCTCTCCTTCCCCCCGTTGGCGTATATGTACTTGTGTGTGCCCGTGTGTTTGTTTGTGTACATGTGTGTGTTCTCATTTTTTTCTAATTTCATTTTAAATTTTTTTCCTTCTTTTTTTTTTCTGGGGGTGACGGATACTCACTTGCTTTCCTTCCTAATTTCCCTGCCTCATGCTCAGTCCATCATTAGTTTATAAACCTCATGCTCAGTCCATCATTAGCTTATAAACCTTTTACCTGTCAACGTTGCAACATCTTAACCAACTGAAAGAGATTTCTCCGAAGGTCAGGTTTTATTCACTTTCATCAAGCCGTTTTATCACTATCCTATCCTATCCTATCCCATAACTCGAAGGTCGTTGGGGCACCACCGATGATCGTTTAACCAGCGTACTCCATCTTTCTCTGTCCTCAGCAACCCTCATGGTTTCGCTCAGTGTCAAGCCAGTCCATTCCCGAATGTTGTCCTCCCACTTCTTTTTCTGCCTCCCTCTTCTTCTGCCTCCTTGCACCGTGCCTTGCAGGATGGTCTTTGCAAGGCCTGATGCTCTGCTGACGTGGCCATACTATCGGGAGTTTCCGTTTCTTCATCACTGTGAGCGTGTTATCATCTTGCCTAATGGCTTGTGAGATGGCGTGTCGGACTTAGTTGTTGGTGATGTGCTGAGTATAGGAAATACCCAGAAGTCTTCTGTAGCACCTCATCTCCATGCTTTGTATTCTTCGTTGTAAGTCTGCTGTGAGGTCCATGTTTCGCAAGCGTATAGGAAGATGGAGATAACAAGGGAGCGTAGCAGCCTAACCTAGAAGTGTAGACTGATGGTCCTGTTTTTCCAAATGGGCTTCAACCTTTTCAGGGCAGCAGTTGTTTGTGCGATCCTGGAGAGGATTTCCTGTCGGGACCCATTGTCTGATACAGTGGCTCCTAAATATTTGAAGCTATGCACTGTGTTGAGGGATTGGCCTTGGACTTTGATGTCCGTGTTGATACCATTGGTTTTGATGGTCATCGTTTTGGTTTTCTCTGCACTTATTCCATTCATATAGGCTCTGGAGGTGGTGCCAATCCTCTGTACGATCTGTTCAAGTTTTTGTTCCTCTCCAGCCAATACATCAATCTCATCCGCAAAATGGAGTCTTGAGATTGCTCTACCCCATATGCTGACTGTGCCTTCGTGATCTGCAAGGGCATCTAACATGATGCGTTCTAAGAAGATGTTTAAGAGTGTTGGTGCGAGTAGACATCCTTGACGCACGCTGATTGTTGATATGAACCAGTTCCCGATGGCGCTGTTGTGGAGGACAATTCTGGTAGCCTTGTCATACAGGCTTTTGATGACTTCAATAATTTTTGGGCTGATGTTGTAAACTCCCATGATTGCCAACAGAGCTGCATGCCAGACTCGGTCAAACGCTTTCTTGAAGTCTACAAACGCATGATATAGATGTTGTTGGTGCTGTAGGTATTTCTCGCAGATTATTCTGAGGTTAAAAATCTGTTCAGTGGTACTTCGCCCTGCCCTGAATCCTGCTTGTTCTTCAGCTGATTTGTTCAAGAGATGTTCAGCTTGGGGTTTCAACCTGTTGAGTATTATTTTTAGGAGGACTTTGCTGGGATGGCTGATGAGGCTGATGGTGCGGTAATTTTCACACTCTTGAAGGTTACCCTATTTTAGAAAGAGTGATGACAAGCGACTTAGTCCATGGTGTAGGCCACTCACCACTCTGCCAGATCTTTTACAGATAATGGTGATGGCGTCAATCATCGCTTCTCCTCCTGCTTGAATCAAGTAGGCCTACTACTGCTCTGGGCCCTATAAACAATGACTAACTAACTAACTTATATACAAGGAAATATAATACTTTACATGCTTGTAACTGACCGCAATATTGTTACATCTGTGTTGTTGTTTATATTAGGACTTACTGTAAATACCCCTTGTTCGCACCTCGTGTGAAATCTAGGTTAATGCACTGTTTGCCCTTGCAGCAGAGATGCAATCATTCTGTATGCAACTCGTGGAGTAAGAAAGGTTTCCGATACTCAATGTGCGCTGAGTCGTATCACACTGGCAACAACAGTGGAAATTCGAGATACATATGGAAAACACGAACACCCGAGAGGCATACACTTCATAATATCATATTCTAACTTTGATGCCATTGGGGGAAAAAAACACTTTTTTTAAAATCCGTTAATTAGCTTCAGTACAAAGTGCGGACGGAGTTAAGTACAGAGCCAAAAATAGTTTCCCAGCCATCGCTCGGGAACTAACAAAATGAAATAGTCCTCTCTCCTCTTCCTACCCCCCGCCCCTCCCTCCCCCTCTCCGATCCAATCTTTCCTCCAGTAACATTCAGTCTTTGGGGAGAGAGTTTTAATTTGCGACCCCACTTTTGTTAGAACTAGCCTTGTGAGGGTTGTATCCTAATTCGTCCCCCCTAGAGGAGACGAAACTTACATTTTTCTATTTTCATGAGTTCACTGCAGTCAAATTGCGCTTTTTCCGTGATTTCGCAGGTAGCCTCGTCCGCTCATAGCGGACTCAAGTTATTATCTTGAGGATGTTAGGATACTATCCCGAAGCGCTACTCAGCGGTACTTTCAACTGTATCTTGAAAGCGCTGGTAGCCATGCGCATTACCTCATCATCATCATCATCATCATCATCATCATCATCATCATCATCATCATCATCATCATCATCATCATCATCATCACCACCATCATCATCGTCGTCGTCGTCATCATCATCATCACCACCATTATCATCATCATCATCATCATCATCATCATCATCATCAGGTAATATTTCCCGCCCTTATCTTGCGAGTGGCCCTGCGCCGTGAAAGCCGTGCTTTCCCCGCAAAAGCATCACGAATGTAATACAAACATCTCGCAAAACTATGCATACAGAATCCTATACTGGTTACTCATTGATGCTTGTTGGCAATAATTATACGGAATCAATCCTAGAACATGAGAAACATGGATGCACCCACCATTTTAAACTCGGCTACAGATGAAAGGTACGGGAACAGGGAGAAAAAGAGATCTAATGGGGCCCTATGCAGCGTGATGACAGCTAGGACAACGGGTGAAAGGGAGGAGGAGGGGGGAGAAGGGGATAGCAGAATAACTCCGTAATGAAACGCTCGGCTGACATGCCGAGAGAGCCTGCTTCGCAACTCGATGATAGCTCGTTTGTGATCCCACCGGCACGTCAAAGAACCCTGTCGTTGTGTCGAAAGGGCAGAGTGACAGGCTCACATCAGCACGCCTACATTTGGAGTGGCGTACGTAGTTGTCCAGTGCGCTTTACTACGTGCTTGATGCTGCAAGTGGGCATGTTGAACGGCTTCAGTTATATTCCATTCTCGGCCAGTCCCTTCAGAAGCTCTTTGATCTGTGTCCTCTCTCACTAGAATAGTTCATTTTATTTAATTTGACACTTCATTTAATTTGACATTATATATAAAAATAATAATTTGACACTTCAATGGCTAACGCTGGTGCAGGTGATGATAGAGCTAAAAGAAAATGGATCGCCCGCTCAGACAGTTCATTCTCAAACTGCGAAAGAACGAACTTATAATTTTCCTTAAAATCGAAACGATATAGGACGATGATAGGTGAAAGTTCCGCATATAATAAGATAGGCCTATATCAATGTTTCGATGTAAATGAAGATATTATTGGGCCGTCGGTGCGCCGTTTGGGAATAAACTGAGCGGCCGATTCGTTTTCGCTTGCGAAATATGGACCCTCACAGCAGACCTTCAACGAAGAATACAAAGCATGGAGATGAGATGCTACAGAAGACTTCTGGGCATTTCCTATACCTAGCACATCACCAACGACGAAGTCCGCCAGACCATCACACGAGCCATTGGACAACACGATGACCTGCTCACAGTGGTGAAGAAACGGAAATTCCGATGGTATGGCCACGTCACCAGAGCATCAAACCTTACAAAGACCATCCTGCAAGGCACGGTGCAAGGAGGCAGAAGAAGAGGGAAACAGAAAAAGATGTGGGAGGACAACATTCGAGAATGGACTGGCTTGACACTGAGCGAAGCCATGGGTTGCTGAGGACAGAGAAAGATGGAGTATGCTGGTTAAACGATCATCGGTGGTGCCCCAACGACCTTCGAGTTACGGAATTGGATAGAATAGGATAGGATAGGATAGGATTCGTTTCGCCAAAGACCCAGTTTGATCCCACCCTTCTATCTATGATACATAGGCTGCACGTTACTACAGCTACCACTATGACATCGGGGATCCACTCTCTTTTTTCTATCGCGGATCCATTCTACTTGGTTAATGACCATGTGGTGACGATAAAAATCAAACGGAATCACATAACAAACATCACAACAGAACACTACAGCGGTTGCTGGCTGAAACACGTCAGATCAGATCAATACGAAAAGGCCTAACAGCACAACACCAAACAGTGGCCACTCACTGAGGCACATGGCAGCCACGAAGGTTACGGCCAGTTCAGGCGGAGGGCAGTCCCTGGGGAAGAACGACTGCAGCACGTAGGTGGCGAAGGTCAAGGCCGTGATGGCGTTTCCTGTGGGAAGGACGACGACCACAGCCACCCACAGGTACAAGAAGGACGGGAAGTCGCCGTAAGATTCGCCGATATACGCGTAGTCAGCGCCCGACTAAAATAAGATACACACATAATTATTAAATCAATGCCAGTCTTTATTAAGAAACAGCGCAGAACTGATTTTGTCACCAACAAACATTGTAAAACTAATTTTGTCTCTAACAAACATCGCAATACTGACTTTGTTCATAACAAATGTTGCAAAACTGATTTTGTTTATAAATATAACACATTGCAGAGATGATTTTGTTACCAAGAAACATCGGAAATCCGAGTTATGCTGAACGCTTCATCTGGAAACTTACTGGCGTTATTTCAAGGACACCCTACCCCCCCCCCTTCCTCACTCTTCTTACCCGACCCCATCCCCCTCCCACCCACCTCCCAAAAAACTAAACCTGTTTTAATTGTTTTTGTAACTTTCATACCCCAAAGAGGCAAAACGGATTAACATTTGAATCTTTGCTCTCTTTCTTTCAATGCATGTGATAGCCTAGTAAATGCAAAGACTGAAAAAAAAAATAATTGTGCTTAAAATTACAAGACTTTAAAACTTAGTCATGGGATCTTCTAGTTCAAGTCGCACGACGAGAAAGTTCCATCTAACAAAATACCATAAACTTATCCCTCTAGGAGTGCGCGAAAGGCTGCATCAATACACCTTCCCACCATGTAAAATACGTCACGTTAACAAAAAATCTTATGTAAAATCCAAAATTCCTAACAACTTTCCAGCTTTATTATTGCATTGTACGCCCTTGTGCACTGAGTTGAACAATCAGTACATCGCAGCGTGTAACAATTATACTAGTCTAATGGGATTGTGTACAATTTTACGCTTATTACCTTGAGAATGGCGGTACCGAGTTCAGCGTAGCACATGGCTCCGACGAGACAGATAGTGCCGCACATTATCCACACGATGAGTGAGCCACCCACGGAACCGGCTTCCTGCAGAACTCCCTTGGGCGACACGAAGATACCGCCCCCTACGATGATTCCAACAATGATCCCCACGCAGTTCACCAAGCCCAGGTGCTTCTGCAACCTCACCCCCGCTTCCGAGATGACCACGGACGATTTGGAGGAAGCGATGGAGATGTTACTCTGGCTAGGTCGAGGCGTTCCTGACCGCCCGGAGACATTCTTCAGGCTGATGCAGCTCAGCGAAGATGCGATCGACGCCACTGAGGCTTTTCGAGAAGACATTATATCGAGCGTTGCACTGTAATGCTAGCAAAGATCGTGTATATTCTGCCGTGGAGACCTCAAGATTTGCTATTGCAGGTCACGAAATGTTAAAATACAAATTTTACCATAACAACTATTTTTAAAAAATCTTCCTTTCCACAAAACTGCTTCTCGCTCGATTATTTTGAAGTCAGGCCAATGACTGATACCCACTTATTTTAATTTTCGTTGCTCGATGTGAGTTGTAGAAAATTGCCATCTGTGTGATTCTCTCACAAATAAAGAAGCTTGGTTAGTAGAATGCAACACTCGGAAGGAAGACAGCAGCAAAAAGTATAAGAAAGCAGTCAAAACAGCTACTACACATGTCGTGTTCCCCGTGCACCGCTCATGGCCACCTGAATGATGTCACTTTCCTCTTCAGAACTGTCATCTTGTTGGTACGACGATCACGTGATCGTTGATGAACCAATCGGGAAGCCGCCCAGGTGGCGTCGAAATACTATCCCACTTCTTCGCAAATGTCGAAACCTTCTTGTCTAATCGCGGTGCCAGCAAGGTGGCGCTGAAATTGTACCCAATACGACGCACGTGCGACTGGTTTCCAAAGCGTCGGATGTCTGACTGACGCCTGTGTCAAGGTCTCAGGTATCTCCAGTACAGCTATCGAAACTATGGCAAATTATGCCAGGTTTAGCCTACCTCAGATTATTCCATGTGAACGTCTATATCCAAAGTATTCTGTACACGGGATGTCCTGCACAACTAGTAGCACCCAATGTCTCGGGTTTGGACTCGAAAACTCAACAAGATTATTACTACCGTACCAGGTGCTTTGGACCTCAAGCGAAAATTCGAACGCTGCATATATGCTTTATGAACATAATTTATGCATCAATTATTATTTAATTTGGGCATACAACGAATTCATTTTCTATTTTTAAAAATATCATGGTGTCACACCATTTAACAAAATGACATGTAAACTAATAAATATGCTCAAATGTCACAATATCACATTTTGAAATATGCAGTTGTGTGGAAGAGAGAGGGTGAATATTATGAGTGGGTATCTCAAGTTCAAATCATTAAATTGAAAGCCTTAAAAGTAAAGTCATTAACTTAGACTTTTCATCCAATGGGGTGGGGTGGGGCGGGGTGGGGGTTGTGGTATGCTCGCGTATATCATTGGATCCCAATATCTAAATATCTTGCTGACTTGAAGTAAACGTGTTTTGCTCTTCCAAATCTCTCAATTGCAAAGTATTATTATTGAAGTCAGAGCGACCCAAACTTTTCATACAAAGAAGCGGTATGGGGTTTTGAGGTATAGAGATGTGTTTGTGTTAGCATGTTTGCGTGTGTGTGTGTGGGTGTGTGCACGCGCGCGCGCGTGGGTATGTATGTGTGTGTGTGTGTGTGTGTGTGTACGCGCGCGCGTGAGAGTGCGTGCGTTCATTCGTTGAAAACGCCGTTTCTCTTTGAATGAGTTACATAGGTCATCAGCAAGTTGACAATACTCTCTCTCTCTCTCTCTCTCTCTCTCTCTCTCTCTCTCTCTCTCTCTCTCTCTCTCTCTCTCTCTCTCTCTCTCTCTCTTTCTCTCTGCACGTATTTACACCCGCTCTCCAGAAGGTTTCATTTCGCACGTTTCAAGTACCAGTACAATACCTTTCGCACAATTTAAGTACCAGTACAATGCGATACAAGGTCAGGTGACCACGGTAAAATAAATAACCATAAGGGATGTTGCTGGACATAGTTTCGCTCATTCTTTCGTTTGTTCGTGCCTTTGATCCAAAGGAAACGTCAGTGAATTGTAATGAATCATTCCCTCCACGGAACCCTCTGTACGATTACGACGCTCTTGACAACAACGAACCGTCGGAGAAAAATAATAATAATAATAATAATGAATGGTACTTATATCGCGCAAATCTCACATTGTGACTCATTGCGCACCCACTCGCATTCATCCATTGTACATCCTGTCATTACAACACATATGGCATAATATTACAATAAAATAAAAACAAAAATAATAATAATTATTATTTGAACGCAAGCTTGAACAAATACGTTTTCAGTTGCGATTTGAATGTTGCCAAGTCAGATACGCCTCTCATGTTTGCCGGCAGCGAATTCCAGAGAGTAGGCGCAGCAAAAGAAAATGCACGTTCTCCGAAAGTTTTCATATTTCGGAGTGGCGCTGTTAAAAGACGTTCAGACGAAGAACGTAGTGCCCGAGTTGGTTTATAGGCTACAAGTGCATTGGCTAGGTAGGATGGTAGTGTGCCTTCAAAGAACCGAAATGCCAAAATGCAGACCTTGAATTGAATGCGAAACTTCACCGGCAGCCAGTGAAGCTTGCATAGTAAGGGAGTGGTGTGATCCCTTTTCTTCCGTTTCAAAATTAGACGCGCTGCGTTGTTTTGTACGCGTTGAAGGCGATTTATTTGTTCAGTTGGAAGACCCACCAGAACAGAATTGCAGAAGTCAAGCCGTGATGTCACAAAAGCATTGACAAGAGCTGCACACGCTGACTCGGTTAAAAACGGTCGAATAGAGGCAATGCGCCTCATCTCGAGAAAAGTAGCACGACAAATAGTACCAATTTGATCTTGCATTGACAAGGTTTGGTCAATTTTGACTCCAAGATAGCGCACGGAGTCTTGGTACGGAATGCTGCTGCCATTTACAACTAGGGAGTCGCTGCCGACCTGCCTGAGACACGAGGCTTTGCCTACTGGCATGATTTCAGTTTTTTCAGTGTTCAATTTAAGCTTATTGCTATCCATCCAGGAAAGAACATCATGGATGCAAGTTTGAATGTCTGACTGCACAGTCTTAAAGTCTGATGGCTGAGAACTCTTGGACAGTTCAGTATCGTCTGCATATTTATGGAAATTACATTCATGGTCTGTGATGACGTCTGAAAGTGGCTGAGAATACAATGTAAATAACACAGGCCCCAACACAGAACCCTGAGGTACACCAAATACAAGTGAGTCGGGTGATGATAAAACACCATCAACAAATCAAGAAAAACAGCTTAAGAACATGACAGATCGTCATCAAGTACGTTATAAAATTACAGTGATTGATTTCACACTAAGAAAATAATCCAGATCTACTTCTATGAGTATCAGAGTATCTTTAGCCTGCGGAGATACACGCTAACACAGGATATGGTATTGATGTCTCTGCTGGCTCAACTATTTGGTATAATCTACTATACTAATCCACGCGGATGTACATGAATATGGAGAATTTGTACAATTATAATGTTCTTCTGTAAAGCAATTGGTTGCTGAGTGCGAGCATTGAAAATTATTAATGAACTTTACACAACTAACCAACGAGTACGCACTAGATGACCACGGGAGTGGAGGGGGGGGGAGGAGGAGGGAAGAGAAGAGAAAAACAACAAACTACAATGAGTAGGTCTGCTGTCAAAATGTCAGTGTAGTAGCTCCTACAAGTATGTTTTGTTTTCTTTTCCACTCCCAAAGTAATTTTTTGCCCCCCCCCCTCCTCTCTCTCTCTCTCTCTCTCTCTCTCTCTCTCTCTCTTCTCTTCTCTTCTCTCACCCCTTCGCCATTCCTCAGTTCCACCCAGTCTCCCAAAGTAATAAATAACAAGTACTAATTGTGATACCACTTAAAAAAAATCCTATCCTGCTCGCCCAATCTCAATTTAATGTTACATAACAGCATTTAATGAAGCTGTCATGTTTAATTACCTTATAACTTATAATTAACCCTCATTTCCCCACCCCCACCCCCGTGTGGGTGCCTGGGTTTTCTGTATAAATAGTATCCACACTTTCTGGAAATTTAGTGCTTTAAATTCCCACTGTCGCTTTCTCTTTGTTCTCAATCCTACTCTGTTATATCAATCTATAATTTACATGTATCTTCTTCGCTAGACCCGGCATCTACCTTTTTTTCTGGAAAAATTTCCCAAAACTTTTCATTTGTGTATGGGATTTGTTGGGTCAGCTTGAGGATATTGGTCGCTTTTTGCCAAAATGGTCACTAGGGCTTTCTATGGTATTATTATTTAGCAATGTAGGCATATTATATGTATGTGTTTTGTTAATATTTTATAATGATGTTTATATTCTATGTTGTTTTTGTAACTAGGGGTTCGATAATTTAGAGTACAGCCTCAGCATCCCCTGCATGGGATGCCTTTATTGTAAAGTGGGCGGCTGGTGGAGTGCCTTCATTGTTACCGTTAGGGCTGTTTCAGCAGGTCATTTATACGGATCAGAGGTGAGCCCTCTTTCAACCAGGTTGTGGTCCTGATTCGGCTCTCTTGTCCGCTGAACCTATAAAGTAAATAATGAACCTAAAAATTTTTTTTCTTTATTTTGCATAATATTTGTTATCTATGTGGTCGCAAATATGATGGAGTACGCTGGTTAAACGATCATCTGTGGTGCCCCTACGACCTCCGAGTTACGGGATAGGATAGGATAGGATAGGATAGGCAATTATGGTTGCCTTTTCAACAGTACCAAGAACGAGAGGGAGAGGGGAGTAGGTGGGTAGGATCGGAGTAAGGGGTGGTGGAGATATGACATAATGCTTGCGAATGCGTTTTTTGTTTGTGGCACTCACTCGTCTAGGACATGAGCGTCAGGATCTTTGAAGTCCGTATGGTGGGGTGCAAGCGTACCCAGATTAGACCTCGGTTTATATTCAGTCCATTGGGCGAGGGGAAAGCATTCACCATTTCTCTCTCTCTTTCTCTCCTACAAACTTATGATCATACCTCTTAAGAGTCAGATTACTGTGCACCAAAATCACACATTTCAAATTCATTCACAGTGAATTTCGCCCCCATTAGAAAACATAATATTTTAGCCAAACAATAACCTCTTGTATTAAATATACGTTGCTGTTTATTACAATAAAAATCTATAAATTCAATTGTTTGTGTGCCTAATAATAGCATCCAGGTTGATTCTAAAAATAGCGCCGCTGAGAAAGTTTGTATAGTACTTAGTAGGCACAGTTGTTTGAAACTGAGACTGAGACTGAGATTTATTCGTCTATGAAATTTACATAGACATTCGCCTTTCGGCGCACAAACAGTGAAATGTAAGAAATGTAGAATGTTTACCAAACCACAGAAAAAGATGCCTAAACTTCAAACCTTAGCGGTCGGCTTCAGGAACCATTACACCCCTTGTGTCATCCTTTAATGCGACAACAATGCATATTTCCCAAGTAAACTCCTCGCCATCCAAAACCCTACCAATAAATTATCCGTGACCTGACATTACTATCACATTGAGGAGAACGTTATTCAGTAGAAAATTCAGTAGAAAATATGCTATAATTATAGTTATATATTACACCAGTCTTGACAAATTCAGTCTCCATACAAAAGGAAAGGTTTCTTTGATGGTGATGGTGTTGGTGGGGGCAATGATGATGATGATGATAATAATGATGATGATGATAATGGTGATGATGATGATTGTGATGATGATGATGATGGTGATGATGATGATGATGGTGATGATGATGATGATGTCTACTAGTGAAATGCAAATAAAATCTGAAAGTTCTTTGCTGGAACAAACTAACGATCTTGACATTATGGTTGACGCTTGCTGCTCACTTCAACTGTGTTGAACACTTAACTTTATCAGTGACCTGGCTTTTCCGTCTCCTCGTGCTGTACACAGGAATTGGTCAAGTGTCTGAGTAAACAACCTTATTACACGTCATTAGCCGACCTTGACCTTCAGTCTGAATAGAAGTAGGCAGAGTTGGAACAAATGATCATCCCTTTTAGTAGTAGTAGTAGTAGTAGTAGTAGTAGTAGTAGTAGTAGTAGTAGTAGTATGGTTGGTCATTTTGACTTTTGTAATCCTCCATTCATTGTCAACGATATGCCATTTTTTCACTGTGACTTTGAACAGAGGAATCCGAGAAAAAAAATCACGTAGTTTAAAGGGACCCACGTTGATCACGGCCCCACGAGAGGTCCTTTGAACATTCACAGTGAGTGTTGACCCTCTGAAACAAATAAGCTTTCAAACAAAATTCTTCACAAAAATATAGGTATTTTTAAAACAATGAATAAATTCCGTAGTTTTTGTGCCTGTTAATAGCACCAGCCGTGGGCTACCCAGCCAACATTCTGGAGCTAAAAATAGCAGCTACACAAACCGTTAAGAAACAAAACCCGTAAAAGAAATGTTGCTCGTAAGGTGCATCGTTTTAGGTTGATAAAATAGGTCCCAAAGACTTATTCTTTAAACTGGGTGGTTCACTCAGAAATAGGGTCACGCGGTTATAGTGTCGATGTACTGTTAAAAACAGGGGAAATCACTCCCTGAAATAACTGGAATGGAAAATTCAAACTGTAACGTTTGGTTTGAGCAACGAAAGTTAGTTATTCATTGGTTAACGAAAGTTAGTGATTCGTTGTTTATAGGGCCCAGCGGTCTGCAAAGAGCCGAATCAGGACCGCAAAATCAGGACCATAACTAGGTTGAAAGAGGACTCACCCTGATCTGTATAAAAGATAATGCTGAAACAACTCTTACGATAACACTGAATGCACTCCACCAGCCGGCCACTTTACAATAAAGGCATCCCACGCAGGGGACGCTGAGGCTTTACTCTAATTTATCGAACCCCCGTTTACAAAAGCAAAATAGAATATAAACATTATTATAAAATGTTAACGAAACGAATATTATAGAAAGCCCTAGTGACCATTTGGCAGACGCTTTCTGCCAAATGGTCACTAGGGCTTTCTATAATATTAAGCCCTAGTGACCATTTGGCAGAAAGCGTCCAATACCACCAAGGTGACCTAACAGACCCAATACACAAATGAGGAGATGTGGGAAAGTTTTCAAGAAAAAAGGTAGGTGACTGGTCTAGCGAAATAGATAGATGTAGTAGATAAATAAAGCAAAGTAAGAATGAAAAAGAACAACGGAGAAAGACAGCGACAGTGGGAATTTAAAGCCTTAAATTTCCAGAAAGTGGGGATACTATTTATACAGAAACCCCTGAGCAAGGAAAGCCCACTTTATGATTGTGTAATGTGATAACAATGCGAATTTTAGGGTAAACAAAGCCTTCAAAATGGGGCCTTTTAATGACCTTGATCTTTAATAAATCGCTATTTTCGTGGGTGTCAACTTTCTTCTGGCTTACACTCTTGGTGTCTTTTTTTTTCTTAACAGTTTCTATTGCTCGTCTCGAAAGATTGTCGTGTTTTACATTCATCTCAGCGGGCTGCTGTAACCGGTGGTAAATACTCTCGGGTTTGATCAACCAGTTGAATCTCGAGACAAAAATGCCTGCATATTGGTGTCCGGCTTCATTCTAACATCCTTCATACAGTCCATTGTAGATCTCATATGTAAATAAAACATTGCTCTATTTCTTATCCATGTTTATCTATGCATTTTACTTACACCTAGTACATGTCACGTCGCCTGGTATTCATTTTGCTTTTAATATAAAATAATAGCCTAAATAAGCTGTATAAGGTTTAAAGAATTGCTGTCTTTCGGTCATGCAACCCTATTTGTCATTCCGATTAGATTTCACAGTTCTTGAAGGCATTTCAAGCGGATACCCTGGTAATTTGTAAATAGGTACTTCACAAGGACAGGTCTATCATAATTATGATCGGGTATGTTCTACAGAAAATGTAAAACAACCTTAAATATCTCAGGATTGTATAGGGTTACCTTTCACCATTTTGTCATTCCGACACGACAGACCCTATATCCGCTTAGCTAATTGAAAACACTTCAAAACTGACACTCGCTGAATAGATTTATTCTCGTATTTTAAGAATTAAGAATTATGCGTTTACGTAAGCCTGTCACGGGGCCTGTAATTTATTTACAGCACGTAGACTAATTATTTAGGGCACTTTCCACTAAAACAGGCGACCTTGACGCTCGTGGAGGGTCAGAGATCTATCAAGCATAGCTTGTGTGTAGGAGTATGCCCTCAACAGCATATAACACCTAGATTGGGGTCAGCGTCGCTTCCGGGCCGACTGCCTGTATAAGCTATTAGCAGCTCGATAGCGGCGAAAGATCTTAACGGTATATAAGCTTATTAAAGTGGATTTCGCCTATATTTCTGAAGCAAATTTAACCGTAGTCACGTTTGCGGTACTCGTCAGTGAAAGTATTTTTACGATTATGACGGCCAACAATTGTCTCTATAACGCCGTTAGCGAGACCCGAGTGTGAGCGCATATGAATAATCGATAGATTGGAACTCAAAAACGGCAAACCGGGATTTCCCGTTTGTGACGTAGAGAAGGAAATCAAGATGGGTGAATATGTGCTGTCTGTGGGTGCGGAATTGTATCCAGTCACAAGATAGGATACTAGCATGCACTGACAGCTATTGCAAAAGGCAAGGGATCCATTTCTATCAAGACCACCAGTGATTTTCGTAAGAGTGGACATTCCGGTTTTTGGTTGCGTTTTCAATGGCACTCGGCAATCTCCGAAAACACCAACTTTGCTTGGAGTGTACACGCTGGCGCGAGTGCGGTTGTAAAGAAAAAGGGCAGGAGTTTAGACTATAGTTTGGCTATACACTGAATCCACATGAGGTGTTTCTGACGTTGTACAATAAATTGACTACACTTCGCCATAGTCAAAACACTTCAAACTGACACTCGTTGAAAATATTTGCTTGGGTATATTAATAACCTAAGTGTTTACTTTTGTCCTGTAGTCTGACTTTTTTTTAAAATTTAAAATAAAAACGATAGAAAAAAAACGGCAAGCCATTTAAATGTACCCTACTTTACTTTGATTATGGTGATGTAATCTGGGATAATTGTACAGACACTCAAGCTGGTTTATTGGAAAAACTCCATTTAGAAGATATTAGAAATATTGCTGGGGCGGTGAAAGGGACCAGCCATGAGTTATTAGTCTGGACAATACACATTGAAAGAGAGGAGGAAAAGACATAAGATGATAAACGAGTGCTGTCCTGAGTACTTGTCCAACTTGGCCCCGCAACTAGTATCAGCAGTTAATCCATATCACCTCAGAAGACCTCTGGAACGTAGAGTCCCCCCCCATACAAAACTGAACTTTACAAAAACTCTTTTCTTCCTTCAAACACAAGAATGATCTCCCCGAGGAAATTCAAGAAAGCCCATCCATTAGCTTATTAAAAAGACACCTTTCCAAAGATGATCCACTTGTTCCATTGTACTATTACCATGGGACACGACAGCAGCAGGGTTTACATGCCCGACTTCGACTTGGCGTAAGTAACCTCAATTTGACATGTTCCGCCGTCACTTGTAAGAAGACCCAGTCTGTCAATGTGGGCATCCTGCAGAAACATCTGAACATTTCTTCCTTTTTTTGTCCTATCTTTGGCACTGTACGTACGCAAACAATTAACCAATTAGACCCTACTTTTCTAAACTTCAACACCTTCTTGTTTGGCAGTGAACATCTCTCCCCACAAGAAAACGCCAAAATCTCTTCAAAAGTTCACACATTCCTCACATCTAGTGACCGCTGCGCTAGAAAATAGCCAAATTATGTAAGATCACCTGTGGTTGGTCATCCTGATAACAATTAAACCAATCCCCGTTTGTTTCCATCTCCCTAGTGTTACACTTCACCCCTTCACACCACAAGGTTATTAATGGCTGTCAGAGTGAAACTGACCAAATAATTGTCTCTTTGAAACTGAATAGACGAGTTAATCACTATTTTAATTATCTGTTCACGTTCAAACGCGCAGTCTCGAACTATTTGTATTTATATGTGTGTATGTGTGTAGGTGTGCGTGTGTGTGTGTGTGTGTGTGTGTGTTTGTGTGTGTGCAAGTGTCTGGAAACACATTTGGTTTAAGCAGAATTGTATTTGTCACGAGACAAGCAAACGAAGCATGGAGAACATAAAGGGCACACAAAAGCAAAGCTGAAATAAGTGCTACCCTTTGACAAATGATAACAATGAAATATCTGGCGAACCGGAAAAAGAAACAAAAGCAGAAACTATATTAATTGATCTTCTCAACAATAAAAAGAAGAAAAAAAAACATAAAAAGAAGAAAAAAAACATACAACTATAGTATAAGGGACAAAAAATACAATAACATGGAAAAGGAAAAAACAATTAAGCCTAATAAATAAATAAATGGATGAACTAACTAACGAGAAACAGGTACATGCACCCAAGAGTAAACTTTACACAATATAAGCCTAGTAGTTGTCGATTAAAAAGGTAAATAAATGCCTGAAGCAATCTAAAACAATGAGGGAAAAAATCAGTTTCGAAAAGAGGAAATGTAACAATTTAAAAAAATATTTAAAAAGGAAAGAAAAAGAAAAGGTAACGTGCAAGTAAAAAAAGATATTAAAATAAATACAACACACACACACACACACACACACTCACATCTACACCCACCCACACACACACACACACAAACACACACACACAAAACAAAGCATTTACAAAAGAGTTAATTTTTTGGGTGGTGTGGTGATTCGGCTTTATCCGAATGAAGCACAATGAAAACAAGGAATGATAAGCAGTTATCTGTAAGCAAACAAATATTGAAATCGGCGGAGCCAATTTGTAAATACAGCGGAAAACGTGTTTAGAAAACGGTGAAGCCTAATGGCATTGACCTTTGAGAAAGTACAAATACGAATGATCCAACATACTTAGCAGATCATCTTATAAGGCCAAATGTTGGTTTGGAACAATAAAGTGACTTTCGGAACGACCGACTGTCACACAACCCGACCGCTACTGAATGATAGCCCATGATTTGAAGTATCTGTATACAAATTGTTAACAAAATCGCTTTGGCCGTTTTTGAGATATTGAACAAAAGATGGTTAGCAACAAAATGACTTCCTTGACCTTGACCTTTGCGTTAGAGCAAATGTGGGTGGCACTGTAGGCAGGCCACTAACCTAGGTAATGTTCCTATGAAGTTTGTCAAAACCCTTTTAGTGGCTCTGGAGATTTGGCTTCCAACGGATTGACCGACAGACGGCCAGACTGCCCGACAGACGGGCCGACACCCCGACATTTTGGTTCGTTCTAATTCTATCCCCATTACACCCCCCTTTACCCCTTCTCCCTCACCCCACCTCCCACCCCTCCCTCGACTTTTTCAGAATACTTTCAGGTAATTCTGGAAATACAAAAACAAAATGCTCTGATTTGATTCTAGTTAGCACTGTCAGTCCTTTCGGCAGTGCGGAATCCACACCTGTGGATCTAAGCTGGCAACAGGCGTTGTTAACAAAGTGAACTATGGCACCGTATTTATAGTGACATAAGGTCCCACCACGCTCCGTAGATTCTCATTACAAGACCATGAACCATGTTCACATATTCTCACTACAAAAGTCCTATCATTATGACTGTCTCAGTGTAGCTTTCCCACCAACTCTGGCTTTAGATTATTAGAAAGGTGGAGGCTGGTCTGGTAGCACAGTGGGTAAGGTGCTGCTAGTGTCCTAGGCCAAAGGTCGCGGGTTTCGAACTCTGCGTGGGACGAACCTTATGCGACTTTGGTACGAGACTTTTGAGGACACGGAGGATTTGTCAGGGTACTCCGTTTTCTTCCCTCCCCTTCAATAATGGTATTGGATTGCAGTCAATCTATAACTTTCAAAAACATCAAATTTGGTTTCTCTTCCGCCTTTTGAAATAGCGATCTTTTCACTTTGAGTTCGATTGAAGAAGAAGCTCGTGAAGAAGCCTGTATTATCATTATTATTATTATTATTATTATTATTATTATTATTATTATTATTATTATTATTATTATTATTATTATCCTATTCCGTAACTCGAAGGTCGTAGGGGCACCACAGATGATCAATAAATCCATTAATTGTTTAATAAAGGCGATCCCATTAGTTGTTTTTTTTTAAAGGCAAAGGTAGTCCCATAGCCTTGTGGCCGTAGGGGAGCGTGATGTTGGAGACCAAACTTATCTTGGACCAGCGTAATGAGGGTGATGCCCATGGTAGGTAGGTAGGTAGATTACCGTCCCCGGACACAATAGCGTATAGGGGACTGTGATGCCCATCTCTCTCCCTCGCTGCTTTACCTTCCCCACCCTTAAGAGAGTAGGTACTCAGTCACAGTTGAGTCAACTGGGGGCGTTGTTATTTGTCGCTTCACGTTTTGCGGTCACCCATCCAAGTGCTAACCGCACAGGACGGTGCTTAACTTGCGACACAGTAGCGAGTGCTCCAACCACTGCGCTATCCGGCATTAGTTTTACTCTCATGTAATTATAGACATTGTGCTTATTTGAACAAGATTGAACTACATGCGCTCGTATCTCTGTACTTAGCCTCCCTCCCTCTGATAAAAAAGTAATAACATTACATTACATAATTGTTGCTTTAGGTCCAGCGGACTCTTCCGAGCCAAATCAGGACCGGACAACCCCCAATCCGCATAAAAGATCTGCTGAAACAACTCTAGTGGGAAAACTGAATGCCCTCCACCAGCCAGTCACTTTACAATAAAGACATCCCCCGCAGGGGACGCTGAGGCTGTACTCTAATTTATTGAACCCCCGTTTACAAAAACAAAATAGAATACAAACATCATTATAAATTATGAATAAAACACATAAATATAAAATGCCCACATTGCTAAATAATAACAACATAGGAAGCCCTAGTGACCACCTGGCAGAAAGCGTCCAATATTCCCAAGCTGATCCAACAGACCTCATACACAAATAAGGAGTCTTGTCCTGGAAGAGTTTTTAAAAAAAAGGTAGGGGACTGGTCAAGCGAAGAAGAAGATAGTATAGCAGATTGATAGAACAGAGCAGGAATGAGAAAGAGCAAATGAGAAAGACAGCGACTGTGGGAATTTAAAGCACTAAATTTCCAGAAAGTGGGGATACTATTTATACTGAAACCCCCGGCACCCCAACGGGGGTTAAATAAGTAATGCAGACAGCGCTCCACTCCGTTCACATCCCGTTACGGGCGCCTGTGGATTGAACTGTTTCAAGAAAGCCAACATCACATGGTTTTTATAAGTTGGATTTCTACTCTAGGAGCAACTATTTAGCGAGAAATACACGGTAAGATTAATCTGTGCTTTAAAAAATATAATATTTTTTTTTTAAAAACACACAACCTTAAGTTTAAAGTTCAAAGTTCACAGCAATCCACATGGCCTTACAGAACAACACACATAATGTATCTACTATCCCCGACCTTTGAAATCTTTTGATTTTGTGCGTAAGCTGCAAGCAAACTGTCTTATGTCAAAGTTTGCTGACTTTGGGATCATAGTAAATAACTGTGATAATAACAAGAAATGGTTTGTGAAGTGGGCTTGATACGGTTCACTGTGGTCACCACGACTCCTCAAAACAAAACTACCTAAGCCCAGATAATACTAGCGTTTAAGTACTCGTAGTTTGACGTTATCGATGTAGCGGTCATTGTACAGCCTAGTAATTTATTGGAAATGCGACTGCAGACGCTGTAAAGCCAATCCGAGTTCGCACGCTATTGTGGATAATTATGACACTCATGGCTTTTTCCTCGTTCACTGCTCATATATCACCTCTCTCTCTCTCTCTCTCTCTCTCTCTCTCTCTCTCTCTCTCTCTCTGGGGGGACCTAAAGCAATAATCATGTAATGTAATGTACTCTCTCTGTCTCTGTCTCTCTCCTTTCCTTGCACTCCAAAGGTTAAGTACGTGCAAGACACTAGGCTACCCGTTTGACTGAACTGCAGCAAAGCGAGGTGCATCCAGAAGTTCGGCAGGCAGCGCCTCTTGTTCACTGCCGTTCCGATACTTAACTTTAAAGTTTTGCCAAATCTCTTGAATTAGGGGCCAATATATAGGTCTACGTTTCAACGCCCAGGCATGGAACGGCGGCGAACAGATTCTTCAACGTTTTCAGCAGGGAAAAGAGTTTCTTATTTATCTTCAAAGAAAGCTTTAATAACACATTTCTCATTTGTAATTGTGCAACCGAAAGGCGAATTTCTATATACTCTATATAGACTATTAAAGAGTCGTAGTATCAGTCTCCCGTTTCATAACCATTGAAAAGCTTTGAAATGCCTGATCGCTAAAATATGCTATGCAGGCGACATGAAGCTCTAGATATCTGCTCCGGTAGTTGTTCTCAACAAGGACCAATAATACTAATTCTGCCTATAAATAAAAATTATTTCCCATTCCAAAACTCTTAACCACTGAAGCTGAAACACATGGTCTGTTTCAACTTCAGCCGTTCGGACTAACAGTGTTTCCATGTGTCTAACAGTGTTTCCATGTGTACAATATAATATTTGGCTAAGAAAATTCAAATCGAAGCTTCACAACCGCACCCACCATTAGGACGGGGATAACCCAGAAGGGAAGAGAGGGTTAGAGACCTAAATCAACACTGAACCACCAGAGCAATACATGAATACTGCTAAGATGGACAGTTTGTTTGTTTGTAGATTATAGTCACACGACACTTTCGCATATAGGTGACTACTGGACCGATTTATACTGACACCAGCGGGCCAGTTGTTGGTAAAGGGGAAAATAATATGATCACACGTTGACCAATCCGGGATTCGAACCAGCGACCTTTCGGTTACTAGCAAGACGCTCTTACCAACTGAGCTACCCGGCCCCACATATGATGGACAGTGCAACATGGCCACTTTTTATCTTGCCCACCGCGGGGTTCGCACCTGAGCTACGGTTGTGACTCGCCTTGGCTAAGACTTCTAGAGATAACTGTAATGAGGAGGATGATGGTGATGATGATGGTGATGATGATGATGATGATGATGATGGCGTTGATGGTAATGGACGACGCTGACGCTGATGGTGATGATGATGATTATGATGATGACGTTGATGTTAATGGACGACGCTGACGATGACGGTGATGATGATGATGATGATGACGACGAAGACAAGGAGGCTGGTGAAGATAACGGTGGTGGTGGTAACGATGGTGATGCTATCGGTGGTGATGTTGAAGGTGGTGATAATAACGGTGGTGACGATGACGACGGCGATATTACTAATCGTAGTTATGATGATGACTACGACAACAACGATGATGATGATGACGACGACGATAACTATAATGATAACGACGACGATGATCATGACTACGACGGCAACGATGATAATGATGCTGATGACGACAACTATAATGATAACGACCACGACGATGATGATGATGATGATGATGTTGATGACAATGGTAATAATGATGATTATTACTAATATAGCACACTTCTCCCGATTGGTAGGATCTCATGATAGAGCTAGAGACCTCTCGAGACATGGGTCAAGGGAACAGAGAATGATGTGAAAACTAGCAAGATTAATTAATTAATTAATTAATAATAATCCTATCCTATCCTATCCCATAACTCGGAGGTCGTAGGGGCATCACAGATGATCGTTTAACCAGTGTACTCCATCTTTCCCTGTCCTCAGCAACCCTGATGGTTTCGCTCAGTGTCAAACCAGTCCATTCTCGAATGTTGTCCTCCCACCTCCTTTTCGGTCTCCTTCTTCTTCTACCTCTTTGCACTGTGTCTTGCAGGATGGTCTTTGCAAGACCTGATGATCTGGTGACGTGGCCATACCATCGGAGTTTCCGTTTTTAAACCACTGTGAGCAGGTCATCGTGTTGTCCAATGGCTTGTGTGATGGTCTGTCGGACTTCGTTGTTGGTGATGTGCTGGGTATAGGAAATGCCCAGAAGTCTTCTGTAGCACCTCATCTCCATGCTTCGTATTCTTCGTTGGAGATCTGCCGTGAGGGTCCATGTTTCGCAAGCGTATAGAAAGATGGAGATGACAAGGGAACGCAGCAGTCTTACCTTGGAATGTAGGCTGATGGTCCTGTCCTTCCAAATTGGCTTCAACCTCGCCAGGGCAGCAGTTGTTTGTGCGATCCTGGAGAGGACTTCCTGTCGAGACCCATTGTCTGATACAATGGCTCCTAAATATTGGAAGCTGTGCACTGTGTTGAGGGATTGGCTTTGGACTTTGATGTCCGTGTTAATGCCATTGGTGTTGTTGGTCCTCATTTTGGTCTTGTCTGCACTTATTTCCATTCCATAGGCTCTGGAGGTGGTGTCAAGCCTCTATACCAGCTGTTCAAGTTCTTGTTCCTCTCTAGCCAATCCATCAATGCCATCCGCAAAACGAAGGTTTTTCTTCTTTGACCCGTGCTTTCCAAGGATCACTGTGGCGGCATCTGTCACCGCTGTACTTCACCAGCTCCCAAAATTAGCAGTGGTGCAAATTTCCCACATAATAATAATAATAATAATAATAATAATAATAATAATAATAATAATAATAATAATAATAATAATGGATGCTATATACGCGCCTTTCCCCAAATCAATCAGGCTCACACGCCCATCAAAACGCACGACCTACTTCGTCACCCGTAGAGAGACACTGATTACCTCATGGTAGCCTACAATATGGGTCTGTGTGTGTGGGTGTGTGTGTGTGTGGACGCGGGAGGGGTTGGGATGCGGGTGTGTGAACCACACTCAATACTTAAAATGGTTCAGTCGGTTAATATAATACAACCGTGCACACGTAATGCTAATCCATGTTTGTAGTATCGCCCTGTGTAAAGCACTGTCATATCAAACAAGGTGCAATGCAAAATATTGGACTAGAAAACTTAAACACAGAATTTTAAAAAATAACATGCTGTGACATGAACACATAGACTAACTGACACCTATTATGTTTTTATATTTAAAGAGAGAGAGAGAGACAGAGAAAGTAACGAGCATGGCGGATTATACATTGGATTTACTTGTAACATTGAGAGAAGAGGAAGTTTCAACACGTTAGTGGTATTCGGGGCTGTGATGTCAAAGTAATGAAAGCCCATTTGAGTCGATCAAATATTTATTGATTTATTGATTTCATCCTCCTTATAAAGCGCTTTTCCAGCTAGAGAGATCTGTCCACCCAATGCGATGAGAGACTGATCTTCCGTGTACGTTTAAAAAGTTGGGTGTCCTTAGATTAACGATAGTGGCACAACAGGTCACCAAAACACAAACACTATACCATCAAAACACAAACATTATACCATCAAAACACAAACAATAAGCCATCAAAACACACAAACAATAAGTCAATACACAAAGAATATGTCATCAACACACAAACAATAAGTCATCAACACACAAACAATAAGTCATCATCAACACACAAACAAAAAGTCATCAACACACAAACAATAAGTCAGCAACACACAAACTATAAGGGCTAAGCCCATATGACTCACATGCTCCTAATGGAACTCAGTATTTGACATAAAAGTGAGTACCCCGAAAAAGCTAAGTGAAATGATGGCATTAAAATGGAAAGTAATACCGACTTTGATCTTTCTATGCTCTTGACCTTGAGATGACATTGACCTCTGGCTCCAAATACACTCATCTACTATCAAATAAGGTACAACAAAAGTTGTATTATGCCAAATAAAATTGTGACCTTCCGTGACCTTGACTTTGCGATGACCTTGACTTTAACGTGATCTCTCATGCGTGTCTGATCAAATAGCCCAATGTTGTTGCATACTACGGTTAAAATAAACAGCCATTCCACTGTACGATGACCTATTTGTTGTATGTTTTTGCAAGGCCTAAAATGACCTTGACCTTCAAGATAAATGGAAAAACGGAGCATTAATGAAAGACAATCTATCATCTATAAATACAACAAGCTTGGACTTATATCTCTCAAAGTTTAGGGTCAAGGTCACTTCAAAGTACCTATACTAACCGACTTTGGACAGCTCCGGTGACCTTAACCATGGAGTGAGGTTGACCAAATTTGCAAAGTATGTGTGTCTTATTGATATCTATCATGCAACAAGGAATCATAAGTTCAATATTAATAACCTAGAAAAAAAAGTCCAACAGACCATCACACAAGCCATTGGACAACACGATGACCTGCTAACAGTGGTGAAGAAACGGAAACTCCGATGGTATGGCCACGTCACCAGATCATCAGGCCTTGCAAAGACTATTCTGCAAGGCACAGTGCAAGGAGGTAGAAGAAGAGGGAGACCTAAAAAGAGGTGGGAGGACAACATTCGAGAATGGACTGGTTTGACACTGAGCGAAGCCATCAGGGCTGCTGAGGACAGAGAAAGATGGAGTATGCTGGTTAAACGATCATCTGTGGTGCCCCTACGACCTTCGGGACAGGAAAGGATAGGATAGAAAAAAAGTGAATTGTTTTGAAAACTGTTATCTTTTTAAAACTAACATTTGATGACCTTGTGATCTTGACATTGAAGTGAAGACATTCATTCACTGATCATTTTCGAGGTATCATACACCATCTTACCAAGTTTGGATGTGATAGTTGAAATAGACATTGAGTACTTGGCCACTATAAAGTTTTTGCACAGACAGACGAAAGGGCGGACTTTTTTTTTTTCGATATCATTTTTGGACTATTTAGGACTCATGTGGCAAAAATCTGGGAAAGTTTTTTTTTTACAGTTTTTTTTTGTTTTTTTTTGGGGGGGGAGGGGGGGGGGAGTACAAAGACTCACATTGCTGTGCATATGAATCAATAAATCATCAAAACACACACACAACAAGTTATCAACGCACAAGCATAAATCATCGAAACGCAAACAAGTACATTACATTACATGATTATTGCTTTAGGTCCAGCGGACTCTTCCGAGCCAAATCAGGACCGGCGCAAACAAGTGATCAATACACAAGCAATAAGTCATCAAAAACAAACAAGTCGTCAACACACAAACAATAAGTCATCAAACACAAACAAGTCATCAGCACACGAACGATACGTCCTCAACACGCGAACAAGTCATCGAAACACAAAGAGACACATGGGCTATGAAAACGCTCCAGTGTTGGATTTTCTCAAGCCTAGCTAGCTGTCCTTGGACTGGCTTCATTTTGTCACCTCACGGCAATATCCATTGCTTTTTAACACTTCATTTTCATAGTCTAACGCATTTCTACAATGGCTTGTTGTTACGATTTCACCTCCAGTTCTTAAAGCGACATCCTTGCACTAAAGCTGAATGAAATTAGACTAGTCAGAAATCTTACATTTCCATCATTGGTTGTTTATTTTCAACCAGAGGTCCGAGGTAGGGGGGTGCACACCTTACTTTCAGGTCTTGTCCTCAGCTGATGAAACGGCTATCATCAGAACTCGCTTACTTTTATTGCGCTAAACTTTCATTTTCCAGTCTCGATACAGATTAGGCCTATATACAATGGAGTTGTTATTTTCAACTCGTTTTAAGATGTTATTTGTGCATCTGGGGTGTCGGATAGCGTAGTGGTTGGAGCACTCGCTACTGTGTCGGAAGTTAAGCATCGTCAAGTGCGGTTAGTACTTGTATGGGTGACCGCAAAACGTGAAGCGACAAATAACAACGCCCCCAGTTGACTCAACTGTGACTGAGTACCTACTCTCTTAAGGGGTGGGGAAGGTAAAGCAGCGAGGGAGAGAGATGGGCATCACCCTCATTATGCTGGCCCAAGACAAGTGTGTTCTCCAACATCACGCTCCCCTACGGCCACAAGGCTATGGGACTACCTTTACCTTTTTTCTTCTTTTTTTTCTTTTTTCTACCTTTTTTTGTGTGTGTGCATCTGCTCTGTTACGATTTAAACGCGCCCGATAATTTTGTTTTGCCAAGCGTGCAATGATAGCATTTCTTTATCGTTGATTAGGTTCTATGCTGTTCAAGCTTGGCATAATTTGAGTGTTTTTTTCTTCTCCAGCCTGTATGGTTATACTAGCCTATAGCAATACTGAGATTTTTCTTGAAACGTCTGTTAACCACCGACGGAAGTTCGAGATCTATCCCAAAAGAAAAAGTAAAGTCGTCTAAGTTCGTAGAACATTCCATGACGTAAAACAGTGCTTTTTATTTCTTTCCATGACGATTTGTTGTTGTTGTTGTTGTTTTGTGTGTTGTTTTTGTTATCCTCATTGGTTTTATTGATGGCGTCATTCTGGAATATTCTACGTCTTTCTTGACGCACCGTAGAGAGATTACAAAGGAAAAGATATCTCTGTCTGCGTGTGTTTGGAGTTTTTGGAGGGAGCTTTAAAATGCAACTGTTTATTCTGTCTGTGTCCTTTGATGAATACAGTGGAAAAACTTAATAATGACGACTCTAACCTTAGTACGGATAGAAGGGGCTGCGTGAATACGAATTCCAGTTACACAGATTCAAGCAACGGGGCTGAATCAACCTTTGCCGTGTAAACAAGCTGCTCAGTAGTCTACATGTAAATCGCGGTCTAAATGTAATACGAGACCACAACAGAGTTGTTTAGAACGTGACTGCTAGCGAATTAGGTTCTTCCCATTTTTGTTGCCAACCAGTCGATACACTTTTCGCATGAAGATTTTTTCAGTCAATGGATTTTTCCGGAAGCCCAAATGATACGCTGACGACATGAGAACAGAGCGAAATGGACATCTGTTTCTATTACAGCAGAGAAGGGGAGAAAGATTTTTCCTATCATTCTTCACTTCCCCCGGAGGACAGCACCAAATTACATTACATTACACTATTATTGCTTTAGGTCCAGCGGACTCTTCCGAGCCAAATCAGGACCGGACAACCCCCGATCCGCATAAAAGATCTGCTGAAACAACCCTAGTGGTAAAACCGAAAGCTCTCCACCAGCCAGTCACTTTACAATAAAGACATCCCACGCAGGGGACGGCTGAGGCTTCACCCCAACTTATCGAACCCCCGTTTACAAAAACAAAATAGAATACAAACATCATTATAAATTATCAACAAAACACATACATATAAAATGCCTACATTGCTAAATAATAACATCATAGGAAGCCCTAGTGACCACCTGGCAGAAAGCGTCCAATGTTCCCAAGCTGATCCAACAGACCTCATACACAAACAAGGAGTCTTGTCCCGGAAGAGTTTTGAAGAAAAAAGGTATGAGACTGGTCTAGCGAAGAAGACGATAGTATAGCAGATTGATAGAAAAAAGAGCAGGAATGAGAAAGAGCAACTGAGAAAGACAGCTACAGTGGGAATTTAAAGCACTAAATTTCCAGAAAGTGGGGATACTATTTATAATGAAACCCCCGGCACCCCAACGGGGGTAGCACCAAATAAGGCTTATTTTATACCCAAGATGCTATCAATAAACTTCAGCCCGTCTTTTTAGGCGAGACGCCTACCTGTGTTTTATATAAACCTTCATTTGTCTTAGCTCCCTTGACAGTGTTATTGGTCCAATCGGGGTTTTCAAATATGACCACAAGGGCGCTGTAATCATGCTTTTTTTTTTTTTTAGTGTGAAAATGTTTTTCTTCTTCACCGTAATGTCCAGCTGTCACACTCGACAATTACTCAATTACTGAAATATTATTACATATGTTTATGCGCTTATTAATTTTCATTCATTCATTCGTATAATGCGACTCCGCAACGGTAGGCCTAAATTGCGACCAGTGCTGAAAATGGAGGAGCGGGGGAGGGGAGGGGTGGGGAGTAGGAGGAAAAAGGACGGTGAAAAATCATATTCATAATATAGTTTTGTCACTAGTCTATCAAAGCGTCGAACGAACGGCCAAAATAACCATAATAGCGTTTTTGGAGTTTCGGAAAACAAGGAAGAGTGTGACCACACATCGTAGGTGAGACCCCCCGAGTTTTCAACAAACTTCGGAATCCGTGATATGCAAATGTTATGTAATGGCGTGGTATTTGAAGTGGTGAAAATGTTGAGAGAGGGTTCAAAAATGTCTTTAAATAATTATATATTATACTTGTCACTTGTATCTCAGGATTGTATTTAGTTTTTTTCATTGCGACATGGATGTAAGCTTGTGTAATTCCTGTGATGGGTAGACCTAATAAGATTAGTTCGACTTGAGTTGAAACCTCGGCGAGTCTCTGCTCCGCAATGTGGGCAGTGTGTGGCTTGCGGACTTGCAGTAAATTGCCCTCCGTGCTGAGAATTGCAGGCGCGTGTTGCTTCCGTGTGAAAAGAATGCGCTAACCTCCCAATGTAGATCCATCACCACCACGATGACCTTTAGGAGCGCTGGGACACAACGACTGTCACACAACTTTGGAACAGCACAGTTAGTGCTCTCTCTCTCTCTCTCTCTCTCTCTCTCTCTCTCTCTCTCTCTCTCTCTCAAAACGTTTCCCTAATTTAAAAAAAATTTCAAAAAGTTTCAAAGTGTCTCTTTCTCTTAAAAGGATAGAACAACTATAATATTATACAATACTGTACGGCTCTTTTCTTTGTTTTTAATAAAAAAAAAAAAGGGGGGGGGGGAGTTGGAGGTGGGACGGATAGAAATAAGCGTTTGTCGGAACACACATAGCCTAATCGTTGTTAATATTTTAGACTGATCGTGGTAGGTAAATTCTTCAAACAGCCGATGCCTGAAAGCTTTCCGTGGGGACAGTTAAAGAGTGTGCTTTTTGAAATGCACCGGAATCGGAGGGCAAAAGTCTGACAGCCTCAGATGCCTATACTATACTATATTATACTATACTATACTATACCAAAGCAAACTTTTAAGTAAATAAACAAATGGTGAGGGGGTATGTAGGGGGGGGGTGGGAGGAGAGAAAGGAATGGGGTAGGGGGTGGGGTAGGAAGCATGCGCAGTGACTGGTTGTCACTGGTCGATATTCAGGAAACAGAATTGTCGGGACAGAGATTCGCGTTTGCCCAGTAAAAATGAATGTTCTTTTTGTTTTCTTTATTTTTTTCTTCTTTTTTTAAAAAAATATTTTCTAAATAATTAATTTGTGGTGTAAAGACACCTGGGGTAGGGATAGCGAACGCATGTAATTTGGTCGATAATCTGGCTTTGATTGATTGATTGATTGATTTATTGTTGCTTTAGGTCCAGCGGACTCTTCCGAGCCAAATCAGGACCGGACAACCCCCGATTCGCATAAAAGATCTGCTGAAACAACCCCAGTGGGAAAATTGAATGCCCTCCAACGGCCAGTCACTTTACAATAAAGACATCCCACGCGGGGGACGGCTGAGGGTTGACCTCAACTACGCGAACACCCCGGTTACAAAAACAAAATAGAATACAAACATCATTATAAATCATCAAAAAAACACATACATATAAAATGCCTATAGTGCTAAATAGTACAATCATAGGAAGCCCTAGTGACCACCCGGCAGAAAGCGTCCAACACTCCCAAGCTGATCCAACAGACCTCATACACAAACAAGGAGTCTTGTCCAGGAAGAGTTTTCAAGAAAAAAGGTAGGTCATTGATCTAGCGAAGAAGAAGATAGTATAGCAGAGTGAAGGACAGAGCAGGAATAGGAAAGAGTAAATGAGGAAGACAGCGACAGTGGGAATTTAAAGCACTAAATTTCCATAAAGTGGGGATACTATTTATACTGAAAACCCCCGGCACTCCAACTGTTGCCGCAGTGAATCTGTCTTGCCTATAAAGGAAAGACAGGTTTTCAACTGTGGCTTTCACTGTTCCCTTTATAGGTTTGAACAATCTACAGTGGCAAGATTGCTCATGACCCCAAGGGGTAGATAATCTGGCGAAAATTCCCTACAGGGATTTTAAACAACAACAACAACTGCAACAACCTGACAATAATAACAACACTCTGAACATGTGATATTAGCATGGGTTTAATAATATAATCATTCATTGTTAAAAAACTGCTCACATGAAAGTATATTAATCTTAAAAACACCCATTGCATCAACATGGACATCAAAGTCCAAGGCCAATCCCTCAACACAGTGCATAACCTCAAATAGAATAAAATAAGGAATTTAAATAGACTGAATCTCATAAAGATTTTTTTTTCACGAAGAGTTGTGAACCCATGGAATGCACTGAAACAATCAATTGTTGAAGCTGAAACAGTCAACCATTTCAAGAACCGCCATGATAAAGAGACAGTTAAGGGGGTTAAAATAAGTTCTCAACCTTCCTACCCTGTCGGCCGCGCTCAGTAGCCACTCAGGTAAATTCAGGTAAATACTTAGGAGCTATTGTATCAGACAATGGGTCCCGAGAGGAAGTCCTCTCCAGGATCGCACAAACAACTACGGCCCTGACAAGGTTGAAGCCCATTTGGAAAGACAGGACCATCAGTCTACCTTCCAGCTGTGGTGCCCCAACGACCTTTGAGTTACGGGATAGAATAGGGATAGGATATCCAAGCTGAACCAACAGACACCATACACAAATGAGGAGTTTGGGGAGAGTTTTCAAGGGAAAAAAGGACAAAGTTCCCCCCCCCCAAAAAAAAAAAAAAAAAGTAGGTGACTGGTCTAGCAAAGAAGATAGATTGATAGAACAGATTAGGAACGAGAAAGAAAAAATGAAAATGACAGAAACAGTGGGAATGTAAAGCACCAAATCTCCACAAAGTGGGAATACTATTTATACAGAAACCCCCGGTAACCCCACTGGGGGATGCATATGGGTTAAATATAGAACCATTATAAAACCATCACTATGAGAAATGTTTTCATATTTTTTGTAAGGCCTAAAATGACCTTGACCCTCGCCTCAAAATCAAGGCAAAAACGAAACATACATGAAATATCAATCTACTATCTCTAAATATAACAAATTTGGACTTCATATAATAGTTTAGGGTCAAGGTCACTTCAAAGACCCACATGAACAGCTCCAGCGACCTTGATGCAAGGTTGACCAAATTTGCATTGCATGTGCCTCATTAATATCCATCATGCATCAAAGAATCATTTTCTATATTAATAACTTGAGGGGAAAAGTTTTATTTGAGAACAATTGTCATTTTTGGGACGCGCTCTCGGTGACCTTGACCTTTAACTGAAGTCATTCGTTAGTTAGTTATTCATTGCTTACAGCATCCAGTGGACTGCAAAGAGCCGAATCAGGACCTCAAAATCAGGACCACAACTTGGTTGAAAGAGGTTAGTTAGTTATTCATTGCTTACCGGGTCCAGTGGACTGCAAAAAGCCAGATCAGGACCACAAAATCAAGATCACAACTTCATTGAAAGAAGACTCGCTCCTGATCTGTATAAAAGGACTGCTGAAACAACCATGGTGGTAACACTAAAGGCACTCCACCAGCCGGTCACTTTACAATAAAGGCACCCCACTCAGGGGACGCTGAGGCAATACTTTAATTTATCGAACCCCCCTTTTACAAAAAAAAAAAAGTATATAAACATCATTATAAAATATCAACTAAACACATACAAATAAAATGCCTACATTGCTAAATAATAATATCTTAGGAAGCTATAGTGAACATTTGTCAGAAAGTGTCCAATATTCCCAAGCTGACCCAGCAGACCTCATACACAAATAAGGAATTTCGGAAGAGTTTTCAACAAAAAAGGTAGGTGACTGGTCTAGCGAAGAAGACAGTATAGTAGGTTGATAGAACAGAGTAGGAATGAGAAAGAACCAAGGAGAAAGACAGCAACAGTGGGAATTTAAAGCACTACATTTCCAGAAAGTGGGGATACTGTTTACACAGAAACCTCAGGCACCCCTGATCCGTATAACGTATTAAAGATCTGCTAAAACCAAATGATGATCATTGTTGTCAAGGTGGCGACGTGGTGATTCGTCCTTAATGCTAACGCAACAGGATTTTAAGCTTCGCTATTCCTCCTAATGGTAACACTGAAGGCACTCCACCAGCCGTTCATTTTACAATAAAGGCATCCCATGCAGGGGATGCTGCGCTGAGGATGTACTCTAATTTATCGAGAAAAAAAACACACACACAAAATAGAAACCCATTTACACAAACAAAATATAAACATTAGTATAAAATGTTAACAAAACACATAAATTTAAAATGCCTACACTGCTAAAAATTAATATCATAGGAAGCCCTAATGACCATGTGGCAAAAAGCGTCCAATATTCCCAAGCTGACCCAACAGACCTCATACACAAATGAGAGGTTTTGGAAGAGTTTTCAAGAAAAAAGGTAGAGGACTGTTCTAGTGAAAAAGATAGTATAGTAGATTGATAGAACAGAGTAGAACAAAGGAGAAAGACAGCAACAGTAGGAATGTAAAGCACTGTTTCCAGAAAGTGGGGATACAATTTATACAGAAACCCCCGGCACCCGAATGGTGTAAGTGAAGTCATTCATTCACTGATCATTTTCGAGTTCTCATGGACATACACCATCTTGCCAAGTTTAGTTGTGATAGGTACTGAGATATTAAGCCACTTGCCAACTTTGCACAGGCGAACGGCAGACAGAGGTACAACTTTTTTTGTTTTAAATGTAATTTTTTGACTATTTAGGACTCATCACAACCAGACTGGGGTGGCGGTGAATACACACGACTCACATTGCTGCATGCATGTGAGTCAACAAAAGGGACATGAAATAAGCTAACAGGTAACAGCTGCTGTTCACACACACACACCCACAAACTCCCCTCTCTCTTGCATATCAATAGCTTATAAACAACAACACACATCACAAAATGGTTCAAGATCTTTATTGCAACAACCCTTACATGATCCGCTGACAAAAACCGTTTGTTCAGTTCTTGGTTTGCCAGGTCTTTTGTAACTCAAGCAGCCCTGCCATACCGCTTGCTCTTCTCTCAGTAAAACCTAAACCCTAGTCTGCAGCATTTCCTTGTCAATCAGAGATCACCTTTATTTTTTAACTGTGAACTCCCAACTAGTTCTTACAAAATGAACCTCAAACTTCAGCTGTTTCATCACATTGCCAAATATGCTTTCAGCTCTTATGGATTTGCTGACTTTTATCAGAGTTCGAGTTTATATCCTATCCTATTCCCTAACTTGAAAGTTGTTGAGTTTAACCTCAGCTCAAGATTTTACATCATTTTTACCTTCTACTTGCTACTTCTACTTACAAGATCAGATTTTATTTCAAGTTCTTTTAGCTCATTGGGAAAGAAGTTGATTAACATCCAACATCATCACTCATGTTAAACTGACCATGTCTCAGCCTATAAAAAAAAGACAAGACTTCAATTTTTTTTTTAAATTCCAGTTTGGAAACACACAGGAATTATTTTACATCTGTGGCAGTTATTATATGTTCATTAATGAACCCACTGACTTCTCTGCAAAAAGGTTTCATGAATGAAATTCACAGTAAGCCAAAATTATGATCAGCTGGAACTTCTTAGGCTTATGATAAGCCAAAACAACATATCAAGTGTCTGAGACTGCCGAGGCATACGTCAAACCCAATGCAGGCTCAAACACATTATGTCAAAACCATTGATGCCAGCCCAAGACAAGCTCTAGGAATTAACATCAGATAACTCCGCCAGCTTATCTTGGCCGAAAAAGCTTTATCAGTCATCTTTATCAGCTTTAGGTAGGTCATGCATGTACTCAAAGCTGTTGAAAATCAACAACCGTTGGTTTGTGTGAGAACATTTATACACAAGTAAAATCATCAAAACCTCTCTCAGTCCCTAATACAGCATGCACACACTTCAACTGTTCAAGACTTCTTCACGTCTCCTAGGATTACAGTATCACACAGCCAAGTAGTTGGTACCTTTGTTTGCTTTGTTTTTTTAAAAGAAAAAATAAAACCAGCATCACAATAAAGTCCAGTGCACAGTACGTGACAAACACAAAGAACATCTTGAATCCCATAGCAAGAACATCCTTAGTTTATACCCTTTCGGTTGTCTTTAAAATATTGTACACATTCGAAAAAACACTAAAAAAAAAAAAATCTTATCACTGCACCAGGATAAGAGAACCATGAAGGACAAGAAAACTAGATTTACTGTACAAACGGTCACTAGACAAAGACGAGGAATGGAGACAGATATTTTGCTTTTGAACAGTTCACTACTAATGAGATTTCTTGGTCACCAAGGATACACCAATCAACAGAAACTTTAAACCAAGGGAAGTATCTTGAAACTAGGAAGCGATTTAACTGGACACTAGAATACGCTGTAGGCTAAAGTACTTAAAACAAAGATACTGGCGTGTTTACAACATTCATGATTCTTTTGGTGTCTCACAGGTCATTACTTGAAATCTACTGTGATATGGTCGAGGTGTGTAGAAACAGAGCGATTGTAGCAAAGACACTTAATGCACAGAAGCTAATTATTCAAATTCTTTGGATTTATAGCATCAGAATCTATGAGAACACACAGCCACATCATTTTCAAAATTAAAAGCGTGTTCCACTACTTTTCTTCTTGTGCAATTGACTTTTTATGGGCGAAACTTAAATCTGCCTACAATTCATTGTACATTGTAGCATTCAGAATATTTTGCTGAAAGACGAATAAAAGGTAGACCTATATAACAAGCAAAAGCAAGAAAGGAAAGAAAACAAACCAACAACAACAAAAAGACAAAATCCAGCACATACATTCTCCTCACAAATTCTACTGTCACAAAAAATGTGCATAAAATTGCGTTAGCAAAAACTCGGAACACACTTCAAAAACATTTCAATTTTCATTAATTAGTTTCTCTTGTTTTCATTTTTTAAATACAAACTGTACTATTTTCTAGTACAAACTGTACTATTTTCTAGTACAAACTGTACTATTTTCAAGTGTGTCATAAATACTTCTATATATTTAAACAACATTTTCAAGCATTCGTTTTTCTCCTATATTTATTTTTAAAGACTTACACGTAACTAGAGATCAGTTATGATATATCCTTAAAAAAACACTGACCTTTAAAATGAACTAAAAAATGACAAGTGTAACGTTATACTAACTACAACAATTTGTATTGCTGCAATTCTTCCTGTTAATAAACATTCCAAAGTTATTATGATCAGTGCCATCATTCATTCATAACAGGATACAAAAGTTTTATCTTTACACCAACATTCTCTCTCATGCTCCAAACAAGTTTTCTAAATTCCTAACCCTTTCAACTTACCACATTAGAGTTTAAAGTTGTGCACAAAAACCAAAAAAAGAGGCAAATTCAGGTTACAATTTAATGTGGACTCAATTTAGTCTTGTATAGTGCAGTTCTCTCTGCAGCTTCCTACACCCGCACTGAGGTAAACAATTTTCTTGAAGAGCAAACTCACATGTTAATGACAATTAATTTCATTAGGAAATAAGAAGTAGAATGGGGGTTTAATACCTTGTTTTCTTAATAGGGGTGTCGGATAGCGCAGTGGTTGGAGCACTCGCTACTGTGTCGCAAGTTAAGCACCGTCCAATGCGGTTAGCACTTGGATGGGTGACCGCAAACCGCGAAGCGACAAATAACAACGCCCCCAGTTGACTTAACTGTGACCAAGTACCTACTCTCTTAAGGGTGGGGAAGGTAAAGCAGCGAGGGAGAGAGATGGGCATCACCCTCATTACGCTGGCCCAAGATAAGTATGATCTCTAACATCACGCTCCCCTACGGCCACAGGGCTATGGGACCACCTTTACCAACACCTTTACCTTACCTTTCTTAATACAGCATTTCCCCCTTTCTCCTTCCCTCCTGCCTCCCTACCTCCCCCCCCCCCCCCCACACACACAATAAAAATGTTACAAACACAATGTTCACTAAAAAAAAAACACAAAAAAAAACAACGTATTCTCACAAGCTTCAACATTACCACTAAAAATGAATCACTGTTAAAAAAACGAATGTTGACTCAAATAAATGATACTTTCAGACACCAAGGAGTATACACATCAAACTGAAGTAAGTTACTGCCAGCAACCCAAGTTAACTACGTAAGCGGGCCGCCTTTCATTCAAAGTACATAGGCAACAAACTCTAATCCACTCACGCCATTTCTATTTCGCTGTATAATTACAATAAGTCTGCAGAATTCATAAGATCATCATTAACTTAATAAACACAACGCTACACAAAAAAAAAAAAAAGAAAAAAAAAAAAGAAAAGCAAATCAATCAAGTCAAAATGTATCAAATCTGTACATTATGCATTAATAATAGTATAAAACTCACTACAGTACAACTATGAACCATTGCCGAAGGTAGACTCTCCAAATGAAGCGTCTGCATGTAATATCAAGTTCATTCATCAAGCACGATTTTTTTTTAAAATTCTGACAACCTACATTCCCATAGGTATTGTTCTACAGTTGAAGTGTGCCTGTATCATAAAGCAGCTTTTACTCTCTCTGCTCTCCCCATTTCTCTTCATATTTCAATTTGAAATATGCCCTTAAATATCCGTTATTAGAAATTTAACTAGTTTCTCCATTGTAGTCAATGGGTTTAAATCAAACGGCTGTTGTACGTAGCCAAGAATTATGTGCTAGTTCTGTATTTAACTTCATATGCAACAGCTACTAGGAACTCGATCTATGCAATTTGAAAAAAAGAAAGCATCTCCTGAATGACTGATATTTTCTTGCTATATGATACAAATATAAAATATGATAGAAAGACTAGAGCACACTTACATCATTGCCACTACAGTATATCTTGAAGTTGCGGGGCTGGTGAAAAGAAAATATGTTGGCAGTCACATTGTGGCATAACTTCAAAGTACAACAGCAAGATGACCTAATAAACCTGCCACAATACACTAGCATTCAAAATCAAGTTTTGTCCAATAATGCCAATATTAAACTTTTCACTTTGTTTGTTTGCTTTTAGCTGAGCTATTTATACTTTGTGCTAGCCACTATTCCAAATAAGAAAGAAGTACTGTCATGTTTGTAACATAAATTACAAACACCCTTCAAAATAAATACGTTAACAGCAACAACAAAATGCAAATCATGAACAGCGCCAATGCCTTGCAGGAAAAGAAAGCAAAGAAAAACACATCTCACAGCGAAACAGGAAAACTGAGGTTGGCATCGTCAAAAGATAAAACACATGTACATGCATGTATATGATATCAGCAAAAATGATTAAGTTACGTTATAATCTCTGTACAATTAACGGATCACAAGTTCACGCAAAAAAACAAAACTTCAAACCCAGGCAAGTTGACATGTACAAGCAAAACTCAACAGGACTTCACACTTTACGTTTGTGGTGTGAGAATGGAAGGCCAGATATTGCAAACGCAATCATCACACACATAATATAATTATCAAACAATACGAAAGTTTGGAAGTCAGTTTTACTTGTTTCTTTTTTACAAAAAAATGTGTGGTCTACCAAAACCGAAAGTCAGTCCCCAAATCACGAAAAGAACAACGATGATCTTTTGAGGGTGTGTTAATACACAAACTGTCTCAGTGTCTGATCAGAAAACTCCGAAACTTGGAATCTACTCTGCGTCTTTCAAATCTACGTACATAATAACTACCTATTAAGATGCCATGAAGCGTAAACAGCCCCCTTGGTTAGTTCTAAATATGTAATATACTGAAAGTTTATCATGAAAATTAAAACATTTACGTCTGAATTACCTATGAAAAACTCAAAACTGAAGTGGTGTACAGCCAGGAAATCAAAATCACTCATTTTTATTTTATCGTTCATTCAAGCAATTACAAACGACATTGTATTTATAATTGTATTGTTATTTTCATGGAAATGCAGGGTTTTTAAATAATGTGGTCTTTGACAATCGCTATGTAGAATAAGCAATATTACACAATCACACCTAGAAATGGAATTGAGACAAAGACTACAGACAGAAGGCTGCCTATGGGTGAACTAAAGCAGAAGACGGCAAACTAGAAGAATCCATTGAAAAAAAGAGTAGGGGGTGGGGTGGGGTGGGGGAGAAGGGTAAGGAAGATGGGGGAGGGAGGGAGGGAAGGAAGAGAATAGACAGAAAAAGCAAGCAAGGAGATAATCATATGATGTGATCTGAGGACCCGCCATCAGTTTGTACACACAGCAGCAGTCTTTTGTGTTCAATTTATTTGCAGAATCCAACTAATTGGCGAAAAGTTGGTAGACAAATGGCCACAAATCACACTCACAGCGCATCTCAAAGTGTCCAATGGACTGCTCAACCACGGGGAAAGTCCTGCACGTTTCAATGAGATACTGACACAGACACGAGCACTGATGAAGAAACGAGACACAGAATGAAGCTGTGGTTGAGACAAATGCGCTAAGGGTAAAATGTGGTGCCTGGTGAATGTCTTGTGGCCATGCAGTGACCTGCAGCGAGTGTGGGAACCAGGGTCACTCAGGATCCCGAAGCTCCACTGTCGTTGGCTTCTGGAACCTTCTTCCCCCGTAGTCGCTCCAGCTCAGCGGCTGCATCTCTCGTCACTGCCGCCTTGTCTGAAAGAAACAACAGAATGTGAACACAAAAAGTTGCAGCACTACCACTTCACTGTAAAAAATAACAAAGTTAGATTTCATAAGCCAGACTATATAACACTAACATTGAGGTCTTCATAGCTCTATTTGCTTGCAGTATGCATTGCATACCCCCAAAATTGTCGTGTCTTCTGATCCATTTGATGCTGCTTATCGTTACAGCTTTTTCCAATGTGACATTAGAAAGATATTGCTAACAACCTCATGAAGTGATTGCTTGTCAGCAATATCATGTGACTGCTTTCTCTGTGGCACTGTACAAATTCTCAGAACCGTTTCCGTCTTACAGTACCATGCTCAGTATGTTCTAAAGTGGTATCACCAACAGTTTAAACCCAATGCCACTGGGGCCAGTTTTGAGCTTCCCCTTATTTAGTACTCAAACGCAAGGGAAGAAACTCCGCAAAATATTCAGACCCGCTCAGGAAAAAAACAAAATACAAAATGAAGATTTACGCCCGCTTTAATGTGATTAAAAATACCATCAGATGTTGAATGTTCACACTTTGTGTTTAAAAGGTGTAAGATTGGTACAGAAAATGTACACACAAAATACAAAAATTATAGTTTCATGTTTTCACAGATACCCGGATCAGAACACCGTCTTTTTTAGGGCTATTGTTCAGCACAGAGTTCACAAAACAAGCTGTTATTAGCAGCACAAGGAATGCTAATCGTCAAAATTGTCCAAATCAAGGTGATTTGGGGTTATTGCTAAATCCAAGTCAATATCAGACACCTCTCCTTTCGCTATTTCTTCTAGTGTAAAACCCATAAAGTCACTGTCATCGATACTTTTACCAATTATTGAATACCATATCTTCCTCCTCCATCTTTGTGACACCAAAAATTGGGCCAAAAACTGTGTGGTTTCAAAAAAAAATCACCCTGAGAAGACTACTGCACCTTGTAGTTCTAGCGAAAAAGTAAACTGGACACTGAAGTTTTTAACGTGATACATTTTAAAATGATGCAATGTAGTTGACTATTGCTAGACAATTACGACCCGGTAAACTAGTTCATGAGGAAACAAAGGCAACTCGCGGCACTGAATGGGTCTTGCGAGTGGCAAAGGGTAAAGTACAATTTGCAAATACTCAAAAACTAAACAAAAGCAACATAAAAGAAAATTTTATAAAAGAATTCCACATAACAAAGAAAAAAAGAACTAAAGAAAAGAATTATAATGCTAGAATGGCAAAGTCCAATGACTCACATGCTACTTACGGGACTTGCAACATTTAACATGAAAATGACTGCCCAGAAAATAAAAAAAAATTAAAACAGTGGCAATAAAGTGCAAATACTGACTTTGATCTTTCTATGCTCTTGACCTAGAGGTGACTTTGACCTCTGGCTCCAAATACACTCATGTACTATCAAATAAACCATAGCAATAATTGTATTATGCCACCCTAAAAAAAAAAAAAGACCTTAGCATGACCTTGACCTTCTCTTTGGGATGATATTGACCTTCATGTGACTCATGGATCATGTATGATCAAATAACCCAATGTTGTTGCATATTATGGGTTAAATAGAGCCATTCCACTGTACAATGACCTATTTTTAAAAAGTTTTTGCAAGGCCTAAAATGACCTTGACCTTCAACTTCAAGATCAACGGAAAAACTGAACATATATGAAAGATCAATCTATCACCTCTAAATACAAGTTTGAATTTTATATCTCTTATAGTTTAGGGTCAAGGTCACTTTAAAGTACCTATACTGACTTTGGACAGCTACAGTGACCTTGACCTTGAAGTGAGGTTGACCAAATGTGCACAGGAAGTGTTTCATTTATATCTATCATGCATCAAAGAAGCAAAGTTCAATATTAATAGCTTGGAAAAAATTTAAGAAAAATTATCTTTTTTTCTTTTACTAACATTTGTTGACCCTGTGACCCTGACCTTGAAGTGAAGTCATTCATTCACTGATCATTTATGAGGTCCCATGGCTATACACCCTCTTACCAAATTTGGTTGTGACAGTTGAAATAAGTTCTGAGATATTAATCCACTTGCAAATTTTGCACCTCTAGATAACGGACAGATGGATGAACAATTTTTTTTTATTTCATTTGAAAATGTCATTTTTTGACTATTGCACAAATTAGCAAAAACTTTTATTTCCTTTTTTTTTGTGGGTGATGGTGAGGGGTGGGGAAGCGGGAGTTGGAGGAGGGGTGGGGAAGCGGGAGTTGGAGGAGGGGTGGGGAAGCGGTAGTTGGAGGAGGGGTGGGGAAGCGGGATTTGGAGGAGGGGTGGGGAAGTGGTAGTTAGAAGAGGTGTGGGGAAGTGGCAGTTGGAGGAGGGGTGGGGAAGCGGGAGTTGGAGGAGGGGTGGGGAAGTGGTAGTTGGAGGGGGGGGTGGGGAAGTGGTAGTTGGAGGAGGGGTGGGGAAGAGGTAGTTGGAGGGCGGGGGAAGTGGTAGTTGGAGGGGGGGGGGGGGGAGTGGTAGTTGGAGGAGGGGGGGGGGGAAGTGGTAGTTGGAGGGTGGGGGAAGTGGTAGTTGGAGGGGGGGAGTGGTAGTTGGAGGAGGGGTGGGGAAGTGGTAGTTGGAGGGCGGGGGAAGTGGTAGTTGGAGGGGGGTGGTGGTAGTTGGAGGGGGGGGGGGGGAAAGTGGTAGTTGGAGGAGGGGGGGGGAGTGGTAGTTGGAGGAGGGGTGGGGAAGTGGTAGTTGGAGGAGGGGTGGGGAAGTGGTTGTTGGAGAGGGGTGGGGAGAACATAGACACACATTGCTATGCATGCGAGTCAAAAAAGCATGCATTATCTCGCCCTTCACCGGTCCAATCTCCCCAACTTGAAATGGTAGTCTACATGCACTATCGTTGCAACTTTGGCATGGCTTGGAAAATGAAACAAACGTAGTCAAAGGCAACGTAACAACAGAACTGCAACATAACGTTAACTGTAATGGGAAATAAATTACCAGGTGTAGGAGGAAATCTCTTCAAAAATGCTGAAAATGACATGTCTCCTTCAAAATTGCATCAGCCAACCAAATCTGTGATGACCTGACTTGCTGTCAGCCAAATACTTGGAGAATGAAGTGTATGGAGGTATGAGTGTTTTATCAGACAAAGAAAAGAGGCTTAGGTTCTTGAACGTTGTTAAGCAAACATGTCCACTGCAGGCAGTTTCCACAGCGTACCACACATACAAAGCTCACAAAATTGAAAGGAGAGAAGAAGAGGGGGGTGGGAAGGAAAGAGGGAGGTACGAGAAGATAACAATTTTATTTTGCAAGGGTAAAAGAATAAGCGCTGGATGCGCTTTTTTACATCTTGCCCTTGGGGCTTTAACAATAACTATTAAATACAACTCAAGGTTATAACATGGGAGAGAGTGAGGGGAGGGGGTAATTAGGAAAAGAACAATATAAAGCAGCATTACTCTTAAACAAGTGCTAATTCACAATCTCTACAGTAAAGTAAAGCTTAAAACAGAACTTAAACTCTGCTGAATAATCCATTCATTAGCTCAAAGGAGAAGATGATGAAAAGGAAAGGACAATGACAAATGTTGGTACAGAAAGAACGCTGATATAAAAGCAACGTAGTACTATATCAATAAACCATAGGATACTCGACGGTCTTGTTCTAACAACATTAAAATACATCTGGCAAGAAATGTCTTACCTTTCCCAGCCACGGCAGCTCCCGTCTTTTTGTTCAGCAGACTGTTAAAAAAGTTGGCCAGCATACCTTCCGTTGCTTGCCCTGGTGGTCCTGCCTTGCCATCCTGCATTCAAAAAGAAACATCTTTAAAGCGGTGGGGAAAGGGAAACAACTGAGAAAAAACCTGGGTGATTCAGTTAACAATGACTTCTCTGTCCTTGTGTGCCGGACCAGTGTTTAACATTAAAGAAACCTAAACTGTTTTATCTTGAGACATCACATGGTTTTAACATTCCTGCAAAGGTTCTTGAATTCTTTAATGTATAATTTCTGGTATTTCAGATTTTAACTTGCAACACCTGCTGTGCACTTTTGTTGTTGTTGTTATAGTGGACACAATAATTACTGTATGATTTGCCTTCACAAAGCGGAATAAAACTGAAAATGCCAGGGTGACCATCGATAATTATAATAATACACTTAACATTTTAAAACATCTTTGTTGCACCGTTCTTGTCCTTTCATAAAGGGACGCAAATTTTCTGAATTTGGTTGAGGACTCTCAACATCTCTTGTTCCAGTGTGCTGGGCAAATGCCGCACATGCACACAGCCATACCTACAGCGATTAGGTGTTTTTATCCCTTAGAAAATAGGAGACTGCACTGTCATATATGGCTATCACCTAGTATTTTTAGCAACGGTCAAATTCACCTAGAATTGCAGCAACAGTCAAAATCTTCTAAGATAGCAACATCGGTCAAAATTGCCTAGGATAGCAGCACGTTTAATATTATTCAAAGCCCATGCTGTGAGCTGGCAGCTTTACCTAGCATGTTTCTGATTCACTGACGCTACATGAAGACCACAACTGCATTTTGACTATCAGAAGATTTCTTTCAGAGTTATAATCACATTTCAAAAAGTTTGATTTTTTTTAAATTTATATAACAGTAACAGACCCATTTTTGAACTAAAATTAATTCCCAACAGCCGTGAAAAAACACAGCATTTAAAACATATTTTAATAGCAAAAGCTCGCTCACTATTCTTGCCTAACGAGAACATAAGACCCCAGTAACTAGACTTAAACATATTATTTCTCTTCCTCAGTCTGTAAAAGAAATCTCTTCAGATTGCTGCCCTTTGATTTTGATTGAACAAAAAGCACATTATAGTGGCCTGCACTATTATTATTATTATTATTATGTAATATGCTATCTTTATCACTATTACATAGAGTTAAATCAAGAAGGCAAGCCATTCAAATGTATTTCCTGACACAAAGAGCTGAAAATCAACATTTCAAAAGTGCTGGTCCTGCCAATTTCGAGATAAAGCACAAAAAGTCATTATAATATAACTGATATCAACAACCTTGACCTTGGAGAAAAAGTATAAGTGAATGCTATCAAAGACTGAGGAGGTGGCTGAATAATCTGAATAATACAAATAATCAAAATTAATTCAATCATTCTTCATAAATCAAAAAATGTATTTTGAACAACAACAAAACTAAATTCTGAGTGATTGATCAACAGCCAGACAAACAGTCTTCTAGGGAATGATGTCCATGATCTTAACCTTTTAAACTAAAGAAAAAACGATGGCATGGGAGACCAGCTACTAACTCAGGTAATGTTCCTACAGAGTTGGAACAAAACCTGTTCAGTGGTTCTTGAGATAAGGCGAGACGGACTGACACTTGACTGGTTCTGATTCCCAACTATATCAAAGTATATCCAGACACCAAATTACCTTATGTAAATGCATTTGATCACAGAACTCGCCCTTGTATGCACAAACACTATTCTTCACTAGCCTATAGATGAATATTTCCCCAAAGCCAGCCTATATTTCCCCAAAGCCAGCCTTTATGTGAAGAAATATTTTCCTCATAACTAGCCTTTATGTGAATAAATACTTTTCACCATAACCAGTCATTATTACTCTAGCTCTATGACACAGGATATATATAGTGTATATACATACATACAGGCTATGAAAATGCTAAGTTTACAGTCAGTAAGCTTGGAAATGCACAGAGAGAGTACACTAATGATACAGAGGTCCTCGCAAGTGGTCACAATGTTCTAACAGTAGTTTAATTGTTTATGAATGAGCGCTAAATGATACCAAGAAAAAGTGTCTGCGGATAGAAACTAAAATACGTATCAGTGATTTGTACATGGTATGATATATTTAGAAGACAATGTTCTCGCAAAATACGCTTCTTTTAATTTTTTTTAGTAATTTTTTCCCCACAACACAAATATGGGGGAATGCAAATGTATTATTTAAGTTTATAATTGTAAAAGATAATTAAAAATTTTTTTTGTTAAGTTTTACAAGAAATAAAATTTTAGTTTAAAAACTAATTAATTATTATAATATAAATAGATTGTGTTAAAATATATTAGCAGGAATTCGTAACAAAATAAAATATAGGTTTTACAAATGCGAGATGAACTGAATTTTAAAGGTAATAAAGACCAATAATTGTAAAAAAAAAAAAAAAAAAAAAAAAAAAAAAACAATTTAACAAGAGAAGTCAAATAATAATAATAGGAATAATAATAATATTAACAATAATAATTATAATAATAACAATAATAATAATAATAAATCAAAAACTAAAGTTTGCACAGGAAACTGTATTGTAATTTTGTGTAGTCATAAAACAGTAAGTAAGAAGAAAAGCTTAAAAGACTTTTGAAAATAAACATATGGTACAGTGTGGTTGAACAAACAAAAAGCTTAAATGCATTGGCAACATGTACCTGTTCAGCATCGAGGAGGGTTTTTAGTTTAGTCTGTATCTGCTCCAATAATAATAAATATCATTATCAAACAGAACCTACAATGATCTGAACAACATCCCCCAAGTATGTAAAGTAAGCAGTTAATAGTCATAGGAACAAAATCCTGCCAAATATACTTGGTCATGTTATAACATAATAAACACAGCAATAGCTTGTCTTAATTAAACACATTTTTTTCTAGGTTCTCATATCCCGAATCCAGGCTCCTGAACCCTTTTTTGTCCAAATGGTTCAGCAACCTAGTTTCTGTATCTGAGAACCTCAAAAAAAAGTTTTTGAATATCCACGAACCTTTCAATTAAGGCGTCTCAAGGCAAACTGTACTTCACTTCATAAAATCAATAGGATTATCTTCAGTATCGACACCCATGTGATTCTAAAAAACATACAGCTTTTGTCAGGTTTTGGTTGTACTAAAATTGTATTAAAACAGGCACCTTGAATATAATTGTATGTCCATGTTATTCAGACACCCAGTCCATAATAATAATGTCTATGACTATCGATTAAAAAATATTTACTTCTTTTTCCTTTATGAACTCATTATTAACCTTCATGTACACTATTTTACACTGCAGCAGAAAATGGCTAATCAGCACAATGTTAGTAGTTAGCAGAAGAAGCAGAAAAGCATCATGCGTACATGGTCGGCGGGTACCTTTCCCCGCATCGGAGAGGTTTGGGCACCACCCGCCCTCTCGGGTGTGCGTTGCGTCTGTGGTCGTGAGGGCCGAGGTGTTGCAGCTTCCTAGAAAATGAGGTAGCATTTATCAGCTAAATTGTCCATGCACTGATTGCGGCTGCACAATCCAAGAACAGGAGCCAATGACTATAGATACTGCGACTCATCTTGATTCAGAGATGAAGTTACTGATAGGAAAAAAATTACAAGGAATAATTATACAAATTTGTGGTGAGCTTTTTAAACTGCGTTGATGAGGGTATAGATTTATCTGGAAATAATATCATCATATACTAGCTAAGAAATAAAAACACAAAGCAATAGTAATAACAAAAACAAAGAAAGAAAGAGGAAAACAAATAGCTAGCTTTTCTGCAGAGCATGTCATCCACAGAGGAAAACTCTAAAACACAGAAATATTTACCAACACCGACTAGGACAGTTAATTTCAGGTAAACGACCTTTCAAAAATTTTGAATTAGTCCATGGATATGTGATGCCACAGCATTAATCATTGCCATAAATACCAATAGATTTTCATGGTACCTGAAGGAAACAAGAAATTTGTGGAAGAAAAGAAAAGGCAGATGAGAATAAAGAGGAGGAGGAGGAGAAGGAGGAAGAAGATCTTACTCCTGCTGGACTGCCACCTGCACCAGCTGCAGCCTGTTTAGCTAGGACTGTCTGCATCTTGGTCAAAAACATCTGTTCATCTTCTGCCACAACTTCCGCATCACGCTGTACGGGCTGCAACATCCGCAATTTAATGCTCTCTTACCAAACATGTATAGGCAACTTTCAACTTGTATCGGGTCATGCAGCATTCCAATTACCAAATAAGTATTCTAACTAAACTCACATTCAAAACCAAAGGGAGGTTACTGTGGAGCTACCACACAGATGACATATTACACTTGACTGTGATTGTGTGTCCGTGTAGTAATTCCTTTTGAGGTCATAAAGATGTATTGTGTTGTATTGTAATATCATGAATTGCAATCCCAGTTTAAAAAAACAAACAAATAAATAAAAAACTTGGCGTTTCTGACAGTCTAACCAGAATAAAGGAGTTTTAAATACCGTGCACATTTTGTGCATTTTTACATTCTGTGCGACTGAAAAATTACAGGTATGGGCACATGGCCTGACAAGCTTTTTTAGAATGTCCGCCAGTAAAACAGAATTTCAGATTCCGACCTGGCACATCTGATGGTTTTAATTTTAGATTTTGCGTAAAGAAATATTTCCCCCATCGGAACATTATGATGTCAAGGACACTGCATGCGACATTTCATAGCAGTTTTTATTTGTGAAACTTGAGCTAGCTTTCTGTGTTTACAGCTCCAGTTTACAGGCACAAGAGTACACTCCTACCTTTCGTAAGACTGGCTTGACTATGACTTCGTCAAGGGTGTTGTCTGGTTTCACTGTGGTCATGTTCTCATACAATATGCTGATCTTCTTGTCATTGTCCCACCCACATGGCCTGCATACACATGAAAAAACCCAACTGTTATTTCTACTTACACTAACATCATCTCTCGACACACATAACAAAAAGATGCCATTTCTGTAAACTAATTTCATACATACAAAACACTCACATAGAACAAGAAAAAAACTACATAAAAAGACCAGGGCCTAACATTGGCAAAGGTGACTAAGTCCCCAGACGTAGTCAATGCAAATGGGAAACACAAATGAACAATCAGAAGCATAGTTAAGATTGTTTAAACATTTTGTGAATGTGTATAAGAGGTGAGAGAAAGAAAAGCAAACACACACAAATATACACAAGAACAAAAAGCATTGAGTTTGTTTTTTCCAAACTAATTTCACTATATTGACCAACTGTATGCATTGGCAGAAATACAATGTAACCGGCATTCATCGCCATCAGGATCAAACTTATCTGACATCTATTCCCACCTCCACTTATTCTAAGAATAAGGGAATGAAGAATAAGTGGAGGTGGGAATAGCCTTTTTCTTTCCAGTATCGGTATTTTCCTCTAAAAACGGCATGATTGGAACACAAAGTCACAATATCCACGCTACAGTCTCAGACCGGCCGGAAGTCATCAACCGGATATGCGGGTTATGCCCCTTTCAGCTGTGCATCTTTACACAAATCTGATACAAATCTTCTTTCGTTTACTTCTATTTAATTTTTTTTTACGATTTTTTTTTTCTCGAAAAATCGGATTTCCGATTGTAGGCTTCAGCAAAAATCTGATTTTCCGACCATAGTCAGAAAGGTGGCACCCATGTATTACTAAGTATACAAATGAAAGGAAACGTGAAAAGTTCAGGTCAACGTTTTGCACAAGAGGAACAAACTCTCTTTCAAATAAACAACACATCAAACGCACTTCAGGTTACAAATATAATGTATGCATGTATTCGGCACCAGTGGATTTCGTCTGCGCCTAAAAAAGGTTTTTGATGGACGTATGGCCTTTAAAAGCTTCTTCAAACTTTTCATGTGATTTTGATTCATGTGGTACACGCTTTCGTGGTCATTGCGACCGCCATGTGCAAAGGTGAAGTTGATTTTAAACAAAGCGTATTTGCAAATGCTGGTTCTTTCAGAGATGTAGTCAAGCAAGGACACTTTTTGTTGTGGACATTCAAAAAGCTAGCTTTCTGTCCTGCTGTTTAGCTTCTGGTTCATCTTTTTAGGATCAGGAGAACCTACATCAAAGCTTCGCTTCATTTTTCATGCTATTACACAGCACTGAGCAGAATGGAGGAAACTGGACACAAGTGCGGCAAACTCACAAAGACGTACGCATGCGCCACCTTAGTAAGATAACGTGTCTTTTAATCAGAATCAAAATAAAATAAATAAATAAAATTAAATTTGACCGTATTTTTAGCGAGCTGACCAGACAACCTCACTCCAAGGCTAAATTGCGTACAAATATGGCGAACGACCGTACAGTAGGTAAGTGTGACACACACACATGGATACAATGATCTTTCTCACCACACTTTCAAATCTTTTTTCTCTCTCACACATATGCAACATGATCTTTCCTTCAGAGAAGAGTTCAAGTCAATAGGGACACTTCTAAGTCTGGAAAAGAGAACTTTCTGGAATTACTTGTTTATTATCTATCAAATGTTCCAGATCTATCTGGCACTAGCCAGTCAAATCTTCTAAACTGCGGACGTAAGACAGTACATAGTTCAGGTGACGAGTTTCATTTCGACTGGGTGTAACTGCGTCATTCAGGATTATTGAAAGACTGTATAAGTAATGCACTTTCTGCTTGCAAAAAGTGAGTGATTTTCGGAAAGCGATTTTAAATGCAGTTGTTGGTGTTTGCTGAATAAAGTTGTAAAACTGTATACAACAACTTCCCTCTTGTTCCTGAGTAAATGGGCCGAGTGGATAAACAATACGAGTTACACAAGATTCAAGCCGATATTGTGTAACAGTCCTCTGGCCACCTCTTCAAGCGCCTTAATTTCACCAATAAACCTTTTGCTGCTACTAAGTTTATAGGGGCAGTCAGCACAAAAGGGACAATGAATCAATCTGAGAGTCAGAAGCTGTGGAGGGCACATGCCTACATCAGGGTGGAGAACAACTGAATCAAGAAATCTCTGAAATCCGGCCGGGGCCCAGGGGCCAAGCCCCGGTATTCGCCCCCTGGAAGAAAATGAATGTATGCAATTTTGAAAGTAATTTAGGGCCTCTCCTGAAAGCAAAAAGCACAAAGTAAACATGAATAGAAACAACAACAAAGAAAAGAATGTTTTATGCACATGTCTTTCAAAAAAGTTAAGAATCTTGATTTGTAGGCCTAACAAAGTTTGAGGTCCACCACTGTTACACACAAACTCCACATTTCCAATTTTACTGGGCACATGGTTGTCTATTTTTTAGCTGTAAACAGGCAAGAATTTTTATAATTTTACAGATATTTAGGGGTACGTTAGTAAAAACACATTTTAGGTACTAGTGTATAGATTTAAATGAAATAAAATGCAAAATGAACAGAAATAAATTCTCTTTTGATTATCTACCTTTTTCTACTTCTCTTGTCATGTCTTGTTTTTTTGTTACTCCATGTGTATACAAAAAAAAGTTTTAAAAAGTCCAAACAAGCCCCCTTCTCTTCTTCACTTTCATGCCAGTCTGAAAGATCGCATATATGCATGCACACTTCTGACACTAATGTCAGTACCGATCTCTTCCTCCAACTCCAAGTCCATTTCTCTCACTTTAATGTCTGATAAATGGAAGCCTGTAAACTCCCTTTCATCAGTTGAAGAATCCAAACCATCCATTTTAGACACACACACACAATAAAATTTGAAAATAAAATCGAAAAAACGAATGCATCACAGAGAAAACTTGTGGAAATGCAGTCGAATGTTTTCTTAACAGAATAAACCGGAAGTCAATTGCCGGAAGTCTCGCAATCTTTCAAACAACGCGAGAATATAACCACATGGTTGATACGGACGCTTTTGGACGTTTTGCCTGTTTAGACCTTTGGCCGCTTTTGGCCGCTATGCCCAGTAAAGTGTAGCCCCTCAGCTTCTCACACTCGGAACTCAATGTTTTTTTCTCGGAAATGCAAATGCCTTTCGCGGAAATCCGCGGATTCGCGGAGAATTCTCCACCCTGCTACATCCAGCCTATGCTGGAAAAAATCTCCAGACGTTCAGCTACCGTCAAGGTTGCCTGTTTAGTGGCCCATTCATAAGCAACTGTATGTAGCATACTCACACAAAAACGGCAAGGGAATTAACTGTTAAAGCAAATGAATGTAGCATACTCACACAAAAACGCTGTCTTTTTCAACGACATACGCCGGTGTTGTGAAGGGGAATCCATAGATGCGATGGACTAGATAGCGATACAACAAATCGCAGTTGCGCTCGTCTTTGACAGAGGTATAGAACAAACCAGCACCAACTTCAGCTAGTCAAGGAAATCACATCGTGCTAATCTAATCAAGAAAATAAACTTAACTCTCTAATTCTACATGTATAAGTGGTAATTTTATAATTACTGTTAATTGTTGTCACCTCTAAACATACGAAAACTGTTTATAATTAAACAACTTCAAATGAAAACAAGCAAACAAATAAACAAAACAACAACAAAACAATTCCTGTTCATTCTTTTAATAGAAAAGGAAAAATGTCAAATACGTTTATGTAATTTTCTTTAAAAAAATAATAAAATAAACTTTTTAAAAATTGGTAACACACTCAAGATGGAAAGGATACATTTTAAGCAAAATTTCCGGACATACTGTTGAATAAAATCAAAGTGTTCATCTTTAAAATCATGTTCTTTTTCCAATGTTGAAACAGCATCACACTGAAACAGAAAAATAAGTATTTCTCATAAAGCTGCATTAATATCAAACATAAAGGTATCCTACACAAAATACAGTTAAGATTCAGGCAATTTCAAGACCAGTTATCTTCATTTTAGCTTGGGCATTTGTCCATGTTCAATCATTGGGTATTCAAGCTGACCCAAGGTCCTTAGCTGTTGGAAATTTTCAGTGTGCAATGTGGTACCAAAAGTTAAACGCTCACACGACTTCCAACACCCTTTCTCGGAACTACAGCAATATATTAAGCTTACTGCTAAATCAAACAAAAAACACCACTATATTTCCATTCAGTAAGATGACCAACAGAGAACTAAAAAAGCTCACAAAAAGAAAAAAAAGGAAATGAAAACTCCAAAGCAGAAGTACCTTTGTTAAAACTACTACAATTGGAATTCCTAAATTCTGTGACAGGACGTTCTGGCCTAAAGGAAGCACCACTTTCTCCTCCTCTGTGGGTTGAGCTGTGGGGTGCAGAGGGTTGGCATCGTAGCGAGGGGCCGCTGGGGTGCTGGGTTGGCTCTCTGCTGGCTCTGTGTAGTCTTGGAAGAACCGCACCACTGAAACCAAATGAGAACATTTATGTCAACGCCGTGCATGACCGTTTTACTGGGAGGGATGGAGTGGAGAGGTGGGTTGGTGGAGGGTCAGGCATGATGAAAGCAATCGACTGGTCGTTAAATGCAAATAAAAATCCTCTCAGGCAAAACCTAAACCCAGGGCTTGTATTGGTCTGGAGTTAAAAAAGAAGAAATTGCCTTGGGTCCTGGGATCACTCCCCTCCACCCAACCCGAATACAAATTGTTGTACGTTAATCGTGCATTTTTGATAAGCAGAAAGCATATAACATAGTAAAGGAAAGATTAGCTTGTTTTACATACATGCAGCTGAACTCTTGAAGTAGCCTGTCTTTATTGATGCATAGTTTACAGTTATTCAGGGATGGATTTAACTGGAAATTACTGGTATTTTACCGGTTTGAGAATAAAAATACCGGTTGAAAAATCAGTAGCCGGTAGAGCCTACCGGTTCTTATTTTGTTTGACTGGTTTCAAAAATAAAGAAAAAGAGAAAGAAAAACAAGAGAAATGAAGAGAGAGAGAGAGAGAGAGAGAGAGAGAGAGAGAGGGAGAGAGAGAGAGAGAGAGAGAGAGAAAGAAAGAGAGAGAGAAAGAAAGAGAGAGAGAGAGAGAGAGAGAGAGAGAGAGAGAGCCAGCCAGCCATGCTGATTATGCAGGGTGCGAAATGAAGGCGGGTCCGGGGCGAATTACCCTCAAATGTTGATTCGGACCCGCTCTTTTCATTTCTAGCGTGCCCGATTTACCCGCAAAAAAATGTCAACTACGTTACAAAGTTGAGTAATCAATTCATTTTTACTGAGAAAAATCTTCGATGCAAAAATTATTTTTGAGTGAAAAGTAGAAGGCAATAATAAATCTTTGAAAATCGATGTCGAGTACCCATTGCGCTATATGTTGCTATGGATGCGAGGTATTTGTCACTCGAGTTATTACCCTTGAATAATATTAAGTACGTCTTTTTTTTAATTGGCTCGGAGTCATGCTTTTTGGCCAATCAATGGGCTGTTCGTATTTTCACTGTCGAGCGTCTGCTTTCACTATGAATCCCGAAAATGGCTAGTGAGAAGAGCAAATACTTTTCCATTTTTGGAAAAAGACCTGCCTCGACAGAAAACGACGATGAAAGGAATAAAAAACAAAAGCAGTACGAGCAAGCAAAACGTAGCAGAAGCTACCAAGAAGAATGGTCTAAGAAATTTCCGTGGCACAGAAAAATTCGGCGAGAAGATGGTGTCGAAGTGTTGATCTGTGAGCCGTGCAAAAATCAGGCCAAAAAACTAGAAAACCAAGCATTTGCGCAAGGTAAAGACATCTATATTACTGGATCAACGATTTTTCGAAGCTATTCTCTCTCAATGCACAAACTTTTTTTTTTTAATTAGTCATGTTTTTCATTATTGTGGGCTGACTGTCTGTTTTTTACCAATAAACATAGACGTCACGTACGTACTAGAACAGTTTTTTTCTGCTTACGTTCGATTTTTTTTTCATTAAAAAGGCCTCAGGTAAAAGGTTTCAGAATATTTAAAGTATTTTCTGTTATAGTCATTTTCTGTGTTCATATGATTTTTCTAATTAAAAAAAGTTGGGATAAAACTAACATTATTTTAAAGCTTATTTTGTTTCAGATGAAGCAGCTTAACGTATTAACATTATTAATACACTTTAATTGAGAAAGTAATTAATCAAAACATTTTTATACAAAAAGAGTAAAAAGAATCAGAGAGAGTGAGAGAGAGAGAGATTTTTATTTTTCGAATTAAAAATTTGGGACTCAGATAGAGTACCAGTACTTATTTAAACATATCCGTTGTTAATGAATAAAAAGAGGGAATTAAAGTTCTGTTTTATTAAAATGTGTTTGAATTTTTTTTATGTGTGATTGTTTATTATGTATTAGGACCCTCACATTTCAGACAGGACCCTCACTTTTTAAAAGTTAAGGGTCCTGTTTACCCTCAAAGAAAAAAGTTAATTTCGCGCCCTGTTATGTGTTTAGGGAGTGTAGACGAGAGGCCTGCGAATGCGTTCATTAGCCTTGCCATATTCTTTGAGGTAATTAACACAGAATGATATAACATTGGCGGGCGCAAGGCTATCGTGAATACGGATAAATTAAACTCGCGCACTTTTCGATTTTTACTTCCCTCGTGCTCGTCAGTATGTATTGCGACAGTGGCAGATAGGCTAGTAGCCTAATAATCAAGAAACAATTTCAAAATTTCCCAGTAAAGCAGGTTTCTCTTTACTCTTTACAGGTACCCACAGCTACAGTTAACCCCTAGCGCACAACAAACACAATCTACAGTGCTAACAAATGTCAATGTGATTCAGCAACCTGTCACACCAAATCAAATAATACTCTCATGCAGCCAGGAAAGAAGATCAATAACAATCATTGCTTCAGAAGCTGCAAACCCCGACACCTGTCCTTAAGTTTGAACTCTAGGCTTTTTGGTTGGTATATAACTGTATTCTAGATCAATACATTGTAACGATATCAACAACTTCATCCCTCAAATCAATAATAAGCAATCATTAAATCATCACCCCAGCCTTCATCAACATTGCCCAACATCTCCTATATTTCATTTGTAACTAGCACATAATGGCAGTTTCAATAGCAAATAAATGAAACCCTAGATGTTCCGAAATAGTCTTAGTTTGATAACAAACAAAACCAAAACAAAGCAAACAAACCAACAATATAAAAGCCATTTAACTCTTAGTCTCATATAGCAAAACAGCACGTTGATCTTCTCCTTCATGTAAGGATTTGACAAAAACAAGCCAAAAATAGGTGCATGTGTTTAAAATGCTATATCTACTGAACGGTTGGTCAGAGCTTCATGGGACTTAGTCAGTGTGTAGATAATTGGTAACTATGCAAGTATTGAGTAAGCTTTAGTTCTGTCAGTGTCATCTGTCTGTGTTACCTGCTATTTTACCTGTGATTATAGGTAATTTTACAACCAATTCTTCGGATGATGAAAGGTCCGATCTGTAGTCAGAAAGATAGCTAGTGTGCACGCTAGACACTGACAAATCACTCTGATTTTCATTCCCTAACTAATCAGCCCTTTCATCTACTAATTGCTGCCACAACTGCTCATATCATGTAGACTCATTGTCGGAATCAGATTCTGCCATTTTTAGAGTATCCTTGCTCTCGAAAACGCCACCAAAAACTAAACAAAAACTTCGATTAAAATGTGTTGTTGACACAACTGCAGTTGACAGGAAGGAAGTACACTGCTTTTAGTATCAGCTAGTGCGCATGCGCAATTGGAACTGGTTTCCGTTAAGCGGGAGAGAGGTGCTAAAAGTAGACGGTAACTAGGCGCGCTTTACCGCGCTTCATAAGCCGTGACGAACTGCGCTTTACCGCGCTTCATGAGACTAAGAGTTAAATGCAACAGTCATACATAAACATAACAATAACCAGGAAGGAATCACTTACAGCTCTGTTCAAAATCTTGCATCTTTTGCGGTGGGATTCGCAACTTGTCTATATGGTCACTAAGCACAGTGACCCATTTGTTCAAAGACTCTGCGATAGACCATGGTTGAGCCATGGACGCTACCAGCAGAACCATGGTGTCTTCAAAATTCTCCTCTGTCAGGGCATATTTCAGCAGATTTGTGTGTGATTGGTCGCCATCTAACACCCACACGTTCAATTTGGCTTGTTCTGCAAAATCATCAAAACACCTTATTACCATTATGATTATAATATCATGACAAAGAAAACAACAACCTAGAAGGGCAAAGCCCATATGGCACACATGCTCCTTATGGAACTCACAATATTTAACTAAACATGAAAATAACCCCCACCCCCCCACCCCCCCTCAAAAAAAAAAAAAATTTTTTAAATTGAAATGATGGCATTAAAAAAAATGCAAATATCGACTTTTTCCTTTTTCTATGGTCTTGACCTTTGGGTGACCCTGACATCCGACTCCAAATAAAACAAAACGGTGATCTTGAGATGACCTTGACCTTTAGTGACCTTGACCATCACGTGGCCTCTCATGCATGTCTTATTAAATAAGCCAATGTTACATATTAATGGGTTAAATAAACAGCCATTTCATTGTACGATGACCTATTTTTGTATGTTTTTGAATGACCTTGACCTTCAATATCAACTCAAAAACAGAAAACGTGAAAGATGAACCTATCATCTCTAAATACAAGTTTGACTTTACATCTCTTATAGTTCATGGTCAAGGTCATTTCAAAGTACCTATCCTAGCCATCTTTGGACAGCTCCAGTGACCTTGACCTTGGAGTGAGGTTGACCAAATTTGCGCTGTATGTGTCTTATTGATATTTATCATGCATCATATAATTATAAATTCAATATTAATAACCTAGAATTTTTTTTTTTTTACAGTGTCTATTTTAAAATTGATATTTGTTAACCCAGTGACCTTGAACTTGAAGTGAAGTCATTCATTCACTGGCATTTATGAGATCTCATGAATATATACCATCTTACCAAGTTTGGTCGTGATAGTTAAAATAGGTTCTGAGATATTAATCCACTTACAAGTTTTGCACAGACAGACAGGATGGCGGACAGTGGAAGGCAGACAGATGGACAAACATTTTTTATATTATTTTTGGACTATTCAGGACTCATCTTGCACAAATTTGAGATCTTCTTCAATACTGGTGATTGAAAGGGGTAAAATAGGCTGAAATATAAAAGTACAGTAAATATAATTTCAAGCATAATTTTTTATAGTTAAAATGTTAATGAAATTGATAATTAAAAAAGAAAATGGATTTGTTAACTTGCTGAGCTAGCAGAGGTACTTGACGTAGGGGGTGTATGCAAGCATTTCGGATGTATCATCACATGCTTTTTTTAAATAAAAAAAGTATAATAATCATTGAAATTACATGTCACATTTAAAAGGCATATGAGTTTTAATGTTTATGAAAGAAATAGCTATTTTAACTCGTTTTAAAAACTAATAACGAGCTTTGAAATTTAGGGACACCAAAGCATCCGAAATGCTGTTGGTAAGAAGTTTTATTTAATTGATTATTTTATTTGCTTGATGATTTTGATTATTTTTTTGATTTATATTAGTCAAATATGATGTTGTAAGATGGTTGGCATTAAATTTTATGTGTATTGTTAGAGTCCATTTAATGATCTTTGAAATAATAGGACACTGCAGCATCCGAAATGCTGTTAGCAGAAAGTTATACAAATTAATATTTTATTTGCTTGATGTATAGTTTATTTCTTAAAAAATAGTATATAAATCAGTTATGATGTAGTATGGCTGGCATTAATTTTAAGATGTATTTTACCTTAATTGTTGTAAAAACAATGGGACAAAATTACGCTGCACACTAAACGTACACAAAAATAAATAAAAATAATTTTTTTTTTTAAAAGTCAGCAAAATTCTTTTACAGACAAAAATTTATTGTTACATATAATTATTTATTAATATAAAGATATATATAGAGAAATTAGAGAAAAATATTACTGGAAAAAAGTAAGTTTAATGGCAAAGAAAATCAAGTCGTCTTCAAAACACTGCTTCGAAAGCACATAGCATTTCGGACGGACACGTTACCAGAAATCGGGACACGTCACTGTAAATTGCATTTTTCTATGCACAGGAATTCCCTATTTCCTGTGTATACGTCATCATTTTGTGAAGAATATCCTTGCGAATGAATGTATAGGCCTACGATAGTTTGAAGAAGTGAATTTGAATGAAAAAATGTTTGCGATGATTTCGCATTTCGGATGCTACATTTGGGACGCGAAGCTATAGATCGCTACGTAGTAAACAGCACTGTACTGTTTATTTGTTTAAATGTTTTGCAAAATACAATGTTTTTTATGGATTTTTTGTTTTGGATGCGTCGATTTGAAAAAGCCCTTTCGAAAATAGCATAGCAATGACGAAAAAAACATCAGACTTCGGGACACGATTGGAAGCATCCGAAATGCTTTTTTTTAATATCAAATATTATGCAAATATCAAACTCCATATAAAAATCTTTGCATTCATTTAAGAAGTTATTTATATATACTCAATAAATTTGGCATAATTGATTCATTTACGATATCCTTTCCAATACATTTTCTTCATAGAAAATAACGACTGCAACTGAGTCCGTTTTAGAACGCCATTTTGTGCCTCCACATAGCTATATTTTTTTCATTTTCTAAAGATACAGGTAATATAGATAGCTAAAACCATACAGATTTATAGGTCTGCATTATGTTAGTCTAGCTTAATAACCATTATGTTGATTATTTTCATATTTTTATTTTAATATGAATTATTTTAGAAGCACCCTCTGTGACACCAGTATTGAAGAAGAACTCATTTGCAAAATCTGGATTTATTTTGGTGGATGGTTTGTGTTTCTTTTGGGTGGGGGAGGGGGTGAGTAGTACTAAGTTAAATTACTGCATGTGAGTAAAAAAAACCAACACAAGTTTTAACACACCCAAATACTCCCTTGCAAATAAGACAGCATACACCTAAATCCAAAGAAAAGAATTACAACTCCTCACAGAAAAAGTCACACTAACAACAGAAGTACAACGGCAAGCTAAAATTTTGTAAGCAATCGAAGTTCAGGTATCTCCATGTTAGGCCTTTTAATGGGAATGAAATGGGATGATAAAAAAATTATGAAATTGAATAGTGCCCTCAACAATTTAGAAGAGTGTGGAAGCGAAAAGGAAACTCAGCTGTATGTAGAGAGTGAGCCATGTTTGAGAGTTTAAATGCCAATTTATCAACAATGAAGAGGAAAAAATATTATAACGACATTGAGAGATAATACTAATCAGTGATGTCCCGAGGCCTCGGACATCGGTCATGGTCCGATTCGTTTGGAAAATGACCGAATGCAAACACCTGTGTCCCGTCAAATGTTTGATTCTATTGCGAAATTAGCTGTCATTGTCCGATAATATTATGACTAGAGCGGTCACTGCAAGAAACATCTGTACAAACTGGAGTGTCAAAGACATAAAAACGAGTTTGAATAGTGGACAATGCTAGACTATTATCACTCTTTAGTACATTCCGTCGAACAACAAAAGGGCCGCAACTCTCGACACTTTTGAAAGGGAAATAACCGACACCATACTTCCTCTGCAACGTGTGTGTGTATACGCCAAACATTGCATGTAAAAAAATAATACATTTTAAAACTGTTTACACAACAGAGTTTTTGTTTTACTTTATTCATATTTATTCTCATCCACTGTCTTCTAAAGAAGCACCATTAATCGGTTCGCTTCACAATCTGAATGTCCTATTGCTTTTATGTAGTCAGGACATGATGTCCGATTAGTTTTATGATTTAGGACATTTTGTCCTATTGCCCTCTAATCCTAGGTACACCACTGCTAATGCCTGTTTTTGTAAAGCTCACGTCTCCATCTTTAACGGGGAATGCTGTTTAATTCATGATGATCTCCATCATGCTTGCGAAACATGGACCTCACTGCAGATCTACAATGAAGACTACAAAGCATGGAGATGAGGTGCTACTGAAGACTTCTGGGCATTTCCTATACCCAGCACATCACCAACAATTAAGTTCAACAGACCATCACACAAGCCATTGGACAACATGATGATATGCTCACAGTGGTGAAGAAACGGAAACGCCGATGGTATTGCCACGTTGCTAGAGCATCAGGCCTTTCAAGACCATTCTGCAAGGCCCGGTGCAAGGAGCCAGAAGAAGAGGGAGACAGAAAAAGAGGTGGGAGAACAACATTCGAGAATGGACTGGCTTGACACTGAGTGAAGCCATGAGTGTTGCTGAGGACAGAGAAAGATGGAGTACGCTAGTTAAACAATCATCTGTGGTGCCCCAACGACCTTACGAAGTTACGGGATAGGATAAGATAAGAAGGTCCATTCAGCCATTACCGTCACGATATTCATCTCTGACATCAATGTAGTAGTACTCCAGTCCTGCTCCTTTCTTTGGATCCTCAACACCCTGTAGCTTGGCAATCAGTGTTGTTTTACCACTTTCATTGTCACCTGCAAGCAGTCATATTCTCATGACAAACTGAAACGGTTTCCTAAGTAATTATAAAGAAGCTCTCCACCCCTTCTAACAAGTCTGGCTTTCTCCCACTTTCTGGCTTTCTCCCACTTGCATAATTATTTTTAACGATGCAAAACTCAGTAATATTATCTTTATGTCCCCACATTCCTATTCAGTCAGTGTAACCAAGACTTTAAAATAAATTAAATTATTTGCAGTTACCACAACTCCTCTTAACAAAAATGTAATTTAAATTAATCAAAATAAATCTGAAATAAATTATAAAAGCAAAGCAGTTTGACTTAGTAATTGAACAGTAATAACAATAAAGAGTTTACTATGCATCTAATCATTAAAAATATATAACTTCCTAAACACATACCAAGGACAAGCAAGCTTCTAGTTGTGGATAACTTTGATCCAGACCCTGACTGCACTTCACCCAATATACTAGCCCTGAAAACAGAAAATTTAACAGAAAACTTAGCAAGATACATCTGCTGGTGGTTTGCTGGTCAACCTTTATTTTCACATGCATGGATTGGATTGGAAGAATGTTGGGGAAGAGCGTGGGGGGAGGGAGGGGGAATACCAACTAGGTAAATTGTTTTTACACAACTGTTTCTTTGGTTTGTTAAAAACAATAACATTCATAACATTCTAATGAGTCCATTTGATCAAATCCATGTTGCTTGATTGACTCACAGTTTTTTCCTTCTTATTCTTTAATTCACTTATGTCAGTGTATTGATTATCTGATGAGCATAATGTACTAACTAACAAGTAGTTTGCAAATCTAGATGTAAGGCCAGGAAGTGTGCTGTAACAGGCACCGAAGTCTGAAACATTTTAAACAGCTAAGTACACGCTTAAGCCTACTGCGGCTGTGCAACACACCCAACAAAACTCTATGACAAAAAAAATTCTCGATAAGAAAAAAGTAACTCTGTTGAATAATATAAATATTTGTTTTTATTTCGCCTTCAATAACTTCATCTTCTGCAGAAAATATTTTCTTGCAGACTTCATCGTGTATGGATCGTCCTTCGCATATTTCTGTTTAAGTAAATCAGTGCAGCTTCCAGCTAATGTTCAGAAAAGGTAAAAACATATGCATTAACAAAAAGCTTTAGAATACCCACCATAAATTTTGTGCATCTTCGCCGTTGTTGCCGTCTGCTACTTCGGTACCCATCCTATCTTCTTTACCGATGGGCGCCATATTGCTTCCAAATGGCCCGTATTATAATGCGACTGCCCATGCGCAGGACGTCTATTCTAATGCGTGTGGGAATGAATCATCCATGATGTCACCTAACATTTATCAATGAAAAACAAACAACAAAAATTATTCATATTGCAATAATAAATAGTTATGTATTGGTTTCTCTCCAAACGATATGAAGTGTACTATTTTCTTTACTGACCAAGTGTCAGCATTATTTTGTTTTTCTTCTTGGAGTCTCCTTCCAGGTTTTTAGCAGGAATCTGAACAAGATCAATAATTCAGGAGTTAAGACATATACAGAGTTGTTTCCCTTAGACCACTAGCGCTTCATAATTTGAAAGTAATATGTTTGAAGAGTGAAATATAAAAATAATACACACAGAAGAAAAAAAACGAACACACACAAACACCCACGAACTGTTTATCCTTACCCCTTAATGCCGTTTACTTTTTTTTTTTAGCCGACCAGAAGGGCAAAGTCCATATTTTGACTCCGTGCACCTTATGGAATTAGCAATATTTCAAAAGAAAATGAGTGCCCAGAAGAAAAAACAAAATAAATGAAATAGTGGCACAAAAAAATAAAGTAATAAAGACTTCGGTCTTTAGATGCTCTTGACTTTGAGATGACCTTGGCCTGCTGGAGGTCAAGGTCATCTCAAGATCAAGAGCATCTAAAGACCAAAGTCTTTATTACTTTGTTTTTAAGCAAAAAAAGAAAAAAAAAAGAAGAAAATAACTTAAAAATAAAATAAAAGTGGCTGCTTTGGAAATACCTATTCCTGGAACACCTCCCCTATTTTCTGTCCTCCAAATGTGCTGATACTGGCCCATGGAGTGTGTTTGTATGTTACTCATTTATTATCTATTATTCACTTAAGTGATTTAGACATTGAAAATAAGAAAATGAGCATATTAATGAACAAATTAAAATAATTAACTATATCAAATAATCAACTCATTAACAAGAACAACTGGAAAAAAATTAAATGAAATAATTATCTCTGTCTCTGTCTGTCTGTCTGTCTGTCTGTCTGTCTCTCTCTCTCTCTCTCTCTCTCTCTCTCTCTCTCTCTCTCTCTCTCTCTCTCTGTCCCACATACCTCTATGAGTTAATTTACACATGGACTCTTCATAGTGTAGTCTCTTATGGCTCATGGACATCTCCTGCGAAAATGCGCCTTATCATTTCGATAAAGAAGACGTTAATACAACAACCAACCAGCCAACGGACATCTATATCTGGCTGTGATCTAGCTATTATAGGTGAACAGATAAAAACAACAAACACCTGCACCAACACCCAACATATAAAACTATTAGAGTTAACAAGACAACGATTTATATAGCGCACGTATCTCACGTTGCATGTCGATCAATAACGCATTTCACACACACACACACACACACACACACACACACACACACACGCACCCACACACACACACACCCATACACACACACACACACACACAGACACACGCGTGCGCGTTTGTGTTTAGTTGCTTGGAATCAATTCCCACTTCTCTCCGTAGCACTCTCAAAATCTCTTCATAATTCCTGTAGGAATGCGTCTAGATAGAAGATTTTAATGGATGTAGCGTTATTTGATTTATTTTGATGGTATTTGATCTTTGGCCTATTGGTATATGTTATAATTACCCCTTGGGGTCATGAGCAATCTTGCCACTATAGATTGTTCTAACCTATAAAGGGAAGAGTGAAAGCCCCAGTTGTTTGTAGATTATAGTCACACGACACTTTCGCATATAGGTGACTACTGGACCGATTTATACTGACACCAGCGGGCCAGTTGTTGGTAAAGGGGAAAATAATATGATCACACGTTGACCAATCCGGGATTCGAACCAGCGACCTTTCGGTTACTAGCAAGACGCTCTTACCAACTGAGCTACCCGGCCCCTAGGAGCCCCAGTTGAAAACCGGTCTTTCCTTTATAGGCATGACCGATTCACTGCGGCAACAGTACCCCCGATGAAGTGCCGGGGGTTTCAGTATAAATAGTATCCCCACTTTCTGGAAATTTATTGCTTTAAATTCCCACTGTCGCTGTCTTTCTCATTTGCTCTTTCTCAGTCCTGCTCTTTTCTTTCAATCTGCTAAACTATCTTCTTCTTCGCTAGACCAGTCACCTACCTTTTTTCTTGAAAACTCTTCCTGGACAAGACTCCTTGTTTGTGTATGAGGCCTGTTGGATCCGCTTGGGAGTATTGGACGCTTTCTGCCGGGTGGTCACTAGGGCTTCCTATGATGTTATTATTTAGCAATATAGGCATTTTATATGTATGTGTTTTGTTGATAATTTATAATGATGTTTGTATTCTATTTTGTTTTTGTAACCGGGGGTTCGATTAGTTGGGGTAAAGCCTCAGCCGTCCCCTGCGTGGGATGTCTTTATTGTAAAGTGACTGGCCGGTGGAGGGCATTCAGTTTTCCCACTAGGGTTGTTTCAGCAGATCTTTTATGTGGATCGGGGGTTGTCCGGTCCTGATTTGGCTCGGAAGAGTCCGCTGGACCTAAAGCAACAATCAATCAATCAATCAATATGTTATAATTATTATACGGTCATGAATTTTTAATTAGGACAGGATGTAAAAGACTATATATAGGCTGTCCAACCTAAAACCTTTATCCTTTCAAACGGTTCAATGCTAAAATGTTTAATGTTTGTTCGAGTTTCTGTTTTCTTCGAAAGGCTCCGTCCATACAGGAAGACTTTGAACATTGCCTGCGTATTGTCGGATAACCATGCAGGGGCCAGTTTTACGAACAGGTGTTAGGATCGAATAGTAAATCGCTAGATCATTTCCAAGCATGGCACACAGAATAATAATAAAGTCAATTAAAACCAAATAATGTAAACATATGAAATGCATATGTGGTGAATCTATTTCTCTGAAAGGTGTATTACTTCAATGCAGTCAAATATATTCATCCATTTTTGCCAACTGATGTTCATCATATCGATTCCATTGATAACATAAGCTTTGATGTAAGCGTTAGATCAGCTAAAGCTTTGATTGATTCTCCAGTGGCTCAGTTAATGTAATCAGGGATTTTATATGTATGCATGCACTGCAAATGTGTGTGATTGTGCGCGTGCGTGCTTCTTATTTTCTCGATGTAGAAGACGTTAATTAAACAATCAACCATCCAATTTATGTATACAGCTCCAGGTGTAAATCTCTTTTTCGTTCAGTTACTCGTTCATGAAACTGGTCCCGGGACTCATGACATTTTATTCACTAATTCAATAATTGTAATTCTGCTGACGTCGGCATTTGCGGACGGATGCTTTGCGTGGCTGGCTGCCCGGTCATTCCGCTGAAAGGACAGGCATTTGACCACAGGTCAAAGCTTTGTCTAACGCGCGATGGCGGACTATAAAGTTCAGAGAGAGAGAGAGAGAGAGAGAGAGAGAGAGAGAGAGAGAGAGAGATATGGAGGGAGAGTGTGTGTGTTTGTGTGTGTGCGAGACTGAGAGAGAGAGTTTGTGCGAGGATAGTGTGCGTGTGTGTGTGTGTGTGTGTTTGTGTGTGTGTGTTTGTGTGTGTGTGTGTGTGTGCGAGAGAGAGAAAGTGTGAGGATGTTTACACGGCGTTATTGGGACAAACTAGTGCAAGTTTACATACGTTATTTGGACAGACCTCCTTGTTGGGACGTCCATTTAATGATCCGTGAGGGTTAGGGTTAGGGTAAGGGTTAGGGCTAGGGTTAGAAGACTTTAAAGTACTTAAAAAGGGGGTCGTAGCACGACCCATTGTCCACAGAACGTTGGTTGGTTGGTTGTTTTATTAAAGTCTTTTTTCACCAAGATGATAAAGACCGTACGCACGCAGTCAAACTCACGCATTTAAACAGGAAAACATGTACACACACTCAAGCACACGCACTTAGCGCACGCACTTTCTCCATCTCTTTCACATATACTCAAACATAATTTATAAACGCAGCATAAGATAACTTATAAGTAACAATGTCAGTTAAATAAAACATACAACCAATACTATAAATAATATTACAGGAACATCATTAAGTAAGATATACTATTGTTAATCAGAGAAAAGAACCAACAGCAGAACCGATAAACGTTTTTGGTAAAATAATGCAACTACCAAAACTAATTCTGCCGAGTGATGGTACACTGTTAGGCAAGAGGCCTCTTAAATCATTGCAATAAAACAGCAAATGTTTCAAAGAAAACGTCTCGTTACAAATGCATTGAACATTTTTGCAATACTTAGTCTTTATAGCATTTAAATAGATTCTATACGCCATTGACACTACAGATCTAGAAATTCCACAGTGTTTTTCATACTGCTGATTAAATGTATAATGTTTCTTCATTTCTTTTTCAATTAGATTATTAACCTCTTTAGCAGAAAGTGAAATATGTAAAGATATTGCATTAATATTCGCAGCTCCGTTTCTGGCAGCTCGATCAGCCCACTCATTGGAAAGAAAACCACAATGTGAAGGAATCCAACAAAAATTTACCTGTGTACCATTAATTATAAGATTATGAACCAAGATTTTGATTTCTAATATAATATCTTGTCTTTCTTTATTATTATTTGAGTTCAAAGCCTCTAAAACAGATTTGGAATCAACACATATTACAATACTCAAGAGAGTTAAGGGCATACTAGAAATTGTATTTATAGCCATTAGTACTGCAATCAGTTCTGCAGTGAAAATCGAAAATCCTTTTCCTAAATAGTATGATTGTGTTAGTTTAAAATCTGGAATAACAAAAGCTGCACCACTATCTCCATTTTCTAAGACAGAGCCATCGGTATATATTTTCAAATGACCCGAATATTTTTCATGTAAATGATAGCGAATATCGGAAATCAGTAACCCTGTATTATGATTCTTCTTTTCTCCAGTGATATAAATATCATAATTTGCTTTCTGAAGTTCCCATAAAGGAACAGGAGACGCTATTTTCTGGTTATTCATAAGATCCGTATTTTCAATGTATCTATGTACCAATTCTTTAGTATATGTAGCTATAGTTTGAAAGTATTTTATTTTTTGCGATTGCTTTGGAAATTGTATGTCCGATCTTAGTTGCAACTCCTCATTGGTACTGTTATCTACTGCTGTGGCTCTAATAACTTATTTAGCACAAAGCAGTTTCCTCCAGTCATCTAAAGGGAAAACTCCTGATATTTCATATGCATGTGTTGTTTTTGTATGTTTTGGAACACCAAGCGCCAATTTTATAGCTTTACTATCTAAACTCTGTAATTTTTTAATGTAACATACAGGCGCAGAAAAATAAACTTCCTGTCCATATGATAATTTGGAACGAACAAGAGAACATGCTAAATGCACTAAAGTTTTGGAATCCTGACCCCAAGGCTGTTTACTAATGATTTTTATCAAATTATAAATTTTCACTGCTTTTTGCATTAAGTATTCAATATGTTTTTTCCAGTGTAATTTAGAGGTTAGGTAAACACCTAAAAATTTTACTTCTTTCACATATTTGAGTTCCACATTATCAACATAAATTTTTGGTAATTGTCTCGGTTCATGCCCATTATTAAATAAAATCATATTGGTCTTTTCTTTTGAGAGCTCCAGTCCATTAATATTCATATAACTTGAAATATTACTTATTTCCATTTGATATAATTTACTGATATGTTTAATTTCATAGAGAGACGTCTTTTTCTTCAAGGATACGTTCATCCAGATAGCAATATCGTCTGCATATTGAACAAGAGAAACTCTTTTACTTACAACCTTAGGTAAATCATAAATTAAAATATTTAAAAAAAAAAAATCGGAGACACTATAGAACCTTGTGGAAATCGTATCCCGTATACAGAACGTATGTGGCGATAGAGGAAAGTCCAAATAACGGTGTCTGCGCAAGTATGTGTGTGTGTGTGTAGGTGTGTGTGTGTGGGTGTGTGTGTGTGTGTGTGTGTGTGTGTGTGTGTGTGTGTGTGTGTGTGCGAAAAAGAGATGGAGAGAGGTGGGAGAGAGAGATATTTTTTTATTATAAACATTTTTAACACTAGCTTTCTCTAACGTGTGGGAGACATGTTTGTCTTCAAAGAAAGCCAGTAAAAAACACCTTAAAATGGGATAGTGGTGTGTGCCTGTGTGTGTGCGTGTGTGTGTGTGTGTGTGTGTGTGCGTGTGTGTGTGTGTTGGTGTGTATGTGTGTGTTTTTGGTGTGTGTGTGCGCGTGTGTGTGTGTGAGAGAGAGGGGAGAGAAAGAGAGAGAGAGAGAGAGAGAGGGAGGGAGAGAGAGAGAGAGAGAGAGAATGAACGAATTAATGAACATTGAGGTTTAACGTCTACACCCACCATTGGCGATATGGCAGACGAGGATAACCATCCCAGGGAAAGAGGGGTAGGGACCTGAATCAATACTGAACCATCAGAGCAATCATAATGCTAAAATGGACAGTGAAAATGGCCACATTCTATATCGCCCACCACGGGATTCGAACCTGGGTCATCGGTGTGCCAGGCGAACGCTCTACCAATTGAGCTACGGCGGTGGGAAAAAGTGAGAGAGAGAGTGAGAGAGAGAGAGAGAGAGAGAGAGAGAGAGAGAGAGAGAGAGAGAGAGAGAGAGAGAGAGAGAGATGAATTAATTCAATTCCCAACAAATGGAGAACTAACAGAAATAAAGCACAAACTTCCATCGCATTTCCTTCGCAATGACGTAGTCATGGATACCACGGCTTTTCTAGGCAATGACTGGTGGGGCCGGAAAGGTGGCGCTTCAGACAGCTTCTTCTTCCTTTGTTGTCCCCCGCTTGGCTTTTTTTTTCTTTCTATCTCACAAACCCATTGTGGTTTTATTAGATTTGGGCCTATATCGATTTAACCCTTGGTCCTGATTTGGCTCGGAAGAGTCCGCTGGACCTAAAGCTATAATAATGTAATGTACTGATTTAACCCTTCCACGCACACCCCTACCTTCACCTCCACAACCCGTCCTCTCACACTCGCAACCCACCCTTAGCCAGTACCACAAGGGCATTAACCAAAGAGCTTACGAAGTCGAATGGATCGTCGATAGCATCACGTGTATGTATGACAGATGCTACCAATATGCTATAGAGGATCCATGTAGAGAACGTGCATTTTCAGGTTCTCATTAGTATTTCTATTTTTAGAGTGTGAGTTAATTTTTGGAATAAATATATTTTATGTTATTATTTTGATTGGCCGAAATTGTTGAACCAATGGAATAATGAATAGCTGGTAGGTCAGGGCAATGGGAGCTGCTTTGAGTGTTGTGTTCTAAGCTGTGAGGTTGTAAAGTCAGTGTGTCAGGACAGCAGGGTTGGAAGCTTTAACGATTTAACGATTTAGCGAATAAAATTTTTGGTTAAAAAATGTAACACGTTAATGTTTTTAAAAAGTTAAAGAAAATTCCACGAATTAAAAAATAAAAGTAACGATTATCGATTTTTTTCCATTATAAATTTCGTTACTTCAGTTTGATTTTCCGCCAAGAACAACAGGTGCCTATGCGCGAAGCCGGTTTGACCCAGCTGCAGCCAGTTTGAGGCGGTTTGGATTAGCCTATGTAGACATTGCCGCTTGCCTACCCTGCATCAGTTCATATTAAATTTTGAGATCGTGAAAAGAAGATGGCTTCCTGCAGTGATTCGAGTGATGATGAAAGTTTGCCAAACTTTTTTGAAGCGTTTATGGATTACTATGACTTTGTTGGAGGAAAGTCAGCCGAGATGCTCTTTTTTAATTTAGATTCTTTTTATTCTAGTTGCTGTATTTGAATGCTTAGCTTAATTTCTTTGTCTCGTTGGTGTGCATGGGTTAAAATGCTTGGAAGGGGTGTGAATGAGTGTTCCATGGACAGATTAGAAAAAAAATTAGTTTAATATCTGTATTCTTGTTGTGAATAAAATATCAAATCAAATCACATTATTTGTTCTTGATTTTTTTTCAGTGTGTTCATAGATTACATGGGTTCTAACACAAGTTGTATGTTATTTTTTTTTACTGCATACCACTTTTTGGGGGTCTGAGCTGAGCAATAAATAATCATTCATGTATTTAACGCAAATTTATTTCTTTAATTAAAAAAAGTAAAGAAAAAATAAAGAAAATTTATTTCTGTAACATTTTACCCAAATTAAAGAAAATTTATTTAAAGAAAAAAAGTAAAGACTATCAACCCTGCAGGACAGGAAAAAAAGATAAAGAAGGAAAAAAAAGAAAAGATTGTTGTGAATATTGAAGAGGTAGAAAACATCGAGAACTTATTAAGGAGCATAGGTCGGTGGATTTTCTTTCTTAATTTGGATGTGAATATTGTGCTGTAAAGATTACAGGTATTTATAATGTTTTTCATGATTGTGAAATGTTGGAGAGGTATATTTTTGCATTGGACTTATTGTGTTGAGAGATGGTGAGCTGTTGTCCACTGAGATGGAATATAATTTTCATTGATGTAATTATAGTATTAATTACATGTGGCTATAATTATAGAGTGGTAGATAATGTAATATGAATGGAAGGTGTGAGCATGTTGATAGTAGTAGTTTTCACTCATGAAATAATTATACATGGATGTGGATAACATTGTAGGAGAAGGAAAGAAACGATCACATATGGAATGGAATTGGAAAAGTGAAGAACCTAAGGGAGGTGAGCAAGGAGGAACAGTATGATTATAAAAGCCAGAGCATTGACGTGTGTGTATATATATATATTGTTGTAGCTGCATACGGGAAGCTGGTGTTAGCTTCATACACCTGGACACATGGCGTTTCTCGGACAACGGAGACAGGGCGACTCGAGAGGCATGGGGGTCAGCCATACTTCTTTACCTGACCAAGTCGCGATATATACTTCAGACCGATAGGGCAGGCGAGCCCATCTGCCTGTCTACAACATCAACGGTCCAACCAGGCTTATTCGTGCACAGACTCCCTGCGTTACCACAGGTAACGAGTTTTGTGTTTATTTTGGCTCAGGACATGCGAATGCCGGCCGTTTGAGTTCGCATACAGTTAAACTGGACAGTGAGGTGTAAAAAGATTAGTGTAAAATGATTGGTGTAGAAAGATTGGTGTGAAAGATTGGTATAAATTATTGTTGTTTATTTATATAAAGTATTGAGAGCATGGAGCCTTAATTTGTGTTGGTGTTTGCCTGTGTCAGTGAGAATCTATGAATTTGCGGGTGTGGTAGTAAACAGAGAGACTTGCACGCACACTTTGTTTTGATCTAGGAGTCAATTATATTTTGCATTCACTTAACTATTATAAACAGGCATCCATCCAAATATCCCTACGTTACAATCCAATACCACTGAACTATCGAGGATTCACAACCACGGAACTATCGAGGATCCACTACCACTTTGCTATCGAGGATCCACTGCAGCTGTGCTATCGAGGATCCACTACTATTTCTGCTTTTGCGGATCCACTACCGCTGTGCTATCGAGGATCTCATACCGCTGTGCTATCGAGGATCCACTACCGCTGTGCTATCGAGGATCCATTATTGCGGAGCTATTGGGGATCCATTCCATTTCGCCAATAGGTTATACATAGAGGAAGTAGTCTTTGAAAATACTAGCGGATAACACTAGCGCCCAAATCTGGGGATGTGTGAGAAGCATAATTAGAGCTTTCGCATAATCCTCTGGCGAGGTTGAAGCCAATTTGAAAAGACAGGACCATCAGTCTACATTCCAAGCTAAGGCTGCTGCGCTCCCTTGTCATCTCCATCTTCCTATATGCTTTCGAGAAACATGGACCCTCACAGCAGATCTCCAACGAAGAATACAAAGCATGGATATGAGGTGCTACAGAAGACTTCCGGGCATTTCCTATACCCAGCACATCACCAACGACGAAGTCCGACAGACCATCACACAAGCCATTGGAGAACACGATGACCTGCTCACAGTGGTGAAAAAACAGAAACTCCGATGGTATGGCCACGTCACCAGATCATCAGGTCTTGCAAAGACCATCCTGCAAGGCACAGTGCAAGGAGATAGAAGAAGAGGGAGACCGAAAAAGAGGTGGGAGGACAACATTCGAGAATGGACTGGTTTGACACAGAGCGAAACAATCAGGGTTGCTGAGGACAGGGAAAGATGGAGTACGCTGGTTAAACGATCATCTAGGGTGCCCCTACGACCTCCGAGTTATGGGATAGGATAGGATAGGATCTAATCTATATGAATTATAATACTCGGATTCCCATTATATTTTGACCACATGAATAAAAGGTATAATGCATGTAAACGGTAGATTATTGTAAGCATTCATTAGAGTTGGATGTTTGAGCGTGTGTGTGTGTGGGGAGTGGGGGTGAGGAGGGAGGGGGCGAGTTTGATACATATATTTTTACGTGGTTTTATACGCCCGCAATGCATATAATAATGTATAGGTGTACATTACTTACATTATGTCTGCCCTTCACAACAACAACAACCACAACAAGCAGCGTAATTGCATAAAAAAAATCATTGAAGTTTATTCTGTTACTATACTTTATTATAGTATACAATTCCAATATTAATATACTGAGAGACAGTATATTTCCTGAAATACGCACGATTTTCTTCATTTGATGAAAAGCGCAGCAAAATTGCGCATTTCATGAAACGGCCGAATTTAATGCCCATTTCATGACATGAGCAAAAGTTTATTGCACATTTCATGAAATACGCCCTCGAGAATTTGAGAGTCAAACATTTGAATGCAAGATTGCTCAATTGATGAAATGGACATTTGAGAACGATAAATTGATCGGCAAACATCATCATTGTTTATTATCATTTACATCAAAAATTTCTTCAATGGCAGGCACTACATCAGTATATAAGAGTCCGTATGCAGATTTTACGCAGCCTTGCTTGTTTTTGCAGTTACTTCGTGGATGACAGGCACTAATTCAAAGATTACCCAATTTGAAATACGAACATTTTTTAAGTCCCAGTCAGAGCTACCGATTTTCATAAGATTTATCCGGTCACACGCTGCAATAAGTTTACAACAAGCTTAAGATAAAATCTTAAGCGAACCCATCGTAGGTTCAGAGGAAAGAACATGTCCTAATTCCTGCGATGAAATCATAAGTCCAGACCAATCAGAACGTACTGTGGCGTCCTTCACATTGCGATTGAAGAAAATGGCCGAGACTACATCACGATTTGTCGTCGGATCAAAGAGCAGAATAAGCTCAGAGTGTCCCCCTCCTCCCGATGCCATGACCTTACCGACCATCGACAAACGTTTCATTCTCATAATATTCTACTAAAACTGCTAAATATGGCAAATAAGGGAGAGCACTACAAGACCAAGGGAAAGAAACCTCTTTTTGATTGAATGTCGTCTTCTCTGTCGAATTTCATCCTCATCTGCTACTAAAACTTATGGCAAACAATCTTCTCTCTTACTATCCTCTGAACTGCTAGAACTCGAACTGCTAGTGATATCTTTCCTAACATATTCGTAGCAACAAGGGAGAGCACTACAGGAACAAGGCCTATGAGGGAGCCGCAGCGAAAACCAACTTCCGCCTCTGTTGAGTGGAATTAATTTTAGCGTGTGACCGGTTGCTTCGTGCGAACAGTCCTGAGCATAAATCGCATGGAACAAATTGTATGATTTAATCGGTAGGTCTGACTGGGCCTTATGTGAGGCAAGAGGGTTTGCATTGACACCTCATGTAGCCATGTCCGTTTCCAACGGACATAACTCCTACAACACACCGAATGGTCAGTTCTGCAGCAGTAGGGACATCTTCAACTTTAAAACAAAAAACTTGCTTTGCAAATTCCACTTGGGATCTAGAAAGCCAACCTTGAAGAACCACAGGAGCAGTACACAAAAGCGCATGCGTGAACACTCATCAAGATTTTCAAAATAATATTATAACATAATATTCTCAAATTCTCCATTGCGTATTTCACGAAATGAGCAATATGGCATTCAAACGTTTGACTCTCAAATTCTCGACGGCGTATTTCATGAAATCAGCAATAAAGTTGGTTATTTTATGAAATGCGCAATTGTGCTGCGCATTTAATGAAATGAGCAAATTTGTGCGTATTTCATGAAACGCGCAGTTTCAAGAATTACGCGTAACAGGTGTAAGCCTGATTCAGATTATATGCGCTTGCCTCCAGCAGTCTTCGATAAGCCTACTTAGTGTAGCCATGGACTGAGCGCTGTGGGTCTGCCTTTTCATGGGCGCCATTGCAAGTCGTGGGCCGGGACGATGTTGATGTTGCAACTGCTGCCCACGCAGCAGAAGTGGCAGGTGAGGTCAGGGACGGCGCTCGTGGGGTCGAAGGTCACGCATACGTGCTTGTCTGAGGTCTGGTCGTACCACAGCTGTTGGCAGGGCCCTTGCTGCACACACCTGTCGCAAGCAATAGGATTGTGAATATATGAATTGGAGTGGATAGGATAGGACAGGTTGATCATGAGCTCACCCTCGTCTCACCACATCTTGCGGTACACTAACCTCCTCATCCCCTTTGTGCTATCTGGCCATGCTGTTTGCATGGACGATGCTGCGCCTTACAAACTAACATCATCGTCCTCTTCCTCCTCCTCCTCCTCTTCATCGTCATTATCATCATCATCATCATAATCGTCGCAGAAATCGTCATCATCGTAATCATAAATCGATCAGTCAAACCATCAGTCAATCAATTATCATCATCATCATCATCATCATCGTCATCGTCCTCATTGTCACCTCTTAAAGATAGAGATTTGAGCCCCCGAGTCCGTGAAGACATCAGTCATGCACCGTGTGGCAGTGCTGTCCACGCAAGCTGTGACGTTGTCAGCCAGAAGTTCCTCGTTGGTGCACGGAACTCGGGCGTCGTAGTCTCCACACTGCACACAGCTCACTGCACGGCAGAATGACATATTGTTATAATACCCTAATTGTTGTTGTGAATGGAAACTGAATGATGTCAATAGTACGTTTCACGTTGCATGCAAATTGTGATATCATGTATTATGTGTAATTTCTGTTTAGCCGTGTGCATGCACAGTGTGTGTGTGTGTGCGTGTATGTGTGTGTGCGTGTGTGTGTGTGTGTGTGTGTATGGTTGTGTGTGTGTTCACGAGTGCGTGTTTGTGTTGCCAATAAATACAATCCTGCATGGTACGGTGCAAGGAGGCAGAAGAAGAGGGAGACAAAAAAAGAGGTGGGAGGACAACATTCGAGGATGGACTGGCTTGATCCTGAACGAAGCCGTGATGGCTGCTGAGGACAGAGAAAGATGGAGTGCGCTGGTTAAACGATCATCTGTGATGCCCCAACGAATTGCGAGTTACGGGATAGGATAGGAAATATTTGTATTTTTAAATTTTAGATCGACTAATACCATTTGCACATTACCATGACCACACACACACACACACACACACACACACACACACACATACACACGCACACACACAAACACACAATTTTGAAAACTAGTGATGATGATGATGATGATGATGATGATGATGATGATGATGATGATGATGATGATGATGATGATGATGATGATTTTAAAAAAAAACTTACATGGTGGAGGCGTCGTGTGCATTGGAGTTGCAGGGTTTGGCTGTTGAGTGGTGGTCGTGGCTCCCGGAGTAGATGCCGTAGCCAGCGCTGAAACATCATCAACGGTATGGCCAAAAGTGGGGTTCAGCACTATCACATTCTAACTACTACCAACCGGCATAGTGACCCTTGACGTCATTTTCAAAACTGATCTACTTCAGTGCTACCATTCCCGAGATACCCCCCCCCCCCCCCCACACACACACACACACACCCCACAAAAAAACTCCTACCACGACACCTTTAACTACTGTTGCTACAACTGCTGCTACTAGAACTACTGCTGCTGCTGTTACTACAACTGCTGCTGCAACTGCTGCTACCACAACTACAACTATATATATCTTTTAGAAATCCGACTTTGGACTACAAGTGCCATTCCAAGCTCATCATCCTTTCCATCCCCAACTCCCCACCCCTCACTCGCCTCCCTCCCACCAAATTTTAAAAAAAAAAAAAAAAATAGGAAAACGGTTCTACATTGTTTAAATCTGTCGATATTTTGGACTTCGTAAGTTACATTTAACTTGGTAACATTATGCCTGAAGCCTAACCTTGTACTGTGAGCAAGAAGTGTGTGTTCTCTAATGCGCGTTAACTTCGTAACACACACACACACACCCACACCCCCCCCCCCCCACACACACACACACACACACACACTTGTTTTCACAGTGTTATTATGACTTTTCTGAAACGCCACGTATGTTGTGTTGACAATGGGTCATATAACGTTCCCATTTTTAAGTACTTTTTAGTGTACTTCCACTAACCCTAACCCTAGCCCTAACCCTTACCGTAACACAGCCCTAACCCTAACGGATCATTGGTTTGACGTCAAAACAAGTAGGTCTGTCAAAACAAGTTATGTAGACGTTCACTGGTTTGTCAAATTAACACTGCGTAAACAAGTACACACGCACACACACATACACATACACAGAGTTGAGAACCTACAGCAGGATTAGCCCACTTTCGTATCACACTCATTCTGTAAGTTAGAAGACGAAAAGGAAAGAAGGAGAGAGAAGATGTAACGTTGTTTACGGGCTGTCGTGGGTGGGGGAGACGTGGGGTTAGTGTGGACCAGGGTGCCAAGAGCCTGTTGCGTGCAGATGAGGTCCGTGCAGCAATGGTGGCAGTGAGACGTCACATCTCCGGTGCTGGTGAACTTGCACTCCGGTAGATGGTGCTGTTGACCGCACTCCTGCAACGTATAGTTACTTTCCACACCTAGTACAATTATAATAATAAAATAACAACAACAACAACAACAACAACAATAATAATAATAATAATAATAATAATAATAATAATAATAATAATAATAATAATAATAGTAATAATAATACTTATTATTATTATTATTATTATTATTATTATTATTATTATTATTATTATTATTATTATTATTATTATTTTATTTTTATTTATTTATTTATTTATTTATTAATTCCTATCCTATCCTATCCTATCCCATAACTCGGAGGTCGTAGGGGCACCACAGATGATCGTTTAACCAGCGTACTCCATTTTCCCTGTCCTCAGGAACCCTGACTGTTTCGCTCAGTGTCAAACCAGTATATTCTCGAATGTTGTCCTCCCACCTCTTTTTCGGTCTCCCTCTTCTTCTACCTCCTTGCACTGTGCCTTGCAGGATGGTCTTTGCAAGACCTGATGATCTGGTGACGTAGCCATACCATCGGAGTTTCCGTTTTTTCACCACTGTGAGCAGGTCATCGTGTTGTCCAATGGCTTGTGTGTCAGACTTCGTTGTTGGTGATGTGCTGGGTGTAGGAAATGCCCAGAAGTCTTCTGTTGCACCTCATCTTATAAAACGTCACGTTGATAGTCGTCATCGGCTTCTGTGGCGCACCCGCCAATCAACATCCACAGGCGGGCTATCCAGATCCAGATCTTCATGCTTCGTATTCTTCGTTGGAGATCTGCTGTGAGCGTCCATGTTTCGCAAGCATATAGGAAGATGGAGATGACAAGGGAGCGCAGCAGCCTTACCTTGGAATGTAGACTGATGGTCCTGTATTTCCAAATTGGTTTCAACCTCGCCATGGCAGCAGTTGTTTGTGCGATCCTTGGAGAGGACTTCCTGTCGGGACCCATTGTCTGATACAATGGCTCCTAAATATTTGAAACTATGCACTGAGTTAATTAATAATTATGGATGCCGTACGCACTTTAATCCCAAATCAGACTCAAAGAGAGGAGATCTGTAACCATAACACACGCTCGCATGTTACAGACACTTCTGCATACACAACACACATTCATCACTCAAACTTCTGTTGTAAAGACAAGACGGCAAAGTGTTACGTTTGAGACGCGCACGATAGATCCGATCGTTTTGTTTTGCAAAGCATGCAATAACAGAGTGTATTTACCTTTGATTTGATTTTGCGTTGTTGTCAGAAGAAGCTTAGTATAATGTTGATAGTTTTCGTTGATCAATATTATTGGAGAATTTTGTAGAATTACTTGTTTACTATCGATCGAAGACTGTAGATAAATCTAGTGGTAGCTACGAGCTTCTTCTAACCTAACTAAAGTTATATGACGTAAGACAGTGCATAGTTCCGGTGACGAATTTTATTCTGATTGGATGTAATTGCGTCACGCTGGAATGTTCAAACTTTCTCTAGAGTATAGAAAAACTATATAAGTGGCTCACTGTTTTAAAAAAAAAAAAGTGAAAATAGCGATTGAGCGATCTTGTATGCAGTTGTTGATGTACGCTGAATAAATTTGGAAAACTTATACGATTCCTGCCTTGTTGGTGAACAGGCTGCGTGGGTAAACGAATCTGAATTACACTTATCAGGATTCAAGCATCGGGGCTGAATCAACTACTGATAAAAAAAACCAAAAACAACAACAACAACAGTGTAACACAAGGAAATCCAATTTTGTTGTTGAAATTTTAAATAACCTGCAGCAATTATTGAAGGGAGGGAAGAAACCAGAGTACCCGCAGAAAACTCTCGGTGACCTGAAAAATATCGTACCTAGGATAAGCTCGTCCCTTGCGGGAATTGAACCCGCGACCTTCGGCACAGGAAACAGGAAGTCCTCTCCAGGATCGCACAAATAGCTGCTGCCCTGACAAGCTGGAATCCCATTTGGAAAGACAGGACCATTAGTCTACATTCAAAGGAAAGGCTGCTGCTCTCCCTTGTCATCTCCATCTTCCTAAACGCTTGCGAAACATGGACCCTCACAGCAGATCTACAACGAACAATAAAAAGCATGGTGATGAAGTGTTACAGAAGACTTCTGGGCATTTCCTATACCCACAATATCACCAACGACGAAGTCCAACAGACCATCACACAAGACATTGGACAACACGATGACCTGCTCACAGTGGTGAAGAAACGGAAACTCCGCCACGTCACCAGAGCATCAGGCCTTGCAGAAACCATCCTGCAAGGAACGGTGCAAGAAGGCAGAAGAAGGGGGAGACATAAAAAGAAGTTTGAGGACAACATTCGAGAAATGGACTGGTTTGACACTGAACGTAGCCATGAAGGTTGCTGAGAGCAGAGAAAGATGGAGTACGCTGGTTAAACGATCATCTGTGGAGCTCCAACGATCTTTTGAGTTACGGGATAGGATAGGATGTTGTCAAGGTGGCGACGTGGTGATTCGTCCTTAACGCTAACGTACTAGGACGTTATTCCTTCCTTCCTTCCCACCAGTAGTTTGGGAGAAAAAAGTAATTAAAAACAAAACAAAAGAATTTATGACGTCAAATTATGATGTCATCCCATATGCATATTTCTTTGTCATGTGGTAGGGATCACTATTTTCCAACTAAAAACTTGGGCTGGCGTGCATGAACGAACTTAATAGCCGACTTAGACTTAAGTAGCATGTTTCAGTGAAGCGTTAAGTCTAAGTCGGCTTTTAAGTTCGTTCATGCACGCCAGCCCTGGCATCCTAATTACATCCAAACTTTATTTTTAAAATGTTTAAAATTTGACGTCACCACGATGACGTCACTCAATACAACGCTCAAGGCATCTGTACACTCTAATTATATTCAAAGTTAAAAAGATTTATTTTTAAATATTGGAACAAAAATTCTTTTTAAAATGAGATCTCGATAATAATTTTAATCATTTTGCATAAGTTCGATTTTATCTTGGAGGCGTATGTAAAGTCTAAATATATACCCCAAACATTAACCAAATCTCACCAATAGTTTGGGAGAAAATAGGATTAGGAAAAAAAAAAAAAAGACGTCATAATGAAGATTTTCACACGATGACGTCACTCAAGATACCATAGTTTTGATTAAGGTTCAAGGCATCTATCACTTTCATACAAACAAATATTGTTTTAAAATATTCTTTTAAAAAATGCCGTCACGATAATTACAACATCACTCGACTTGCAAACATTTGCTTTTACTTAGAGTCATATGAAAGGTCCAAGTATATACCCACAATTGAACCAAATCCTTCTAGTACTTGGGGAGAAAATGGGATTAGAAAAAAAAATGATGAGGGCACCTTGATGGCGTCACTCAATAATTTTTGTTTGTTTGTTGTTTTTGTCCTCTGGTATGGATCATTATATTCTAACTACATACCCAGACCAAGTCTCCAAGAAATCCGTCTATTACTGTAGTTTCAGACAAAAGTGCGCACAAATGACACCTGGACGGACAGATGGACGGACAAAGACCAGTTCCCCAGCTTCGCTCGGGAACTAAAAATAAATACTCGGAGAGAGAGAGAGAGAGAGAGAGAGAGAGAGAGAGAGAGAGAGAGAGAGAGAGAGAGAGAGAGAGAGAGAGAGAGAGAGAGAGAGAGAGAGAGAGAATACATACACGGCACAACAATTATGCGAAAGAAATACTTACATGGTTATTCGCGCAGTAGATTTCAGTCTCCGTGTTGCTTGGCGTTCGAGTAATAAGGCATACCTAAAGAAAAATAAATACATTAAAAAAAATTAACAAAACACCCCCACGTACAAGAAAACTATATGGCAATCTATTTTGATGTGGATTTGTTTTTCCCAGACACACCACAAAGTTGAAAACCAGCATGTTCGTTCGTGGTAATTTTCGTGGAGTTGTTCTGCCTCGGTTTCATTCCGAAGAAGCAACATGAAAAATGGAAAGACATGCCAGTGTTTGAGCTATCTACAAGCTTACATTTATCAAAATCTGTTAGCCAAGTTTGAGTTAATGCGCAGAACGTGCCTAGAAAATAATCCAGTTCCATGGCCTTGACTTTTGAGAAAATGCGAAAATGAATGACACGAGAAGGGTGAGTAATAGTTGGGGGTTCTGCAAAGTCAAAAGAATCGAAATCGGTCAAATCACTGTTGAGATAATGCAAACAAAGTGCTTTGAACAAACACACAACAAACAAAAGTAAAATACCGACCGACCGTTCGAATGACCAACGCTTTGTCACAGAATGATTGTCCGTGTGTTGAAATACAAAACAGGTTCAGCCGTTTGTGTAACATAGAAGAAAACAATAGTTATCCCAGAAAAGCCCCTAGCGATCTTTAAGATAAAGAAAAGGCTGGTTGCTAAACCTGGCAATGTTCTTATGAAGTTTGGACGAAATTCTTTACACGATTCTTAAGATATAGCGTGCAGAGCATAATAATAATAATAATAATAATAATAATAATAATAATAATAATAATAATAATAATAATAATAATAATAATAATAATAATAATAATATACAACAACAACAACAACAACAACAATAATAATAATAATAATAATAATAATAATAATAATAATAATAACAATAATAATAATAGTAATAATAATAATAATAATAATAATAATAATAATAATAATAATAATAATAATAATAATAATGGATGCTATACGCGTTTTGTTGCTAAATCAAGCTCTAAGAGCGGCGATCTGTAACCAACATACACACTCACATGTTATATATGTATAACGAACACACACCCGTCAAACATGTGGTTTAGTCGCCTCTAGAAGACGGAAAGGAAATCAAACTTTTTTATTTTACATTTTAGACTGACTGCCTCCAATACTATTTCTAAAAGGGAGGGAGGAAACCGAAGTACCCGGAGAAAATCTCGATGACCTGAACAGTCTCGTATCCCAATCACATAAATTCGACCCCGAGACTTTGGCATAGGGAATAAACTGCCTCTGAACTGACAACAATACAAAACAATACAATACAATATAATATTGATGTGTGGTGGATGGGTGATAGTGTGCCCGCCTGTGCATGTTTATTTGGCACGCAATACAATACAATACAATACAATACAATACAATACAACACAAAAATCTGCGCGTGTGGCTGAGGTGAACGTGTATGGTTTAGTTGAGCATGTCTCGCGCACTTTCGATATAGTGACCGCATTCTTTCATGATTTACGCATGTGTAAATTCCTTGTTCGAGATCATTCCTGGTAAATTCCTTGTTTGAGATCACGAAGATGTGTTGTATTGTAACACAAGAGACGTGGAACGCTATTCAAAGAGTCATTACAAACAAACAAGGTGCATAAACCACTAACCTTGCCGTGTTCACACACTCCAGGGACCTGGTTCAAGCACTGAACAAAGTCGGGACTGTGAGGCCCGCGGCAGTCATAGCAATATCCTGTCGCGACCTGTGCAGGTGCCCCGACTGGCAGCTACAAAGACCATCATCATATCAGCAGGAGCAGCTGCTGCGTCGTTGTCGTCGTCTTCCTTGTCATCATCGTTTGTCGTCTTTGCCGTCCTCGGCATCATCTTCGTCGTCATCATTATTATCATCGTACCGTCATCATCATCGCCGTCGTCGTCATCATCATCATCATCGTCGTCGTCGTCGTCATGATCATCGTCGTCATTATTGTCGTGGTCATCATTTCAATCAATTCCATATTTGATTTTAACATCTCGATCTTCACGTACATGAGAGTTTAGACCACTTCATTCTAACGTTTGGATAGTGTAAACATAAATAAAATCTAACAATTTAAAGTTTGACTGCAACCATAAAACAAATCATCATCATCATCATCATCATCATCATCATCATCATCATCATCATCATCATCATCATCATCATCATCATCATCATCATCATCGTCATAATAATAATCATCATCATCATCATCATCATCATCATCATCATCATCATCATCATCATCATCAGGATGCGAGTAGAAAGCGATGTCACTTGGTCTGTGTCCGCAAGCATTCCATCGCACGGGTGTTACAGATTCTGACCCTTAACTTCACCTCCTGGACGGATGAGTGCCAAATACACCATCACCAGCAAACACTACATCCAATCACAGAGGGAGAGGGAAGGAGAGGGGTGGGGAAGATGAACACTCAATTTGGGTGCCTGTAACGGATCCTCGATAGCAAAGCGGTCAAAGAAGAAGAGTACGAAGAGGAGAAGAATGAATGGACATTGAAGTTTAACGTCTACGCCCACCATGGGCGATACGGCAGTCGGGGACAACGATCCCCGGAAAGAGGGGATATGGACCTCAATCATCATTACATTACATTATTATTGTTTTAGGTCCAACCCTAAATCATCACTGAACCAACAGAGCAATCACACTTCTAAAGAAGGACAGTGAAAATGGCCACTTTTATCATGCCCGCCACGAGATTCCAACCTGGTTCATCGGTGTTGCCAGACCAACGCTTTACCACTGTGCTACGGCGGTGGGACAGGAGAAAAAGATAATGAAGAAGAAAACGGGAAGAGGAGAAGGAGAAGAAGGAGGAGGAGAAGAAGAACGAAGAAGAAGAGGAGGAGGAGAAGAAGAAGAGGAGGAGGAGGAGGAGAAGAAGAAGAAGAAGGAAGAAGAGGAGGAGAAGGAGGAGAAGAAGAAGAATAAAGAAGAGGAGGAGGAGAAGAAGAAGAAAAAGAGGAGAAGGAGAAGAAGGAAGAGGAGGAGGAGAAGAAGGAAGAGGAGGAGGAGGAGAAGAAGAAGAAAAATAATAAGAAAAGGAGAAGAAGAAGAAGGAAGAAGAGGAGGAGGAGGAGGAGAAGAAGAAAAAGAAGAAGAAGAGGAGATGAATGAGAAGAAGAAGGAAGAGGAGGAGGAGAAGAAGAAGAAAAAGAAGAAGAAGAGGAGGTGAATGAGAAGAAGAAAGAAGAAGAGGAGCAGAAGAAGAAGAAGAAGAAGAAGAAGAAGAAGAAGAAGAAGAAGAAGAAGAAGAAAAAGAAGGAAGAAGAGGAGGAGAATGAGAAGAAGAAGAAGAAGAAGAAGAAGAAGAAGAAGAAGAAGAAGAAGAAGAAGAAAAAGAAGGAAGAAGAGGAGGAGAATGAGAAGAAGAAGAAGAAGAAGAAGAAGAAGAAGAAGAAGAAGAAGAAGTTAGTTAGTTATTGCTTACAAGGTCCAGCGGACTGCAAAGAGCCGAATCAGGACCACAAAATGAAGAACACAATTTGGCTGAAAGAGGACTTACCCCTGATCCGCATAAAAGATCTGCTGAAACAACCCCAGTGGTAGGGCCTAACACTGAAGGCACTCCACCTGCCGGTCGCTGTACAATAAAGGCATCCCACGCAGGGGACGCTTAAGCCATGGTCACACAGCACTCCACGTCTTAATCACGTACAAAAGTTCGGAAAATCTGGTGGACGTGGTCGTGCGTGGTAATTTTCGGTCAATTTTGCTTTGGCGGTGCTTTGGACGGCTGAATCACGGCCAAAGCGCGTCCAAAATTTGTTACCCGTGGAGTGGACGTTGTTGTTCGCGTTGATGTCGAGGTTAAGACGAGCTACGGTCGAGGTATAGACGTGGCAGGACGCGGGGAGAAATCTGAACGGCATCGGACGCGGCAAAAAGTTTTGAACTGCTCAAAATTTTAGCCCGCGCACAACCACGGGTAACGCACGCGGTAAAGACGTGCAACACACGTGAAACACGCGTGGTAATCCGTGTTACGGCAGTGATTAAAACTTGGGGAGACGCGGTAAGACGCGAAAGTTTAGCGTTCAGTCACGGCCAGAGCACGGTCATTGGACGCATGTACCGCGTTGGAATCACGGGAAATAGCGTGTGTTTAGCGGCTTATCACTGACAAATGGAATTTTTCCACGTACATAGCACTACCTAACGACGTCTCGAACACGTTCGAAAGACGTCCTGATCACTGCCTAATCACTTCTATATCACTTCTGATTTTCTTAGACCTCGGCACGTGCAGTGTCGCCTTTTTCCCTCTCGTGAACATGTGCAAATTTATTTTTAGGCTTACACGTGGCTGGACGTGGTTGCAGTGCTTCAGCAGTGGAACAGCCGCCGACGGCCATACCCCGTCCAAAGCACGGCCAAACCAAAATTGACCGAAAATTACCACGTACGACCACGTCCACCAGATTTTCCGAACTTTTTGTACGTGATTAAGACGTGGAGTGCTGTGTGACCGAGGCAAGATCTTTGCCGCGTTCAGATTTCTCCCCGCGTCCTGCCACGTCTATACCTCGACCGTAGCTCGTCTTAACCTCGACATCAACGCGAACAACAACGTCCACTCCACGGGTAACAAATTTTGGACGCGCTTTGGCCGTGATTCAGCCGTAAATGGCTGTGTGACCATGGCTTTAGGCTATACTCTAACGCATCGAGCCCCCGTTTACAAAAACAAAATAGAATAGAAACATCATTATAAAATATCAACAAAACACATACATATAAAATGCCTACATTGCTAAATAATAATATCATAGGGAGCCCTAGTGACCATTTGTCAGAAAGCGTCCAATATTCCCAAGCTGATACAACAGACCTCATACACAAATGAGGAGTTTTGTCCCGGAAGACTTTTCAAGAAAAATTGTAGGTGATTGGTCTGGCTGAAGAAGAAGATAGTATAGTAGTTTGATAGAACAGAGTAAGAATGAGAAAGAAAAAAATGAGAAAGACAGCGGCAGTGGGAATTTAAAGCACTATATTTGCAGAAAGTAGGGATACTATTTGTAGAAGAGGAAGAAGAAGTAGAAGAAGAAGAAGAAGAAGAAGAAGAAGAAGAAGAAGTAGTAGTAGTAGTAGTAGTAGTAGTAGTAGTAGTAGTAGTAGTAGTAGTAGTAGTAGTAGTAGTAGTAGTAGTAAAAGCAGAAGAAGAAGAAGAAGAAGAAGAAGAAGAAGAAGAAGAAGAAGAAGAAGAAGAAGAAGAAGAAGAAGAAGAAGAAGAAGAAAAGTTGGTGATTTTCTTACCGCATTGTGATTCTGATGTCCATTACTGCCCAAAGTCAGCCCTAACAGAACAATGCATACAGTTTAATTAAGGGTGGTGGACAAAAATCGTCAACAACAACCAACACACACCATCAACACTAAAATATTTTTACAATAAAAAACGTTTCAAAGAAACGTTCCTACTGGAAAATAACTAAAATCAATACTAAAGCTTTTAGCTAAATCGACACATAACTCAAAGCTAATCTTGTCGATAGTGTGTTAAATTGACAGGTAAATTTCATTCGTATATTAATTCCCTATCCAATCCTAAGCTATAACTCGAAGGTCGTTGGGGCACCACAGATGATCGTTTAACCAGCGTACTCCATTTTTTTCTGTCTTCAGCAACCCTCATGGCTTCGCTCAGTGTCAAGCCAGTCCAATCTCGAATGTTGCCCCCCCCTTCCTCCACCACCTTTTTTTCTGTCTCCCTAATTCTGCCTTCTTGCACCGTGCATTGCGGAATGGTTTTTGTAAGGCCTGATATTCTGGTGACGTGGACATACCCATCGGAGTTTCCGTTTCTTCACCACTGTGAGCATGTCATCGTGTTGTCCAATGGCTTTGTGTAATGTATTAATTGCAGTCAAACGAAAACTGTGATTGAGTATATATTATCTTAAGGGTGGGGAAGGTAAAGCAGCGAGGGAGAGAGATGGGCATCACCCTCATTACGCTGGCCCAAGATAAGTGTGATCTCCAACATCACGCTCCCCTACGGCCACAAGGCTATGGGACTACCTTTACCTTTACCTTTTACCAAACGAAAACATGGCTCTGAGAAGTAGTATGATTACATAAGCAATTTACGTTGCTAGCTGCAAAATGTAGTTCTTTCACAATTTAAATATTCTGTAAGAACTACATTTTGACTGATACAATTGCAGCCTTTCACTCATTGATCATGTCGCAAAGTAGAAAGAAACTCACCCAAAAAAGACAGAAAGAGACCGATGTTGCAAGGCTCCATATTGTTCCTGTACTGACCCGCCTGGGCTTATCTCTGGCGATGACTAACACGGTTTTCGGCCTATATAAGCAAACGTAGAATAAAAACAAAAATAGGTTGCGATAATTCACGAACTGTGGTCCATATATTCCTTGCCAGACATGCGTTTTTGAACGAATGATTCAGGATTTCCCCATAGCATGTAACGCTCACCACAACAACGCCTAGTGTGTGTCTATTTGTGTCATTTCATGACATTGACCAGTCCTCGCTTTTACCAAGACTAATACAATCTTGAGCATAGTATTCGTTACAGTATTACCATCACAGAGAGAGAGAGAGAGAGAGAGAGAGAGAGAGAGAGAGAGAGAGAGAGAGAGAAAGAGAGAGAGACAGGGAGAGAGACAGAGAGAGAGAGAGAGAGGGAAGAGAGAGAGAGAGAGAGAGAGAGAGAGAGAGAGAGAGAGAGAGAGAGAGAGAGAGAGAGAGAGGGGGGGGAAAAGTTGAAATGGTAGATCCATAGAGGAAAAGTTGAAATGGTAGATCCATGTTCCACTGAGCTGGTCGGCCTTGGAGACTGAACAGGTACAAAAATACTCTCCATCGTTTGGGAACAAAATACTATAAGTATAACGGATTTTCTGGCAAGAAGCGTAGCGCGCGCAGGGGTAGGCTCGTCGCTTATGAAGTAGTCGAAGAAAATAAAATATAAGTATGACGACGTCCAGTCAAACTACATGTAGGCCCTATTCAAACTGTAAGTAGCATTAGCTCACGTAGCAGAATATCTGTAGACAACGCTTACGTAGTGGAAGGTTTTGGCCAGTGTTTAAAGTTTAAACCATACAGATTTTCAGCTCAAGAAGGCATTGTGCAAACAGGTGCTCCTTGTACTGTCTATAAATCCCAGTACGTCAGTACATGGGAAGCGAAACCTTTTTAGGTCAAGCCAGAAAATACTAGCTTCTTCGTAACGGTACTGTCATACCTTTTGCATCAGAGTCAACATTTATTAAAGTGCGTCTGAACCCTAGATCAAACTGCGCGAGAAAACAACGAAGTCCCAATCCACGCTAAAAGACGAAATTTTTGTTTTTGGGGAAGTGGTGGGGGTGATGGGTGGAACAGGCTAGTAGTGGTCTCACATTTGCCACATTTTAATGTAAACGTCGTGTCCGAGCGTTGTAAAATGAGGATCCGCAATAAACAATGCATGACTTGTCTCCCTTACAAAACGTCATAGCGAACGCTAAACACACACACACACACACACACACACACCCACACACACACACAAACACACCTACACATACACACACACGCACACACACACACACCCACCAACGCGCATACACACAAACACACACACACATTTTTGTAAAAACGACATTCTGATGACTGTTGTGAAAAAAACAGGGATTATTTTGACACACTTTTCATTTTCGTGACATTATTTTGACATTTTCAAATTTTTGAACCTATCCCTAACCCTAACCCTAACCCAAACCCTAACCCTTAACCTAACCCTAAGCCTAAAACAGCTGTAACTCTACAGGAACCCTATTTTGACGTCAAAATAGGGCAGCCTTCCAAAAAAGTCAAAAGAAACCATGTGGAGTTTCATGAGTGTGTCACTGTAACGTCGTTTCTACATGCCCACACACTCACACCATTAAATACAGGTTGCAAATGTTAAACGCTTCGCGTTAAATGTCCACATGCGAGGTAACAAAGCCCGGGCCTACATTTTCCCACTGTGACCCAATAGGGGAGTTCTCCCTCTCGTCAGTCTTCACGTGGTTCGGGCTATATTTTTACAGACCGCAAACTTCTTCTTGTTCGTTTTTTATTTTTTATTTTATTTTAAATGTTATTGTAATACCCTTTACCAGAGAGCGCTCAACGCGGTAATATAGATTAATAAACTATTATATGATCATATTACATAGTGTAACATTTTTTTTTTGCAAAATTAGAAACATGTATTAGACTCACTCTAAGGTTCTCAATCCAGAAGGTCAGGGGCGAGGAAGTGGGAGAGGTTGGGGGGGGGGGGGTGTGGATGGGGGAAGAAGATAATGTAGCCCAAGAAACGTGTACGAAGCTCTACAGTACATTCTGCTTTTTCATATTTCGTTTTCCTTCTCATTACATGGCTTCATTTTTATTTTGACTGTTTAGTACTTTCCGATATAATAAAATTTCATTTTCTACCTCATTATTTATTCAAGAATGAATCTGGTCTCATTTTGTCGCAAGATAACAAGTTAAGCAATCATGAAAAGATAATAATAATAATAATAATAATAATAATAATAATAATAATAATAATAATAATAATAATAATAATATTATTATTATTATTATTATTATTATTATTATTATGATTATTATTATAAAAATAATAATTTAAAAAAAATAAAAATAATAATAATAATAATAATAACGCTGCTGCTGCTGCTGATGATGACGATGATAATAATAATAATAATAATAATAATTATTATTATTATTATTGTTATTATTATTATTATTATTATTATTATTATTATTATTATTATTATTATTATTATTATTATTATTATTATTACCATTTATACTCAGCCCTTCATCACTAGAGCTCCTAGCGTTTTACAGCAAAGCCAAAAGAAACAAAAAACAAAAGAAAAAGCGCAAAACATGAAATACCAAATCAGAACACACACATACACACTCACCCCATACACGCACCCACCCACACACACACACAAACACAAATACACACCCACACGAATGCGCGCACGCGCACACACACACTGTTCGATAACTTTATTACAACCCAAACCGTTATTCAATATAGCGCAATCCATCATTAGAGCTGCTCAAGGCGCTGGCCGTTCTAGAGTCAGGGAGAGAGAGAGAGAGTGAGAGGGAGCGGAAGAATTTTAAAAAAGTTCTTAAAGAGCACTTTTCTAGCTCAAGAACTGCTCAATGAGCAGGCCGATACAGGATTTAGTTCAATCCGCCCAAGGTGCCCACTTGAAGCCTTTGGGGGCATAGTCTGACAACTGAGCACAATCCTGACGACCGGGTATGGTGGAGAAAGGAACGAATGCTTGGTGATTGTGTGGAGCCGGCACCCAACCCGTCTAGGAAATGAGCGTCAGGATCTTTACATCCGTGCGGTGGAATGCGTGCGTGCACAGACTAGACTTCGGACTACACTCTCATCCGAATGAGTAATGTGGGACACTATTGATGTATTGTGGTCATGGAAACTGTCAGAAGAAGGTGGGATGGAAATGTGGGGAAGGAGATGAGATGGAGAGAGAGGAGAGAGAGAGAGAGAGAGAGAGAGAGAGAGAGAGAGAGAGAGAGAGAGATGTGAGTATAAACCGAGGTCAAGTCCTGATTTCCTAGACGGGTGAATGCGCTGAAATGACTCCCTTACCACTTTTACTCCCACGAATAGTTTCAGTCCAGGCCCAGATTAACTCTCCTGGTGAAGGGCGTAGTGATTGATAGTTAAGTTGTGGTTTAACTCTCTGTAGGTTGACTGTTTTGTTTAAGGGGGCTGTTATGGACAAGTACCAGTCTAATTCCCCTTTTATGTTTCGTGTGTTGTGGGGAGGGGGAGAGAGGGAGGAGCTGTTCTGGACCTTTCTCAGTTAAACTCCCCTTTTGTGTATTTAGCGTGTCCATGGACCCAGTCGCTTGTCATCACTCTTCCCAAAAAAGGTAACCTTCAGGAGTGTGAAAATTACCGCACCATCAGCCTCATCAGCCATCCCAGCAAGGTCCTCCTGAAAATAATACTCAACAGGTTGAAACCACAAGCTGAACAAATCATAGCTGAAGAACAAGCAGGATTCATGGCAGGGCGAAGTACCACTGAACAGATTTTCAACCTCAGAATAATCTGTGAGAAATACCTACAGCACCAACAACATCTATATCATGTGTTCATAGACTTCAAGAAGGCATTTGACCGAGTCTGGCATGCAGCTCTATGGGCAACCATGAAAGTGTACAACATCAGCCCTAAAATTATAGAAGTCATCAAAAGCCTGTATGACAAGGCTACCAGTGCAGTCCTCCATAACAGCGTCATCGGGAACTGGTTCAGAACAACAATCGGTGTGCGTCAAGGATGCCTACTCTCTCCAACACTCTTCAACATCTTCCTAGAGCGCATCATGTCAGATGCTCTTGCAGATCACGAAGGCACAGTCAGCATAGGGGGCAGAGCAATCTCCAATCTTCGTTTTGCGGATGATATTGATGGATTGGCTGGAGAGGAACAAGAACTTGAACAGCTTGTACAGAGGCTTGACACCACCTCCAGAGCTTATGGAATGGAAATAAGTGCAGAGAAGACCAAAATGATGACCAACAACACCAATGGCATCAACACGGACATCAAAGTACAAGGCCAATCCCTCAACACAGTGCACAGCTTCAAATATTTAGGAGCCATTGTGTCAGACAATGGGTCTCAACGGGAAGTCCTCTCCAGGATCGCACAAACAACTGCTGCCCTGACAAGGTTGAAGCCCATTTGGAAAGACAGAACCATCAGTCTACATTCCAAAGTAAGACTGCTGCGCTCTCTGGTCATCTCCATCTTCCTATATGCTTGCGAAGCATGGACCCTCACAGCAGATCTCCAACGAAGAATACAAAGCATGGAGATGAGGTGCTACAGAAGACTTCTGTGCATTTCCTATACCCAACACATCACCAACGTTGAAGTCCGACAGACCATCACACAAGCCATTGGACAACACGATGACCTGCTCACAGTGGTGAAGAAACGGAAACTCCGATGGTATGGCCACGTCACCAGATCATCAGGCCTTGCAAATACCATTCTGCAAGGCACAGTGCAAGGAGGTAGAAGAAGGGGGAGACCGAAAAAGAGGTGGGAGGACAACATTCGAGAATGGACTGGTTTGACACTGAGCGAAGCCATGAGGGCTGCTGAGGACAGAGAAAGATGGAGTATGCTGGTTAAGCGATCATCTGTGGTGCCCCTACGACCTTCGGGTTATGGGACAGGATAGGATAGGATAGGAGCGTGTCGGGGTTCTAAGTGTGCTTGAGGACTGATCAGGGTCTGTCCCAGTTTAACTCTACTGTATTGGGGTTAATAGTTATGTTTAAAAAGTGGGAGGCTGTTCTGGACCTGTCCCAGTTCACCTCTCCTGTAGTTGGCGCAGAGAGCTGGAATAAAGAGAGAGCCTGCTTTGCGTAGCGGACAAAAACCTCTCACCGCGCATGCGTCAAAGCCCGGTAGAAATGGAAACATCCGATTTTATGTTTTGACAGTACATGACACGGTGAAAGTGGTGGTATACTTACAAAATGCCGAAAAACTAATGCGACAATCTGTTCTATGCATTTTAAGGAAGAATGTTTCATACGCAGTAAGCAGGAGCGTTGTGGCCAAGTGGGCTAAGGCGGGACTAACTTGCCTTGTAACCAATGGCGCCTGACAAGTGTGGGTTCGATCCTGCATCGGGGCGTTATGTTTCTCCGAATATTATTTACTTTCGACTAGGGCAACGTCTCGGGGTTTTTCTCCGGTTTGCTCCCCCAGCAAAATTTCAAAAAATTAAAAAAATTTAAAGAATTTCTAAATTTCAAAAAATCACAACTAATATTAGGTAGGTTGGGTTTAAGCGCGCCACAGGCTGCGACTACGCCTTCCACAGGGGAGGCGGCCCAGAATTTCCCGATAAAAAGGGACAATAAAGCATTAAAATCTAAAAAAAAAAAATCTAAAATATATTGTAATTATTTATTAAAGTTATTTCTTTAAAAGGTAACAATGCTATAGCAATGTTCCAGACAATAGTATACATAATAATTTATAGTAATAGTACGCTATCTATCTATTGCTAAACTTTATAATTATTAGTAGCCATGTACATGTAGCTAATAATAATATCCCTAAATAACTGGTTAATTATAAGACAACATAAATTTATCGACCTACTTGGGACAAAAAACGAAAATATTAAATAAAAGAACGGAATATATTTCTAACCTCAACGATTTCGTCGAAGTTACCCATGAAGTTTGCTGACACATCCATTGTTGCAGACTAAACCGGAAGTGTTGATTTCCATCGGCCTTGCACTAAGGCTCAAACACGACCTTTTAAGCAGAGAAGCGTAGGGCTACACGCAAAGCAGGCTCTCTCTTTATTATAGCTCTCTGGTTGGAGGAGTAGGGTCTGTTCTGCATCTGTCGCAGTTTAACTCCCATGTAGAGGTTAATAGTTATGCTTTGGGGTTCTGTTCTGGACCTGTCCCAGTTCAACTTCTTTTTTGTGTTTTAATAAGTGTGCTTGCTTTCAAGGACTGTGTAAATTATATGCCCATAAGTAAAACCGACTATTCATGCGAGCCCTCCCCAAAAGGCATAATTTATTGACAATATTCATTCTGTTGTGTGCATTTCTTTGTGTAGGTTCAGAAGTAGGCGGTTTTCATCAAGTGACCGCACAGAAAACCTATCAAATATTATATGTCCGAACAGCCAACTGAACTCATAACATGCATTAAAGCATTTTGAATTTTCAGACAGACCGGTACAAAAAGTTACTTGCGTTATTCCCCATGAGTTGTAAACAAAGTGTATAACCTCTGCCTTAAAGAAACTTCGATCTCGGTACTTAAAAAGCATTAACCAAGACAATATCGGCGGCCTACAGACGACATTTTCATATCAGGATCTGAAATCCGTGTTCCTCTCAAAATTATTTTGAGCGTTTGGCGCAACTTTTATATTCATCAAATTTTCGACCCTCTCCAAAATCCCTAGTGTGTAAGGTTTTATTTGCCGGTAGTGTACAATAAAGAAAACAAATCATGTAATACATGTAGTTAGGGCTGTGCGTGTATTGTGAAATGTAAATAGATAATAATAATAATAATAATAATAATAATAATAATAATAATAATAATAATAATAATAATAATAATAATAATAATAAAGGATGCTATCACGCGCTTTTTCTTCAGTGGAACTCAAAGCGCGGCGATCTGAAGAGATCGGTATTACTGAAGTAAAAAAATACATTTTTTGGTCTCTGAAATTTTAGATTGACTGCTTTCAATACCATTATTGAAGGGAGGGAGTCAACAGAAGGATCCAGAGAAAGCTCGGTGTCATGAAACGTTTCGTACTGAGGTCACGAATGATCGTCCCGCACTGGATTCCAACCCGCGACCTTCAGCATAGGAAACCAACTCACTATCAACTGAACTACAATTCACCCCACGAACAAGAATTCGAGAACAAAAAGAAGAAAGTTTAGCATTCTCCACAGTTGAACTTACCAAGTTAAACAAACAACAGCAATAACAACAAAACCAAGAACAAGAAAGCTCGCTGCTTTCACACGACTTGAACAATCAAAAGAACAGCTTTCGCAAGAATTGAAGAAACAAGAACAACAATTTTCGCAAGAATTCAACAAGAACAAAGTTTGCTAGAGTTACAGAACAAGAACTACAAAGTTCGCTAGATTTAAGGAACCAAAGAACAAGAACGTTTGCATTCGCAATGTGAGAAACAAGAACGAGGGCACCAACGTTTGCATTCGCACATTTAGCAGAACATCCGGAATTAGTTTGAACTGTCCATGCAGTCACTTTATTAGAAAACAACAGAGATAAATCAATGACTTAAAACAGGAGTAAAAAGGAAATCTACAACAAACAGCGCCTGATACCGCTTTAAAAACTGCAAAAGATGTACACAATAACTGCAGTCCATTCGGACATAAATCAACGCCATTATTTATCAGAAGCAAACACATTCGAATAAAAAAATTCATTATTTTTACATAAGAGGGACTGAGCAAATTCAATTGAGATGGAAGTGTTCATACATCATTAAAATCATTCTTTTTAACCCACCCCCCCCACCCCCACCCCCCAAAAAAAGAAAAAAACTTTTTTAATTTGCATAAAAGTCGTTGGAATATAACTTATTTGGGAATGAAATAATGAAATTACCTTTTGCAGCCTATTTGTTCTCATCAGAAAAGTGTAAACAAGTCGCTTTCAACGAACCATTAGAAATGGAGGAACAATCTTTATAATCATCATCGTCCCCCCAAAAATAAAAATAAAAAAAATAAAAGGATTTTGCATAGCGCGATTTCTTACAGAGTGAGCTCAAAGCGCTCTGCAGACACCTACAAGCTAGAGATATTGATAATGAAAAATGTTAATTACCCTGAAGAAAACGAAGATGATGATGATGATGGCAAGGACGATGATGTTGATCCTATCGAATGTTTCCTTATTCTTGCAGTCTTTGAACAAAACCCATAACCCATTAATAATCTGGTGTATTATGTTGTTGTCTGTTGATGTAACAACATCTTAAAATTGTTTTTTTCAAATGCGATTTGTTATTATCATCATACCTATTATTATTAGTATTATTATCATCCATCCTTGTCCACGTAAACATAATTTATTTCACGAAAGGTCTGTACGCATCGTGAAATAAATGTAATGTAAAACATTAGGTTTGAGAGGAACCTGCCCTGGAGTGACCTCTCCTCTGTAATGACAAAATAATCTGTAAAGCAACGGAGAAGTATAATTTTTTTCAAGATTGGCTCCAATGTTCACGTGCCCTGAACCAGGAAGCAATTATAACTTTATAAAACGACACTATTACCATCGATGCAATCATGTCTTTCCGTCAGAGGTTAAAATCAGACTTGCACTGTGAATGTAAGGTAAAAATCACGGCAACGTTTAATAAAACAAAACAAAAAATAAATAATTAAAAAATAAAAACTTTCTCTTATGTAATAAGGTCTACTTTTGATTTTGAGTGACTATTTGTGGTTATTTTTTCTAATAAATTAATTGCAATTTGTTTTAGTAGTCTACTGGACAACAAGGCATTGCGTAATTTCTTTGTTTGCGAAAATAAAAGTACTCTTGAAGCTTGAATTAATAATCCAAGCCCTTCAGGCATGAACCTGGCTACCTAGGATGCAGCAGAATGGCGACACAAATGGGTTTTAATGTCTGTGCTGCTGTTTGCTGCTGAAGATGATGTGGACGACGAAAATCTTAACAGCGCCTCCATCCAAATGGACGCAAGCGATTACGTGCATGAAAGTGACCGACTATCTAAGCTGCAGCAGCATGGCGGAAGCCTCTCGCAGCACGACGTGGAAGTGCAAATGGAGTTGAGAGCGCCAGTAATGACGCACCTTGCCCCACACGGTCGCTGGGAAACGGGGACTGTCGATGCCATGCAACACCCTGGCCACAGCACGGCCCGTCAGCTGATGCTCGCTGCTGTACGTGTGGATGAACTGTCGGATGTCCGCCTGCAGCTGTACCAGGGAGTTTGAGTCCGGCTGCAACAGAGAAAAAAAAACACGCAATTGTAGGCATTGGATCTAAAAATGGCATTTACAGACTTTGAATTTTATATCTAACGCCTTATGATCACATTTGATGAGCAAACATCGTTAAACAAAATCCAACGTATTTTGAATTCATTAGGCAATAACGTGTCTTGAGTCGGAGTCTAGTTATTACAATTAATCGTTCTGCGCAGGCTGAGGCCAGAAGAGTATCAGGATCCATTCAGTCCGCCTATGCCTGTAACCGGAATACTGAAAATGCAATCCTGACTCTCCGGCACAACGCCTACCAGCACCTCGAGAAGCTTTTCCGCTTATGCCAAGATCCTGTTTCTCGATTTCAGCAGCGCCTTCAACACCATCCAGCCTCACCTCATGGTCTTGAAATTCCCGAAGATTGACGTCATCCCTGTCCTCATCAGGTGGATCTTCAGCCTCCTGACCCAGCGAGTTCGTGTAGGGCGTGCCCTGTCTGAGGCAGTCACCACCAACACCGGCGCTCCTCAAGGTTGCGTGCTCTCCCCAGCTCTCTTCACACTGCTGACTGCCGAGTCTCAGATGATAACAGTCTGCTTGTTAAGTTGGCGACGGCACGTCGCTGTCTGGTCTCATCCTGAAGGGCGATGAATCGGTGTACAGGCAAGTTGTGGAGGAGCTCGTGGAGTGGTGCGACACTAACTTCTTTGAGTTGAACATTTCAAAGACAAAGAACTCGTTGTAGACTTCAGAAGAACAGAGTCCTGCATCGACCCTATTGTCATCAAGGGCTATCCGGTGGAGATAGTGGAGACCTACAAATACATGGGCACACTCACTGACAATCAACTGGACTGGTCTCCTAAGGTGGAAGCTGTCTGCAAGAAAACAAGCCAAAGGCCAAAGAGAGAGAGAGAGAGGGAAGGGGGGGGGGGAAGACAAAGAAATTTTAAATTTAAATGTGTACATTCTGAGCTTATTTTTAATATTTACTTTGCATGAGTGAAAGAGAGAGTGTTTTAAATTTAAATGTGTACGTTTCAAGCTTATTATTATTAGTTACTAGCTTACACTTAACATGCTTTAGTGGGGAAGGGACCTGAATCAACACTGAACCACCAGAGCAATCATACTGCTAAAATGGACAGTGAAAATGGCCACATTTTATATCGCCCGCCAAGGGATTCGAACTTGGGTCATCGGTGTGCCAGGCGAACGCTCTACCACTTCAGCTACGGCGTTGGGACACATATATTTATATATATATTAAGCTTGATATGTATGATCTAGTGCGTGTAGTGTGGAGTGCTAGTGAAATCGAAAGTTAACTTCTTTTTCCTTACTGCACTGCAGTGATACATTTAATGTTTTGTGCTCTAATAATGCACGTTTTTGTTGATAGGAAATTGTGACGCCACAAAGTAAATTTGCTAGTAATTTATGGATACAATAAATATATGTTGAATCTTAACAAAGTTACTGCCAAAGAAAATAAGGAGTAGACAAACTGCCAGATGCTCCAGGGTGTTAGCATCATGGCATCAACACGGACATCACACTCCGAGGCCAATCCCTCAACACGGTGCACCGCTTCGAATATTTAGGAGCAATTGTATCAGACAGGAAGTTCTCTACAGGATAGCACAAACTATTGCTGCCCTGGCAAGGTTGAAGCCCATTTGGAAAGACAGGATTCATTAGTCTACACTCCAAGGAAAGGTTCCTGCGCTCCCTTGCCATCTCCATCTTCCTATATTCTTGCGAAACATGGACCCTCAAAGCAGATCTACAACAAAGTATACAAACAATGGAGATGAGGTGCTACAGAAAACTGCTGGGCATCTCCTATAACCAGCACATCACCAACGACAAAGTCCGACAGACCATCACAAAAGCTATTGGACAACACGACGACTTGCTGACAGTTGTGAAGAAACGGAAACTCCCATGGTATTACCAAGCCACCAGAGCATCAGGCCTTGCAAAGACCATTGTGAAGGTACGGTGCAAGGAGGCAGAAGAAGATGGAGACAGAAAAAGAGTTGGAAAGACAACATTTGAGAATGGACTGGCTTGACACCGAGTGAAGCCACGAGGACTGCGGAGGACAGAGAAAGATGGAGTACGATCATCTATGGTGCCCCAACGACTTCCGAGTTACTGGATAGGATAGAAAACAATTAGCACCGGGCTGCAGCTGTCAGTTTGCATGTAGAGAAAACGGCAATATTGCCTTTTCTGTCGAAAAATGATATACCCTTTGTCATCCCTATGTCATATGGATGACAAAGGTTATATAATCGATCCCGACATAACAGGCACGGAATACCTTATAATAAATACAATGAAAATGAAAAATCATATAAGATTAAGAATGCGTTTTCCTTTCAAACTGAACATTGTACTACTGTACACTTCTTCTTGAAACACCTTACTGGATTGGCTGGGGGTAGGAAAAGAGAGAGAGAGATGGATAGCTGGGTGGACAAACAAGAAATAGGTTCAGATAATAAATTAGGGGGAGGAAGGAGGGAGGGAGAGGGAGATTCAACTGACCCCAATCCCTTACAGATAAACAATAGAAATAAATTAAAAAGAGATAAGATCTTAATGAGTGTTCATCTTAATCCCCGAACAAAAACGCTTTAAATTTTTTTACTATAGTGCAAAGCAACAACAATAATAAACTTCAGTTAGAAATCAACACTGATGGAAGCCATTTTCAAGTAACAGGCGTTTGAGATCGTACGAAGTTCGGTTTGGGTGTGTCTCAGTTTTAATCCCAAGTCTCTAGACGATTTACCCGTCTACACCAATAATGCAATATCCATGCTATTTGCTTCATTTTACCATTCTGTCGATAAAGCAAAGAAGACTTGTAATGATAATAAGGATGGAATTGATTTAATTTTAGTGTAATAGCTTGCACGGAGGGACCCGACAGTGTAAATAAGCTCACGCGCTTAAAATAAATAAATAAATAAAATAAAAAACACTCAATCAGTTTCTATATTAAAATACGTCTTGTCACGTTTTGAGTGATGAATCATATTAATTTCTTTTTACCGTTATTCTTTTTTTTTTTAATCCTACTTGCAGAACCTAACTCTAACAGACCGAGGCGGCGCGCACACAGGGGGCCTTGGGCACGTCGTCTGACGCACAACACAACACAGCGCAATCCTGGGTGACCGGGGAGAGTATAGTGGGGTGGGTGGGGAGGGAGGAGGAGGAGGGAGAGAAGAGAGAATTCAGACATTACATTACATTATTATTGCTTTAGGTCCAGCGGACTCTTCCGAGCCAAATCAGGACCGGACAACCCCTGATCCGCATAAAAAGATCTGCTGAAACAACCCTAGTGGTAAAACCGAAAGCTCTCCACAAGCCAGTCACTTTACAATAAAGACATCCCACGCAGGGGACGGCTGAGGCTTCACCCCAATTTATCGAACCCCCGTTTACAAAAACAAAATAGAATACAAACATCATTATAAATTATCAACAAAACACATACATATAAAATGCCTACATTGCTAAATAATAACATCATAGGAAGCCCTAGTGACCACCTTGCAGAAAGCGTCCAATATTCCCAAGCTGATCCAACAGACCTCATACACAAATAAGGAGTCTTATCCCGGAAGAGTTTTCAAGAAAAAAGGTAGGAGACTGGTCTAGCGAAGAAGACGATAGTATATCAGATTGATAGAACAGAGCAGGAATGAGAAAGAGCAAATGAGAAAGACAGCGACAGTGGGAATTTAAAGCACTAAATTTCCAGAAAGTGGGGATACTATTTATACTGAAACCCCCGGCACCCCAACGGGGGTAGAGATTTCAGAAAAGACTTGGTGCTGGCACGGTGTATTTATGTAGCTTGCCTCACACGAGTGCCAGGATGTTTAAAGTTCTTGCGATGGAACGCGTGCGAGCAACAAATGTAACCTCGGTGTATACTCTCATCTAACAGAAAAACCAAAGACAATAGTAATATAAATAATTAATGCGACCAAACAGGTGCGTACAATACAGCAGTAACTACTGCTAATGCAGTCTGGCATCTTCAGGCACGCAGACTGCAATGGTATAACCATCTAGGATAACAAGACAGGCATATTAAAGGCAAAATTCAAATGGAGAGACAGAAACGTTCTATATCCAATCGCATGCTGCCAGCACAGGACTCTGACAGCAAGATGTGGCTCCTCGACCTTATCATCATCATCAGTCCGGCAGCCAGTCGGGGGGTGTTGGGGAGACGCTGACCCAGGGAGTTTTCGCCACTTCCATCTGACTGCAACTTCTGTCAAAACTCGTGGCATTTCCAGCGCCGTCCATGTTTTGACTTATGGAGCGCGGAAAGCGTCAAATGCGCGCGCAATTGCAAAGCGAAAATGCACACACAATTGCACGCCTATCTAGTACCTGATTGGCCGAAAATGTACACGCCAAACTGGAACTTTGTCCTTTAATTAAACAAACGATGAAACAGCAAATATCAAATTAGGCTCCTAGCACGTGGGGAAGGGGGGGGGGGGGGACGTACAGCCAGACAAGAGGGGAGGATGAGGGGTGGGGTGGATAGGAATACACAATATATACATAATGACAGCAAGAACGGCACTATATTACAACACACAGCAGCCTCTAACTGCAAACAATAACATATACACTGAATGAAAAAGCAACAACAATGTTCAAACTTTTGTGACACCTCTTTAACAAATATATAAAGATGCAAGATAAAACAAAACCCCCAGTCATCAAAGAAGTGAAAGAACAAGGTAAGAATGCAAGAACAGTAAAGCACACATGCATGACCACCATACAGTATTGAAACTTTTGAGTAGGAAAAAAAACCCGCGCAAATGCACACGTAATTTCACACGCAATTGCAAGCGCATTTAGTAGCTGATTGGTCAAAACTTACACGCCAAACTGGGCAAGCGCAATTGAGCGACTGATCATATTGAAGACCGTAGTACGCGCGATGGGAGATAATTTTCAAATTATTTACAGGCAAAACAAAGTAAATTATTATTACATTTAAAAATAATTTGGGGGAGGGAGGGATGGGAGAGAGTGTTGGAGGCAGGGGAGGTCGTGGGTGCGAGGGTTACATTGTAAATTAATCAACATATAGCCTATTACGTTATTTTGGTACAAAGAACGTATTTCCAGAAATTTCCCATTCCTAGTGTTAATGTAACTCGTAGGTAAATGCTCGTGCAGTTGCTTGTGCAATTGCGTGAGCATTTGCGCTTGCGCAGTTTGGCGTGAGTTTTCGACCAATCAGCTACTAGATGGGCGTGCAC